>CAJQZJ010004381.1:6946389-6998457 GCA_907164525.1 Lophiomys imhausi
GAGCAGCTCATGAGCACCATGCAGAAAAGAAACATGGCTTCCAAGGCCATGTCCTGTGGTCCTGTGCAGCATGACCACAAGCAGCTCATGAGCAGCCTCATGCACAAGAGAAGCATGGCTTCCAAGGCTGTGTCCTGTGGTCCTGTGCAGTGTGATGATGAGCAGCTCATGAGCAGCTTCATGCAGAGGAGAAACATAGTTTCCAAGGCTGTGTCCTGTGGTTCCATGCAGTATGACCTCAAGCAGCTCAAGAGCAGCTTCATGCCTAAGAGAAGCATGGCTTCCAAGGATGTGTCTTGTGGTCCTGTGTACCATGACCATGAGCAGCTCATGAGCAGCAGTCCACAGAAGAGAAGCACGGCTTCCAGGGGTGTGTCTTCAGGCACTGCATGCTCCACAAGTATTCTTTCTGAACACCACATGTCCCTTGTGGAGCCTGAGGGCAAATCCCCCACTAAGTGCAGCTCATACCCCCAGAATACACCATCTGTAAGGAGCTTGGAGGAGGAGTCTCAGGATACAACCAGAACAAACACTGATCAAAAGGACAGAAGTTTGTCCCCCCAGGAAACATCTGAGCCAAACCTCACCAGTGCCCAAACCCAAAACATGATGGCAGCCTCCCCTCACAACCTATGGGATGGATGGAAGAGGAGAATGGTGAAGTGTTTAAGAAGATTATGCTGCTGTTTGCCAGCTCAAAGGAGAACCTGTACTTCCCAGAAGAGAGTGGCTCCACAGGAAGGGGAAGATAGTGGAGTCACATAAAACCAGGTACAGGGGGACAGTGGGGTCTCACAAAACATGTAGGGGGCAGTGGAGTCACACAAAACCAGGTAGAGGGGGACAGTGGGATCTCACAAAACATGTGGGGGGCAGTGGGATCACACAAAACCAGGTATGAGGATCAGTGGAGTCACACAAAACCAGGTAGAGAGGGACAGTGAAGACACACAAAACCAGGTAGAGGGGGACAGTGGAATCATTCAAAACCACATTGGGGAGACAGTGGAGTTACACAAAACCACATGGGGGTACAGTGGAGTCACACAAAAACAGGAGCCAGGGGACAGTGGAGTTGCAGAAAACCAGGTGTGTGTTAGGGGGACAGTAGAGTCACACAAAACCAGGTTGCAGGGAGACAGTCCTGTAGGTTTCAGCTACAAGACAATCCCTTTCATGTATGTTTCTTCTTTTAAGTGATGAGCCTCCATGGACGCTGAACCTCAGGGTGGGGATCTGCCTAGGGTTGACTGAGACAGTTACGAGGCAGGCAGATCATCTAGGCAGCAGTGTGTGTGTTTTGCACAGAAGTCTTTGTCCAGGGTAGGAGGAGGTAAGTGTGAACTAACAAAGGCTTCTCCCCAGGAAATCTCAACCAAGAGGAAATCTGGCCCAGGGCTGGCATTCCACAGCATCCTGCTTGGATTGAGGATTGAGCTGAAAGCATGCCTGAAGCTACCTGGGGCAAGAAGCCTCTGTGGCCCTCACTTGTGGTAAACATTGAAGATACTTGATGGGACTCATCCCCCTGCCCTGCTCTGCTGTCTTTCCCTCATAGTCCTGTGTGAAAGAAGATGGCTTAGGACATTAGAGGAACAGTCTTCTCTCAGAGAGTCACTAGTTAGCCTACCTCAACTGCCCAAGGTAGGCTAGTCTGACTGAGTCCACACCCCAAGCCATGTTTTGGGACAAGCTGATGGATGACACTTATTAGAGTGTGTAACTCTACAAGGACAGTTTCAGAGACCTAGGTTGTAAGATTTTTCACAGACTTGGGCAAGGCCCCTGACCCTTCAGGGCCTCAGTTCCTCCCTGTACATCGGCCTGGCAAGTTTTATACTCAGTCATGTTGAGGTAGAGTCACCTTAGTGGGGTGCTGGTGTGAAACTGTCACACAGTAGAAGATGCTGCATCTGTCAATGCTGTGGGACTAGAATTCCAGTGTCGCCAGGTTGGTGGATGGCCTTAATAGAGTAAGCATATAGAGACAGGATAATACATGGTTAGGAGGCAGTGGGATTCCTGTGTTGGGAAGTCTCTTGATATTTTTTTTAAAGGATGGGTAAATCCTGTGACCCAATGCAGAGCAAAACTTGGAAAAACTTGAACTAGGCAGTGTCCCCAAAGAGTGCTGTATGTCCTCACCCCTCAATTTCCCCTGGCGGGTGCTGGTTTTGCTACCTGCCCCATGGCCCTACCTCCCTTCCAGGCAAGAAAACCCAGTCCCATGGCAGTCTGAGACAGTGAGTCAGAAGGGGTAAGGAGCCCTTTTTGCAGAGACTTCAATCAGAATCAAATCTGTCTTTTTTTGTCTGACAGAACAGTGCCAGCAAGCTGGAGAAGAATATGTGTCACCTTGGCTGTGTTGCTGAGATGGTGTACCACTTTGAAGAGGTGAGTGGGCCTTGCCAGGCCTAGGGCATAGCAACCTTAGATGTCATTGCTGGTCATTGTGACTGATGTGAATACAGCATTTACTGTTAGGGTCAGGCCTAGACAGAAACAATGGTCACCATCAGGCTGGGGCTTTTAGCCAGCGGTGTCAGCTTGTGTGTCCTGTTGTACAAGGTGTCTGTATGTCTTCCTGGACACTTTGTGGTAGAGAGCTGCTCCTTGCAGTGAAGTGTGGCCACCCACACACACAGCACTGAATTTAGGGGACAAATGTGTGGGGCTCTCACTGTCGAAGATGTCACTGAGACCACTGAGTACTGGCCTCTGGGAGAAAACAAATTTTGGGGGTCTGTTCTATCTCAACACTAGCCCGAGTGCAGAAGAAAGCATGGGGCTGCTGAGAGCAGCCTGCCTCTATCCCAAGCACAGCTGTCACTGGCCCCATCTTATAGAGGAGCAAGGATGGAAAGGTCTTGAAGGCAGCTCACATCCACCCTGGCCTTCTATGCCTAGAGCATTATGGAGAAAGAACTTGTGTTAAAGATGGACAACATCTTACACTTACGCAGCATGGTGGCCTTTCTGTTGCTGGCCAGCCACTTCATCTGCATTGGGTCCAGGACCCAGAGTGTGAGGTGGGCCTGAGACACTGAGTTGCTTGCTCATGGGGCCAGAGGGGGCCTAGGTCATTGGGTGACTACTGAGCTAGGCTCTTGAGCCAGCTGCACTCCAGTGAAATTGGGGCCTTGCAAGGGGGAGAGGTGGCAGTTACAGCCCTGTTAGGAAACTCCTGGACAGATAATCCAGAGGATCAAGAGTGTGAGTGCTAACTAGTGGTCTTTTCTGCAAGAGGCTGAGTCTAGAGATCATGGAGATAGCTGGGTAGCTTTGTGGGTATGGTTGTGTTCTTGCTGCTCAGGAAACAGTGTGGCTGCCTTTGATCTTCAGCCTGAGAGAAGAAGATAGTCAGGCAATGAACAGGCCCACAAAGGCGGCATCCCACTCACTGGCTCCCTGCTCATTTCCCATGCTGCTGGGGGGTGTGAGTACAATCACTAGCAGCTACTGTATACTGGATGCGTACAGGGACCATCCCAAAGCATCCTGCTGATGTCCAACTCACAGGGGAGGAGGCTGAGTCTTGGAGATGCTTGGTAGCCTTCCCTCTGGGACAGAGGATGTTTAGTTCTGAGCCAGGCCTTTTGGTCCCAGCAACAATGTCCATTGTAGCAACATCTGGGTCCCTTGGAGTTTGATAAGTGCATACCAGGACTTTCAGAGCTGATTAGTTCAGCAGCTGTGCTGGCTGTGTGCTGGAACCTTATTTGACCACGTTTACCCCGACTCAGGGGGACAAATGTAAGGTAGGGTGCAGGAAGGCAGAATGCCCCTCCCGCCCCCAGTGCAGGCATGCTGATGGAGCACTGTTTCTGCCCAGCAAGTCCAGCCAGGCTGAGCTCATCCCTCCTGAGCTTTCCCTGCTGGTGTCTATCAAAAGAGGTCACATAGGACCCCTTAGGGAGAGTAGCACATGATTTCCCCAGCCTCTTGGAAGCTAGTTCATGTTTGCCACACACAGTCTCAGAACATGATACCCCGTGGTGAGTAACAAAATGATTTATTTTTTTGGAGCCCAACTAAGGATTGGGCATCTTCCTGCTTCCCCAAGCAGATGTGAGCCTTGGCAGGAGCATCTCCTTGGGGCAGTGGGGAGGGGGCAGTGTTCACAGTGTGAGACTTAAGGTAGGAAACAATCTCCTTGAGCCCTGTTTGCACTTTTGCAGTGCAGGTCACTCATGTCTGTCTGTCCTCACAGATGCCTGTCTGTCCATCTGGGAGCATAGATGCTCCCCAGAAAACCCGCCTAAGAAGATTAAGAAGGTGTCTCAGCGGAGCCTTGAGAAGTGAGTGCTCATCTGTGCCTGGCCACTGGACCTCCTGAGGAGGGCAGTGACCATGGACACCTTCTAGTGTGAGGATAGGAACTTGGCACCTCCAGGTGCCTGACTGGCATCACATAGATACGGTTAGCAACCAAATAAACACTGCAGTACAGAGGTAGAAAACCAGCATAATTTGGATACATTTGCATTTATAACACTAAGGCACTCCATGAGGAATCTAAAGGGATATAAACCCTCAGATACCCTTGTTCTGCAGCACAGTTGTTAAGGTGACAGAGCTCTTGAACTTCATCTGTAGACTCAGCAGAAATTCAGTCTGATGCCCAACACATCAGATGCAGCAAGCAGCTTGACTTAGACCTAGACGAGATGGCGGAAGATGAAGTAATTTCTAAAGACTGCACTTCCAGGTCCAGCAATTACCAAAAGCCTCAGCGATACAGAAAGTCTTAAGGAGAAGGAATGGCGACTGGACACATGGAAGCACCACAGAGCCCAGCAACAGACCCACCCAAATGACTAAAAAATTCACATGGAAGCAACCACAGAGTCCACAGACCCACCCAAATGACTAAAAATTCACATGGAAGCAACCACAGAGTCCACAGACCCACCTAAATGAATCATGTTAACTGATTTTGTCAGAGGCACCAAGGGAAATGAAGGCAGAAAAAAAAAAAAAGGTTTGTCCACATGGCAGCAGAACAAGTATGGAAAAGCAAACAATACAGAAGCCACATGGAAAAATTCACTGTCACGAAGGCCATGGCTGACTGTCAAAGTCTGAAAATTAAAACATCACATAGAAACTGTAAAAGTCATAGGAGAAACCACACAGCCTCGTGTCTTATAACAGGGTAGCCTGAGACACAGAGCCACACAGGGAAGATGACCATGGACCCTGGAGCTCTGCTGCCACCAGCCAAGAAAACCCAAAAGCTGGAGGCAGGCTGGAGCAGTTCCCCATCTATGCCACTAGAGGGCGGCTGCCCCTGCCACACCTCAGGACCTCAGAGCTAGGAGACAACAAATTCCTATTCTAAGCCTTCTGAGTCGTTATGAGAGCATCAGAGAAAGGATACAGGCAGACAGGTAGATGTGCTCTGCCCATCCTCTTGCCTCGACGAGTGGTAGTACCTCCAGCCTACTGCATGTAGGGGTGGGGCTAGGAGCAGAACCCTTTCAGGGTTCAGGCTAAGTGGTCATTTCCAGCTCTGACTGTCCAGGGTCCTGCCCTGGACTGCCAACCCCGCTGTGCTAGTGGAAATGGGAAAGGATTTGGATGAAGAGGGAGAAGAGGTGGGTCGTGGAGCTAGTGAGTCTCCACTCTGCTGTTGCTGCACACACCCTCACCACCTCTCCACATACACTGCTAAGTACCACCTGCTGAACAAACCACCCTGCAGCTGCTCATAAATACTTCTAGGCACTAGGCTTTGCTGGACATGCCTATACCCTCCCCACTGCTAGATGTCAGGCCACACAGGAACCTGCCTACTGCCCATGTACACTGCTGGGTATCTCAGTGCCTGCTGTGACCCCAACTACTCACCATACACTCCTAGATATACATTCTGCTGCTGGCATGCATGCGTTGTGAGGTGTCAGGTTCTGTTTTACACTGCTACCCTACATACCACATACACAGCTAGGTATCATGCCTTGCTCATACTCCACCCCAACAGCTAAAACCCCACTACACTGCTAGGTAGCAGCAGGTCCTGCTGCCCCAGGTCTTGAGCTCACTCAGCATACACCAGTAGGATTCAGGACCTGCTGCCTGTATCCTCTACAATCACTGCTGCCAAATAGCATTGGTAGTTGATAAGCTCTGTTTGACACCCCCACCTGTTCCAATGCAGCTGAGAAGCTGCATTGCTACATGGTAAACCATGCTGGAGACCCACCCTCAAGTCTCATATACCCTCCTCTGTGTGAGTCTCTGTGGGATACTAATCATGCAGTCCTATATGCGTTCCTGTGTATTAGGTCCTACTTGATCATCTCCTTGCCCATATAAAAACCTACTTCTCAGGCCCTGCTGGACACAGGCAGACCAACCTCATGATCACAGAAAATACACTATTACTCTTCAAGCCAAGCTAGACAACCAACTCCCTGCTGCTGCCTAGCAGTGTAGGTCAGGAGGAAGCAGGCTTGGATATCAAAAAGGGCCTAGCACTTAATGGCACTTAGGAGGTAGAGCTGGGGCCACAGGTATCCAGTTGGGCATGGTACCTAACATTATAAGCATGGCGGCAACCCTGGGAGGGTGTACATCAGGGTCTCATCTATAAGTTCACCTGTGGCTATTACAGGGAAAGTCTGACAGGGCCTGATAAGTAGCCCTGTGCTTTGGGTGGTAGCATGGGTGGCAGTGGGTGCCATTATATGGATGGAGGTTGGGGTGATACACAGCACTGTATGGGCTGTGGCAGTAAAGAAGGATATGTCCACATGTCCAGCAGGGTCTGATACCTTCAACTTTATGTGTGGCAGGGAAGGGAAGGATTGGATAGTATATGTAATGCAAGGGCAGAGGACAGGTGGCCTAGGGAAGCCAGGCTGCCATTACCCCATAATTGACTCCAATGTGGTGGCTGGAATAAGAATGTCCCCCATAAGCTTGTATATTTGAATGCTTAGTCATCAGGAGATGGCATTGTTTGTGAAAGATTAGAAGCATTAGGAGATATGACCTTGTTCATGAAGGTGTGTCACTGGGGAGGGGTCAGTGGACCTAGCATAGGCTTTTGACACTCAAAAGCCCTCTCTCTGCCTGTCTGCCGGTAGATCAGGATATGAGCTCTCAGCTCCTGGGTTCCAGCACTATGCTTATCTGCTTCCTGCCATGATGATCATAGACTAACCCTGTAAGCAAGGCCCTAATGAAATACTTTCTTTTGATAAGAGTTACCTCGGCAGTGCTGACTTTTCACAGCAATGGAACATTAACTACAACAGGAGTTGGTAGCAGGAGCTGTGACAGTCCTGACTGTGTGCTGTTGTTTGGAAGAATATGGAAGACTTTGGGTCTTTAGATTAGAAAAGAAGCTTCAGTGCACACTCTAAGTGGGGCTTCACATCCTAATAGGAACACGGACAACAGTAGTGCCAAGGATGATATGGACTGTGGGAGTCCAGCTCAAGAGTTTTCAGAGCGGAAGAATATTCTCCACTGGGATAGAGAACTTTGTTGTGGCAAAGAATGTGGCTGCTTTTTGCCCTTTTCCAAAACTCTGCTGGAGGCTAACTTGAGGAGTTTTGGCTTACATTCGTTGGCAGAGGAGATTTTAAAGACAGCCTAGTGTTTACTGTGTCACATGGCTATTAGTGTTCACTCTCATGCAGATCTAAAGTGAAAATGAGTAAGCAGGGTAAAAGAAACACTAAATGTGGAGTTTGAGGAGAAGAGCACCAGGAAATGTAATGCTGGAGCCAGCCAGGTCTTGTGTTCAAGATGAAAATTTTGAAGAAAAGGCTGATACTAAATGGTAGAAGGGAATGGTGTTGTCAGGGCAAGATTCCCCTCCACCCCCCAGCCAATCCTGTGATCTATGAAAAGCCTGTGTGAGGAATTGTCTCAGCTTAGAAAATATCAGCAAGTCAAAACTTATGCAATGCAAATCAAGTTGGGGGACAGGTTTCAGCCCCAGCAAGCAGAAGAACTTGGTAGTTTTGGCCATGTGGGTCTGACTTTAGAGTCAAGAAGGAGACAGGAAAGAGGTTGCAGAATCTTCTTGCACAGTTAAGAAAAGTTTCTGAGGCCAGGTGTTGGGCAAGGAAATCCCTGCATGGAGGCCTGGAGAGGTCATTCTGTGAAGCCATGAAGATGAAAGCCTGGATTGTGTTGGAGATGCTGTAGCTGTGGGATTAAGGAGCGCTTCAGACAGGGTATGGAATCTGAGAGAGAAGTGTTTTGCTGTCAATAAACCTGAAAGGAGTTGGAATTCTAAAGAACACTTTGACATCAGACATAGAGACACAGGATTTGGAGTTTGCCCAGCTGGTTCTTGGTCTTGTTTTGGTCCAGTATTTCCTCACAATGCTCCCTTTCATCTTATCTGGAATGGTAATATATATTCTATACCACTGTGTGTTGGAAGTGTGTGATCTGCTTTTTGATTTTGATTTTTCAGGGTGTTAACAGTACAGAGTTTGCCATGAGTCTCTGAAGAGACTTTGAATTTCAGGCTTTTAAGCAATATTGTGACTACAAGACTATGGAGATTCTTGAAGTTAGACTAAATGCATGTTGCATTATGATATGGCTACACCCCTATGCAATGAGTAGGATGTGGTGGTTTGAATGAGAATGGCCCTGATAGGCTCATGTATTTGAATGCTTAGTCATCAGGAAGTGGAACTGTTTGAAAGGATTAGAAAGATTAGGAGATGTGGCCTTGTTGGAGATGATGTGTCACTGAGGATGGGCTTTGAGGGTTCAGAAGCCCATGCTAGGCCCAGTCTCTTTCTTTGCCTGTGGATCAGGATGTAAAGTTCTTAGGTACAGCTCCAGTGCCATGCCTGTCTGTTTCCTGCCCTAATAATTATGGACTAACCCTCTAAAACTGAAAGCAAGCCGCCAATTAAATGCTTTTTTGTTTGTTTATTTGATTTTCAAGACATGGTTTTTTCTGTGTAACAGAGTTCTGGTTGTCCTGGAACTTGCTTTGTAGACCAGGCCAGCCTTGAACTCACAGAGATCCACCTGCCTGTGCCTCCCGAGTGCTGGGATTAAAGGCCTGTACCACCATGCCCAGCCCCTAAATGTTTTCTTTTATAGGAATTGCGTTGGTCACAGTGTCCTTCAAAATAATAGAACAGGAACTTAAAACAACATCGCTTTTGCTTGACCCCTCTGAAATCACATCCTGCTTGCTAGAACAAATGGTCCCTCCTTCTGAGATATGATGTCTGTAAAATACTTGAAAAAACCGGTTCCTCTTTCCTTTCAGGGAAATGATACTTTCAAAATCCCCCTGTCCCACACCTGGGTTTTTGCCTTCATAAATCCTATATCGACTTACTTTGGGGCTGAGAGTTCTTTGTGGCAGGAACCTGCTTGTAGTTGCTGTCTTAGATAAAGGACTCTTATGTGTGGCCCATAAATTTCTCATGTGAGTATTTCATTTGAAGGTTCCACCAAGATCTCCCATGCCACATCAGACTCAGCCTCACTCCAGATTTCCCTGGTCTGGTGGAGGGAGATTGCAGGGAAGGTGCCCCCTGAAGACGGTCCAGGATCCTGTTCCTCTTGCTGAGTCCAGAGAGGTCTGGAATGGCTGCCATGGTACTGGATACCAAAACTGACAGATTCCTTCTGGTTCTCAGAGGTAAGTCTGCACTCTGAATTCAGTTCTGGGTTGCCAGTGGCACTTCTGAGAGGAGCCTTCCTCTGTACTTCCACTTTATATTGGACTGTCATTGCAAGACCAGGTTTTCTGGTCCTATGTGAGTGAATGCCCAGAACGTGAATGTGTGAATGACTAGGGGAGGGGAAAGGAGGGAACAGTTTGCTCGTGTCTGGACAGCAGGCTCTACAGTCCAATCTGGAAATCTGGCAGAGGTTACTGAGTCTGGTTGGGTCCTAATGGGCTGTGGTGTCTTCATAGGGCTTAGTGGTAACAGTTCACAGTCCACCTGTTGCTAAGAAGCACCTAAGTTGGAGGAGAACCAATTGGCAGGCCAATCGAGTTCTGGACAATGCCTCTCCAGAGGGGTCTTGTTCTCTGTGCATCTATCTTGTCTTGTCCCTTTTATAGTCTTCATCAAAGACAGAAGATCTGATCTTTTCTCTGGACTCACTTTGACTTAATAGCAACCAGAAGCCCATCCAGTGTAGAGAGCTGCGATGTGCCGCGCCCTAAAGATGGCGCCGGTTTCCGCCTTCCACCAGCCCGACGGTGAGCGCTCTCAGTGGTAAACAAGTCCATATTTGGCAAAGACCGCTGATCTGGCTTGCTTCCGCATACGTGGGCCTCTAAGATAGCACCACGTGGCTTTACTTGATTGGCTGTTCATATAGTATTTAGCCTGTGGGTTGAGTCTGCCCGGGCATTCAGAAGACTGTTTTCAAGGGACCTGAATAAACTGCTGGAGAAGAGCTTTTGTGAGTTGCGTCATCCTTGCTGGTCGAGGGGGACGCGACAATCCAGGGTACACTGAAACTGAACCTTTTTAATTACTCAATATGTATTTATTGATAGCTATATTCACTTATAAACATTCACTTAACTACTAACCCTAAGAATGACTACAACTCCTATGACCTAACCACTAAACCTATGGATAACTATTACAACTATTTTCATAACCTTTTAGAAGGATACAGTCTCTGGGGCAGGTCCTTGGTTGTCAGGAACACAATCTCTGGGGTAGACCCTTTAATGCACTTAGCAGTCTTTCTTCTGGAATATCTCAGACGTAGATTCGTCAGGGTAAATTGGCTATGGCAGCTTCACCTTAAATAAGGCTTGAGGCTTTCTTCTCTCTGGGAGACCTCAGCCGTCTGTAGGCCAACTTATTTCCTTTGTATCAGCAACTCTGCTGGTCTGCCTCAATCTTTAAAGCTGGTCACAGTTCTGTTCAAGCCACACTGTTTGGATGGATCAAACCCCTCTAGACAAAAGCTAAGCCAAGGGTTTAGTCCTTGGGCCTTTTGCTGTCTTGCTGAGGCTTTCTCTGCTCACCAGCTTCTTTCTGCCTCAGGGAGATCTGACTGTCAGTCCACCAGCACTTTCTCCATCAGAAACTACTCCTTGTTGTTTCTAGTGTGAGGACTCTCTAGTATTGGAGCTCTCTTGCATGGGATCCCCAGGGCTCCATCTACTTGTCCTTAAATAGGATCTCTCCTTGTTCCACCTGCTTCAGTGTAATTTGGGCCCTGCCCACTTAGCAGCTGAAAACAATGCCAGGCCATAAACCTTGTTTTTAGTCCATAAAGTCTTTCCTTGTTTCACCTGGCTTCCTCCTTGTTTTTAGTCCATAAGCTGATAAGCTAATTGCCCACAGCCAAGTTGGTCTTCATGCCCCAAATTAAGAGACTGTATCAGAAACCCCTAGATATTTACTAAATCTTATTTATATTAATCTAATTCTCCTTACAGTACACACATCACCGTGCAGGGAGAGACCCTACCTACTTGCTCTGTCTCATGTTCACTGCTAGGTAACAAGGCCTTCTGGATACC
Organism: Lophiomys imhausi; assembly: GCA_907164525.1. Lineage (NCBI taxonomy): Eukaryota > Metazoa > Chordata > Mammalia > Rodentia > Muridae > Lophiomys > Lophiomys imhausi. The sequence goes on from CAJQZJ010004381.1 coordinate 6,957,884, forward strand.
CTGCCTCACATAGACCCCACCCAGACACTGCTGTGCACACACTACTAGGCATTAGGTCTTTCTAAATACCATCACATCACCACCCTTCTCCCACCCTACCCTATTAGAAATCAGTGTACCTGAGTCTTTGACAGTAGGGACACATTTCATAGCAAGGCCTTAAAGGGGCACTTTATGTAGGACAAAAGGGCATGTCAAGCTGGAGCTGATACCTAGAACTGTATATGGAGCTGCAACAGCATGTGTGGTCAGGAGTACATGATTCAGTGTGTGTGCCTAGCACCATATGTGGGGCAGAAGTAGTCCAGGAGTGACTGATATCTAGTACTGTATGTGGAGTGAGGGTGACCAGTAGGACCTGACACATAACAGTGTGTGTAGGACTGGGGTGTGCTGCAGGGTCTGAACTTAGCAATGTCTATAGGGCATTCCCAGGGAATGGGTTATGCAACAGGGTCTAATGTACAGCAGTGTTTCTGTAGCCACAGGGTTCGACAGAGTCTGAACTTGACAGTATATGTGGGGTGTTGTTAGGTGGCAGGGTGTCCAACAGGATCTGATATCTAGCAGTGTATGTGGAATGTTGCCTGTGGCTAGGGAGCCCTACAAGGCCTATTACCTAGAAATGCATGTATGGCAAACATGGTGATGTTGAATCTAGCAGCAGTGTGGTGAATAATGTCTTGCAGACCTTATCCCTAGTAGTGTACATGGGTTGTCAACAGAGTATCCATCAGGCACTGATATCTAATTTTGTTCTACAGCAGTGACAATGGGATGTTCAGTAAACCAAGTTACATAGCTATGCATGTTGGATGGTCGGAGGGGTCCTGGGGAGCATTGTCCAATAGATGTGATACCTAGCATTAAATGTGGGAGCCACATGTTTAAATCATTGAGTTTTAAAAATATCAGACAAAACACAATTTGAAATTCATTATGAAAAAAAGTAACTAAATCAGATGTGCACTCAGTCAAAAATATAATATGGTCATCACTCTTCCATTCCAACAATCTGTTTGAACTTCACCCTGCTGAGATGCCTCAGGTCTGCCTGTAAGCTTCTGGAACCTATGAAGAGTCTGTCTTTGCAGAGGCTTGAAAACAAGTGACTGTTGGTAACACAGCTTTTCATGAAGTTACTGATTTTGATAGCATATCAATATACAGCATCTAACATGCATACATAGATACATACACACACGCACGCACGCACGCGCGCACACACACACACACACACACACACACACACACACACACACACATACACACAGGCTTACCAAAGTTCTACTTGGAGCAGCATGTTCGGAAAGCAGTTCCAAATCAGCACAGTGGTAAATATTAGTAAAGGTTATTTATATATATACATGTAAATATATAAATATATAATATATATGTAAATATATAAAAATATAAATATATATAATATATATATATATGTTTCTGAGTACCTTCTGATGGATTGTGGGATGCAACAAAACCCATCACAGAATCTCTTAAGTAAAAAAAAAGGAAGATTGACCATTAAAAGACAAAGTGTATGATATTAAAACAAGTAAGACAGGTTGTGGGGGGGGGCTAGATAAAGGCATCAATGGGCCATTTGAAATCAGAACTACATTTTTTTTATTTCAATGCATGAAAACCTCAATTAGTGATGTGATTCTTGTTTTTGTTTTCCAAGACAGGCATTCTTACCTGTTATTTTCCTTCCAACAATGATTTATCTGACTTCCCACATTTGTGTCATATTTTCATTTTTGTTCAGTTGTAATTTTTTATTTCCCTGGAGTTTGTTTGTTTGTTTCTTTCTTTTTGGTTTTTCGAGACAGGGTTTCTCTGTGTGACAGTTCTGGGTGTTCTGGACTCACTTTGTAGACCAGGCTGGCCTTGAACTCACAGAGATCCACCTGCCTCTGCCTCCCAAGTGCTGGGATTAAAGGATGCACCACCATGCCCAGCAGAGTTTATTCCTTAACTGATGAAATATCTAGAAGTATGGAATTTAATTTCCACACGTTTAAAAATTATAGTCTTAGAATGTTCTTTTCATTCATACTTTTACATATTGAAGCTTACACATTGCATTGTGTAGCAGAATGTGAATGGGTACTGATGCTCAGTATGTTCTCTGAATACCACTGGGGTAGAAGTAGTAACTCTGTTTTTGCATTTGTGGGGCGACCAGTAGAGAATATTCTGAACCCAATGACCCCAGATGCCAGGGGCCTGTTTTCAGAGAGGTGGGCAGAGGGAAGTTTGTATACTCTCAGGCGTCATTCAGGGATCCAAGAAAACCACTATCAGCAAAATATGAAAGATGAAGAATGTTCTGGCATACTCTATTGGGTTGTAATTAGTAGTACTGTATCCCAGTGTCATAACTTGGCTCATGTGCTTTCTGCTTTTGAGGTTCTGCTTCAGTACATTATGAAGAAGAATCTGCATTCGGTGTGGTGTCAGCAGATTACAAGAAGAGAACAACTCATCATGACTCATTCCTCTGCTTATACTTATTAGAAATTTTATTTCTGTCCTTAAGTGTGATGAGCATTAGACTGTTTAGTGATGACACTTCTCTCTTCAGCCCTCAAATGCTTTTACAAACACACTCAAAACACAACCAGGAATATGATTGTTGTGGTGAATTAAGACAGAGGACATGCCAGGAATAGACTATGACAAGAAATGTAGACTTCACCCCTCAGAGAGGACTGAGATGAGGATCAGAAATGAACCACTGGTGAGTGCTGTCTTAACCACTACCACTGATTAAATGAGATCAAAGGACACAGAGTTGCACAAAATGAATCTGCAGTGACGTCTCAGCTGAGGCTTCAGGAAGTGGCCCAGATCCAATAAAGGTTGAGGGGGCTTAAGAAAACTCTGCAGTTTATCTTCATGGCCAGTCCTTACTGAAGTTATCCTCTGCCCCGAGCCTCCTGGGAGACCCATATCTAGCAATGGCTAAATGCTTAACCGATGACCTCAGCCAGGCCAGCAGGTGTCTTAGCTATTTGGTATTGATGGAGCAGCCTGCTCAAGAGCCCACAAACAAGGACCTCTCACCAATTCTCCTAGTGCATTCATGAGACCTGGAAAACCTCCTTCAATTGTGAATTATAACAAATGTGAAGTTTCAGAAGCTAGGCTTGGTAGTATAGGTGTAGTCCTATCTATGAGAAATGTGGGGGGTTCAAGGTCAAAACAGGAGGATTGCCAATTCAACCCTGCTTGGGCCACAATGAATTCAGAGCCAGTCGGCACAACATAGCACGGCTCAACCTGAACTAAAATGTATAGAGGGCTGTGGATGCAGCTCAGTGATAAAATGCTTTGCCTGGCCTGGAGAGGCTGTAGTTTCAATCCAGTAAAGGAAATGAGGTCCTGAACAGAGCGTCCATGGGATCAAGGCCTTCCTGTCACTGTCCAGGGGCATGGAATTCTCATGATTGCCTTTTGGGGGTCTGGTTGATGATGTCAACTGAACGTTTCTTAGCTGGCTGTGGATCGTGCCCTCAAACCACACACTCAAAATGGACCAGCCAGATGAGGACTGGTCCAGCCTTGTCACCTATGTCATTAAGGAAGCAAGAAGATCTCCCTAAGCAAATGCAATCTACAGAGTAATTATAGAGACTGGATGAATAGTTCAGAGAGCTTAAGACTGGGAATCAACTCTCTGCCTAGAGGTTTGTAGGGGCAGACAATGATGGGTACTCTAGGAAGACCCACTAGCCCAGGAGGGCTTTGAGAAGGTGATGGCAGGGATCCCTGGATCTTCCAGGCTGCATTCTCCCAGGAGCAGTGGGCAAATCTAGGGAAGATCTGGATGTGCACCTTGGCACCCTAGAGTCTGGAGACTCTGGGTTCATCACTCAAATCCTCTTTGCTCCATGGAACAGTGCAGGTCAGACCAAACACAGCAGCTCCAAGATCATTTTCAACAAAGCTACCTTTGCTCACTGTAATTCACTGACTCCTGAAGTGGCTCACTTGCCCTCCCTCTTCCCCACACTCCATCCTTTCCTCCTCTCCTCAGTGCCTTGCCCTCTAGCTCTACCCTAAGACCAGCCAGGAAGCAAAGAGTCTTTGGCTTTTGAGGTACAGGATAGAGGCAAAGACATATCTCTGTTAGGCCCACCTTGAGGGGACACTACACAGGTGGCTCTGTTAAAAAAGGCTAATTAAATTATTTAACAGTATATTAATAGTTCATTGGTTTGGAGGTTCTTAATCCTTAACCTGCCATTATAAATGAATAATACACAGCCACCACATGGATTTTAACAAACCTTGGCCTGAATTGTACAATCTTAGCCCATCTAAGCTAGCTCTTAATTCTATTTCTCAAATACGACCCCATATATACATACATCCCCTTGGACTGCTATTCTCCACGCTATGCTGATGTTCCAGGCCACATGGAATGATCTTCTTTAATCTACCCCATCGTGTGTTCTTCTTGTTCCTGGCTTCTTCCCATCAACCTCTCTGCTTCAGAAGCCCGAGAACCTTAGTCCTGCCTATCTCTGTCTTTGCCCAATCTCAGGCCTCAGCATTTATCCAACCAATCAGAGACAATGTAAATAACAGAAAGCAAGCAGGACCAATTAACATTTAGAATGCATAACATCACCCCATCATGGCTCAGTGTTTCTTTTCCTCTTATGGGTTCCTAGTGACTTATGTTTCCTCTTCTGAGGCTCTGGGGACAAGCCACCTCCAGAGCTGAGGGGCAGCCCTTCAGATACCTCAGGACCAGGCTCTGAGCTAGGCCTCTTAGCCATAGGAGCCTGGCTTCCAGTGAGAGCTTGAGCCTCAGGCTAGGCAGCTGCAGCAGGGAGGGGGATCAGGGCTTGTGGGGGATTTGAGGACTGGGAGGTATGCCCAGGGTCTGGGAGATCTGTGTTGAGATCCAAGTGGCAAGACAATCTCTGTAGCACCAGCTGGTACTGGGGGGACAGGAGGAAGGACCTCATGTGTGGACTCCAGGCTTTGGGGACAGTTTCCATGGCCATGAGCAGAAGCAGTGGATAGAGTGGCTTCCAGTGAGGGTGGTTCTTAGTTCTCCTGCAAGACAGCAACACGCTTAGGCCCAAGCATCAGTGGCTCTGTGACACTAGTGGCCTTAGGAAGTCATCCAGCTCTGTGCACTGACCCCTCTCTGTGGAACACAGTCATCTCTCTCTGTGCATTAAAAGATGGCCAACACAGAAGCCCTGGAGGATGCTTGGGAAGAACCAGGATGGGGGGAGGGTTGCTGCTGTGCCCTTCTCCTTTCAGAAGCCAAATGATGCTTCTCTAGCAGCCACATGAGGAAATAGGCACTTGTGACTCAGCCCTATGCACAGAGGGCCAGAGCATTTGGGTGGAAGTAGATGACTAGCTACGTTGGAGAGACAGAGACCGGGGCTGTGTTGCACTGTGAGGATCCTTCCAGCTCTACAAAGAACCTCACTTTTTCAGCCCTGACCCCCTGACTGCCTGGTGTCTTGTTGTGTCCTGTCTACTGGTCACCCCTGCCCTGGTATCCTGTTGTCTCTTGTTTACTTCTTGCACCTTCCCTGTTCTGCCTGGTGTCCCACTGTCTCTTGCTTATCTACCGCCTCTTTTCCTGGCATGCCTGTGCCTGTCTTTATCAGCGCTGACTTCCTCCCATTCCAGCAACTCTGCTAAAGCCATGTTCCATCTCTGGTTTAGGGGAGAGGATTTTAGCCACAATATGGGGGCTTATGATGGCCTCTACCTGTAAACAGAAGGAAAAGGACATGAATACTGAGAGCAGGGAGCACCCAAGCCCAGGAGACCTCCAAGGGAACCAAAAAGCAACACCTGGTACTTCCTGGTGCATATTAAGTGGCTGACAAATCACGATGACAACCATCATGCACATACGTACAGTCCTGTGTGCCCACAGACACACACAGATGTACACACATATGTACATGCACGCACACACACAGTTAAACAGTAAGGGGGCAGGCTTAGTTCCAAAGACAAGGGATGCCATACCCAGAACCTGGCTGCCACCAGGGCTCCAAATACAGCTCACTTGTTCAACAAAGTCTTAGGAGCACAGCTCATCAGCCTAGCTCAGGAGTCCTGGATCCTGGTACAGTACATCCTCTTCTTGCTCTGGCTTAGTGTTTTTCTCCCCTTTCCCCCAGGTTCCCTTGCAGCAGATTCTGGGAGTCCCTCCAGCCAGTGCATGATGTCCATGTACTTCTGCATGACTTCAGGCAGGATCTCTGTGAGTGCCTTGGTCTCTGGTTACTGCTAGTATCTGGAGGCCAGCAGGTAGACAGGGTAACCCTCATGTTAAGATTTCATGGAGGTGCCTGCTGGGATGTAGGAGAACATGATGGAGTAGGAATTTGGTTCAGCTTCATCCCAGCCATGCCAGGGAGAGAAGGGTTCAGGGGAATTGCACTGGCCCAAGATGAACCAGGACAGCTTGTCCTAAAGAACATTGCAAGGGGGACATCTAGGACAGTCATCTGGGAGGACATTTGGAACTACCAATATCCCAGTTACTTTGCAAACTCAGTGCTCAGTTCCTGAGTATATGGCATATTGGGTTTTGGGAGAGGTGACAGGAAAGAGGAGTAATGACCCTGGCCAGGTGATCATGCAGTTCAGACCCGAGGACCTCAGGGAGCCCAGGCTGTAGGGAGCTAGTTAGCTTGCAAAGAAAATGCCCCATTCTGAAGGAAGAGGTTTACATGTGGGACAACAGACAATTATACTGATTTGGCCTCTGCATGGACACCTGAAGGTATGTGGGAAGCCCTACTTGGCCTTTCAAGAACATCAGGGCCTGGGAACCTTAAAGATTCTAATGTCAGTGGGGTTGCAGGAATTTAGCACTGAAAGGTTCATATCATCCCCACCATTGGATTCTTTGTCTTCTCCACACTCCAACTCCATGAACCTAGGGATGAGAAAATCTCAGTCTAAGGTGGGATGGAGGCCATGCCAGGCTCCCAGCACCAGGAGACTCTTAAGGGCAGGCATGTGAAGCAAGGTCCTGGGGTGGTCCAGTCCCAAAGAGGTTGCCAATCTCAGGAGAAAATAACAGTTCTGTGGGCATTTGAAATCCCTTGACATCTTTAGAGATCCAGTTCAGTTGAGGTGTTCCAGAAAGCGTCTTCAGGTGATTCTTCCTCCAAGTCCGTCCTGACTTTGCCCAGAACTACAAAAAAGATCTGACTGACAAGCTACTCATGGATATGACTGATGGAGTACCCAGAGATCTTGGACCGGGTCCAGAGATCCTGAGGCTGAGACTGAGAGAGCTAGAATACCTGGGAGACAAGGGTCCAGGAGAAAGTAGAAGGGAGTCTGAGAGGTATGGCTACTTCTCTCTGAGAGCTGTTTGTTGGCTTGTGTGCATGAGGGCATCACATGGAACAAAGGGGAAAAGACCAGAGATGTGTCCTCAGAATGTCTAAGGGTCTTCCTTCTTCTTTGAATGATCTTTTCATTTTCAACATTAGGATTACCATTTAGTGGAGTTTGTTGAGCAACAGTGGTTCACTTTCAAGACATCAACTCCTAGTCAAGGGCTTGACACAAGGCCAGAAGATTGTCCCATTGTACAATTCCTAGTGTTGGAGGAAACCAAATGGGGCTGGGTGGGTCACTCCTCCCACTCTGACCCTCAACATGAATGCGGAGATGGACTCATGACCTGTGAGACCTGAGACCAGAGCTTCTGAGACAATGCAGAGAGAGTGCCCAGCATTTTAGGTGCTAAAAACAACCTCCTGGGCTGCAAGGTTGCTAGGGAGGGACCTTGGAGCTTCCTCCTGGCAGTGTTTGGGTAAGTAGCCTACTGGAGCCATCTCTACCAAAGCAGTCCCCTTCTCTTTCCACCACCACACAGCCTCTTCTCCAAATACACTGACTCACTTATCTGCCAACCCATGGAATATCATCATCTCACAGTTGCTTGGGTGCTGCCATTCCTGAAGACCCTTCCACAGACCCTTCTCCACTCATGGTGGGCCTCCATCAAGCCACAGAGTTGTAATTTACCAGGGCTCCTCAGTCCACAAGCCCACCTTCCAATCCCAGCTGACTCAGCCTATCACACAACCCTTGTCCTTATGCCAATGTGGACTCTTAGCTACTAGGACCTCACATCATGCACTGAACAATAACACTAGGGGCTGTATCTGTTTATCTGTCCCATGTGTCCTAGATGTCTGTGTGGAAGACTGGATGATTTTGCTGTCCAGTCTTCTGTTTTGAGACCCTGATCCACAAAGCGAAGGTTAGTAGAAGTGGGGCCTTGAGTAGTTACCAGGCTTAGGTCACAAGTGTGGGTCAACCCTGCTGAAGTAGTGCCCTTCTTGAAGGGGTCCCCAAGTTCTCTCCAAGTCCTATGTGAGAACGTAGCCATGGGTACTGTTCATCATAACTGACTCTGCCCATCTCTGGGTCTCCAGTCTTCAGAACCACGAGAAGACTGTGTCCATGCTCACAGTTACCTAGTCTATCTGGTTATGTAGCTGAGATGACTGACGAATTGGCCAGAGTGGTCTGAAACTTAGCGTTAATGCCTGGGGAAGAGGTGCAAATGCCTGCAGAGAATAAAGATGAAGCGAAGACCCCAAAGATTACCCCAGAGAGGGTCTATCACTGACCTGCCCTAAGAGAAATCCTCCAGAACCATGGCATATGAACATGCACAGGTCCCTCTCCATCTTGCATTCTTCCTCAAGTTGTGATGTGCTCTGCTGTTAAATACTCAGGTGTGGTCACCTCATTCCCACACTCATAGAATCACTCTTGCAAAGTGGGGGCTGGTGCTCACTCTTGGGACGTGTCAGAGTAAGCCTCCCAAGTACCAAGGCTCAGGCAGCAGGCACGTGGGCACAGCTGTGAGAGGGAGGGAGAAAGGCAGAGGTGTGCATGCTTTCAAGGTCTCCAGGGTTGGACTCCTGTTGTATTAAACCTTCGGTGGCTAGTCTAGCTCCTCCACACTAATAGAGCTCAGTTAACCTTCACAAGGAAACAACCAGGACATGAACAGTGGGCACTTAAGTTGGTATCAAGCAACACAGACAGTATGCTAGGCTGGTGCGACTTTGGCTAATCAATCTAGTGGACTAAGCATGGGTTGAGATCCCTTTGGTTAGAACACCCAGGGGGACAGGGAGTTGACCTTGCCCCTGAAATAGGATTGTGTGATACCCAGGCTTCCAGTGCCCAGATGGCCGGAGGCTGCCACAGTAACTGTAGGGCCAGTGAAGGGGCTCATAATCCATAGTAGGACTCCTGAGCTCCTATGCCCTTTGGAGAATCTGTTGACCACAATGGTATCTCAGGGCCCTTAGTCAATTTGCTATAAGACACCATGACCTGGCTTGCCACTCAGAGGTAGAGAGAAGCTCTCTCCTATTACAACCCAGAATTGGAGTTTCATAGTTAGGTACTAGTGGTGGGTGTAAAGGTAACCATTGTGGTGCCTGAGGAGTAGAGCTGCTGGAGATGCAAGCCCTGCTGAGAAGGACTCCTATAAGAGTGGACATTAGGAAGACCCTTTCTTACTGTGTGCGTGTGTGTGTGTGTGTGTGTGTGTGTGTGTGTGTGTGTGTGTGTGTGTTTCAGGGTCAGCTCTCATGAATTTCAGGCTTCCTTCAAACTCATTGCATAGTTGAGGATGACCTTGAACTCCTGGTCCTCCTACCTCCACCCCTCAGCTAATGGATTATGGGCATTTGTTATGACATCCAGGTGTATGTGGTGCTGAGGGTGAAATTCGGAGTCTCCTTCATGCTAGACAAGTACTCTGTCAGGTGCTCTTCATCCCCAACCTTGGATGGCACCTTTTTAAGGTGTCACAAGACCTTGTTGGGATGGAAGTCCCTAGATGAGCAGCGAGCATGGAAGGCGGAGATCTCTACTCCCAGGAAGTCCAGGTAAGCTCTGAAGCCCCGGGATTGGAAAGGATTGGCACTGAACCCCACGAATGCTGCCTGCTTCCTGTGGACCTGAGCTACTGGGATCTTTCCCCTTTACTGAGGGTCCCCCAAAGCTGGGGTGGTGTGTGCTGCAATTCTCCGAGTCCTTCTGGCTATACCCAGACTCTGTGCTTAGCACATTTGCAGGAAGGACAGCTCAGGGCTTTTTAAAAATTCTATTGGACTACTGCATCCTGGGTCAGCTAAATAAGTGACATTAGACTCTGATCCTTAGATCTGGGGCAGTGTGACCTGGGCTTCAGACAACAGAAAGAAGGTTCATGGAGGGATGAGGTTGGGGTGGGTGGGCAGGGAATCAGTCTCCTCCTAACTTTGGGGTAGGTAGGAAGGAGGCTGAATGGTAGTCCAGCAGAGCTCTTTGCTCCTCTGGCATAAGGCTTAGCTTTTAGTTGGGTGTCAGGCTCTTTGTCTTGTCTTGACAAATGCTGTAGTGTCCCACACCCAGAAGTCTTCTGGTCACAGGTCCTTTCTGTTGGCCTGAGCCCAGCACTCAGGGGCATTAGGTCTCTTCCGCCACTGCCTCCCTCAGGTTCCCTGTGCATCGGCTTTCTCCCACAAACTCCAGGAATGTTGCTGCCCTAAGCCCAGGAGGAGGATCTTGTCCTCTGTACGTGGTGGGCATATGTAAAACCCTGTTTCCTCAAGTACCTGACACTTCCTAAGGCAGGAGCTGGCTGTAAAGGCAGTCAGGCCTCACCTTCCTCCCAGGTGGAACCCCCAAACTCCCTAATATCCCCTTACTGTGCTGCACATGTCTCTGCTTTGTAATCACTCCAGGTTGGGGTTTTCCTGTGATACCCTGTTTCATCATTTGTGGCTTTGAGGGGTGAGGGGGACCCACAGGAGCAGTGCAGCTAGTGTCAGTGTAGGATGAGGCTTTTGTTTGTTGGGTTTTCTACGCTTGGTTAAGGAGTGGCAGTAGATGGGGAAATAAGCTGAGGAAAAGGTAATTATGGTGAACTGGAGAGTGGAGCCTACAGATTGGAGATGGGGCCTGAGAAAAGAATGTCCAGGAGCCCAGTGATCAGCCTGGGCCCTGGAGTGCAGCTGTGAGGAGGACAAGTGAGTTTGTGCAGTCATGAGGGTACGCCACTGGGCTGGTGGGAGGCAGCAGCTCTCAAGAAGTTGGGTGGGAACCATGTTTGAAGAGACACAGATCCAGGGTCAGGAAGTTGAATAAGCCCTTGACATGATTCCATCTGTTAAGTAGGCAAGCCTGGTAAAGACTCTGGGGTGGGCAGGATACTAGAAGTCCAGGACCCATCTGGTCAGTCATCTGGACAGGTCCCAGGCAGGCATTTAATGTGGTAGACAGGAAAAATAGGAGTTAAATGTGGGTCTTCAGTGAGGTCAGAATTGCCAGCTGCCTGGGTCAGGCACCCATACAGTCTCATTGTATCAAGTCTTAATGGTAGTTTGGTAGGACTGAGTACCAAGAAGCTCCTGAGCTGATTCCACGAGGGGATGAAGAAAGGTGTCAGGCTAGCTTGCCATGTCTGATGCCTAGAAGGTAAATAGGTCCCTCCACCATGTACTCTCTCTTGATGAACGCTGTCCTAGGTTTAAAGCAACAGCATAAATAACCATGGACTGTCAGAGACCAGCTTTGACACCACAAGGTAAACTAAGGGAGGACATAGAGCTGGTGACATCTGGGCACTGATGACACCCAGCATTTGGCCTCCACACATAGCAGCAGGAAATTAAAAGAAGAAAAGGGGAGGGAGAAACAAATGCTGATTGCATCTTGTGTAGGCTTCCTGGCATAGATAGTAGAGAAAAGAAGGAGACAAAATCATGCACAGACATACACACACACACAACATGGGAAATGGTGTAAACACGTGTGTCTGGAGATGTACCTCAGTGGTACTAATGAGAATTGTAGAAAGGCTGAGTTCACCAGGACTCCCACATCCCCATGATGGAGAAATTCATCCATAGAATGAATATAAGAGCCCATTCATAAGTAAAATTCTTTCCCTATATGTTGAGAAAAATAAACATGAAAAAGTATCATTTCCACCCATATCACCCCACAAGTATGTTATGAGATTGACAGCTTACCAGTCTTGTATTAATCATTAAATTCTCTTTACAGTGGTGGGAGGAGGCCAGCATCTGAACGTTGAAGTCCCTTCTTAATCCCACATGTGATCACCTCAGTTTAGGTGAGAACCTGTTGTTTATGTCTATTTTCTATGACTTCACTACTCAGCTATAAACTACAGATGCAGGAATGTCTATTTACCCTGTCGGCACAAATCCAAATACAACAGGGTTGGATGGACCCCTAATGTGGAGCTAGAAGCTGTCTATCAGATGCCATAGCTGGATCTCTGAATTGGCTAAATTCTACACTCACCCTGGACCAAACAGGCATGCCCTGCAACATGTCCCTCTACTGACTGTGCTAGGGACTTCTTCCCCCAAATTTGCAGATACTGAGGCCACACTCAACCACTCTCTTATAAAACAACTTGAGGAACTCCCTACTCTAAAGCCAGAGCAAAGGCTGTTCAGATGCTGCCCCTAAGAGGTCCCAGGGGAATGTGGTCAGTGGAGCTGGTGTGGAGTGAGGCTGCCTCCACCTGGCAGCCTGCCTGGCCCTGGTGGCCATGATAGGACAGATAGACATCATGGTTCTTACTGAGGAACTTGATATTTGATTAGGGACCTGCTGTGGATGGTGACAGGTCTGCAACACCAATCCTTGATAGGTCCTATACCTTTTCCTACCATATTATCTCTGGTCTTGGAAGAGTATTCCCTTTGGGAAGCATCATAGTGGGTACTGAATGTTGTAAATGCTTTCTTAGACTCTGCATTTTCCCAGAAACGTCACCCACATCTCTCATCCTATGCAGATGCTCCTGAAAAACTGACTGAAGAACTTCAGACTTGTCCGTTCATGACTATAACAGGAAGATGTGAAAAGCCTTGAGAGTTTCTCTACCCTGAAGATCCTTTCTTGTGGTGCTGCTCTCATAGAGAACCCAAATTTGGTTCCCAAAGTCCAAATAGTTTAATGTCACCATTGCCTAAAAGGGCAGTTTGTGCTAGACAATGAGACTCATAAAATGTGGTCTCAGAAAAAGGACAAAGCCAACCCAAAATTCTCTGTGAGACCGAACACATAGAAGCCACCAGTGGCCAAGTCATAGGCGGCAATGAAACTCTGACTACTGTGCCAGCCATTCAGCCTCTGTGAGAACCGGCTCAAACAGGTGGGAAAGTCTGTGTAACTGACTTCCAGCCAATGACTCTCCCAGATCCGGAATGCCAATGTTAGACTTAGTTCATGGGTAGGGAGTGTTCTGTCCTTGAAGTTCTTGTTGGGAAAGGCTTTATATATATATAAAGTGTGTGTGAATTTTGTATCATGCACCCTGTTCTCACTCATCTCCCACCTTGCCCTCCACCCTCAAAAACTCTCCCAACAGAAAAAATATCTCATTGTGGAAGCTGTAGTGTGTCGAGTCCCACAATATTCCCCTTTGTCCACTTTTTGGTTGCAAATGTTCATTATAACGACTCCTTGGTCTGGTATGAGGCCTCTGGCTTCTGCTACTTTGTCAATACTGGAACCTCACTGGGACTCCTCTCAGGTATACTGCTGTTCTGTGTCATGGAGATCCTGCAGTTTTGGGTCTGTGGAACTGGTCTCTTCATGTATTCCAGCAGTTAGTTCATCCATAGATGTTGGGGTGAGCCAGTTCAAAGCGCTGGTTCTGGACCTATAGCCCCCACATCCAGGGCTGGTTCTACTATCCTACCCAGATAAGGTGCAGGGCCTGCTTTCCTAAGTGCTGCTGCAGGTAAAGGGCTGGGCCAGCTCTCTCGCTCTCATGACCACATCAGGGCCAACTCTCCCATCCACCACTGGTGGTGAGGGCAAAAGGGAGGGGAGGGGATCTCTCCCTCGCCAACACCACCACAAAGCAGGCAAAAAGCAGGGCTGGCTATCCCACGCTCACACCCTCAGGGATGGCTCATCCACAACTGCACATCCAGGGTCACCTGCACTGTGCTGCCCAGGCAAGGCGCAGGGCCCGCTCTCCTGAGTGCTGTAGCATGTGAGGGACACGAACAACTCTCCTTCTTTTGTGTCCTCATCGGGGCCAGATGTCCTGTCTGTCACTAGGGGTAAGGACCAAAGGCAGAGGAAGGGAGCCATTCGGAGCACCATCCCAATCAGCCAGATCACTTCCCTTCAATACTAACAGGGTACTAAGTCCCATGTGCCTTGGAGCCTTTGCTAATTAGGCACAGGGCATGGTCACTCCCCTGCTCCTTTCAGTCTTCAATTCCACACTTCTGATCTTAGCACAAGTCAAGGGCAAACTTCAGTTTCCCTGGTCCCCAGGCTGCCTACTATGACAGGCATTGATGACAGCATGAGCGCTCAGAGCCTGCACTCTGCCACCAGCCTGTCCTGTTTTTCATATCTGCAACAGGTATCTATAAACCATATGCTGTGGAGTAAATTCAGCTTGTGAAGATGTGATGAGAATTTAGCCACCAACCACTGCCCTTCTTGTGGAAGGTGAGACAGCTCTAGGCAGCACTCTTGGAAAGCAAGCATGGGCACCTGAGTTAGGCCCCCAGCAACCCATCAGGGCAGTGTGTGCTTATAATCCCTCCTCTGGGGAGACGGAAGCACACAGACCTTGGGGTTCCCTGGGCAGATGGTGTAGACCAATTGTCAAGCTCCAGCTTCAAGTGGAGACTGTCTCAAGAAATAAGGAAAGGATCAAGACAGGAAGAGACTTGATGCTGACCTCTGTCCTACTCACACAAGACCAAGCACATGTATGTGTCCTTGAACACATAGGTAAACTCATGTGCCTTTACACACAGACAAGATGGGGACATGAAGAAAAAAAAACCATGGGTTAACATTTCATCTTTCAGAAATGATTGTTAGTCTAATGTGTGATTTCTACTTTTCAAACTGCAGTAATTGTGATTTTTGTTCAGGAGCGTCATTCTAGTGAAAAGCTCCTGAAAAACTGTGGTTGAATTTGATTCTCTTCTCATTATATGTATCTGCTGAGGAGCAGGCCGTTGGCTTCATGCTGCAAAGAGTGTGCCCCATACCACACAACCTTATCCAGAATGCAGAATTACCTTCAGAGCCTCCAGAAAGGATATCATGACTTGACCTTAAGTGGGAAGGGCAGAAGGATGTTGGAATTGAGTTCAAAATGCACAAAAAGCAAGATTCTGCAGTCTCTGGTAGAAGAAAGGAAAAGAAAGGAAGGAAAAGAAAAAAGACAGGCGAGCTTAGTCATTATGGAGAGGGCTGTACCCATTTCTGCTGAGTGGATACATCAACATCAACAGGCACCACGCCAGCAAGAGGGATCCTCTGAAAAATAAATTCACAGAGAAAACAAGAGGAGATGGGCAATTTTCAGACAGAGATAGGTACTTTTATTCCTCAGTGGGTTGAAAGGTGGTCCCCACACTGAGTAGAGGGGTGGACAGGACAGTAGTACTGAACTCCAGTCCCAAGTGCACACGTAGTATTCTAGTCAGCACACAGCCCTCGCAAGCCCAGATACCAGAAATTAGCCATCATAGTATTCTTTTTTCCCCCTGGTAGTTATGTTCCTTTTAAAGTGTCTTTTAGAAATGTTTTGATTTGTATACCTCAGAAATTGTCAGGGTGTTTTTAAATTTTAAAAACTAGCTCATGTATTTTTCCACTGTTGTGTTTTTGTCTTGTGTAACTATTAGGATCCTCACAGATGACTGTGAAACCTAAAGATGGGTAATAAAAGCTTTCTGGATAACTAGTGAGTTCTTGGATATGTATGTGTGTGTAAATGTGGGAGCATGCATGTGTGTGACTATGTCTTTGCAACCTTTTAGTATGGTCTGTCTTTTCTAGCAGCATTTGTAAAGAGCTGTATGTCCACAACCCACATTAGCCCTGACCCTTTGGCATCAACCATCAATCAAAATGATTCCCAAGAGAGATGGCCACAGGCCAGTCTGATCAGGGTAATCCTTCACCTGAGACTCCCTCTTCCTAGACAACTCTTGATTGTATCAAGTTGACATAAAAAAACCAACCAGGACACACACAGCCCCTTCCAGATGCTTCTGGGAAGGAGAGCACATCCATAAAGTTACAATGATGTGGAATTCGTGATTAGGAGCTCCAGGGGGAGTACAGGTTCCAATCTGAGAGCGTCTGGTCACACTCCATCAGCCAGTTAGGACATGAATGTTTTCTGTGTATTTCTACTCATTGTGTTTCTAAATTTTTGTCACAGTGTCTCACTCACTTTGTAGCCCAAGCTGGCTTAGAACTCACTATGTAGCTCAGGTTCACCTCTAATTCCCAGCAATCTTTCTGCCTTAGCCTCCCATATGTTGGTATACAGATGAAAGTTTGTTTTGAAACAGCTGGCTGAATACAAATGTCTGAGTGAGTCCTTAAGTGTCCTGGCCCACAGCCTTGAGGCTGATACATGAGAGGACTTCTCTGACACACACTTTTCCTTTGTTCATGGTGCCTTCTGCCACATTTGAGGACCTGAGGAGTTTGATCCTTTGGAACCCATATGGTGGAAGCAGGAACTGACTCCTAAAGCTTGTCCTCTGTCTTGCACATGTGGGTCCTGCTCATGTGCAGACACAATAAACATGTAAAACATATATTTTAAGTGTGTTTTACATGACAATTCTTTGAGGACACTAAGATTCACTCTGAAGCCCAACCTGGATTCGGTTCTTGTACAAGGTCCACATGTGTTTTCTTTGCCATCACGTAAGTTTGCATGTGCTCATTAAATCAAACGTGCGTGCTTGCTGTTGATAATTTTACTATGCTTATCAGTTTCAATGAGGTATTTGCTCATTGATTCTTTGACAAATCACTATCAGCAAGTCTCTTAACTTCCATTTATCTACTAGAAGAAACCTTGTGGCTGGGAACATCAAACTTAGTTTATTGTATCATTTGGTTCTTAGATCACTGTGGAATGCATTTGTATAGAAGAACACTTTGATTCATCAAAGGTATCTCAAAGTATACAAGGTTAAATCTGCCTGACAGTTTACCATTTATAATTATGTACTGTATATGAACTTTATAATTTATAAATTAAAATTTTTAGCCATATAGTACAGGATAACTATCCTACAACCAGCAGACTGAAAGGAACAGGAACATAGACTTTGTTACCTGTTAGTGGGACACTTTGCCCTAGTGGAGCTGCCATATAGGCCTCCAGTGCTAGAGGAAGCTCTTAGACCTCATACGACTGCTGAACTCAAGGGGGCTGATATGTAGGGCACAACACCCTGGAGGAGTAGGATAGGTGGGAGAAGGGGGAGAGGGTGGGAGAAGGGAGGGAGGGTGGTAGGGTAGGGTGGAGGGAGGGGACTTTGATGGAGATGTAACTTAGACATTTTAAAAAGTTTAAATGTGAAGTTATCCTCCAAAAACATTGTTTTAATCTACAAATTAAAATTTCCTTTTTTCTCCTCTTTATAATGGATTTAAATTTTTTTTTCTCCATTATACTGGACAGTTCCAGTTCAGCAATTGGCTTATTTTTTATAGGCATCATGGCTCACTTGACAAAGCTTCCCAAATACAAGAACCTTTAAATGGCGAAATACGAAATCTTCCTTGTGGCCTAACACCCCTCCCACCAGACCTTGCTCACACGGAGAATTTTGGAGTCCTTGTCTCTCAGCTCTTAGTCACACCAGTTGTGATCACTGGTGATTTTTGTCGAAGTTTCTTGACCTTGACCAAGCTGTTACAAACTCTTTCCTCACCAGCTCATATCTCCTCATTCAGAATCACATTTATGTCATGGGCGATGGATTGAGATGGTAAACTCTCATAGTGGCAAAGTATCTGTTTTGTTTTCCAATTTGGGCCACCCTGGGCAATTTATGTGCTGCCAGATATCTTAGCTCAGCCTCAGAGCTTTTGTCTAGCATGTACTGATCCTGTGTCCACAGCCCATTCCCTGAGCTCAGGTACTGGTGGTGGGATCTTATATATGGACTAATGGTCATTGTGGATGTTTAGTACAGCAGGCCCTAAGCCAATGACGGGGTCCTTCTAAGCCTTAGACACAGGAAAGGGATCAGAAACTGGAACGTTACCCCAAGAAGAGAAGTACCATGGGGCACCAAAAGTCACCGACAACTCCCAAAGTTCAAAAAGCCATGGGCTAGAGCTTCCTTGATTCCTCAGAAGGGGCAGGGCCAGGTAAGAATGAGCCCGTCAGGAGCTGTGCTGACCCTGCCTAGCTGAAGCTCCAGTATTCTGGTGAAAGTTCTGGCCACCAGGCAGGGATTGTCTTAGCGCTTTTCATCCTGGGTCACCTGCTGGTGGGAAGCACAGAGGCTCAAGTCACAGGTGGACAAGTGCCTCTTGACCCCTGGTCAGGGCACTTATACATGGCCTTCTACAGAGTTGCATGGTTGGCAGGCAGCCCATAGTAGTGTCAAGAGACTAACAATCGTAATGCACATTCTGTAGGAACTAAAGGAACTAAAATTTGTGGGGGTGTTTGGGAGATAGGGTGCAGCTTTAGAGATGCCTCAGTTGGTAAAGTACTTGTTGCTGGAAATGCCCAAAGTCCTAAAAGTTCTAGTCCTGACACCCAAATACAAAGTCAGATGCAGTAGCAGACAGTGGTCATCCCTACTCTGGAGAGGCACAGAAAGGAGTCTAGCTGGACTGGTGAGCTCCAGAATTGGTGGGAGACATTTCTCAAAAGCCAAGGTGGAAGGTCACAGAAGAGCGGCATCTGAAGTTAAAAGATTCCTTTTGCTAACAAAGAAAGCTCCCCCTTGATCTCTCATAAGTCCAGTTGTGGTCCCCATGGGAATTCCATTTAAATGCAAAGGTGATGGCTGTCTGGGGTAAACCACAGCAGTGTAGCTTCAAGAACATGCAAGACCCTGCTTCAACCCTGCCCCCCCCCCCCAGTTTCTGGTGGCACACGTGTATGCATTGTGGTCCAATACCAATGAAGAACAATTCTTGCAATTTTTTCTTCTTCCTCTTTTCTTTCCTTCTTTTTCAAAATGGTTTCTTTGTGTAGCCCTGGCTGTCCTAGAACTCATTTTGTAGACCATGCTGGCCTCGAACTCACAGAGATCCAGCTGCCTCTGCCTCCTCAGTGGTGGGCATAGTGTGCCACCATTCCCAGCTAGATTTTTTAGTGGTAGAGATCATGGAAAAAATAAGTGTACTCACTATTATTTACTACATGAGCAAGGATGACCTTAAACTGCTGATCCCCTGCCTCTTCCTGCTAATGGTTCCCTCTTTTGTAACTGTCATGTGTCAGTTGAAGCTGAAGGATTTTCTCAGACAGGGCATGGTCAGTGGTGATGAACTTTAGTTTGTGTGCTGTTGGGGCTGAGCCTGCTTCTCTCTGGCAAGTTTGTGGAAACTTCAACCTCAGTGTAAGAGTGCTAAGAGGTGGAGCCTTTAGGAAGTGACAAGGTCTTGGCATTCATGCAGTCATGAGAGAAGACACTGTACTAAGAAAACAGCTTGAAGAACTGAGTTCAGTCCTACACAAGTCCATGTGACAACTGAGCCAGATAGAAAAGGCAGCCCTCCTTCCACCCTTCGTCTCTTGGTAGCTTGGTCTTGACTCCATCATCTCCAATAGTACAATGCAAATTTCTGTTTATAAATGAGCCAAAATAAGGCATTCTCTTGCAATGTGGCATGACACCATTTCTCAAGAAAGAAGAATACTTGTCTAGAGCAATCTGGCCTGGCAAGATTTTTCAGGATAATTTGTAATGTGCCACTGTCTTTTGAGATCTAGAGTTTCTGATGAGAAATCTGATAAAGGTCTTAGGGTGTAGTTGGGACAAAGCTGTCTTCCTTTGACACCCACAGATGTTTATCACATGCCCTGAGTGTATTGGAAACAGAGCCTTTTGTTATAGTGACTCAGTGTCAGTCAAGGGTTACCAGCTTTTAAAACCCATCAGTCTAAGTTTAAAGCAAAAGGAATTGAACACCCTGAGAATAGAGATGATGAAGTCTGTAAAGGCAAAGTGTTGATACAGAATTTTATGGTCCAGGCCATAAGACCATGGAAGCACACTACATCCACTTCCAAACTAATAAATGCCATAACCAAGAGAAGCACAAAGTTTCCCAGGTCTGTCATCACTGTTGCTATTGCTCGTTATCATTACAAGGAAAAAGTCTTTGCCTTGGGTTGACCGTGAAATGTCCTGCACTGTCTCATGTGTTTGAACTCTTGGTCCCTTAAGGTAGCACTGTTTTGAGAAGTTAGGGAATTCTTGGATGTGTGGCCTGACTGGAGGTAGTGGGTCCTTGGAAGTCCTGGGAGATTGTCAATGCAGTGAAATCTCACACTCTGCTGCCAGTGCCAGCAGCTGAGCCCACCACCACACTTGGCCTGCTCCTCTGTAAGTCTGAGCCAAAGTAACTTCTGCCTCTCCTGAGTTGCTTCATGGCATGGAGTTGGGAGGAACTATAAAATGAACTAGAAAATATTGAGTTTTGGATAGCAGTGATGGGTCCATGACTCCTGTGACCTCACAAGGAACCCCTGTGAGGAATGATAGTTGCCTACCCATATACGGTACCGGCTGAGCCTGGTTCTTGTCTGAATACTGCAGTGGAGCTATTGGTTGGCTGTAGAGCAGTTGGACTCAGTCTTTGGTTCTGAGAAAGTTGTGTTTTATATTCTCCATCCTTGGAACTAGACATTAGTGATCCACATGGAGTTTAACAGAGTTAGTTTGGTTCCTGGTGGTTTGGTTTGGTTTTCTGGATTTTTGACTTATAGCTGTCAGGTTGAGGTTTACATTGTGCTTCTGTGTTAGTTTTTGTTTTTATTTTTATTTTAGTGATCACCCATTTTTCTATTATTCAATTTTCTTTGACATTCTTTAAGTTTATTTCTTTTAAAACTTCTGTCAGTATACATTAACTGTGCAATGGGGATTACATGATGAATGGGGTTGCATTACGGTGTTCATCTTCATCACTTATCCCATGCTACTTCTTTCCCTGTCTTTCTGTTAGCTTAAAAATTAATTTCATGTTAAGTGTCTTCCCTTCCTGACACATCACTCTTGAGACAAAATATGGATCAGGGCATCTTAAGGGATAGCACATTTCCTTACAGCATCAGTGTCAGGGAGTGTCTTCATCCTTCAGTGTCCATAAATATGAGTTTAAGAAAAAGCAATTGTCTTGAGTGTAGAGATGATGAAGTTTGAAGTAAGAGTCATCACAGAATTTTAGGGTGCTATGGAAAGGCCTTTGAAGCAGTCCGTAGACTAACTAATCCAGAGAAGCACAAAGCTTTCTGAGTCTGTCTTCAAGTTAAAATGCCCTCCTTAAGGTTTAAATGTGAAAGGTCTCAACATCATCTGTTGCTAAAATTCCCTCCTTGAAGGATAACATAAAGCGTCAGTGACCCCTCATCCTGAGGTCCCAAAAAGAAATGGAGCCAGGATTCCATCAAAGTTCACTCTGGGGAACCAATGAATTTATTGAGCTTCCTTACACAGCCTAGGTAAAGGGGGACTACAAGGGTGTGGCCATTACTCTCCCTAACCAGTCTCATCTGCAAAATAGTTCCCAGGACTAATCAGGGCTTTTCCCCCAGCTGCCTAGATGGAGCCCCTGCTCTCCTCTTCCCTGGTCTATACTTTATCTCCTCCCTGATGCCACATGAAGCCTGGCTAGGTGGTAGGGAGCAGCTGTGTACTTAGGTGAGCATCTGTTGGGGTGGAGCTTAGGGACGGTCTTTTGCACGCAGGCTCAAATGAATTCCGTAAGATGGCATTTGCTTGTTTGGGAGGACAGTCACTCATGACACAGTCTACCCCATCCTCTGGCTCTTACATTCTTTCCGCCCCCTCTTCCGCAATGGTCCCTGAGCCTTGGAGTGGGTAATACAGATGTGTGACTATGTTTCTCCCATTCCAGCAAGGAAACTTTCTGTTCATCCCTCCATCTCCAGAATGTGGCAGTTGGTGAGTCTTGTGGGTGGATTCTCCTACTACAAAACACAAGTGAGGAAAAGAACAAACAACAAAGTGGGAAAATATCCCAAGACACAGACTGTAGTAATAACCTATGATTGTGAATACAAATGTGGAGAAGCCCTTGATCTGGTGTATCACTAAGCCAGTCAATAGAAATTGCTTTTCCACTGGACCCTATGGCTTCCCTTTTCACAGCTTTTGCCTATGTTCTCAGTACTAGGGGTGAATTTCCCCCTGTGAATCAAGCAGTGAGTCCAGTCAGAAAGTTGGTTCTCCCCATGAGCACTTGACCCACTATTGCACCGCCACTAGTGCATTTTGCCTGGCATTTCCATCATGATGCAAGCAGGAGCTAGCTCACCAGGGAAGGGACACTTGGATTCCAGTCCTAGCTTTGTTTCTCCATGTCTGGAAGCCAAATCATGCAACCTCTTCAGCAATAGAGTCTTATTATTCACTTCTTGAATGAAACCAACTGTGGCAATAGCCTTTATTGCCTTGGGAGCCTCTAGGGCTTCTGTAGCCAACAACTCCTAGGGAGGTGATTCACTCCTAGCCCTGGGATTCCCAACTAACCACCTTCTAGTTAATTCCCAATTAACCACCGTCTAATTAGCCAGCTTCTAGGAGCATCAGTTTTTATCTTTTGCATACTTTGACATGTACTGGCACAGGCTATTACAGACATTCTTCAAACACATTGGTAGACATCCTTTGTGTCTTACCCAACCATATAACTCTCAAGAATTCCATAGAAACTAGGCTTTCCATTTGTTGTAAAGTTTCTATGCTGATTTCATCAGGAGCACTTCGATGTCAAATGTCTCTTAAATGAGCCTCCAAATCTGTAAAACACTCAACAGTTAGAGTTCTGCTCCAGACATGCAACAAAGCCTTTATACACAGGATGGACAAGACAATGATGCCAAGTCCAGAGCTGCCATCTCACATTGAGCAGTTGAATTGGGAGATAATCTTAGTGAAGTACTTTGAAAGTTCATTGTCATCTGTTCCCAGCAAGTGTCAGGTGATTGCAGAAAGTCATAACAGAGTAAATACTGTAGTAAAACATAAGCAAGATCTAACACAGCATGAAAAGAGTCTGTCCATCTGGCTGTCATCTCCTAAATGTTGGGTATAGTAGGAGCATGGACAGACAGCACTAACTTTGTTAGCTTTTCACAGCCCTCACTTGCTCTCTACAAGCCATCCCACTTCCATATTCTAGAAGTCTTCCTTGGAGCATCCCTGATTTCACCCACCCCTAATAAGCTTGATGGGGCTGGTTCATGCTTTTCATCCCTGCTCAGTTCTAAGGGTAAATGAGGTCTCTTTATCTCCTGCTGCATCTGCTGCTCAGATTGGTTCCCAGGGTCAGAGAGACTTGGGGTTAGAGCTGCAGCTGTGGGTTTTCTATCTACCATACCTGTCCAGTGGGTGAGACCCAGGCTGGGAAAATTCTCCCAACCCCTAGCATAGGTTTTTGCAAGATAAAGACTCTTAGAGGTGTAGTTGCCACCTCCTGTCCAGGCTTGGCCCTCTGTACCTGCATTCTTGTATCACGAAGGCCTTTGTGGACTGTCTCTCTGGTTTTAAAAAAAAAAAAAAAACCTAAGAAATTCATTAGCACAGAATTTGGCTTTCTGCCAATTTTCCCTTAGGAACTGAGCTCAGCACAAATCTTACCACTTTTGTCTTCGGATACCATAGGCAGCCCTCCTTCTCAGCATTGCTTTTCCCTCATCTCTAGGCTGATCTTGTATTTTACGGATAGTCTTTACATGCTTGTCTGTGTCACTTAGGTCCCCCGAAAGCCTTTCCCACTTCATAAAGATCCTGCCCCACCAAAGGCTCAGCAAAGCTGCTGGAGCTCCCCACCAGTCTCAGGTCCTTGCTAAATCCAGATCCTCAAGTCACTGGCGAGTACCATCCTCCCAGGCCCTGTGACCTGGTCATCATACATCACTTCCCTCGTACCTAGTTGTCTCTTCTGTGGTCCTCCAGGCCCCGATGTGCACCCACAATGACCAAGCATCTCTAATGGGTCCTACTAGCCAGTCCATCAGAGGCCGGTTCCCCCTGGTCAAGGGCTGTGAAGCTTGCTTCTCAAAGGCAACTGTGTGGTTATGTTGCTCAGTTTCTCTGCTCCCACAGCACTCACATGGCCTCCCACCTGCCATTGTATCCCAGAGCCTCACAAGCCAGGCTGTAAGGGGTTCTTTTCTATTGCTTGTTTAAAGCTTTGCCCTAATTCCAGCAATTCCAGTGCTGGATATTCTTTGAATGTGTCTCTTGCACCTGACCATTGGTAAGACTCCAGTCTGCCTGGTGGATCATGGATTCTCCCTTGGACTACTAGGATGGCTTTTGGTTGCTTCTAGGTTACCCCTTTCCTCATTGCTACCCAAATCTTCCCATGGGTTCCAGGTTTTAGGGTCCCCAAAGTGGCTCTTCATTACTTGTCTAATCTAAGTCTTCTTCCCCTTTTAACTCTCTAGCCATAACAAACTGGCAGGTGAACACCTTCATTTCTCTGGCTACTTTGCCCACTAAGTCAGAGAGCAATGAGGAAGCCTGCATTGGTCTCATAGCCCTCCTTCACACCCGCAGTCTCTCTTCCTCCAGGCTGCCACCCCAGCCTCTGATTGATAGCCACAGCAGTTGGCAGGGCTGCCTCTGAAGTTGCTTCCTGACACCTCCTCCTCTAGTGTGCTGTCCCCAGGGCCTGTGATATTGGCTCTAGACTTCTCAGAGCACTTCCACACGTTGGGCATCAGTCCTACCCATCAAACAGACATGCTATCCCATGCCACCCAGAGGAAGACTACTCTCTTGAGTCCCCTACAGAATGTCCTACCCAGGTGGCCTCACCTTAGCTACATTGTCTCTTTTCTGCCCTGTTCATGTCCTTGTTGCTGCTCCAACAAGCACTATAGGGACAAACCACCATATCAAAATATCCTCTGCAAACACCTGCCCCTCACACAAGTTTGCTTCATACATTTGTTGCATTCTCCTTATCAGGAAGATCAGTGCTCTTCCCAAATTTACCTTAGATGTGGTATGCTACTAACTATGCCTAGTGCACTAAGTTCCTACCCTGGAAGAGACACAAACTAACATCTACCTATTCTGTCTCAGTCCCAAGGACAAGCTTCAGCATGATTCCACCAAAGTTCACTGTGGGGAACCAATGAGTTTACTGAGCTTCCTTACACAGCCTAGGCAAGGAGGGACTTACAGGAGTGTGGGCACTTCTCCTCCAAGCAGCCATATCTGAAAAGCTTTATGCAGCACTAATCAGGGAACACCCTCTGGCTGCCTAGATGAAGTCCCTGCTCTCCTCTTCCCTGGCCTGTTTATTCTTTAACCCCTCCTTCATACCACATGCATCATTTCCAAGTGGTAGGGAGCAACTAGATGCTCAGGCAAGATGAGATCTCCTGCAGTGAGTCTCTTTTATTTTTTTTTTTAAGGGTTGGCTTCAACTAGCCCCACTGGGACAATCTTCTGCAATGGGCACTGAAGAAGAATTTCCCCAAGATTGCGACTTCCTTTGGGGCACAGTCACTCAGGAGACCATCTCATATGTGTTTGAATGCTTGGTGTCCAGCAGGGGTACCTGGTATCCATCAGGATGTGAAACCCATTGGCGGTGGGGCCTAGCAGAAGGAACTGGGTCACTAAGGGGATGGAGGAGGCTGCCAAAGCCATGCAACTAGCCGCCATCTTGCCAAGCCACCAGCTCCTCCCAGGACAACGCCTCCCCTATCCCCTGAAAACTCGAGCCATATTAGCCCCGCCACCCCCAAGCTGCTTCTTATCAGAGATCTGGTCACAGCCAGAAGAAAAGTGACTAATGTAGTCCTTGGGGGACAGATAAACCAGTTTGGGTCACCCCCTGCTGTTATTGGAACATTTCTTGCTGTGGCATCACACAGAATCACTGAGAGGAATGATATACATGTGTCAATATAAGGCACTGCCCGAGGCTGGATTTTGTCGTTCTACAGCAGAGAGGCTGCTGCTGGATGGAGAGCAGCTGGCCTCCAGCATTAGTTATGACAGACTTGGGTCTAGACACAGGGAGTTTTCCTCTCTGTTGGTTTGGGTTTTAGTGATTTGGGTTTTTGGTTTTTTTTTTGTTTTTGTTTTCATTTTAATTCATCCATTTGTTTTTGCTTTGGACTTTCATTTGTGCTTGTGTGTTCATTTTTCTTAATTGTTCCTTTTAAAATAATTTTTGCTTGTCATGTTTTATTTTGGTATCATTTTTCTTATTTTAAGCCTGAACTGTGAAAACTAAAGGATTTCCCTGTGACACTTTCATACATGCATATAGTATGTATGGAATTATACTTGGATCATTTTTACCTGTTCAGTTATATTGCAGCAGCCCCTTTGCATGTGCCAAAATGTTCCCCCTTTTTTACTAAGGTCCCACTTACTCACCGACCACCCACCTATGCACTAGTTAGATTCACTGTATCTCTAGAATAGGCATGTAACAGACAAAAGTCGTCCCTGTGTCCATGCATATTCTAGAAAATGACAAAATTTTATTCTTGGTGGCTGATCATGAGCCTCTTTTCCCTTGAATCTGCTTATGTGCTTCTTGTCAAACGGTTTGTGTGTAGAACTGTCCTAGGAGTCCACGCTGAAGCCACCATGAGCATGAACAGCTTTTGTGAACTACCAAGGAATCCCATAACGGATATTGTTGTGTTGTTGTTGGGAGAGGTTGTGTTACTCTTTCCGTCTTTCTCCCTATACTGATATCTTCAAGTGTTTTTTAACATACTCAGT
The DNA here is from genome assembly GCA_907164525.1 of Lophiomys imhausi. NCBI lineage: Eukaryota > Metazoa > Chordata > Mammalia > Rodentia > Muridae > Lophiomys > Lophiomys imhausi. Next base: position 6,984,715 of record CAJQZJ010004381.1, read on the forward strand.
TTGCATCACACCTAGGGTGTAGCATTAGGAAGGCAGCAGGTGGTGCATCTTTGATAAGTTCTTAGTTCAGTGTTGGTATAGATGACCATGAGTCTAGCAATCTGTCCATTTCTGTCGGGGTTGCCAACTCCCTAGGAGTCCACTGGATTCTGTTTCTGTTGATTTTCATTTTACTTTACATCTTCTCTCCCTGGGTAATTCAGGTCAAGCATTTGTTAGTTTTGTTCATCCTTTCAACTCCCAGCTCTTTACTACTTTGATCCTTGTTTCGTCCTCTTATTTCCAGCTCTGATCTTTCTTATGTTTGCCATCTAGTGCTTGGGAGTTTGGGTTGTTTTGCGTTCTTTTTCTCAGACCCCAAAATGCATCACTAGGGATATCTTGAGATGCATACTTGAGATATCTATGATTTTCATGAAATAGGAATTAATAGCCACAAGCCATACAATTGCCTCCTAGACCTGCTTTTGTTTTTTGTTTAACTTCTAGTATAATGTGGTGGTGCCATTTCTCTACCTGTGAAAGGGGTTCAGGGACAGCCCCTCAGATGAGGACATCCTTAGAGATAACTTCAAGCTCTGGACAACACTGGCCTCAGGCTCATTTTCAGAGGTGAAGCTCATCTACCACATCCCTGCCAACAACAGAGTGACCACCAAGACCCTGAACAAAGCTGCCATCACACTCTGAGATGTCACCTCTGAGGTGACGTCATGAAGTACAACATCCTAACATTATGAAGCTATTTCAGCAAGTTAACACACCAGAAAAATCTGATTTGTGCCCAGAATTTGTAGCAGAGGGAGATCTGGTGAGCTTCACAGCAGCTTTTGGCTTTACGAAGGAGGAGAAGGGGCAGCAGCAGTTTCCAGCAGGTGGTGCCCATAGTTCAGTACCTTCATAAAAGAAACATCAGTCACTGGGACATAAAAGCCAACAACATCATGGTAGATGTGGCTGGAAATACCAAATATTTTGGAATAGCCATCAAAGTTACCAGTGGCCAGATGTCAGAGATCTGTGGTACACATTGTTATTTAGCACAAGAGGTTGTGGGGAGGTCAGAGGATACCACTGAGTCTCCAGTTGTACGGGCTGCCTCAGCAATCTATTCACTTTATGGTTACTAGATGCCCATTATGCACATATCAGTCCCCTCTGATCATCATCATCATCTCCACAGAATATCTGATCTCACCAAACTTTGAAGCCCTGGCAAATCTTATCTCCTACTTTACTGTAGACCCCACATGGCCATCAGCCAGCTTGTGGGGCACTCATGGCTATGTCTCTGTGATGAAGGTTTGCCACTAGCCTCCAGAGAAACAGTTTCCACAATTCCAGTGACCGTGATTGTGGAAGTCAATCCACAATTGGTAACATGGGCTATAAAGTATAAGAAATCATGTGAAGTATAAGAAAGAGAAGTCTTAATGATGTCATAGCTACATACAATATAGTAAATTATCGACTAAGTGATGGGTACATTTTTAGACAAACGAGGAAGCTTGCGAAGCCCAGTTCAAACGTGAGCCCTCAGGTTGTCCTACCTATCTTGCCCACTTTCCTCTCATCTGGGAAGAATCAACTGCAGGAGGTGGATGAAAAAGGAAGGAGCAAGGGCTGCTCATGGTTCAGCTTACGTGATCTACAGTGGCTCCTGGATATCAACTGTCCTTGTAATCCTGCTCCACAGAGTGATACTGTGCATGCTGACAGCATTAACACCCATTGTCAGCAGATTGAGAGTTACCTAACATTCAGCACTTCATCCCTGGACATCCTGTGCTATCCTGAGGACATAGATAATTCTAGCCCAGGCCCACAGGATAATGCTGCTGATACCCAGAACACTGTCAGTTTCAGGAGACTGACAATGACGTAGCATTTAGTAATCTAACCCTTGAGACATTCTGCTACCTGGAGGATACGACCTGCCATTGTGACCCAGTCCTAAAGAGTGTTGCTATGGTTGCTAATCAATAGCAATTTGGAGGAGATTGAAATTATCCTGAGGTCCAGTCAAACGTTACCTGATGATATATCCTCCATGGACCTGCCGCAGGATGGGAAAAATGAAAATAACTGACAGGGGTTGTACTCCAAGGAAGCATCACCAGATGATCCTAGCTTCGGCAAGGATCAGACTCAAGTGGCACCCAGAGCCTCCAAGACCACCAGACGAAGGGGCTGAAAAGGGATGAGGAGACAGATTATTCACATGCTTAGTAGATTTTGTTGTTGCCTTCCTACCCCAAAGAAAAGCAGCACACTCCCTAGGTAAGAGACAACAAAGAAAGAAAAATACAGTCCCACAGGAAACACAGCATAGGCATGGCCATCGCCATTCACTTGTGTATTTTTATCACTGCTTTTCAAAGGCCCTTTGCCACTGACAGGCATGAACCTTAAGATGCCTTTCACCTTAGAAGCTTTCCCCCTGTACCCCTTTATTTGGACTCAGGAAAAGTTGAACCAGAAGTGGAAAGCAGAGGATGTGACCAGAGGTTGGAAAAGGAGGGAAGGGGAAGGGAGGAGGGCTTGGGGAAAGGAAGCATGGGCTGAGGGGTGAGGAATCAGGCCGAGAGCTGCGGTAGAGCAGGCTAGCTCAGTGCTAAGCCCTGTCTGTGTCAAGGTCACTAACAGAGTCCTTTTCATGTGCCTTCTTCCAAGGACTGGCCCATTGTCATTGAACCACAGGGCTAGGTTCCGCCAGGTGTGTACTAAGAGCCATGTTAGGGAGCCAGGCCAGAACTCTAGGAGGTGTGTGCTCAAACACCTATCTCCAATAAGATGCCAATGTGAGTCAGGAGACTAGCTTCTCTACGCCTCCTGTTGCTACTGTGTCTCTCCCATTCAGGTCACTGCATCCTCAGCATAACTGGCCAGAGAGAGATGTGATCCACATGGCTTCCATGTTAAGAAGCTACAGCCTTAGCTAATCCACTACACTTTGGATGGAACACCCACAGTGAGAAAGCTGAGTGCTCCACAGGACCCAGGGTTGTCATCAGATTGTCCCCTCCCATCACCAACATCATCACTGAGCAGCTGGACAGAAATACAGAGTCTGTATAAGCACAGCAGAAGTAAAAGGGGCAGGCAGAAGAGGAGAGAAATGGTGGAGAGAGTAAGTGGAATATAGAGAGGGGAGAGTGGAAGTGGAGAATGAGGGAGGAAGAAAGGGCATGAAGCAAGGTGAAGGAGGAGAGTCTGTTCAGTGGAAATTCTAGTCACAGAGGTGAGAGGCTAACAATGAGTATGTTGGGCTGAAGCACGGGTCATGGATAAGACGGGGTAGAGTTAAACTTCCCCTCAAGAGTGGAGCTAAAGGGTGCAGGGCATGGCCAGCTATGAGGACAAGAGGCCCTGATCCTGGAGGGTCCCAGCATGTGCCAGTGCACAAGGAGGATGCTGGCTTGGAAACCTGCTACTACAGCAAACTTTAGTACCAGGGTGTGCCAGGCTGAGATAAGGGATCCCTGTCCTCCTGCATCGCCTTCTCATCCATCCCCCTCCTCCTGCCTGACCTACCATTGTGCCAAATTGCCATATGTCTTCATATCCTTGGCCTCCTTCCCAGCCTGGCACACAAGCATGACATAAAGTCTATGCTGACAGCCAGCCACTGCACCACACACATCACACTCCAGAACCATGACTACCAGGTAAGCTCCATACAGCCACACCTGAGATTCAGGGCCAGAGACAGCAAGCAGCATGCTTTGTAGTGCTGGATGAGGTTTGGGCCAGCAGGTGACCATGGAGTCAGCCCTTTGGTCCACAAAGCCAGCAGCATGGGGAAGAGATTTTCATTTGCTATTGCTATGTCAGGGAGTCCTGGTAGGGAGAAACCAACAAAGGAACCATGGGCTCTACCTGGGTGTTGCTGTCTAACAAAGATTGAGTCGTTGAAATGCACAAAGGTGTTCCCCCAAGAGGTTGGATGACTTCTGTGGCATGTACACACCCATGCTGCTCCAAAGACATTGCCAGTTCCTTTGGTCTCTTACCAAGAAAGGAAGATAGAAGCAGGTAGCAGGGTGACAAAGCCAGCTTGTTTACTCCACTGCTTGGTGGTTAACCTGACTAAAAACTGGGCAGTGGAAACCCAAGGAAATAGGCACACCTGTGAAGGATTTTCTTGACTAGATCCATTGAGATGGAAAGACCTGTTCTAAATCTGGATCCTCTGAATTCATAAGACCCACCCTAAATCTGGATCATTTGTGGTAAGAAGATCTATCCTAAATGGGGGCCACACCTTCTGGTGGAAGCCCACATAAATAGTCATGGAGGAAGGAAGCTTTTGCCTGCTTACCCTCATGCTCACTGTCAAGTTCATCTAACCCTTTTACTGGTATTAGAACCTAGTTCTTTGGGATTTCAACTTAGACTGAAGACAAACTGAGGCACTCAGCCTTGTGAACTGAATGATTAACAGTTCCTTGGCCTTTTTGTCAGAAGACAGCCACTGTTGAACTAGCTGGACCACAGTCTGTACATCACTATAATAAATCCTCTGTATATACAATTTCATTCTATCAGTTTTGTTCCTCTGGAGAATCATGATTAACATACTTGCTTGAACTGTTTGTTACCTTTTCAGGGGGAGAAGATCTGCACAGTCTCTAGGAGCAACTGCATACCATGCTCTTGATACACATCCTCATTGTGGAGCCCACAGATGTCTACCTTACTGAAAATGAACCTTTTAAGATATGTTAAGTAGTTGCTCTGGGACACAGTTTGGTATCCTTATAACTCAATAGCCAGGCCTTTGGTTCCAGACACAGAGCTCAGAGATCAAGTCCAGAATTCTCAGGAACCATCTTTTCTTTCCTTGGCTCCGTGAATCCATGTGTTCTATGTAAACTTTTCCCTGGGAGAAGTGCGAGTTAGATAGGGTACTAGAGGGCAGAGGGTCCAGGACCAGGCATGTTGGTGAGGAGCTATCTTTGAGTGGGCCCTGCTACAGTCAACTGTGTGCAGGTTAAAAGAGAAGGAAACAGGCATTGTACCTGCCTCAAGAGCTCCTCGACTCGAGCCAAAATGAAGGTGATGTTCTTTGTAGAGGCTGAAGGCCTTGGACCCAAGGAACATGGAACTTTGGGCCTGTTAGCCATTTTTCTAGAACATTCTACCTCTTCCCTCATTCAGGTGAATCATATCCCTTCTCATTCAGCAGGAAGGCCTTTCTTTCTCTGCCCCCAAGGAGCCACAACAAGGTTAAGCCGTGCATCAGAAATCAGTTGCTGAACAAATGTACACAATGTAATTGTTCAGGCCTGTAAGGTTGGAAGACACTGTAATTGAACATCAGGGGCTCTCATGTGGGTAAGCCAAAGCAGAGGAATGGAGAGTCAATACTTACAGAAGGTTTAAGTACAGCATGGGCATCATTTGGAAGGCAATGTTGTCTCTGAACACAGAAAACAATGGGGTTTATTCAGGAAGCTTCAATATATTCATAGATGGGTAGGTCTATTCCTGAGTATGCTCAGTGAAGGAGGCCATTCCACTCCCCAAAATGCTCAGTTTACAGTCATGGGGCTCATGCTTAAAGAGTAAAGTAATGGACAGAAATGCCTGATAGTATACTCACTTTGCAGTGTAATCTTGAAGCTTAAAATAGTGGAAGGGAGTTAATTAATTAAAGGTACAAGCCTTTAATCTTGGCACTCTGGAGGCAGAAGTAGGCAGAAGTCTGAGTTCAAGGCCAGTCTGCTCTACAAAGCAACTTCAAGGCCAGAAAGCCAGGAATAAACTGTGAGACCCTGTAAATAAAAGTGTGGAAAAAATACTTTAAAGGGCCATGAATGGAAGAGTCTGCTCCAGAAGGTGCAAGACTTGCTTTGTGGCTGCCAGCCACCACTCACTGGGATTCATGATGCTACCTTTGGGGCACAAGGCTCACAGGGAGCTGTTTGGGTATGAGCAGTCACTTCTACTAGACTTCACATTCAAAAATTGTTGGTTAGCTGTGTCCACTCATTGGAAATAGGAGTGAAATGCAGTTATGACATGCCAGGAAGCATTAATGAAACAAATGCAAAATGTCAGTTGTGTCCCTTCTGGCCTTCATGTCTGTTTTCTCTATTTATCTGCGTGTCTCACAGGATATTGTCAGGGCCCTGAAAATTCCTTCTGTAATGACTTCTGTTTGCATCTCACCTCAAACTCTGTTCTGAGGATGTCTGCTCCTGCTTGTTCATGGTTCCTTCCCCAGGCCTGTCCAAATACACAAAGCCCACTGAGCCCTCATCCTCTGTGATGGCCCTATTGGCACCATTGCAGTGTGATGGTAGATGTTTGTTCATGCTTCATTCTATGCATGGACCCTCCAGGCTAGCAGAGCACAGATGGTATCTAAATGGCACCATCAATGCAGTAGATTCCATGATCTTTTCTTGTTTGCACTGTAGCTCATGATCCTTGTATTAGGCAGGAGGCTAGCTCCTGGATGAACTGCCAAACAGGAGTCCCAACATAGGACATAATAGTAGTAGCTGTGCCTGCTCATAGACCCTGAAATAGGATCAAGAGGTGCCAGTGATGGTTGACTGTTGGTCAAGACATAAACAAGGTGGGGGTGGATCACTCCACTCCAAAGTCAGGATGCAAAGTTGCTGGTAGTCCATCAAGCAGGGTCTATAGAAGAGTAGGTAGGTGCCTATGGTTGATGAGCTGGAGCAGCTCAACTCTCTCCATGGGCTTCCTGGCCATGGGGGGGGGCATGTGAATCATGCTGCCACCCTTGCTCTAGTAAACTATTCATCTTTGGGGGGGTACTTACACTCCCATTCATATTCTTGCATCTTCTTATCTGTCTACCTAGACTAAGTACATGGTAAAAGGGCTTTCAGGAGAAGCATGTTCCTGTCCTGGGTGTGCCCATGCTGAGGGAGGCACAGGGCAGGGATGGCAAGAACAGGAGACATGGGAGCCCATCCCATCTTGCTAGGCCTGCTTGTTTTGTATATAGTGTATTTTATTTTTCTTGCTTGCTGTAATTAATTTCTGGATGCTTGATCTCTTCTACAATGTCCCATCTGAACTCTGTTTCAAGAACAAGAACCCAAACTGCTTCTGGATGGAGAGCAGAGGGAATTGGAGCCCTCTCCATAACACTTGTGCTCTGTCTCATAGGTTCTAAGCTCCTACCTGGATCCTGGGAGTCTGGGGCTCTTGGAGGCAGGTCAGAATCTCCCCTCATTTGTTGCTACCCTGAACTTGGATGTCAGGTTGCAAGCCCACCTCCTCTGAAGGGCCTGGCACCCTCCATGGCAGAAGCAGTGTACAAAGGAAGATGGAACTCCATTTCCTACCTTTCAGGGTGTGGTGGCTGACCCAAGGGAAAGCTGGGCATTGAGAAGCAGGAGGATCCCAAGAGGTTGGTTTTCTAGGCATGATTTGGGAAGGGGCAATAGAGAGATAGACAAGCTAAGGAAAAGTTACCTATGGTGGAGCCTGAAAATGCAGCTTGGACTTCCTGCTCTAGGGTCTAGCCTGGCAAGTCGGCCTGACCCTCTCCCTCCATGTACCCTCTTTAACTTGTCAGATCTAGCCCACATCCTACAACCAGTGCTCAGGCCTAATCTGGTTATCGTCGTGCGTACCAAAATCCACCTCTAAGTTACCTTTAACATCGGACCTGTCTGGCATGACCTACAAGCCTCTCTCATCACACATGCAAACTATACCACTCAGCCAAATCTATCTCCACACTCTGGAACTCATATCCTGCACACCAGCCGAGTTCCTATATATACCTGACTTCATTCCATCTAAGTCATTTGCAACCTCTAGGCCAAACCTTCTTGCACATACTCTTGTCTGCCCCAACCTGCTCTGTCTATATTGGACATAGAACTAGCAAAAGAAGTCTACATGCCCAGATCTCATTTAAAAAATACAATCAATTATGAAAGATCAAGCCAGTATCTCTCCCCTCCAAAACCTACCCATCCTTTACAAATATTTGCCAATGAGAATTACCTAATTTAAAGGCAGAGAATTTAAAAGAACAATCATAAACATTGAAAAATTCAAGGACTTTAAGGAAGACACAAATGACTCAATAAAATTAAGGATCAAGACGACACTTGAGTTATGCCCAAGAAAAATATATGGCTCATGGAAATGACAAAAACAATCCAGAACTTGAAAATGAAATTCAGTAAAGAGATAAAAACACTGATGAGGACTCAAGATTAAAAGATGGAATTGAAAGCCCCAATAATCAAACTAGAAAACTCAAAGGAAAACTTTACAAATAGAGTTAATCAAACAGAAGATAGAATATCAGGACTTGAAGATGGAGTATATAGGCTAAATAATCAGGAATATAAAAAATTAAGCACACATAAGAAAGGAACATGAAAGGAAAGTAAGTAAACATAGTGGGACACCATGGAAAGTCAAAATTCTTGAATTACAGGCACAGATGAGGGACAAGAATCCCAAGTCAATGGCATAGACTGGATCTTCAATATGATTGCAGAAGAAAACTTCCCCACGTTAAGGAAAAGAATACTCATACAGATACAAGATAAATACAGAACACCAAATAGAGAAGGTGAGAAAAGAAAATCTCTACCACATATCATAAACTGCTAAGTATGCAGAAAAAAGAAAGTGTATTGAAAAGTACATGAGAAAAAAATATGTCACATATATAGGAAAACCCATTGGAGTAACAACTGATTTCTCAATGAAAGCCAGAAGAACCTGGACCAAATGCATTCCAAGTCCTAAAAGACCACAAAGGCCAACCTAGACTAATACACCTAGCAAAACTATCCACCATAAGTGAAGGAGAAAGAAAAATGTTCCACAATATAAACAGTCTTTAAAAAGAATCCAAAAAACCCAAACTTAAATATAGGAACCAATTCTTTGGGCTGAAAGACAACTTCCTCCCTTTCACCTTGCCCAAAGTAACTTGGATCTGAGTTTCTAGTTAGAACAGGGTTCAGTGGGAATAACTAGGAATTCACTGTTTAAATTCTGAATCAGGTAGTGTGAATCAAGAATGAAAATGATAGCCCTATAGCCCCAAAGCTCTGGAGTCTAAATGCCAACTGGTGGTTCTGCTGAGGTCACTTAGCCTGAACAAGTACTTAGTTTCAGTGAGAGGTGACTGAGCATGGAACTGTGACTTATACATGTGACTCTAAGTACTCTCAAGTTGCCAAGAATTGGTAGACCAGTGAGCATCAGACTGAAGGGGAGTCCTCTGGGCTCCCCACCTCTCATTGGGAATACAGCACATATACTCCAGTGACATATAAAATCAAATCATGGGTTCCTCTCAGTTGATAGCTCTATGGTGCTTCAGATAATCTTGGCAAACTTCAGTAAAAAGTTCTGCTGATTCTGAATTTTCAGCAATGGCCAAGCCCCTTCATGAAGTTCTAAAGGGAAATAAGGTAGGCCCATTGCTACAGGGACTAGAAGAAGGTGAGAGTTTCAACCTGATAGGAAGACAGCTGACTCAGGCGTTTGCCCTGACAGTCCACCATGTCTTGCACCTTTTTGTGATTTATGTATATGAAAAGGGAGGAGTTAAGATTGGGCCTGTTGACTCAACCCACAGGACAGTGGGATTGACCAGTGGAGTACATATGTAAGCAATTTGTGGCCTCTGGCTGGCCCCCATGTGTCTTCAGGCCTTGGCACAAACTTTCCTATTGATTCAGGAGGCAGATAAACTCATGTCGGTGCAGATTTATTACCATCAGTTTTCCTCACCAGGTGGTTTCCCTGTTGAATGGCAGCACAAGCCAATGGATGATAGGGAAGAGAGAGGCTTGCTATGAGGCCAGGTTGGGGGAGAATCCCCAAATACAAGCTGAGGCAGTCAGGACTCTAAACCCTGCCACTTACTTGCCTGGAGAGAAGGGAGAACCTCCCCACTGTTGTGAGAAAGCTGTAGATGAAATCTTACTGCAGCCAGAACAGACAGTTGCCCCTCTACCAAACCCTCATATACAGCTCTTCATTGACATGAGCTGCGGTTTGGGAAAGGGGGTGTGTCAGACTGGATATGCTGCAACCATGGTCCAGGAAGGTCTAGAAGCAAAAAGACTTTCAAATTGATGACCAGCACAAAGAGAAAAACTGGATGTCCTGACCCAAGCCCTTCTCAGAGTAGAAGGGAAGTGGGTCAACATTTACATGGACTCACAGTATGCTCTTGGAACTCTGCATATACATAAGGGAATTTAAGAAGAAAGAGGACTGTTGACTTCTGGGAGAAAGATAATAAAAACAGAACCAATTCTCTACCTATTAGATGCCATCTGGGTTCAGACAGCCATAATGATAGTCCATTACCAAGTCCATAATCACAACAGGGACAAAATCAGCCAAGGGAACAGGCTAGCTGATGGAGCATCCAGACTGATGTTCCTACAGGAGGAAGTTGCTCCACAACAAATTCATGAGGCTTTCCCCACATATGTCACTCTTATTGTCCCCAAGACCCCTCAGTGTGGACAAGAAGAAAAGGAGGAAATCCTGATATCCAGGACAAGTGTCACTGAGGGGCAGGAGGGATGGCTACTCATTCCAGATGGGAGGGTAGTTGTCCTAAAGGGGATGGAGCCCAGGCTGGCCACCAAGTCCCTTGAGATTACTCATTTGGGAAAAAGTGACCCTTCAGAATCTCAGACAGAAATATCTAGAAGTCCCTGGCCTGTGTCCAATATGTCCAATATAACCCCAGAGTCTGAAGGCTCTGCTGCTGCCCCAGAAATACAGAACGTTCCTCCCTCCTCTACCCCATCCCTATCCATATGTTCCCTTTTCTGCTCCCTTCCTTTCTTCTCCCTCCTGCCCCTCATCCACCTTTCCCTCACTCACCTACCCAATCACTCACAAAATCACCACAGTGCTTACACTCTGTGTCTATGCTAGGTGTCTTTTAGACACTAATGGTACAAGGGAATAGTTTTCATTGGGAAACCAAGTTTTAGTGACCCCACTCCATTCAGTAATGGACTCCACAATGTAAGAAATCCTGTCCTAGACAATGATGGGTCTTTTTTACATTTGCATTTTTCTGGCTGTTTGATATGAATGTGCCTGTTTGTGTCAGATTTCTTCCCCTTCCATAAAATTTTGAAGTTATGTCGCTGTCTGGCACTTGTCACATTTTGTTTTTCTTGTCTGCTTTATTGTCATCTATAACAGTGTGACTGGATATTATTAGCTGGTAGGCATTTGTGTTGTTTGTCGTTTGTGATTGTCATCCATCTTTCCTGTAACGATGCATGAGGGTCCACTTTTCCCACATCAGTCATGGAGATGGGACTGTTTCAAATTCAGGTATTTACATTGTACAGAATCTCCTCTCTCTCTCTCTCTCTCTCTCTCTCTCTCTCTCTCTCCCCCCCCCCATGTGTGTGTGTGTGTTCATGTGTGTGTGACAGAGACCAGAGACAGACAGACAGACAGACACCCTGCCTCAGTGATGGGCCAGAACTTTTGGTGGCCAACTCCAGTGCTGTCTTCTTGAACTTCCCTGTAGGCAAGTTGTTTGCTATGCCGCAAACTGTGAGTGTAGGTGTCTGCTTTCAGTGTAGGAACAGGCTTAATTGGCAGCAATCCTAGCCAACAAACCCTAACATATTATCAGAAAACCTACCATTGGGTTATGTTAGAGCTACTTATTTTTCCTTCCAACAGTTCCTAACATATTTGGTCAGTATAAACTACCAACCCTTGAACACTGCTTTACCTAAACTCAACTTTGTCTAACTTAGTATTTTCCAAGCAGCTTTAGGAAATGTTTTATAGCAACCAGTCATTTCCAGTTTCTCTTATATTACTTCTACTATCCATTTTGCAGAAAGAAGCATGGTGTGGACTTGCCACCCCTAGTTATACAAAAATCAATTTCTGTGGTTTATAAATGGCCCCAAACTAGAAACTCTATTAGAGAGCAAGGAGACTGCATATCATGACTACCAGATGATGTACCAACTCAGTATCTTTTGGAAACCTGAGGTTCTGTTCATGGTCTTAGAGAACTGTTGTCCTCTGAGGACCATAAATATCCATCACATACCCTGTGGTCAGTGAGAAACAGAACATGTTTTCTAGCTGTCAGTGAAGGGCTACCACCCTTTAAAATCATCTGTCTGTGTTCCAATAGAGTTGAGCTTGAAGGTAGGTATAATGAGGCCTGTAAAATCCAGAATTAACAGAAATATAAGGCTTACAAGAAATACCATTGAAGCATCTCTAACATGAACTAACAGTAATACCGGTGTCCATGACCTTGGAAGGCACAAAGCTTCCCTAGACTGTTTCATCATTACTGCTGCTTTTATTATTATGAAAGTTGACAGGGACACTTATGTCAGCGTGTGGAATATTCAAGACTATCTCATGTGTTTGAACACTTGGAATCCAGCAGGTAGTACTGTGTGGAACACTGTGGAATCACTAGAGATGGGACCCAGAAGGAAGTAATGTGTCTTGGGGAAAGAGATTCCTAGCTGCAAGCCATGAGCTGCTCCCAATACCTTCCCTTAACTGCCTGAAGAACAACTGGAGAACCTGAGCCTTCCTCTGAGTGGGTTCTTGTTAGTTGATCACAGCCATGAGAAAAGTTAACATAGTGGTTTTGGACAGGAAGTGAGGAAAACACCACCACCACTGTGGCTTTTGCAAAGGCTTGATTGGTCCATTGCATGTACCATCACAAGGAGTCATTGGGACACATGCTACACACCAGTCCACATAAATCACTGCCTGGAGCTGCGTTTTGTCTTATACTGCAAAGAAGCTGTTGGCTGGTTGGTTATTTGGCTGGCGAGCAGCTGGACTAGGCTGTTTCTGATAGACTTGAACTTTCCCAACCTGCTGAACCGCACTGTTTGGTTCCCAGTGTTTCAGCTTTGGCTTTGGGGGTTTGGTGATTAGCCTTTCATTTTAAATATTGGTTTGGGCTATAATTTTACCTGTATTTTCTCTTTCTTCATTGTCACTCATTTTCCTTTTTAAACTCACTTCCTTTTTTTATTTTTTGTTTATTTTTTATTTTAAAACATTTAAAACAGGTCCAAAGGAAACTCCATTCCCCCAAATTCTGCCAGTTAGACAAAAGCCAGCATTCCTCAGGAACCTATGAAGCTAGATTTCCTCTAAGGAAGGAGCCATTTCCTTATCACTAGCAGAAGGGACAAATGGCTGTTTGTGGAGCCTATTAGCACATCGAAGCACATGCTGACTTCCAGGCTTCCTCCATACCACAACCACCATTAAACACTTCAGCATTCATTGCTGGCCTCCTGGCTTTTCTCACTCCAACTCTCTTGCCCTACACTTCTCCTGCTCATGGGCTTCCCTCCCTGCAGCTACTCAGGTCTACTTATAACCCTGCTATTTTAGTTGTTTTCTCTGCTTTTTCTTCCTTAGTCTTCCCTCTCTTGCTCTCTCTTGGTCTCCTTTGCCCACATTCTCTTTGTCTTCATTTCTTGTTCTCCTCCAACCCTTTCTCTCATGGCCAGGTCCAGACTGCTGACCATGTTCAGTCTACTACTTTCTCTCCCTGCTGTGGACTCTTCCAGATGCCTCTGGCTGTACTCTCCCCCTTATCTACAGTAAAAACCTTCCCCTCAACCATATCTTGGAGTGGTCATATCCTTAGTTTATATGGCTTTTTGGTTTGTAGTACTATATAGATTGTAAGGAGCCTGTAAGCAGCCATAAAGAAGGGCTGCAGGAAGTTTA
>CAJQZJ010004381.1:7022203-7046381 GCA_907164525.1 Lophiomys imhausi
TGTGTGTGTGTGTGTGTGTGTGTGTGTGTGTGTGTGTGTGTGTGTGTTGAGGGGTGCTGCTGTGTGCCTGGGAAGGTCAGAAGATAACTTGTGAGAGTCAGTTCTCTCTCTACCATGTGGGTCCTGGGGACTGCGCTCAGATCATCTGGGAAGCACCTTCACCCGCTGAGACAACTTACTGGTTCCACCTTAAAAATTTTTTTTTTTTGAGACAAAGTCTCACTATATATAGCCCTGGCTGGCCTGGACTCTACTTAGAACAGGCTAGTCTAAACAGAAATCTGCCTGCCTTTGCCTCCTGAGTGCTGGTATCACAAGTGTGTACTAGCCTGCCTGGCCTTAAGTACTGTATAAAAATCAATGGTAAGTTCCTCAAAACATTTAAGGAAGAAACTACCAATTCCCCTCTTTTTCATTTTGGCAGTAATGTCAGGTATTGAAGCTAGGACAGCCTCCTGACCGCCCATCCCTACAGTCACTTCAGTGTGCAGAGGTTGATGGTAGCCTTCCTAACCCCTCCCTTGAAAGCAGCATTCCACAAACACCCAAATCAGGCAAAGAATAGAAACAACAAACCCATATCTGTCATGAATGCAGCTGCAAAATTCAACAAAGTGTAAGAGCATTGTCCAAGTGTGGTTGGGGCAAGCCCACCATACCAGGACTCCCAAGGTAGAGGCAGAAGGATCAAGGGTTCAAGGTGAGCCTGAGCTGCATAGTGAGGTCCAGGTCAGCTTGGACACAGCAAGACCAGGACTCTCAAAAATAAGTAAAATTTAAAAAGCAGACAGTGAAGTACATCAATTCCAACTATAAAAAGAAATTATACACCTGTTACTGTAGATTTATGGGGCGGTGTGCAGTAGCCAGGCTTCGCTGAGCCTGCGCTGCCTTTGCCAGGTTCCAAGCCTCCCAGCGAGCCCTGAAGGGCCTCAGTGACATGGAAGGAGGCTGTGGAAACAAGAGGTCAAGGGGAAGAGAATTCTGCTCTCCTGGAGCCCCAACAACACTGCATGTCTTAAGGCAGGGGAGGGCTGGACTTAGCTACACAAGAACTCTTCGGATAAACTCATGCACAAAAATAAACGTTGTGTGTACTTAATCGAAAACTGGGATTCTACGATTGGAAATAACTGCCACAGGATTCTGCATTCTGTACATATACTAAGCAACATAATCACACATTTTACCATTAGCTACCAGTATTTTAATAATCCCCACATTTGCTGTGTTTTGCCTACTACACCATGGGTGTCTGTCTACAGCAGTGGTTCTCAATCTTCCTAACGCTGCAACCCTTTAATACAGTTCATGTTGTGGTGACTCTCAACCATGAAATTATTTTTGTTGCTACTTTATAACTGTAACTACTGAGCGGTGTCTTGGCTCCGAAGACCACTGGAAATGTTTTCTGATGGTCATGACACACAGGTTGAGAATTGTTGATCTAGAGAATAAACTCTTCTAACAAAAAACTCCTTAAAAATTTTTAGTACAGCAGGGTGGTGGTGGTGCACTACTTCAGTCCAGGCACTCGTGTGGCAGAGGCAGGCGGATCTCGAGTTCAAAGCCAGCCTGCTCTACAGAGTGAGTTCCAGGACAGCCAGGACTCCACAAACCACAAGAAAAGGTTTTTAGAATAAACACGATGATAAATAACCTCGAGGTTTTAAAAAGTCAAATCACTCTACCTCAATCCTCTTCCATCAATCTGGCCCAGCTGCAGACTCCCTGACAAGCCCCGGCCCCTCAGTGTCCCTCTGCAGGCGCCCACACAAGTTCGGGGCACTGATGAGGCCTTTAGGGCAGCAAGGCCTGAGCATTGCGGCCGTTTTTTATACACGAGATCAATGGTCTAAAGACCTTGAACCCTGCTCCAACTGAGCAGGTTGACCCCGCCCCCAACAAAAATCCCCTTACACAAGCCCGCCCCGCCCCCTTTCTGTCGTGTCCGTCCGCCCCCCCCAGTCTCAAATAATTAAGAAAGCTCCGCCCACTTGGCAGGTTCCTGGGTGTGGTTAGGAGCCTGGGAGGTGCCTCTGTGAAGGGTGGGCATGCCAGGAACCATGCCTCCTGCTGGAGGCGGACTAGCAGGCAGAACTGAAGTTGCACTGCTAGGATCCTGTTCTCCGGATCCTGGGATCTCACCTGGCAACAAATGCTGCTAGTTTTAGGCCTGGTGGGCCCTGTGTGTGTGTGTGTGTGTGTGTGTGTGTGTGTGTGTGTGTGTGTGTGTGTGTGAGTGTGTGTGTGTGTGTGCATCAAAACAGGAGCAGCCACTTGTCCACACCCCTCCACAGAGATTCCCACTATGAGAACCCTATTCACCTTTTTCCTAATGTGAAAGAGTGTGTGTGTGTGTGTGTGTGTGTGTGTGTGTGTGTGTGTGTACTTCTGGTCTTGGATTTTGTTTTTCTCTGTTTCACTTTACAAAGTGAAGTACATAGTTCATGCTGGCTTGGGAATCACTATGTGGCTCAGGTTGGCCTCCAAGTCACAGCAATCCTCCTGCTTCAGGCTCCCATTGTTAGGATTCACACGTGAGTCACATCACTGAGAATGTGTTTGTGTTTTGAAATAACTGGCTGAATACAAATGTCTGAGTTAGTCCCCTTAGTGTCCTGGGGACTTGGGGACACAGCCTTGAGGCTGATACCTGGGAGGACTTCTCTGACACACACTTTTCTTTTGTTAATGTTGCCTGCTGCCATATCTGAGGATCTGAGGAATTTGATCCTTGGAACTCATATGGTGGAAACAGAGAACTGACTCGCACAACTTGTCCTTTGCCCCCTACATGTGAGCCTTGTACACTGAATAAATGTAATGTTTCTAAGAAGATGTTTTACACAATGATGAATCTTTGTGTTCACCAAGATTCACTCTTCAGCCAACATGGATTCAGTTCTTGCAGACAGTCCCCAAGTATTTGGTGGTGACTTGTTTTTTCTGCCAATCACAGCTTATATGTGTCCATTAAATCAAATTTGCCTGTTAGCTATTGACAATTTTACTATACTTAGAAATTTTCAATAAGGTATTGTTTTTCAATAAGTAGTTTCAACAAGGTATTTCCACATTGATTTTATTTAGCAAATAGATATTATTAGTTGTCTTGACTTCCATATAACTATTGGAAACCTGGGGACTGGGGACATAAAACTTCAAGTTTATTGTATGGTTTGGTCCTTAGATCACAATAGAATGTATTTGGCTACAAAATCACTTCTGGTACATCAAATGCACCTCAAGGTATCTCTGGTTAAAACTGCTTTTCTTGGTGGTTTAATGTTTACCATTTTATGATTCTGAACTATGTATGGATCTTGTAAATGATAAATAATTTTGCAAGTTAAATTATGAACTGTAGACCTTACTACTTACATGGAGAAGTTTTGGAGTCCCTGCTTCTCAACTCTTAGTCACACCCTGGCTTTGGTCAGTCATTTGTGATCATTAAAGTTGATTTTTATTGTGAGAATTTCTCGAGATCAGCCAATTATTATATACTCTTTCCTCACCATCACTTATCTCCTTTTTTTTTTCTAGGTTCAGTTGAGTTCATCCAGAATCACCTTTGTGCTGAGGGTGATAGACTGAAGTGCAAAACTTTACTCATTCTTAGAGTAAAAGTATCTGTCACATTCATCTTGAGGGGGTAGTTTAGCTGGGTATAGAACTCAAGATCGGCAGTGTTGTTTTTATCTTCTGCCCTTTCTGGGGATTATTAATATTTCTTCTAGTTCCTATTCTTTGCAGGTAACCTGAACTCAATAATAACGTCCCTTTGTCTTTGATATTCTAAGCATTTGCTAATATAGCGTCATGACTAATTTTAGCCTGTCTTAGTGTTCTATTGCTGTGAAAAGACACTGTGACCAAGGGAAACTCTTACAAAAGAAAGCATTTAATTGGGGGCTTGCTTATAGTTTCATAGGTTGTTCAGTTTTCATCTTGGTAGCATGCAGGTGGACATGGTGCTGGTGAAGTAGCTGAAAGTTTTACATCTTGATCCGAAGGCAGAGAGAAAGAAATATTGTACCTGGCATGGGCTTTTGAAACCTCAAAGCCTACCCACAGTGACACACTTCCCCCAACAAGGCTACACCTACTCCAAGGAGGCCACACCTCCTTATACTCTTTTTAAATAGTTCTACTCCCTGGTGACTAAGCATTGAAATACATGAGCCTACTACAAGCCTCTTGAGAACTTAGCACCCTTCCTTAATTCTGAAAACTTATGCTTTCATTGATGTAGTAAAATTATTTGTCATATTTCATAAAATCTCACCTTTTTCCTTTCCCCTTCATTCCTCTTTGAGATACTGAATAAATGCCCTGATGATCCAGGTATAACTCCTTGACACTGTTTCTTCACTTTCTATATTCCCCTTACTTTTAATTGTTACCCTGATTTATAAAATGTCTATCTAGTTTCTCAATTCATAGATGGTACACATTTTCGAGAACATTTGTTTGGTTTCTTTAGGAATATACCATATTTTCTTCTTTGTGGTTTTCATTCCCTCCTTTTTCTCTAGTGTTCTAGTGATCAGTGTTTACTGACTTACCACTCACCCTGTACCTCTCTGAATGCACTTTGTAACTTTTCAGTGTAAGGTAGATTTTCTGTGGAAATAACATGAGGATAGGGTTCTTTAAAAAGGCAAGACATGTTTTATTTTATCTCTCTGGATTTGGATTTCCCACAACATTGTGCCTATGGGACTCTTTTTTCCAGTGGTACCAGCTCAAGTTTGCCTCCTCTTGGAGAAGGCGTTTCAGGGACTCCGCACCATGAACCAGGCATAGGGTCAACTCCCAACTCCTGCATGGAGTGGGAGTGCCACATTCAACATCACATAGCTTTGTGTAGGAGGCTTGCTCATGATGCCTCAGTGCTCTGGGTCCTGTGGGTTCATTTCTGGCTCAATATTAAGACTCAAGACTCTAATTTTGTTAAAATTAGATCAGTGTAACTGTTTCTATGGAAGAAACTGACATGGAAATTACTTTATTTTCTTAAAGCTGCACATAATTTTTTATCATGACCCATCACGTCTCCTTAAAAGAAACCCATAGTTTCCAAGTAAATTAAAAACATTAAGGCATGTATCTTTCTCAGTCAGGATCCCTACTCCTGCATAAACCCCACCATGATGACCGCTTTCTGGAACTATTCTACACAAAACCTTTGACACTTCTAGTTGTGATTTGGCCAGGGCACCTGTCATATTGATGGCTGTCTTCTGGAGCCCACACACATTCAAGTCTGCAGCATGGTCACAGGGCTACCCAATTCTTCTCTGTGGGTGAGATTTTGTATCAAACCATGTTAGGGCATCAAAATCCAGCTCATTGTCACAGATCAATTTTTCTTGGGGACCTAGGAAAGTCGTCTTATTCTCCGAAGCTGCAAATGCAGAGAGTGCTTAGAGCATCCTTTGCGGTGGCAGTCCAGAGCTGTCAGTTTTAATCCCTTCCTTATTCTTTCTGGCTCCTGGGCACTGCTGCATCAGTCTTGTGAAAGTTCTCAAGGCATTTACAACCTTTCCTGATATTTTTCAAGAATATCTGTATCACTGACCTGAGAGAGCCACAAAGACTGTGAGGAATATTTTTTTCTCCTTGTGGTTTAATTTACAGCCAGCTTTATAAACTCTTATCTTCATTTCCATGATATTCAAAATAAGAGGTTTGCACTAAACATCTTCTAAGCCTTCATCAGCTCACCGAAATTCCTTTGAGAAGCCCTCAAACCTCTTTAGACAACTGATCAAGCTACTGGGAGCCAGGCAGCACTGACTGAGAACTTCAGGACAGTGGACGCGGACAGCACAGGTCACAACTAGGTTAGAATTCTCCCCCTCCAATCCAGATGAGTTCCCCTTATGCACTGAGACAGCCTTAACTGCTGATGCAAAGGGCTTTCTCTTTGCAGTGGTCTGGCCAGCTCAGCAGGGGCCGAGTACACACACTAAAGACCCCAGAGCCTAAAGTAGAATTCCATCCCCAGGAAACTGCTCCCTTATGTCCAATCACACATAGATCAGTGGTTGTTTATTTTTATAACCCCACCAACGATCCAGACGGTCATCCATGTTGTCAAAAGACTTAGAAGCCTAGAGATTGGCTTCCTGCCCAGGCCAACCTGAGTAATGAAGGACTAAAAAAGGTGTTTATGTTTGGGGTCACCAGGTCACAGGACTTTGACTGGTGGGAAACAGAACAGTTTCGTGGAGGGGCAAATGATAAGTAGACCCCCAGGGCCACAGAAGGGGTATAGAGATGTCAACCTCAGAGGAAAATATTTATAGGTCAATAAACCATCCAGAGCCAGAGCAGAGGCCCAGGGTCAGGATCTTCTGATCGATCCATCTTGTGGTCTTCACAGACCAACTGCAGAAAATGGGACACAGATGGGGATCAGAGGCCCTGGGACAATAAGAAAACCAAAAGCAAAAGGGGTCTTTAGAGAGCTCATTCAGTAAATTCCTTGTTAGGCAAGCATGATGTCCTGGATTCTATCTCAAAGAAAAGAAGAAGGAGAAGTGGGTAGTATATGCTTGTAAGTCCCATCACTGGCTAATTCCTGGGTCTCATTGTCCAGCCATCCAGCCTGGCTGAATCCTAGAGACTAGATAAAAATGAGAGACCCTGTTTCAAAAGATAAGGTAAATGGTTTCTGACAAAAAAAGCACTGAAGTTTTGTTGTGGCTTCCACATGTACATACATACACATGAACGCATGTATATACACACACACATGAGAGAGAGAGAGAGAGAGAGAGAGAAGATCAAAGTATTTTTGTACTTTTTATTCTAGAGACAGGTTCTGTAGCACAGGCCATTGGTGAATCCCTTATGTACCTAAGGACGACCTCAAACTTCTGCTACTCCTGCCTCTAGCTCCCAAGTGCTAGGACTACAGGTATGGGACACCCTCTTCCATTTATGCAGTGTTGTAGATCTAACACATGACTTAGTGTGTGCTGTGCAAACCCTCTGAACTACATCCACAGCCCATTCCCAAAATGTTATGTTGAGCCTTGAGTTCAGGTCCTGGTGGTGGGATCTTGTCTAATAGTTGCTGTTAATTTAAGGATGTTAATTTAAGGCAAGTAGAGCAGATCATAAGTTAATGACCATGGTCGTCCTAAGCAGAGGTGAATTTGGACACAGAGCAAAGGTGTCAGAAACTGGAACAATGCTACCCCAAGATGAGATGTGCCAAGGGACACCAGAGGTCATTTGTTATCCCAAAAGCTCAGATAGGCAAGAACCTTAAAAGAGATCATTCTTCGTAAGAATGAAGAGACCAGGAAATGTGGTGATTCCATCCTGCTGAAGCTCAGATATTCTGGTGACAGTCTGGCCCAACAGGAAGGAATTTTGTTCAGTGCTGGTCTTCATCATAAGGGTCCAAGTCACACACAGAGGGATGGGCAACTCTTAAGTGGTCCCTACTAGTGCTTACCTAAGGAGGAGAAAAGGAAGGAGACAGACTTCACACATGCTCTCTTCGTCCCTCCACATGAGTCAAATTAAATTGCTGTTCCTGACAGAAGATGAAAGTCTTGGTCCTGGGGAGCATGGAACTTTGTGCAAGCTCGTCCATATGTCTAGAATGTTCATCTCTTTCCTCATCTGGGTGGATGGTCTCTTCCTCAATTGCACTGAAGGGCTTTCTCCATCCTGAAGAGCCACATCCAGGTTATGCCCTGCATCTGAGACCACAGCTTCTCATCAGTCGCACTTGCTGTTTTTACCGAGTACTGATACTCTGCTTGGAGACGGTGTAACTGAACAACAGGGGCTCTTGTGTTAGTGAGTACAAAGCCAAACTAACAGAGATGGAGCATAGAGAGTATAGAAGACTTGTGACCTATCATAGGTAAGGAGAGCATGTGCATCATTTGGAAGGCAATGTCTTCCCTGAACACAGACACCATGGGGATTTTATCTAGAAGTAGATGGGAGAATCTGATCTTGAGCATGCTCATTGAAGAATGGCAGTGCCATCTTGAGTGTGCTCAGCTTAAAGTCATGGAACCATAGCTCCAGAGATTCAAGTTATGGGGTAGATATGGAGATGGCTCAGCAGGCGAAAGCATCACTCTGTAGCTTGGCAACCTGTTCTAGGCCCCAGATCCAAACA
Organism: Lophiomys imhausi; assembly: GCA_907164525.1. Taxonomy (NCBI): domain Eukaryota; kingdom Metazoa; phylum Chordata; class Mammalia; order Rodentia; family Muridae; genus Lophiomys; species Lophiomys imhausi. The sequence continues at coordinate 7,030,362 of CAJQZJ010004381.1, forward strand.
ATGGAGGAAGAACTCAGTTACAGGCCAAGGTAGCCCTGAGGGGATGAGGTGGAGAGGGCTACTCTTGGCCTGTAGCTGAAGCACCAGTGAGAACTGTGTCCCTCATGCACTGAGTGAGGCCCTCTTTGTTGGAAGTGGAGGTGAACTTAGAGCTGATGACACACCCCTTGTCAAGGCCTTCTCCCAAGTGCCTTCTCTCCACGGAACTGGCTGAAGAGAGGCACTCACTGGAAAGAAGATGTTTTGGAGCCTGCAAAGGAATGGGTATTTGAGGCCTGGATACAGTGAACAAAGTTGAGGCATCTAACTCCAAAAGACTAGCTGCCTCTGCACAGTGTTAGACATGTGACCAGACTGCAGCTCAAAAATCCCAAAGAAAGGCCGGGCATGATGGCACCCCTCTTTTAATCCTAGCACTTGGGAGGCAGAGGCAGGAAGATCTCTGTGAGTCCAGGACAGCCAGGACTACACAGAGAAACCCTGTCTCAAAAAACAAAAACTCAAAGAAGGCAGGGCCTTTATATCCCTAATAAGGCCAGTTTAGCAATCTGCTCTTAATGAGCCACTTGAGCAAGCAACAGTGTAAAGCAGAAAAGAGATTATTCTGTGTGGCCACATTGGTAAAATGGACAGAAATAGCAACTCTTCTTCGTACAAATCCACCTTCAGGGTCCTACATGAGAGTAAAGCTTAAAAGAAATATTCTGCCCAGTTCACAAGACCCCCAAAGATGACCCAGGAGCTGACTCCAATGTAAAAGAATGAGGGTTGTTTATTCAAGTTTGCTTTTTTCAGGGAATGTTAGGCTACTATTCATTCGGATGTTTATAGATCAAAACACTGAATGTAAAAATAGCCTCTCTCCTCTCTCCCACCTACATGTGACAAAGCAGCCATATCTGCAATGCCTCTAGGGGCAACGGAAATCAATTTTTAATTTAACAAAAATAATTTAAAAGTGACTTAAATCTTTAATAATTCACGAAAACACAGAACTACCAGTGTGTTTTACCTGTATTTGTAATCATTAGGACACCATGTATGTTTTCTGGGTTTTAGATATAGTCTCTTGGGTTATATAAAATTTTCTTTTTAAAATAAAAATTGGAAACAAATTATAACAGTAATAAAACTATCAATTCAAAAGCTCAACGTTATAAATGTGTTTATTTTGATAAAAGATTAAGAAAAAACAAATGTCTTATATGATGATACTTTGTATCCACTAATGTACTCCCACTTTTCCTAGAGTGTGTGGCTTGCAGTAGTTCCTCAAACATTAAGTGTGTGAGTGGTGAAGAAAAAGAGGCAGATAGGCAACACAAACCCTTTCTTTGTTCTGTATTTACCCCCTCCCCTTTTTTGACATGCAGCCTCATAAACCCTCCATGTTTCTGCATGTGAGGCATTGTTGGGATGGCTACTTACTGTCTGGTTAGCCGTGTCCGGGATAGAGATACCAAAGCCTGGTTGTGCCACGGACTCCTCAGCCTCCTCATGTCTTTCTTGGTTTGCAGATCAGTATGGAACATGTTGCCAAGGGGCCTGCAGAGATGGTCACCTCTCAGTTAGTCACCCTACAGCACAGAATTCATTGGCAGACTGTGAGCAGTGGGGCTCACAAGTTGCTGAGCCGCCTCTGATGCCTGACCCTCAAGCTGTTCAGCTTTGCTGTGTGTGCCTAATAAGAGGGTTCTGAGAAAGAATGAACAGCAGCACTTTCTGTCTTGAATCTCTCTCAGTATTCCTCTTAATTGTGGAGCAAATGGTTACTCTCCTTTCTCACAGAATCATGCATTCATTCATGGTCAGAATACCAAAGAAATTAACTCTGGGAGTGCTGGGCTAAATCTGGCCTTGTGAACTGTGACTATGTACAAAATCCATAAGATTTGTTTTGATCCTGGTGGACTGTGCCAGGGCCGGTCCATGCCCATACTTTAGATCATTCTCTCTAATGGAAGGATGAACAAAAATGGGGCTGTTGAACTCAAATTTGGACAAAATACATATAATGGCCCATGAGATATGTTCAGTGTGGCCACCATACAGAGAGAACTGTAATCTCATTTGCTGAACGAACAAATTGTAGCGTTAATCTTATAATGAAGCAATCGAGTCTCAGCCAGTCACAACATTGGAATTCCCGCTAATCACAGAAACGGAGATCTGTCCAATCATAGGCTGCCAGTGGATCACATGGTACTGGATGTGCTGCCTGCAACCAATTAGGGTGTTTCTGAATGGTTTACAGTTCTTTGGCTGTTTAACCACTGCATCTGTCATGCTGCTGGATGTAGAGCCGGTCTGGACCTTGTTACTGTAACTGCTGTGAGCTTTCCTGTCTCCATCCAGTAACCAGCAGAGAACCTGTCTGTATCCTCCATGGGATTGTGTGTGTGTTGGGGTGGGGGGAATTTAGAGGTGCTGGGGCTGCTGGGACTTTAATGGGAAGCTAATGCGCCTGGCAATATTGAAGCCAAAGCATCTGGGGCCACTGACCGCCAGTTCAGGGTTATATTGCTAACTGACCATATTGCTCTCAGCCCAAACTGAGAACCCTGAAGTGTCTGGCATGGGGGGGGGGCTTTAACAGCAGAGTTCAACACAAAGAAATATTAGAGAGGGGCTGTGGGGACCAAACAGGGGAGGAGGTTGCAAGGGCAGTGCTGGAGCAAGACCTGGAAGGGTCAGGGAAAAGCCAAAGAGGCCCCTGGAAACTCAAGAGTCTACACTGCCCCCTGTGAGCTCCAGGAAAGGTGCAGGCCTCCAAACCTCCAACTTCCCTTCTTCATCCCAAGGTGGTCAGGGACCTGTCTGGAGGAAGAGCAAGCTACACCAATACAGGGAATGGAGCTAGGTTTGGTTCCCAGTACTCAAACCAAGTGGTCCACAATTGCCTGTAACTCCAGTTCCAGGGATCGGAAGCCTCCACAGGCACTGCAGTTGTGTGGTGCATATATAGACAGACAGATGAGCTTGCACCTACACACCTACACACACACACACACACACACACACACACACACACACACACACTTTCACATTAGGAAAAAGGTGAATAGGGTTCTCATAGTGGGAATCTCTGTGGAGGGGTGTGGACAAGTGGCTGCTCCTGTTTTGATGCATCCTCATGTCCATGTAGATGGACCATGGGACATGAAGCCTGGATGGATGTTGAGTGAGGCCTAGTCAGGATTCTTCCTGGCCTGCTCAGTGACCAGGCAGCATCTGCATTTTGAACAAGTCCCTTCCCTTGTGTGAGCCAATCCTGTCGGATAGCCTGGTCTCATGGGAAGACAAGGGTTAGAAGCCCAGAATGACTTGCTATATGATCCCAGGACATGTTCTTGGTCACCTTAGGTCCCCTCCTCTGCCCAGAAGGTAGTGATAGTGTCATGTGTATGCATGAAGTCACCAGGGGATGAGTCACATTCAGAATTCCTAGGTCTGGCTTTCCCATCAATCAATGACTCATCCTTTCTGGAGTTAAAAGGGCAAGAACACGCAGGTAGTCAACTGTGCTCTCAGGAAAGTGTTCCCTGCCTGAAGGCTCTGCTTGCTCTGGGAAGTCTGATGGAGCTGCAGGGTCTCTCCCTCCAGGCTTGTGGTTTAGGTCAACAACAAGGATCCCTGGACGATGTCAGAGAGAGGATGGCTCAGAACCAGAGGTCTCATCTCTAGAGTTACTGCTATGTCCTGTGAAGGCAGAGGCTTCCTGTGTGTGGCAACCATGACTGCACACACAGGCCTGAGCAAATGGAAAGGCAGGAGTCCAGGCCAGGGTGACACACCCCTCAAATGTCATCCTGCAGCCACCACACTGCAGGGATGCTGGTTCAGTGCAGCTCCTCTGGGAGAGAGGAGGGGTGGGGCGGGGTAAAGAGACAAACAGACGTACACTACTGACAGAGTTTCTATTGCTGTGAAGAGACACTGTGAGCATGACAAACCTTATAAAGGAAAACATTTAACTGGGGCTAGCTTACTGTTCAGAGGTTTATTCCATTATCACCATGGCAAGAAGCGTGGCAGCATGCAGGCACGCATGGTGCCAGAGAGGTAGCTGAGAGATCTACATCTTGATTCTTGGGTAGCAGGAGACTGCCCTGCTAGGCCTATCTTAAGGATATGAGACCTCAAAGCCTGCCTCCACAGTGACACACTTCCTCCAACAAGGCCATCACTCCTAATAATGCCACTCCTTATGGGCCTCTGGTGGCGATTTTTATTCAAATTATCACAATTACAGAAGACAGCACTACATTGTCACCCAGGCTGAACTAAGGGGCTGTAGGACTCAGCTCCCAGAGGCTCCATGAGGGAGAACATGGCTTCTCTCCTGGAAATTTCATTTCTCTGGATTGTAGTTGTAAATAGTTAATAGTTAATAATTAATATATATAGTTATTAGGGCTACAGTGCTATCCCTTAACTTGCCACTTATAAATAAACACACAGAGACCTGTTAGAATTATAATATAACCTAAGTACTGGGTCTGGGCAGATCTTAACCCTCTAAGCTAGCTTTCTACCTCTCAGCCCAAACCCACCAAAATACTTGCATATGGTCCACGGGATTGTTTCTCTCCACACCATGCCAATGCTCCAGAGCACATGAAGTTCTGATCCACCTAACCCATGGCTTCTATCCTTCTTCCTCCTCCTCTCTGTCTTCCACCTTGCTTTTTGATCACTCCCCAGCCAGAAAACCTTCCCCACCACATCTGCCATCTTCCTGGCTTCCATGTTGACTCCTCCTCCTCTGCCTCCAGTATCTCTGGTTCTTGGTGACTGGGATGCCACACTGATCTCCCAGACTGACAATCCATTGTAGAAACCTCTTAAAGCCACACCCTCACTGTGACTTATACCCACACATGACTAGGTTTGAACTTGTCTCTAGCTTGCCTGCCCAAGATCCAAGAGCCCTATCAGTGTGCCAGGTTCTGCTCACGAGGTTGTGAGAGGTGGGTAGAGGAGTCACACTGTCCTTCTGGACATACAAAGAGGCCTGGGAGGGACCAAATTTTCACTCGGTGGGGTTCCTTCCAGGAATTCCATCTGGAGAGCAGAGGGAGAGTTCTGCATACTGGAAGCTATTTTGGTTGTCACATCCTTTTCTGAGAATTACTGGAAAGTTTCACTCTCTGAAAGGTCAGGACATAGGCTATTTTGACAATGGAGTCATCTTTAGGGTCCTAGCCAGTCAAAGAGTGAATGGGGGGGGGGAGGGTGTGGAAATGGCAAAGTTAGAGCCTTGTTCCTGTTGAAAATATATATGGTCTTGATGCCTCTGAGGGGGAGGTTCCATCTGTGCTTCACCAGGCATCTTTTAAGATGTGTTTCCAGCACTTTCCGAGTGCCAGGATCTAGGAAGGAAAGCCCATCAGAAATATTCTTGCACGTGGCCCCACCATTCAAGGATAGTTTCTTCCAAGTTTCCATAGTTGTCTCTGAGTTTTCAAGAGGGACCAATGCACGCTGTACAGGAATTCCGTGACAAATACCCTCAGGCACCTTACTGTCATTGGTATGCTTTCATTTGTTTGTACCCACTCCCAGGTCTTTCCTGTGCCCAAGTACGCCCCTGGGTTCCTGAAGGGATCCAGTAGTGGCAGACTCAGGGTCCTGGCTTCTCTCTGGTTTTTGGAAATACTGTAGAGGCTGCTGTCATTGACATAGGGCCAGCTCAGAAGAGGCCTGTTGGTCCCATACCTTCCCCCAAGTTGCTGCTGGGTATCATGTCTAGGTGTTTGGGAAGTGTGTTGGAACAGGGCCCATGGCCATGTCCTCTACCTTAGTGACACCTTCTGGAACAGGGTTTTCTACCAGAGAATAAGTGCTGCTGCTGGAGCTGCCCACTGGCTGCCCTCCGTGAGGAACATTGCAGGGCACACTACAGATTGGCTCCTCTTGTATTCAGGTCCCCCCCCCCCCCACACACACACACTTGTTTCCTAAGAGAACAGAGAATGGGACAAGGAAACCTGGGCAGGAAGCAGAGTGAGACCCAGTAAGGGACAATTTATGGCCTGCCCCAAGATCTGAAGAGCACCTGCACTTAGGACAAGTGCCTTCAGCTGTGCGAATCAGTCCTGTGAGATGGCCTGTTCTGCTGGTCCCACGGGAAGATAAAGGCTGGATTGGCCTAGAATGACTTGCTGTGTGGCCAGTGTATCCACTCAACCCTTTTCAGGTGTCCTCCTTTCCCTTGGGAGTAATGCTGCCACAAAGTGTGTCAAAAATCACCAAGGCAGGGCATACTCTCATTGGTTTACTTCCACTTGCTGCTTGAGTGGCTTTTCAGTATACCTTGTTGCTGCTTCTTCCTGGTCCCCCTGGCCAGGAACTTTGTGAGTCTCTTCTTTGGTGTCTCAAAGAGTAACTTTCCATTTCTGTATCAGACATCTCCTCTAGAACTTTGCCTAAGGAACCCTCTGGGATCCTGTGCAGGTCTTTCAGAGATCTTCCTGGACAGTTTGTCAGACCCTTGCATGAGTTCTTCCATATCTGAAATATCTCTGGATTTTTTGATGAGACACTCTGTAAATTCTGGCTTCTTTCATTGTCCAGTTGAGGACCTCAAAGTTCCACGATTATCTTCTGCCTGACCCATCTCTAGGAGTTTATCTGATGAGTTTATCTAGATCAAGAGATAGCTGGATCATGCGAGGTATTAGCTCTGGTTTTACATGATCCTCTTTAAAGTGTTGTTCCAGATGCTCCTGGAACTCAGGGTTAATGAACTGCCCTGGGAGGTGGACTACAGATCCCTGGCCCTGGAAGGCACAACTGTTTAAAAAGAGTTGATTAAAGTCTTCCTGGGATTTTTTAACCATGGAAGGTAAATTGTTCCTACTTTCTTGGAGATTCTTCAAGAGGTGACACTCTAGGTGTCTAACACCAAATGGGACAAAAGTTGGGATCTTGAAGCTGTAGGGTAAGAAGTCCCATAAACCCTAGGTGGAGACGAATGGTATGGTAGGTTTGGGATAGAGGATGGGTCATGGGCCTGGGTTTTGATTCCTGGTGGAGAATGGAACCCGGATAAGTTTTAATTGAACTTGTATTGGGATGTAAGTAGGGAGTCCATTGAATAAGATGGAGGGGGTATGTAGTGGGGAGCCTGCCATGTTGACAGTAGCCACAAGGGACTCACTGTGGAGAATAGAGAGGCCCCAGAAAAGCTGGCTACATTTCTGCTGTAATTGTTGCCTAAGACATTGTGGTAAAAAAGCTGCTGATGAGTGGAAAACTATTCTGACTTGCAGTTTTTGCTTCAGAAGGGGTGTGGGGTGGCAGTGGCCTGCTTGCTCTTCCAGGACTGCAGCATATTGCCCACACAGCTCAAGGCATGGCCAGATCTTTCTTTTCCTTTCCCCTTCCAAATTTTTAGTTCAGCCCTCTTGCTAATCTGCAGCTCCAGCATCTCTTGGACATCGGGGTTGATGAAAGAGGGTTCCCCAGCCTCTATCTGCCTGTATTTGGGGTCTGTGCAGAAGGAGGCCCCTTGGAGGTTGAGAGAAAGATGCTCTTGCAGGGACTCACCATGCAATGAGTTGGAGTGACACCAGGTTTTGGCAGCTACCTGGTACCAGGAAGGGCCTGAGAGAGGCCTACTTGAGTGATCAAGGCCTGAAGTGTTTGGGATGGGGGAAGGCAAACCTGGCACAGATATGCTCTATGTGGTTCTGAGAGGAGTTTTCCAGTCACATCTAAGAGGAGGAGAAGCAGCCATACTGGAATCTGGCATGGGTGGAGAGCAGGGCACAGGATCAGGAGGCTAAGATTTGTGGGAAAGGTGCACATAGTACTGGTGAAGGACACCTTCCAGGAGTCAAGGTCTCTGGTGGCCTAAAGGCAGTCCTAAATGACTCAACAGAATCCAGGGAATTCAGCAGGACAGGTGACAAGGTAGAATCTTCAGGCAGCAGGTGTTCCTTGAGAGGAGCTGAGGAGGCCACAAGAGACAAATTGATGGACACAGACTCCTCTGTGGGCTGCCTAAGTGATTAGTGGACTTTGGCAGCTTCGGGTTTAGACACTTCACCCGAGGTCTCTCCTCTTAAGAGCTGGAAAAAGCTGATGGTGTCAATAAGCTTGCTGCTGGTGTCTTTCATGCTGCAGGAGACAGGAGATAGGGTTAGTGCTAGGAGCACATGGGGCCAGGAGGCTGGACACGCTGTGTAGGGAAGGACACTTGCAGCTCATCACAACCACTGTTCCATACTCTGATTTTTCCAGAACCTTATCTTAAACACCAGGACTGTACTCCTGTCCCACCCACCCAGAGGCCCCTATTCCCCTGATTAGCCTAGGCCCCGGTCAGGACTGATAACATAATAGGTGATATAGAGGAGCCAGAAAGAACTGGCGATTTCTTACCTCTGCAGATGCGAAAGCACTTAGTCTCCTTCTTTTTGTTCCTGCCACTGCCTCTGTAAGCTGGAAATGGAGAGTGGGTCATGCTGGGTAAAGGAGGGACCCAAGATCTTACCAGACACTGAATGAAATGCCCCTTCAGTAGAAATGAAAAATTAAACGGGAGCTCAGGCATTCATGAACAAGGCCAGATGCCCAAATGCATTGAGAGCAAGGCACATGCTGGGCAGGACTATGCCATGGACCAGGTACTTCTACTTCCACCAACCTCCATGGGCTTCATAATCTCCTGTGATGGGGGAGGGAAGGACCAGTGTTCTGAAAGAGGAAAATGTCTTAGAGAAGAGAAACAACCAATTTGCCTCCAAATCCAGGCAGCATGACTCCACTGTTTATCACACCATCCCTCCAGGCAGCACACAACCCTGGCCATCCATAAGCTTCATTCTGAGGACAGAACATGGGAAGTATCTTCAGTTCTGGGTTCCTTCCGAGGAGTCACCTCCTTGGGGTTCTGCCACTCATGAGTGTTATCACTCGGGGACAGGGGAGATGAGGTCACCTCCCCAGAGGAAGGAAGGAGCCTACCTTTCCCGGTCCTGATTTTCTTCCTGGCCTTGCTGTATTCCATCTTCATCACCTGGCAGAGACAGACAGTACCTGCAGCCCTATTCACTCATCTATGATGTGGTAAATATGTATTCTTTTTCTCTGGACAACCCAAATGGGCACTGTATCTGAGCTCCACCATGGATGTCTTTGGTCAGTGTTCTTCTGCTCAGGAACCAAAGGCTCAGCTCTGAAATGCCAGGTAGTTTCCCGAGCCCAGAGGTGAGTCAAGTCCTGGTCTCATGTCCTAGAGCAACTCTCCCCCTTCACTTCAGCTCAACTGACCAATAAAGCATGAGTGTTAGAGGGGGATATAGGAACCAGTGCTTAGAACTTTTCCTTTGTCCGGGGTCCCTAACCATCCCAGGAACACAGTCCCTCACCACTGAGACACAATGCTTCTCCCTGGTATAGGTGGATGAGAGCAGACATCATGGAGCCTGCTCTCCCCTCTGCCCTACCTGTCAGTTCTCAAGTGGATGAGGTTCTGCTCTCAGCTGAGATCCCCTATTTGATTTGGAAAGTGGAGCCTATAATTGGAGAGAGATCTATTATCTGTTGGTTTGGGTGTTCAAGCATTCTTACCTTTTTGTTGGTGGTGTTTTTTTCTGCTGGAATGGTGGGTGAGCTAAACTGGAGGAATAGTATTAACAGGTGGTAGAGCCCCAATGCACACGCAAAGGAAATGATCATGTCCATTGCCCAAGTCGTGAAAGTGGGACTCAACCATGCAGTATTAATGCTTTCTAGAAAATTTTCCATCTCTATTGCACCCTTACTTGATAGGCCACTGAAAGGTGAGAGTTCTTTCTGGGCGTTGGCAGCTCTGTCCAGACCTGCATCACAGAGATCCTGGCTCCCTGTCACAAAGGGCTCCTGAGTGTGGGGGAGGGGCATAGGAAAAGGTGACAAAACAATCTCTCTCTCCTCTATCTTCCACTGGTCCTCAGTCTTCCACAGCCTTCCATGTCACTGCTCTCAATTCCAATTCCACATGCACACTCTGTCAGAAATAGACTTGTCTGTTTTCTGTTCCTCCACTATACCCAGAGAGAGAGGTTTGTCCATGTTCTGAGGGCCTTTGAAAGCTCAAGGTTATGCTCAGTGACACACCTCCTCCAAAAGGCCACACCTCCTAATCCTTCCCAAACAGTTCCAGCAACTGGGGACCAAACACTGAAATAATTTCACCTTTAGGGATTTATTCAAACCACCAAATTCCACTCTCTGGCCCTCCATAGGCTTGTAGCCATATTATAAAAGCAAAATGCACTTAGTTAAACTTCAAAAATCCCTATAGTCTTTCACAGTGTCAACATTATTTCAAAGTCAAAGTCTCTTCTGAGATTCAAGACAATCAAAAATCCCTATAGTCTTTCACAGTGTCAACACTATTTCAAAGTCAAAGTCTCTTCTGAGATTCAAGACAATTTCTTAATTGTACCCCTATAAAAGCAAAATTAATGTTTCAACACATAATGGCACCAAATACATATTCCCATTCCAAAAAGGAGGAAAGGGCATAGTGAGGAAATACTGGACCAAAGCAAGAAGACCAAAACCTACCAGGGAGAACCCTAAACTCTGCATCTCCAAGTCTAATGTCAAATATCTTCTCAGATGGCCTACTCCCTCCAGCTTTGTTGACTGCAGCAGCTCTCTCTCTCTCTCTCTCCCTCTCTCTCTCTCTCTCTCTCTCTCTCTCTCTCTCTCTCTCTCTCTCAGTCTAGTTCCACACCTTGCCTTCAGTTGTCCTTGATAAGTATCCCGCAACTCTGGTGTCTTCAACTCTTGTGGCTTCCAGCACAACTCAGGCAGGACCTCTCTGGGCCTCCATGCAGAGACTCCCCTCTCACAGACGGGGCCTCAGCAGCTTTCTTTAGCCATAGAGGATGATTCTACGACCCCTTTGCTCATGTATCCTTCATGATTGTAAGGCCATAACTACATGGACTACTGCTGCCAAGTTCTTCTGCCTGCTTGGGATGGAACCAGGACTCTTCTTGAATTACACTTGGATAAGCTTTGATTTGCTGTTGCTGTTTAGGAACAGATAATGCTTCAGGACTGTTCACCTGTTGCAGGACTAGTTTAGGTGGGCTCTCACCCTGAGGGTACCAAGATTTTTATCTATTTCTAGCGTTTTCTTGTTATATTTGTGTCTGGATTTGGTATGGGATAACAATGGCTCAATAGACGGAGCTTAATTTTGTCTTCTGGAGTACGCTCTAGAGAGCCAACACGATCTCCTCCTCAGATACATTATCTGGAGTACGCTCTAGAGAGCCAACACGATCTCCTCCTCAGATGTATTACCAATGTTTGTGAGAAGCATGGCTGGGTCTGGGCCTTTCTGTTTGGGAAGGTTGTTAATTACTGATGTTTTTGGGTGTTTGTTTGTTTGTTTGTTTGTTTTTGATAGGCATAATGCTACTCAGACTATCATGTGAATTTTAGCATATTTGTCTTTCCAAAACTTTGATCTATTTTATGTAGTTTATTGAATTTGGGGCATGGGGTAGCTCACAGATTGTTTCATTATTTCTGTCATGTCCACAGGATCAGCACCGATGTCACTTAATCAGTGGGCTGTCTCTTCATCGTTATACAGCAGTAGTTAACTGAACCATCCTCCTTGTTTCTGTGAATTATGGCTTCAGCATGGGTAATTTGAGTATGACTCAAAGTGAACTATTTTAATATTAAATTATTTGTGTCAATACATATAATATCATGTGACTAGAGGGGTGGGGGGGCTGAGATGGAGATGTAACTTGAACAAATAAATAAGTAAATAAATAAATAAATATTAAAATAACTTTGGTAAAAGACAATATTTTTATTTTCATTGTTTCTTACATACTCGGTTAGTTGTGAATTAGAAAAAAATCTTGTTTCAATATTTCTAGTTGTCTTTTTAAAAATATTTACATAATTCTTTGTGCATGCCTGCATGCTTGTGAGGTTTATGTGCATGCTTGTTAGTTTATGTGCACCACCTGTCTGGAGTCCCCATAGGGGCCAGAGGAGGATATCCTTTGAAACTGGAGTTACAGGCAGTTTTGAGCCTCTATGTAGGTTCTGGGAACCAAACTTGGGTCCCATACAAGACCAGTATATACTCTTAACCAGCTAGGCATCTTTCTAGCCTTTTTAAGATCTTTTTTCTTTGTGTATAAATTTTTTTTGAAAAAATTTTATTATGTGAATTTCACATCATGCACCCTGTTCCCTCTCATCTCCCACCTCCCTGCAGACACACCCTCCACCCTTGCAATCTGTCCCAGCATGAAAAATAAAATTCACTGTGGAAGCTACAGTGTGTCTCAGTGTGTCCCACAATATTCCCTTTTATCCACACATGTTACTTGCAAATGTTGATTAAAATGGCTCCTTGGGTCTAATTTCATTCTTTTACATGTGGACATCCAGTTGGACCAGCATCATTTGTTGAAGATGCTGTCCTTTTTCCATTGTACGGTTTTGGCTTCTTTGTCAAAAATGAAGTGATCATGGGTGTGTGGGTTCATTTCTGGGTCTTCAATTCGATTCCATTGATCTACTGGTCTGTTTCTATACCAGTACCATGCTGTTTTTATTTCTATTGCTCTGTAGTACAGCTTGAAATCTGGGATGGTGATACCTCCAGCCAGATGTTTTGTTTGTTTGTTTTTTGTACAGGATTGATTTAGCTATTCTGGGCTATTTGTTATTCCATATGAAGTTGAGAATTGCTTTTTCCAGGTCTATAAAGAATTGTGTTGGTATTTTGATAGGAATTGCATTGAATCTGTATATTGCTTTTGGTAGGGTGGCCATTTTTATTATGTTGATCCTACCTATCCATGAGCATGGGAGATATTTCCATATTCTAATGGCCTCTTCAATTCTTCCTTCAAGGACTTGGAGTTCTTGTCATACAGGTCTTTCACTTGCTTGGTTAGAATTACCCCCATGTATTATATATTGTTTGTGGCTATTGTGAAGCGTGTTGTTTCCCTAATTTCTTTCTCAGCCCATTTATTTTTTGTATAAAGAGTGTATAAAAAATCAGAAGGGGTTCTGATTTTTTTTTAATTAATTTTGTATCCAGCCACCTTGCTGAAGGTGTTTATCAGCTGTAAGAGTTCTCTGGTGGAATTTTTGAGGTCGCTTATGTATATTATATTATCATCTGCAAATAGGGATAATTTGACTTCTTTATTTCCAATTTGTATACCCTTGATATCCTTTAGTTGTCTTACTGCTCTAGCAAGAACTTCAAGTACTATGTTGAAGAGATATGGTGAAAGTGGACATCCTTGTCTTGTCCCTGAGTTTAGAGGAAATGCTTCAAGTTTCTCTCCATTTAATTTGACCCATACTTATCACCTATACAAAACTTAAGTTCAAGTGGATCAAAGACCTTAACATAAGGCCTGACACACTAAATCTATTAGAAGAGAAAGTGGGGAAAACCCTCAAAGTCATCCACACAGGTGACAACTTCCTGAACAGAACACCAACAGCTCAGGATCTAAGACCAACAATCAATAAATGGGACCTCATGAAACTGAAAAGCTTCTGTAAGGCAAAAGACACTGTCATTCAAACAGAACGGCAACCTACAGATTGGGAAAAGATCTTCACCAACCCCACATCTGACAGAGGGCTAATATCCAAAATTTACAATGAACTCAAGAAATTAAGCACTAAAAAACCAAAAACACAATCAAAAATTGGGGAACAGTGCTAAACAGAGAATTCACAAAGGAGGAATCCCTAATGGCTGAGAGACACTTGAAGAAATGCTCAGCATCCTTAATCATCAGAGAAATGCAACTCAAGATGACTCTCATATTCCATCTCACACCTGTCAGAATGGCTAAGATCAAAAGCTCAAATGACAGCACATGCTGGTGAGGGTGTGGAGAAAGGGGAAACCTCCTCCATTGCTGGTGGGAGTGCAGGCTTGTGCAACCACTATGGAGGTTAGTCTGGCAATATCTTAGAAAACTTGGAATAGCTAGCTCTGCCTCAGGACCCAGCCATACCACTTCTGGGTATATATCCAAATGACTCCTCACCGAATCACAAGGAAGCTGTCTCATCTATGTTCATAGCAGCCTTATTTGTAATAGCTAGAAACTGGAAACAACCCAGATGTCCCTCAACTGAGGAATGGATAATAATAAAAAAAACCTGTGTACATCTACATGATGGAATACTGCTCAGCATTCAGAAACAACGAAATCATGCAATTTGCAGCCAAATGGATGGAACTAGAGAGGCTCATCCTGAGTGAGCTAACCCAGACTCAGAAGGATGCACATGGCATCTATTCACTTATAAGTGGATTTTAGCCATATAGTACAGGATAACTATACTACAACCAATGCACCAAAGGAAACAGGAACATAGACTTTGTTTCCTATCAGTGAGACACTTTGCCCTAGTGGTGCTGCCTTGTAGGCCCCCAGTGTATGAAGAGGCTCTTGGCCCTCATATGACTGCTGAACTGGGGTGGGGGACTGTTATGTAGGGACACTCCACTCCAGAGGAGTGGGATGGAAGAGATAGGGAGTAGAGGGTGGGAGAGCGGGACTGGGAGGGGCAGAAAGAGGACACTGCGATGGAGATGTAACCTGAAGTAATAAATATTTTTTTTTTAAATGAGCCTGACTGCAGAAACAAAAACAAAACCAAAATGGCTCCTTGGACTGGTACAAGGCCTCTGGTTCCTGATACTTTGTCAGTACTGGAACCTCACCAGAAGTCCTCACAGATATGCTGTAACTGTCTGGTGTCATGGAGATCCAGTTGTTTTGGGTTGTGGAACTGGCCCCTTCTTGAGGTCCAGCAGTTCATCCATGGGGTAGATGTTGTGGTGGGTCAACTCCAAGCCCTGGTTCTGGACCTGCAACCCCCACTTTCAGGGCCAATTCTACTATGGAAAGGTACAGGGCTTGCTCTCCTGAGTGCTGCAGCATGTGAGGGGCAGGGACAGCTCTCCTGCTCTTGTGACCCCCATCTGGGCTAGAGCTCACCCCAGGGATGGATCTCCACAATTCCCACATCCAGTGCCAGGCAGAGTTCTTCTAGTTTCTGGCTTGTTTTCTGTCCTGGGAGCCCATCGGTGCTTGCCTGGTACTGGTCTGGTAGTCATCACAGGCTACCCTATGGTGCCAACATTGTGTTGATATCCAGCTTGCTTTCTTTCCAGGAATGTTAGGCTACTATTCATTCAGATGTTCATAGGTCAGAACACTGAATGTAGATATATCCCCTCTCCTCTCTGCCACCTACTGATGCACATGTGACATAGTGGCCACATCTGCAATGCCTCTATGGGCAGGTTTTCTAGGTCTTTTAAAAACAGATTTTGGACTGAGGATATAGTTCAGCTGGTAGAGTGTTTGCCTAGTGTGCAGGAAGCTTTGGATTTCGTCCCCAGCATTGCATAAAACTGGACAAGGTGCTACACATCTCGGGTCCCAGGAGGCAGGAAGATCACCCTCAAACTCAGTAATACTCAGTGCCAGGGTCTATCTCTACACTGTGTGTCCTAGTTTGGTTTCTAATGCTTGTGTATAAACACCAGGAACAAATGCAATTGTGGAGGAAAGTGTTTCTTAGACTTACAGGTTACCCAGATCATCATTGAAGAGAGTCTGGGCCTGAGTTTAAGCAGGAACCTGGAGGTGGGAACTGAAGCAGAGACCATGGAGGAACACTGCTCACTGGCTCACTCTCCAAGCTTTGCTCAGTCAAGGACCACCTGCCCACGGGTAGCACTGCCCATAATAGGCTGAGGCACCTCCCAGAATGGGCTGGGCCCTACTGGCATCCATTGATAAAATGCTCACAGACATGCCCACAGGCCCATCTTATGGAGACCATTCCTAAATTGAGGTTCTCTCTTCTCAGGTGATTCCTTTTTATGTCAAGTTAGCAGAAACTAAGCCGCAGACTGGACTTCTGGGTGGTGAGGAGAAACCTTGTGGCTCTTGATGGGATTGTGAGGTAGCAGGACAGCCAACACCTTCC
>CAJQZJ010004381.1:7055077-7076883 GCA_907164525.1 Lophiomys imhausi
ACGTGAAGTACAGAACTCTACAGTAGTATAAGCAGTCCTCCTCCTACATGAAGTACAGAACTCTACAGTAGTATGAGCAGTGCTCCTCCTACGTGAAGTATAGCACTCTACAGTATTACGGCAGTCTTCCTCCTATGTGAAATATAGAATTCTACAGGTAGTACAGCAATCCCCCTCTTACATGAAGTATAAAACTCTACAGGTAGTAAGGCAGTCCTCCTCCTACGTGAAGTATAGAACTCTACAGGTAGTGAACAGTCCTGAATTCTAAAGAATGAAATAGGGTATTATTTACAGATACAGATGTAGAGAAAAAAAATAAAAGCAATGACAGACATTAGGGAGGGATCCACAACAACAAAAAAAGCTAGGAATAATGTTCATTCCTTAAGCATATTGGTTCTCATTATTACCTGTTTTTCCACAGCCTGTGGAAAATAAAATTGAACACACAAAGCATAAAGAAGGGAATTAAAATGACTTATTTATATTCTAGAGTCCCATCTTTATTCTCAAGATTAATGCCATTAAGGATTCCAACACAACTTTTGGGTTTCAGTTATTCACAAGTTGCATCCCACATAGGACCTGTGGTGGTACAAACATCTGCCAATTCTTAGTATAAGGAACTGTTTCCTTTGGACCATTGAAGTCCATCAGGGGCCAGGTGATATACTGGACTGTAACAATGATCTGTTCTGACCCCCTGCCCAGTGTAGCACCACCTAGTCTATGGCTGAAGTATAGGCCAGGTCCTTGGACTTAGGTCATAGACAGCCTGCACCAAGCCAGGCCTCACAGTAGTAGATGATCATCATAATGATGCAAAGAGAGAGGAGACAAGGATGTGTAGGAACTGAAGCTATCCTGAGATTCTTCAGGGTAGTGAGCTCTTGCCTAGTCACACAGTAGATATGAATGTGCTTTTCAGGAGATAAAATACTGAAAAAATAAAAATTTGAGATAAGAATCTTTAATAGAGATTTAGATATGATTTCCACTTGGGGAATCACATTAGTTACAATTCTCATGTGACAAGACACATGGGAAACAATACAAAAGGGTTTTCTCTGGCTCTGTTTGAAGGAACAAAGTGTATCGTGGTGGGAAGGGTTAGCAGTGGAGAGAGAAGCAGCTGGCCACACTGTGTCCGTAGTGAGAAAGCACACACATAGTGGTGGAGGGCAGCTGCCTTCCTTTTTTACTGTTTCTATTCTGTCTAGGACCCTCGACAAAAGACAGAGTTGGTCTTCCATTCCCCATTAAACTTCTTCAGAAATAGCCTCACTGGGATGTGCAGATATGTGTCTGCTAGGTGAGTCCAAACCAGTCAAACTACCGTTCATAAAGACTGTCAGAAATCTAACTCTTATTGGCTAGCCATTCAAAAGCATCACATTTACCCAGAACACCCTGCTCCTGTTCTCCAGAGGTTCATGTCCATTTCATGATGCAGAATTCATTTTGTTCATCTGTAAGAGTCCTGGAAATCTTGACAGTGTAACATGATCCAAAAACCCAAATCTACTTTTTCTTTCTTTTTTTTCTTCTTTCTTTCTTTCTTTCTTTCTTTCTTTCTTTCTTTCTTTCTTTCCTTTTTTTGAGATTTAAGCAGTCACTTATACAGTGAAATAAAGTAAATATTCTCAGGCCAAAAGAACTCCTCAAACCAGCCCTACAAAGACCATAGGAAGCAATACTTCAGAGTGAAATAAGATATACTTCAGAAAGAAGCATAGCAAAGAGGCTATATTAAAAAAAATATGAAGCTACAATTACTGAAACTGAAATAGGAGTAAGGGCATAAACAGCAAAAAAAAAAAAATCAAGCAAAAGAAAACAAAAAACTCAAAACCACCACCAAAAACAAAACCTTCCAAAATAACAGCAAGCAACACACATCTTTCAAAAATACTTTTAAATAACAATGACCTCAACTTTCCAATCAAACAAATGGGTTCATTGAGTGGATTAAGAAACAAAATCTTTCTTTTTGTTTTTTTTTTGCAAGAAACTCATCATCAAGGATAGGCACCACCTTAGGGTGAAAGGATGAAAAAAAAAAAGTAGTCCAAGCAAATGGAACCAGGAAACAAGCAGGGGTTGCTATCCCATTATCTGGCAAAACAGACTTTAAACTAAAATAACTGCAGAGATAAAGGACATGTCAACTGTGTGCAACTGCTTGGCTGTGCCTGGAAAACACTGTTTCCTTATACTCACCTATTGCTGCCGGATCTTACAATATTTCTGTCCCCTTTTCTGTAAAGATTCCTAAACCTTGAGGGGGGGTGCGATATAAATTTCTTATTTATGGCTGAGCATCCTTCAGTCTCTCATTTTATGTACCTTGACAAGTTGTGGATCTCTGTGTTAATTATCATCTACTGCAAATAGAAGCTTCTCTAATAAATGTTTAAAGATGCATTAATCTATGGGTATAATAAATAATTAGGATTCGGTAATTACTGAATATTAGCAGAATAATAGTATTACGTTCTCCCCTAGGGCCTGTGACCTATTTTTTTTCTACAGGTTCTTGGTCAGATAACGGTGCCAGGTATGGATTTCATCTTGTAGAGAGGATTTATATCCAATCATAGAGCATTTGGTTACCTACTAGATGTTTGTGCCACTATTACACCAGTGAGCATATCTTGCCAGACTGGTAATTATTGGAGCTCACAGGTTCACAGCTGGGTAAGATTAATGGTTATATTTCTTCTCAGGTAGTTAACATAGCACATTCCAGCACTATGGAGGCATGGATAAAGCTGATGAAGAGCTATTGGCAAGTGATGGCTGCTGGGAGAGGAAGAGTCGGTTATCTTTAAGAATGTAGTCTGGTAGGTTGACAATACTGCAGTGGAAGACCATGCATCCAAGAATCTCTAAGCAGAACAAACTGGATTTGAATTTTTAAAAAGAGGACATAATGTTGGGTAGGGAGGGAGGAGAGGCAGGTAAATCTGGGAATAGTTAGGGGAGGGAGGGTGATATAATCAAAGCACATTGTACGAAGTTCTCAAAGAACTAATGAAAAATTAGTAAAAGCAATACTTTATCTGATCAATGGAACAATGAACCAAGAAGACATTACAATCTTAACATATATGTACCAAACTATACCTAGTTCATACAAAGCATACTACTGGACAGAAGATGTGGATTAGCACCAGATCAACAGTAGGTTATTTCAATACCTCACTTTCTCCAATAGATAGGTCATCTGGACAAAAAAATAACCAAAGAAACACCAGAATTAAATGACATCATACATTAAACAGACTTACTAGATTTCTACAGAATATTCTACCCAAACACCAAAGACTATATATACATTCTATTCAGCAGCCTATAGAAGTGTATCTAAAATAAACTACACACTTGGGAACAAAACAACAAATATAGAAAAAAATGAAATTAGTTGTTTTATTATATATGACCACAATAGAATAAAGCTTAAAATCAACAGCAAAGGAATATCTTGTAATTAAATGAACTCACACAAATTAAACACACATTAAATGATCAACGTTTCAAATAAGAAATCAAGAAAAACAATTAAAATTCCTGAAATTAAATGAAAAAGGAAACACAGCACAGCAAAATCTCTGGGTCACATTTTAAGCAGTCCTAAGAGGGAAATGTATAGCTCTAAGTACCTACCTTTAAAAAATCAGAAAGATGACAAAAATAAATGACTTAATGATGCAATTCAGGAATTCAGAAGAACAAGAACAAACTAAAACCAAATTCAATATATAGTAAGAAATAATAAACACCAAAATAGGCATTAATGAAATAGAAACAAAACTAACAAATAAATGAGGTGATTATTTTTTGAAAAGACAATATTGACAGACTCAGACTAATTGTCCAAGAGAAAGAAAGAATCTGAGACAAAGAGACACCAATAAACTGTTACAACTGACACCAAAGGAATTCAGAACATTATAAGAGTATACTTTAGAAACTTATACTCCATTAAATTAGAAAAATCTAAAAGAAATGGATGAATTTATAAATTCATCCAAACCACCAAAGTTAAACCAAGAAGAGATCAACAACTTAAGCAGAGCCAAAACAAATAAAAGGATTAAAATGGTAATAAAAGCATCTGATGAAGGAAAAAGAGAAGAAAGAGGAGGAGGAGAAGAAGGAGCAGCAGCAGCAGCAATAGCAGCAGCCCTCTGGGTCCAAATGGATTCACAGCAGAATTCTACTATACTTTCAAAGAAGAACTACAACTAATACATCTTAAATTAGTTTAAAAAAGGAAAAAGGAAACATAAGAATCACGTCTAAACTTCTATGAAGCCAGTATTACACCAATAATAGTGTCTGTGTCTGTGAGTATGTGTCTGTGTGTGTGTCTCTGTGTATGTGTGTGTGTGTCTCTGTGTATGTGTGTGTCTCTGTGTATGTGTGTGTGTGTGTATATAGCTCAGAGGCACAGCAATGCAAGGCCATACATTTCATCACCAGCACCAAAGAAAAGGCAACCCAGTCCTCTGACTTGTCACAGCCTCTCACCCTCAGACCTTCACTTCAGGAAGGTGAAGCCCCCCCCACCCAGCTTACCCCACACACACACTCTCAGCTTCTCCATACTTTGCATATGTGAGGGTGTTGCCAGAGCTGAGGTTTTCTCTTGTGCTCCTTCCACTTCCTTGCCTCTGAAGACACCTGAGGCATGAACACACTCCCCACAGCCCAATCTTTGTTTCCTATGCTGGCTCCAGCCCTGCTCCAGATTGAGGTGACATGTCATGTGAAAACTCCTCCAGCCTCTGCAGCAGCTCCCTTCTCCAATAGGCTCCCTTGCCCTTGCTTTCAAAGTCATAGACTTACCCACACAGGCTTCCTTGTAGAGACACATTCTCCCCATATGCACATGTATGTGCATGCATGTGTCCACATGTGTTCATTTATAGGCACTGGAGACTGACTGACCTAATGTGTGTTCACATGTATGAGCTCTGTCACCAAGAAATCACCTCACCCTTCCCTATACCCCCACCCAGTAGATTTCAGCCCCTGGACAGGACAGCATTTTTGTCACCGTAGTGTGTCTAGGACCCCACGCTGTGCCTGATCCATACCTATCTACATAGATCTGTTGAACAAGTGGCATCTCTCACTTGCATTGCAGAAAGTCTCTAGGATGATTGATATGCTCTAAGGCCCAACCTGTCGCCAATCCTCAAGAGGATGTTGGAAGCAGATAAGGACACTGTAGGATGAGTAATTATGAGAACAAGTGTCACTTACTTTGAGTGGAGGTAGGGGACACCATGCCTCACAGAATGACTAGAGGAGATCCAAAGAAGACTTGAACACTCACATTTGCACTTTAATATCTTTATTCTGAAGTAAATGTCATTTCCACCCTGGGCCAGTAGGTGAAAGGCTTATTTATTTAGGCAGATGCACCATAAGCCTCATTTGCAAGGAACCCAGAGTTAGTGCATAAATAGCATTTCTATTGACATGACTTTTCCTTCAGTTCACAAACATCCAGAGGCAGGGTAGAAGCTTGAAGCTTGCCAGACAGAGCAAACAAGAACAGTGAGCATCCTGTAACAGTATAAAGGAACATGCTGAAAAACAGGATCGTTAGTGCCACCTGGTCACCTCTGTCCTCTGCAAGCATGGAGACCAACACAGGAATGAGTGTGCGCCACTGTGCACCAGCACTCTTTAGCAGTGTGGCTGGCCTGTCACTAGGAGCCTTGTGGCTTTGGGCAGGGCGTCACTCCTTGGCATCAAGTCAGTGTTTCTTTTTGCATGGTGACAACAAAGCTACAACAGGCAAAAGGAGTTTCGGGCCACACCTATATCCCTTCAACACCTGTTCAGAAGAAAAAGGAGACTGGGTTTGAAGGCTTGTAGGGGAAAAATGAGACATTTTATATTCTTTTTCACTAAGTTCTTCTTGCCATGTCTTAGATACATTTTACTTCTAGTCTCAGTGGATGATATATGGCAGATCACTAGTAATTTGAGGATGTGAAGTCTAGTACAAGCGGCTGCCCGTGCCTAAGAAACAGCTGTGAGCCTGTGCTCCAGAGGTGGCATCACCTGCCTTGGTGTCACAACATTAGGTCCAAGTGAAACAAGAGAACCGAATACAGAGAAGATGGCCAGGGGATGCTCTGGTTTTGACATCTGAACTCCAAAACTCAGCCTGAAGCCACCAAGTGAGACACACATCTTCTGGGAGAGACTCCTGTGTTAACAAACTTTTAAGGTGTCCCTTCCACTATTTTCCTCTTCAGTGTTACAGTGCAAGCTGAGCATGCCCACAGGCATTTCTTCCCATCATTTAAATAACCTAAGCAATGAGCTCCATCACCTTGAACTGAGCATGCTCAGGAATGTCATGATCCCCTTCACTGGGCATGCGCACAATGTAGGGTATGTATATTTTCACTGAACATGCTAAGGAATGGTTCATCTACTATGAAGATGTATATAAGCTCCCTGAGTAAAATCCCATGCTTTCTTTAGAGGAGGAAACTGCCTTCCAAGTGATGCCCATGTTCTCTCTCCTTTCCTCAGATAGATAACACACCCTTCTTTATGCCTCCCCTCTTTATTTTGGCTTTGTACTCAGACATGAGAACCCCTGGTGTTCAAATGCAGTATTGTCTAAAATATCAGAGTAGCCCTGGACACAGGTATCAGCAATTCTGTTCTGTGCATTGGATGTGGGGGCTAACCTGGCCACAGATTCTTCAGGACATAGAACCCCTTCAAGTTGAATGAGGAAGAGACAATCCACCAGGATCAGGAAAGAAACACAGTCTAGGAACTGGATAAATGAACACAATATTCAGTATTACCCTGGACCAACGTCTGTTTCCTCTCCAGAGGCAGTAAGTTTACTTCTGCTGGCTTCCAGGGACTGAAGAGGTCTAAAACTTGTCCCCTTTCTTTGCTGACACTGGGCAATATTGGCAGGGTCTTCTCAGGGGCCACTATTTGCAGTGATGAACTTGGCCTGGGTGGCTCTGTGGCTGTCCTGGATATCATGCTCTAGGAGTGGATAGCCAGAAACAGCTCCCACCAACATGCTGGGACCTGGGCCCTCCACCCACTACACTTCAATTCACTTGCACTTATCCATTTGGGACAGCGAAGAGACACTAAGACAACAAGCTCTTCTACCCAACATGTGGTCCAAATGAGTGAACAGAACCAATGACAGAAAGTATAGCCTATGGGGAGCTCTGGAGTTGACATCTGAACTCCAAAACCCAGTCAGAGGCCACACAGAGAATCATGGCTAGGGTCAAAAGGCCTGGTTCATAAGCTCCGTGGTGCCATCATGGAAAGCCTGTCCTTTTTTCAGGAGCAAACAACTCACCATCCCTTAGGTGCTCCCGAGTGTGTTCCTATGTGATGTAGACACTTGTGGGTTACATAAGGTGGATACATGTAGAGAGTCAGATATGTAGGAACTCTAATGAGAGTCTCCACTCCCACTGTCAGGGTAAGGAAGGTGCAGGTAGGCTACGGGAGAGTGTGCTGAGTTTGTGGGCTTGTTGCTTTCCTCACTTCTCTCAGGCAGGAGTTCAAAGCCACCAGCCCAGTCTTCCGGACAGTGCCGACATGACTGTGGTACAAGGCTACTCAAGCCTAATGGAAACCACCTCTATGCATACCAGACACTCTGCTCTGTCAGAGACTATCATCCTATGCTGATGCTCTCATTCATGAAGCTCCCTATAGGGCAACAGCACCGCTCTTCTCTTTCCTCAGGCCCTGGTTTCATTAAAGTGAACAGGCCACAGGCCTGCCCCATTAGTCACCAACTTAGTAAAGTCCACTCTGGCCCCTCCAGCAAGCTGTTCAGTGTCTCTGCCTCTGTCTCCCCCATGGGGCTCACTTGGTGGTTATGGCTGGCCCACAGGAGCCTGGCTTTCATTCCATAGTGATGGAAAAGCATGTGGCCACTCATTTTAATATCACCTTCTCTTCCACATTGGTCTGGAGAGAGAGGATAGGAGAGTTGACCTGCTGATTAATTCAACAGGCCCCACAGCTCCCCCCACCACCCCCAAGCCATACATCTGCAGTCACTCAGTCACCTTTAGCTCTTCAGCAAGTCTGGCAATCACACTTTCTTCTGGGGATCGTGGGAGGCTGGCTTCAGCTACCTCCTGTTTCCCTTCTTTATACTTGGGCCAGTGTTAAGTCAAGACCAGGCTTCAGAAACACATCTATCACAGGCCAGCCCTTAGAGGACTCAATGTCATCTTCAGCAGTGAGAGTCCCACAGGGTAGACCTCTGCAGTTAGCACCATGGGTGGCCTGCTATCTCAATGAGCTGCTCTCTACCTGAGGGTGCCCAGTCATCACTGCAGGTACCCACACTCAGCAGAGCTCCACACAGCACCACTAGCTGAGAGTCCCAGTCCCATGGCAATCTGTTTCCTCGTAGGCCTGATCCCAAAGGTGGGACTGGGCACAAAGTAGACTAATTACTGATAGCCTTGTGAGGGCTGCTGTGTCCGAGGCCTGGCAGGGCCAACTTATCTTTCCAAAGTGGCACAGTACCATCTCAGTAGTCCAGTCAATCTCCTAGGTTGGTAGGAAAAATCAGAAGAGCCGATGAAAGGATGAGACAGGAGGAGATAGCAATACCACCACCGGGGCCTGGACAAAGGAAGCTGAGAAAACAGACACAGATGGTAGTAGAGATGTCCAAGGCTGGGTCAGACAGAGGAAGAGGGGTGGTCTCTACCACAACTGGGGCTTATCTTCTTCTTCCCATCCACACCTCTCCTGCCCACGACAGGAGCAGTTTTCCAAGGCTGCTTCCCATTTGTGCACCTTGATGCCAAGCACCCCTTTCCTTGTGGCTGCCCATGCCCTGTCCCCTCCAGCCCTACTCTTCAGGGGTGCTTTTGTTCCTGCTCCTGCTTGTCCATGGCCTCTGTACCACCCAATACACTCACCCCTTTTCCCTCATCTCAGTACCTAGAATTTCCTCAGGACAGACTCTCCTTCTCTCCTCTCACCACAACACCCCATCCTCTCTATCCTTCCTCTTCCTCCTCCCCTCCTCTATATCTCCCTACCTCCATCCCTTCCTCTATCTCTCCTCTTCTTACCCACTCCCCTGTTTGGACTTATGTGATTTTTATAAATATGTCCATTTGAGCCTGAAGGGACCAAGCTGGTGAAAACCTGAGCCTTGTGAGGCCCTTAGTTCTGTTTCCAGAGGTGACTGACAGGGACTTTGTGGGTGTCCAGTCACACAGGTGCCTCAGGAGCTAGGGGAGGGGTGATGCTTCATCATGTGGGCACCATATGACCCATCTCTCTCTGGCTCCAGCATGTAGTATCTGGACCATGGTAAGCTGAAGGAGGCAGGGGCTGTTAGCTCAGGCCCAGCTGCTGGAAGAGTGATGTGGGGGTGGGGGGGGGTGGAAGAGAGAGATTGTGCCCTGCCTGATTCCTGCTGGTGTCTAATGGGTGTGGAGGCAGACGGCCTCCTGGAGTTCTGGCCTGGATCTTTCTTGTGGCTCTAAGTCCACACCACGGAGAAAATAGATCCATCATTCAAGAACCATAGAACTAGGCATATTCTTCATTCCTTGAAAGAAAATCCATGGAAAAAACTCTATTGGTGACTTTGACACAGAAGGGACTTAACAGAGAGCCACCCTGCTGTACCATAGCTCTCCACTGGATTCTTCCCTTCTTATTGCTAAACTCTCTTTCCCTCCCTCGCCAGTCCTAGTTACACCACCCTTTGCTGTCCACCTCTGGCTCAACTTTCCCAGATTCTACATTAAGAGAGTTTTCATTGAGAAAGCTCCTTTTAAGGTGAAAGACATCCTAAGGTTCATGTCTTGTGATGGGTACAATTTGCAAAGGTCATTTAAGAGGCAAATATAAAATAAAATGAAGACATATCATGGTGGCCCCACTGATTGGGTTTCCTGCGGGCTCCATTTCATTGTATTTAATTTCAAAGGTCCTCACCTTTCATTGTACCCTCTTACCTTGGGGATACAGTTCTTCTCTTTGGATCTGGGAGGCCACAGCATAACATTCTAAGCACATAATTATGTCTCTTCAAACCCTTTCAGCCCCTGTATCAGCTGGACTCTGAGGCTGGGGGCACAACCTTGGGCGGGTCACTGGTGATAGTTGGCCCAGGATGGTTCTTGGGAAGATAAACTTGTGTCATTTTCATCAGCCCTTATCATTTTTACATCCTAGGATGATGTGAAGGATGGGTCATCAAGTAGGGTATAGCAGGATGTCATGCCAGTGTTCCTCTCCACCAGACTGTTGCTTGCAATATTAGTACCCACAGCATCACCCTGCAGGCCTGGATTACAAAGAGGTCTTCTCCTGGCAGCTTCTGCAGCTCTTCCTCCCTCCTTTTTCATCCTCCCTCTACACTTGGCTCTTTCCATATAAAAGTAAGTAAGAAAAGAAGGTTTGCTTGCCCTCTTCCCCAGGGACAAAGGTGTAGGGGGCCTGCAGCGGTCACTTCAAAATAGGGCTGCACAGGTGTCACTATCTGCTCACAGGCATCTGAATAGTTCAGATAATGTTGCAATATATACTGTATGTTGCTTCATCTCACTAAACTTGCCACTTCCTACAGATGTCATGATTTCCTGGAGGTTGTATCTCATGGCACACAAGGTTTGCACAATGCTAGTGATTGGGATTCCAGGGGCTGTTTCTGTGGAAGTTAGTGGTGAACCTTCTTCACAGTCAGATAGCCATGGATGCACCTTGATCTGGCCTATACTCATCTTGCACTTGGGGCCCACACTGAGCAAGTACATAATGAAATGTTGCATACTTTTAGACAGGTTTTGCGGAAGTTGATAGTGTATGGTTGTGATCATCCAGCGCAGACCTGAAGGGTCTTTGTGTGGTAATCAACCAGTGACCATATTATAAATTACTATGCCAAGGCACCACATGTCAATGGGAAGTCCCTGGTAGCCTCTGCCCTCCACTTAGTATCTCTTGAGCTAAAAAGGAAAAGTGGCCATGGGCCTCCTCCAACTTTTGCTCAGTGGTGACTTTTGTAGGCAACCCAAAGTCACTGTTTGGCATTTCCTGTAACATCCACTAGGATATTCTCCAGTTTTAATTCTGGGTGGGTACTTTTGGCATTTCCTGTCACATCCATTAGAATATTTTCCAGCTTTATTTCTGCGTGGGCAATGTGTGCTGTCACCATCTGGTGGAAAATGAGGTGTGCTGCCTCCTCCTCCTCAATACAGCCAAATGCCTCTGGGACACTATCCAGATCTCCTCTGTTGCAAATTCCATGATCAAATAAGGCTGTGTTGGTGTATCAATTAAGTGGAAGAGTTTAATGATATCTGAATGTTATAGATTTCCTGAGGTCAGTGGTGACAATGGAGGCCTTGTTGATGCCCTTGTCCAAGATCTTCACAGCTACTTGAGTGTCTGTGTGTATGTGTGGCAGATGTGCTTCATCTCTGCAAATGTGCTATGGAGCATTGAGATCTTGTAACTGTCTTTGAGGGTTTCCTCATCAGAGGGGCTGGACACAAGCTCCTCCTCCTCCACTGACACCATGTCAACTTGTGGAACATGGCATCACTGTACAATCCTAGATCAAACAAACTAAACATGTCTAGGAGAGTAGTGCATGACTATAAATTTCTATATCATAAAAATTGGAGTTACCTTGAACAACCGAATGATGCAATTCAAAGTTATGGAAAAATAAGAACAAACCAAACCCCAGAGTACAGTCAACAGAACATAATAAAGATCAGAGCTAGAATTAATAAAGGTAATCAGAGTCCATTGCATGAAATGTTATAATAAAATTCCTTATCTTGTACAGTTAATATATACTAACACAAGTTTTGCAAAACTTTTCTTTTTAAGAAAAAAGAAACCAAAGTTTAAAATGACAAGCATAAATAATCTATGTGGTGGTTTGAATGAAAATGATCCCCATCGGCTCATATATTTTAATATTTAATGTCCAGTTGGTGGCCCTGTTTGAGAAGGTGAGAGGAGCATGCATTGGAAAGACCACCAGGTGCCTGGAGGCTCCACAGGCATAGTATAGGGGATCATCAACTCAGCTGTCTGCTCCACATTCCTCTTGACCACCCTTTTCTGCCCGGCCTTATATCACCTTATGCTTTGCCTAGCATGAACTCAAAGCAATTGTTTCTGTCCCTGGAGGAAAAGGAGCCCTGCCCATGTTCAAGCATGCTGGTTGTAGTGCACTGAGAGGTTTTAAGTCCTTTCTGTTGATGGCCAGGCTTGTTCAAGCATGCTGGTTGTAGTGCACTGAGAGGTTTTAAGTCCTTTCTGTTGATGGCCAGGCTTGTGCCTCTGAAAAGTCTCTTGGTGTCCAAGCTCAATGGTGCAGAGTTTTTAAAGGCAAAACTCACAAAGACCATAATTTACACCAAAGTCAGATGAGGTGCAAAGCAACCTTGAAATGTTCATTACTGGCAAAGCATAGAAATTATTTTAGACATAGCATGCCATTAAAAAAAAACCTATATCTTTTAAATTTATTTTAGTTTACTTATTATTTTGGTTAATTTATCTAGACCATGATCATGGCCATGAAAATCTCAAATGTGTTGCCAAGGTGGACTGAGAGCCATCTAAGCAAACATGAAAGAGTCAAAACAAAATGATGTCACTGTAGTCATTTCAGTACCACACAAGTCTCACCTTGCTTAGGGAAGGTGTGGCCCTCTTTGGGGTGCATGTCTTCTTCACCTGCAGACCAGTGGAAGTAATGGTGGTGGCTAGCCAAGAATGGGAGGTATGGATTTATAGCTACCCTAGAAAGGGTTCAGCAGCTCTAGCTTGTCCCTCTGACCCTATAAAAGTACAGAAGTGTTCATAACAGACACACAGTGCTCAATACTTTCACTCTTTTAAGGCTAAATTTATTTGTGCCCGCTTTTAACAGGAGCTATAAATTGTGGTAAATAGTAGAGAAGGCAATTGATTACAATAGACGATGCATGCTTCCTACTCTTTGTCCTATCACACAACTCGTTTCTGGAAAAGACCAAATGTATAGGTGTTGGCATGGTTGGTACTAAATAAAATGCAGAATTATCTACAGGGAGGAGGCTGAAGCCAGGGCCTGGCAAGGACAAGGGCTTATTGTAAAAGGAGAGGCAGAGAAAATCAAGGTCAAGATCATGGGTATTCAAATGTCAGTGTTCGCTGGGCCAGAGCAGTATCAGGTAAGGTCAGCTTCTAGCAGGGCTGAGCAGCCGGAAAGGGCGGACCAAGCGAGTGGGAGTAACAGGCATAAATTCCAAATGTGGGCGGGCTTATCTGACCGTGGCGGAAGCGGATGTGGCGGGTTGGGACGCAGTGGAGCTGGGGCGCGGCGGGTGGGCAGGATGGCGCCACAGCTTGGCCCGTACGAGCTGCTGCACGTCTTCTCCTTCCTGGAGGCGCGCGACCTGCTGCGAGCCGCGCAGGTGAACAGGGTGAGGTCCCAGGTGCAGTCGTCCCACCGCCCTGCTGTCCTCAGGCCCGGGGCATCCCCTCCAGGAATTGGCTTTTCCTCGGGTGGCGCTGCCTCACCCCTTCCCGTTTGCGTTCTTGACCGCGCCCTGTCATGGTTGCCATCTGCCCCGCGCCTTATGTCCCGCTGTGCGCTTCTTATCAAGAACTCAGTGCAGGGCGACTAAATCAAGTTTTTCCCTGCCAGACTGATTACTGAACTGTGACAGAAAAGATGCTAAAATCCCTCTTTAATGTCTATCCCAAGTACCCGGTGCATACCTTGAATTTTAGTGCTTCATTAAGTAAATCAGTGTTCAAAAGGTTAGGCGCATCTTGCTTCAACAGAGCACTTAGATTTGCAGTTTGAAACCTGTTCAGTTTTAAAACTTTTATCCACAGAAGGATACAAATACTGTTCATTCCAATCTTGTCAACTTTGCCAAAACCTTCAAAATGCAAGTATGCCACTCACTTTTCAGACTTCATCAAAGGACCCAGAGTTGACATCTGGAGGTGAAGTTGAAGGTTCTAAGACTTGGAATGTGTAGATAAGCATCACCTAATTTTATTTTTTTCTTTTGTAGTTCTGGGGAATAGCCTAGAGGCTTGAGCCAGCCAGCCATGCACTCTACCAGCTGAGGGACCTCCCTGTCTGGCGCTGTTGGTATTTAGAGCCATGTCTTCTCTTTGCTACACTGTCATACTGCTTGGGACCTGCATCGTTTTCCTCTGCATCTGTTACCAAACTTGTTAGCTTGAGAACTTAACCTCACATTGTTAACAGTTGGTAATTCCACACCTTGTCCCTGCTATACCCTGGAGAGAAAAGAGAGGCTATGACTGAACAGTCAGCCTGCAGCAGTTGTTTAACATCTTGGTTTAGCAATTGTGATGGCTAAAGTTATGTTTTAAGCTTAAATTACTATAATAAGGAGATCTATAAACAAAAATGCCTCTAACTTGCAAGCCCCACTTGCCCAAGAACAGATAGCTTACTGGAATGCTGGAGTTGTTGTTTATGTTAGATAACATGCTACATGTTTTTACTTCTGTTAACAAGGTTGGTTGCCCTAACTATACAGGATTTTGCTTGAACACACATAGATGGGAGGTACAGAGGCAGGAAGTATGTCAGGGATGTATGCTTGCCCCTGATTGGACTAAGGTGGGAAGTATGGAGCCTTGTGAGTTTTGCCTTTATAAGCCCCTGTCTAATGTAATCTGGCGCCATACTCTGGGAATCCTGAGTATGGACCTGGCCAGTGTTTATTGCCCTGGCCAGTATTAGATAAAGCTAGCTTCAAATTTGGCTTTAAAATTGTAGCAGTCTTATTCTTGCCTGATGGGCTTAACACAATCACATAGTGAACAAGTAAATGATCTCTATCTGGAAATGGATTAATTAATTTCACACATTACACATGAAGCCACTTTTACCTTTCTTTTAAAAAAAAGGGCATTTTTCAAGTCTTATCTCTCATTTTTATCACATGCCTCATCTAACCTGCAGTCTCGGGCCCCACTGAAAATGGCAGAAGCAGGGTCTACTCCCAGGTGCCACAGCCTGCTAAGGACCTGACAGAGTCTGTGAAACACCTGGGTAAATTTGGTTCCCTATATAGAACTGATGTGGCCAAATGCTAAATCTAAAAGAACACAAGCAAAGGTGCCCAGTTGCCAGCACATGGTCTCTGGTGGGGAAGGAAGAAAAGGGGCATAGGGGTAGGGAGTCTCACCTCTCCCAGGCACTTCTCAGCCCAGAGAGCACCATACAGTTCAAGTCTCCAAGGGTAATTTTAGGTATATCTAGTCAATGACTGAGTTTCATTCCCATGTTTACTGATAAAGAAATTGAGTATCTCACAGCAATTTCTCTAAGGTGATGATGGTCATGTGCAGGGGTCTTCAGTTGAATCCCCAGCTGGTTTTGCATAAGTAGGCTGGGACAAGTTTAGTGATAGAGTTTGAAAGAGAGGTTCCTTCTGCTCTTTGGTATCACCAACATTTAATGGGTTATATAACCTACCCATAAGTTAATTGAGGTTGTAATCTCTGTGAATCTAGCAGAAGGATCCTTAAAGGTGGCTAGCATTTATTCTGTAGAACACATCACATATTACATTCTGTATTTGAGATGTGATATCCCAGTTGGCTTTGAGCTGGGAAGATGTTTAGATTTTTGCTTGGTTTGATTTTTCAAAAATTACATCATTTCTGGATAAAAAGACTTCCTCCCTTCCTATCAAGATAAGAGTCTTATCGTTCAGGCTGGCCTTGAACTCCTCACCATCCTGCCTTCACTTCCCAAGTTTGGTAATTACAGACATGCAACAGCACACTCAGCCATCCTAAGCTTTGTGTAGATAGTTCTGTAGAGAGAAATGAGAGCAGGGACAGCATAGTACCCTGTGGTAGGAGTTTATTAAAACCAAGTGTGAGAATGTTTTGTTTAATCCCAGGTGGGCTGCTTAAGATGCAGGTATAAAGTAACAGTCTCCTGGGATAGCAGGGGCATGGTTTAACCAGCTGAGCAAGTTTAACTCTGAGGTCTTGGGAGAGAGGAATAAAAAGCCAGAGCCCCAAGGGGGGGGGGGGGGCTCTACAAAGGAGGAAAAAGAAAATAAGCCAGAGCCCTGAGGAAAAGGAGGCTCTACAAAGGAGGGGGGGAAAGCCATGGCCCCGAGGAGAAGGGGGCTACAAAGAGAAAAGAGAGAGGGAGCTCCACAAAGAAGTAAGAGTAAAGAGGCTCTACAAAGAAGTAGGAGAAAGCCCTACAAAGAGAAAGGGCTACAAGGTAGAAAGTGGTTGCTGCTCTCCCAGTTGCTGGTCCTCACCCAAACTGCTACTTGTTCTTCTTGCTGCTGTCTCCTGGTTTGCTGGTCTCCTGGTTCCCTGGTTTGCAGGTTTACTGGACTTCTAATGAGACTGGTATTACCCCCAAAGAATCCAATGACCCTAATCAGCAGGAAGTAGCCTAAAGAGAACTAGGCCCCCTTTCACCTCTAACCTTCTTTATCTCCTGCATAGTGTTGGGTTGGAAGGAAGGCAAGAGGTATTAAGTACAGCAAAATAAATTAGAATGTATAATTAATATAGTACAAAGTAGTAAAAACCACCTTGCTACAGAACCCATCCTGGAAGACTTCCCATTTGACCATCTTGGCAACTCTAACACATCCCCATTGCTGCAGCCCTACATAAGATGTTTGAAGTCATTTCCAGTCCTCACAGCAAGAGAGAGACTTACTTAAACACAGCTTGGCCTTGCTACTCCCCTACTCAAAATGTTCAAGTAGCTAGTATTTTTGCATGGAGACTGGGGAGCTATAGAAGCCACCCAGCTGGTTCCTTTTCCCATTTCTTCTCCAACCAGGACCCCATACTCTGTAATTTACTCAACTATCCTTTTCATGCTTATCAGTCATTTGTATACCCAGTATGTTTCCCTGCATTTCTTCAGAACAAGTATCAGTCTTTGACTAGTCACTGTTGCTCTGAGCCCCTGGGCCCTGACTCTTCAACTCCATTGAGTCACTTCTTTTTCATTTGATGGTATTTTGTTTTGTTTTGTTTTTCTTTCTTTTATTCATTGTTCTCTCCATCCTGACTGCAGTTTTTCCTCCCTCCTCTCCTCCCAATACCTCCCCACACTTCCTTTCTTCCTCTAACCACCCCCCCCTCAATTCCTCCCCTGTTTCCCTTCAGAAAAGAGCAGGCCTCCCAGGGATATCAACTAAATATGGCATGACAAGTTACAGTAAGACTAGGCTCATACCCTTATATCAAGGCAGGATGAGACGACCCAGGAGGAGGAAAAGGATCCCAAAAGCAGCCACACAACCATAACATTTATGCAGAGGACCTAGGTTAGACCCATACATGCTCCCTAATTGTTCAGTATCTATGAGTCCTGCTTAGTTGATTCTATGGGCTTCGTTCTTGTGTTTTTGATCCCTCTGACTCCTCCAATCTTTCCTCCCACTCTAGCACAGGATTCCCTGAGCTTAGCTGTGGGTCTCTGCATCTGCTCTTATCAGTTGCTAGATGAAGCCTCTCTGTTGACAATGATGCTAGGCTCTGGTCTGTTCTTCTGGCTGGTCCACTTGGTGGTTTTTAATTGTCTATTGTTTTAAATGCACCAGGTTGAGCTGTGTTGAAGGCTGGGTTGGTTTTCTTCTTTGTCCTGTCCATGAGGTTTGGCAGGTTAGGGTGCTAAATAGTTACTGACTGATAAGATTCTGTCTTTTCCCCTTCCTTATTCTAGGTCTGGAAAGAGGTTTCAATGACCCAGGAACTGTGGAGGTGAGTGAAGGAAGAGCTGAGGGTGGTCCTGCACAGAAGAGGAAATGGCTTCCAAGTGCAGTCAGCATTTTTGCCTCTTGAGGACAGAGAAAGGATTATACTCCTGGTACTTACCATGAGGAAACTCCTCTGTGGTTAATAGTGAAAGATTTGTATCAGCAGAATTGCCAAACTCAACCAGCTGGATTCATGTTCTGCAGTTTCTGTCAGTATAATCAAATTACTTAGAGAGAGAGAGAGATCCATTTTATAGCCATGATGGTCTTATACTTACTTTGTAGCTCAGGACAGCCTTGAACTTGTGATCTTCCTGTGTAACGCTCCTGAGTGCTAGAATTGCAAGCAAGTGCCACTGTGCCCAACTCAGATTACTTTTAATGGTACACCAGCATAAGAACATAAGATTGTATAAAAAATTTTTTTATAAATTTATTTATTGCTTCAGGTTACATCTCCATCATAGTGTCCTCTTTTGACCCTTCCCAGTCCCGCCCTCCCACCCTCTACCCCCTAACCCTTCCATCCCACTCCTCTGAAGTGGAGTGTCCCTACGTAACAGTTCCCCGCCCCAGTTTAGCAGTCATCATGAGGGCCAAGAGCCTCCTCATACACTGGGGGCCTACACGGCAGCACCACTAGGGCAAAGTGTCTCATTGACAGGAAAAAAAAAAAAATCTATGTTTCTGTTCCCTTTGGAGCGTTAGTTGTAGTATAGATATTAAAAATTTTTTTTAATCAGTTGAAAAGAGAAATACTTAAAACATTAAATTTGCTAAATCCTTCTAATTTATGCCTTCTCTGGAACCTGTTATCCTTTTATTTTATACTAAGATAAAATTAACAGAAATTGGGAGAGAGGCAATAAACAAGTCCTTTCTTATTTCTGGCTGAATATAGGGCAGGCAGCCTTGCTCCTCTGGTGAAAGTTGTATTTTAATCACCCTTAATGGAACACAACCATTCAAATGAGAAACTTCTTAAAGAACTGGAAGGAGTCTTTATTAAGGGTACTGTGACACCCCAGAATCCTCAGGTTTTTTTTTTCAAGGCTATCTTAGCATATTCAGTTTTCAACAGCACAGAACACTGTTCTGCTTGTTGCCTTTTATTAGCTTTCATACTTAACATTGATTGGAAAAACAATCTCAGTCAGTTTTGAAGCAGACTTTCATTGGAATCCATTCTTTTATCTGCTCTTGGAAGAACTGGCCTTTTGTAATTGTAGGTAATCTAGATAACAGTAGGGCCTGCCAAGGATGTGGCTCAAAGAAAGCATCTGAATGGATGAAGTGACTGGGTGACTGGTGCCGCTGATGGCTTTGGATGAGTGTGCACCTTCAAGAAGGAGAAACACTAGTCCCATTATCATCTTTCTTTACATCACTTCTTACAAGCCACGGTAGCACTTTCCCTGAATGAAATATTATTCCTGAGAAGTTAGAAGAAAATTCCTTTCCCATCACCTAACATCCTCGAAATATCACAATCCTTGTAACTGCATTTTTCTCTCATTTCTTCTCTCTCTCTTTTTTTTTTTTTTTTTGGTGTAGCATCATGCTCTTTCAATGTTGATAGCTATCAATCCTGTGCAGGCCAAACAGAATCATTCAGCAGCCCTTTCTGTCTGAGGTTGGTCAAGGTGATACTCCCAGTACACCGAAGATTTAGATAGAGTACATGTGCCTCTATCCCATGTGGGCATTGGAGTCCTATGTAGAGGACTTACACGCTAGAGAGCTTACACGCTGAGTCTGACACATGGGTGTTCAATGGGTGTTTTACTTAGGGTTTTAATTGGTGTAACGAAATACCATGGCCAGAAAG
Source organism: Lophiomys imhausi (assembly GCA_907164525.1). Taxonomy (NCBI): domain Eukaryota; kingdom Metazoa; phylum Chordata; class Mammalia; order Rodentia; family Muridae; genus Lophiomys; species Lophiomys imhausi. Next base: position 7,074,719 of record CAJQZJ010004381.1, read on the forward strand.
CAAGTTGGGAAGGAAAGAGTTTGTTTGGCTTACACTTCCACATTGCTGTTCATCACTGGAGGAAGCCAGCACAGGAACTCAAACAGGGCAGCACCCTGGACACAGAGACCATGGAGGGGTGCTGCTTACTGGCTTGCTTCTCTTGACTTGCTCACCCTGCCTTCTTACAGAATCTAGGACCACCAGCCCAGGGATGGTACCGCCACCATTGGATGGGCCCTCCCTCATTAATCACTAATTAAGAAAATGCCTTATAGCTGGATCTCATGGAGGCATTTCCTCAACTGAGGCTCTTTCCTCTCAAATGACTCCAGCTTGTGTCAAGTTGACACACAAAACCAGCCAGTATAATGGATATGTAAGTTAGGATAAGAGACAGTTTGTAGTGGTGGTGTTCAAACCACATTCTCCTCTTCCTGAAATGACCAATGCTGGGTAGCAGCAGAGAACTCTGTGTTAGCTCCAGAGCACCCCAGTTCTGAAAGCTGACCTCCATAAAGCCTCCTCAGCCAGACTTCCACTCTCCTTCCATTCCAGACAGTAGCTTGAATCCACATGAAGAAACAAACACCAGTAAAGGTAAGATAAAGTATGGAGAAACATACTTTCAAAGTAGTATAAATGCTTTTTATAACTTTTTCTGAAGTACAACCCACTCCCTCTCTCCTGCTGTCTCCTCTTCAGCTGGGATCTAACTCAACACATCACTCAGGCTCATCTCACACTTTCTGCACATATTTTTTCCTTTTTTAGACAAGGTGTTTGTATATAGCCCAGGCTGGCTCAGGCTCAGTTAGTGTCTTGCCTCAGTTTCCCAGTGTGCATCTTGACACCTTTTATGTGCTCTTAAAATCTGGTTTTTTTCATTTTTTATTTTTTTATTTCTTCAAGTTACATCTCAATCGCAATCCCCTCCCTACTCCCCCCTCCAGTCCCACCCTCCCACCCTCTTCCCCCTCAACCTACCCATCCCCTTCCTTTTTTTTAAGTTTAAGGTATATCGTTTCCCCCCCAACAGCTCCTCCTTTCAGTCCAACAAATGGTTCTTGCTCTTATAACAACAAATGCAATACAAAACAACAGAAATAATTAGGCCACAATTATGAGAGTTATATGGCTTAGCATACATTCCCAATGTCCAGTCCATATGTATTTGGCACCCTGACTTTAACATTCTACTATCTAACCATCTCCATGAGTTTAAAGTTCTATATCCAACTCAGCTTTCATCCTAACTTGCATCATAATTTTAAAAACATCTTCTTAGATCCAGAACACCCTCTTAATTCCTAAACAACTCAAATTTTAACTATGAGACTCTAGATATCTAGTCTTCAACCACATCAGAGACCCGAGAGGGATAAATATATCTGATTATACAGGAAGTGCAGGGTCAGCAGCTTCCAAAACTAAGAAATAACATACCAGTGGCTGCCTGGACAGTTCCCAATCTCTCTCCATACATTACAGCATCAATCTTCAGCCATTTGTCCCAGTATCTCTGAAAGACATTAATTGTAGAGCAGGAATTATGAAGTACTTGCCTACCCTGTCTTGGCAGAGCTAGGCTGTCAACTTACCTGCTTCCAAGTTTTGTCCTATTTGGACAGCATTCTGTCTACAGTTGAAGCAAGGAATTTTTCTTGCCAAGAGATAGGCTTGCCACTAATTCAACCATCTCCAATTGGAGATTCTTCATTAAATCTCTTAATGGACACACAATGTATGAAGAGGTTATTTATGACGAATAATAAAGGGGGTAAGACAGAAATTGACACATGAGCATTTTACATACTACTGAATCTTGGTTGTGTATTAGTCAAAAATATACCTCCATATATACATATCCAAGTTATAATCTTTAAGGCAACCACTGAAAATCATCTAAAAATATGGAGGAAGAAATGAAAAAGAAATTGGAACAGCACATTAGATCATACTTAACACACAAGGTGATAGCAATGAAATATAAGAGTGTAGCCCATTTTTTGCTACTTTGTGGGTTTTTCTTTCATCCACCCTTGCCCACCCCCTTTCTTCCACCCTTTAGTCCACCCTTTCAACCCTCTAACATTAGATAAGAGAGAAAAAAGGACAGAGAGGAAAGGAAAGATATCCCTGAATAAAGTCAGTGGTCACAAAGGGGTCGATGTTATTGTTAGACT
>CAJQZJ010004381.1:7076893-7115805 GCA_907164525.1 Lophiomys imhausi
GAATAAAGTCAGTGGTCACAAAGGGGTCGATGTTATTGTTAGACTGACTACTTCCTGCTTATTGGGGCATCAAGTTCCCTGGGGCAAGTGTGATCTTTGCCATCAGGATATCTAATGTCTTCCTGTGCCTTTTTCTTCTTTGTGGACCACACAAACAAACCACCCCACCTCTTGGGGCCCTAGCATTTATATACCCTCTAAAAAGTCCCCAGAATTCCAAACATCACACAATCGCAGAAACTATCTGCAGCTGGCAAAATCATGCCCCTGCTAGAGCAGGAGGCAAATCGTAGTCAGCTGCTGTGAAGCCGCCCCATATCCCCACACCTGGGATTAAGATGAAAACATACTCTAATAATATTTGTGTTTTTTAAAGAAACCAAAATTCTTACTACATAGGGGAAAGGCTTAAGACAAGAGAACATTAAAATAACAAAAATATGATTACACAACCTAATGAAAAGGTGAAGATCCACAGAGTTGATAAGAAAAATGGTCCAACTTAATGCTGTGTACATGAGATGCACTTGGTTTTCTTTGTTTTTTGTTACAAGATTTGGAGATGAAATCCAGTACCAGTGCATGCTTGGCAAGCACTGTACAACAGAGCTATGTCCCCATCTCCAAGACACACTTTGGATTAAAAGATGTAATTTGTTCTCATTAGGAATTTGGAAGGAGATATACATGCAAACAATAGTGAGAAAGGCTAAGTGACTAATGGCATCTGACAGAGTAGACTTTGAGATCAGACTAGTAAGGAATTTTGCTGTATAATGATGAGAAGGTGAGTCTAAGGGGAAGATACAGCCTTGTAAACAGGCAGTGAAACACACGAAGGACTGACAGAACCGAAAGGGCAAATGGGCTGTTTGACACAAACAGCTGGAGACTTTAAAAGTGGGCTCTTGATCCTAGTTGTTTCGAGTCCCCGAGAGTAAGATGGGAGTGAGCACCTTCTCCATACAGGTGCCATGAAGGGCGTTTGTCACCATTCGTTACAGTTAGGCACCGCCCCTGTTTGACACAGAAGAAAGTTGAGACCTAGTTAGGGACAGTGAATTACTGTCCAGGGTCTGAAAGCCAGAAAGAGGTGAGGACAGAATTCAAAGCTAGATCGTCTGGCTTCAAACTCAATGCCTGCTCTATCCTGCCTAAGCTTGTGTGTCTGTGTTTCAGGCAGCTGTGTCTGAGACGCTGGGCCTCCTGCAAAACCTTCCCAGTGGTCGTGGGCACACAGACATGGAAGCAGTACTATTTCTGCCGGTCTGAGCTGGAGTTCCGTGTGGAATCTGGGCGGCCACAGGACTTCATCTGCAAAGCTATTTCTGGGCACACAGGTATGAGCTGGAGAGTGTAGTAGCTCTGTCTACTCCCACTGCCCACCTTCTACCTGATCAAATCTCAGGGCACTTGGCCTCTCAGCTAATGGCTTGGCAAGTGCCCCTTGATGAATGCAGGTCTTAAGGATGCTATGGCATTTGTGTTATATCATGGGAGGAAGGAAATGAGTCGTTATCTCCTTTTCAGAGTAGACTGAAAAACTAAAATAGGACAAGCCAGGCCTCTGTAGTTAGACTACTAGGTTCTGCTCTCCAGAGTGCTCCATGGTAATCAGCTACTCCCTGTCTCTTTCATGTCCCCTGAGCAAGCACTCATTGTATTCTTGAAACTGGAAAAAAGGAATAGTGTGTCAGATCTGAGTCCATCGATGCCTGTGCTCCTCTCCCAGGAAAGATAGAGCAGCTGGCCTACGTCTCACCCCACGAGTACCGCTTTGATGATAGTGCGAGGTCCGTGGTCTGCACCGTGTCTTCAGACTGTACCGTGCGTGCCTGGGATCTGCATGAGGTGAACTACCCCCTGGGGAGGGAAGGGTTCCTACTGTGTCCTTGGCTTGAGCATCTTAATGCGGACTAGGTGCCCCACTTTACAGGTGGGAAGTCTGAGCTCCGCCATCAGCTGTCACCAGTAGGACATGCTGATAACAAGCATACGGAACTTTTGAAACTTGAGTGGAACCCATCTTGTGTGATGTAGGGTCAGCTTCCTCTTGGAACCAAACTTTGCCAGTGCTGGTGGGGGCTATTGTGGTCTGTTCCTGCGATGGCAACATCTTTACTTCACACTCACTGCAAGCCATACAGTCCTGATCCTCCATGCTGGATCTCGTGCTGCCACCAGGAGGTTTAGCAAGATGACAGCTTTGATCATGTGTGTGTGTGTGTGTGTGTGTGTGTGTGTGTGTGCGTGCGTGCACGCGCGCGCGCGCGCGCGCGCGCCCGCACGAACCAACCTGAACAGTTTGCCTAGAATTTTAAACTTTGGTAGTACTTGTGCAGAGGTAAAGACTGGAGACTTTGTAGAGTTTGAGATAGGATCTAACTCTGTAGCGTGCGCGCGCACACACACACACACACACACACACACACAAATGAGTAAGAAATTTAAAAAGACTTGAGGGTTGGGCAAACTTCTTTTGCAGTTGCCAAAAGAAGAGAGTGCCTTGCTGTATGGGCCAGCAGCATTTTCATTAAACAACTAGACTGTAACCATTTTACTCCTCGTAGGCCAGAATCTCTGTCAAAACTACTTAACAAGACTGCCATGGCACAAAAGGAGTCATGGCCAATATGTACACAAGTGACAGTAGCATACCCCGGTAATACTTTATGTCATTAAATATTCCTTTTTAAAATCAAAATACAAAAATATTCAATGGCCCATGTGGCTGCAGGCAGGCCATGATGTACTAGACCTTGTGTTAGTGGGCTCCATTGTTTCCAATATGGGACACCTTTAGAATGCCAGCAGCCCGTCCTGCCATGTGCCCTGGCTTCCCAACCTTAATACTGTTCATGAGCAGATCTTGCTGTATTTTCCTCCTTAAGGATTCAGTCGTTAAAGCCAGTGCTGTGTTACACTGAAGCGTGCTTCCCAGTAGCACAGTATTTGTGTGTGCTCTTTGGAGGTGACTAGGAGTGGGATCCACAGTGCTCTAATGAAAAGTTCTAACAGGGGTTGACACCCCTTTCCTTTTCCACCATGTGCCATCAAAGGACACAGAAAGAGAACCTTCACCAAATAACCAAACTTGCCTATGCCTTGATTGTGGACTTTTTTAGCTCCAGAAATGTGAGAAAATCCGTTTTCATACTTTACAGCTTGTTCAGTCTTAGGCATTTTGTTATAGCAGCCCAAGTAGAATCACAGTGTGAATCTTTTTAATTTTTTTTTTTTTCATGTAGCATATACCCTTAAGGTTCCTCCATGTTTTTTAGGGTCCTGTAACTCAGGCTGGCCTTAAACTTGGGATTCTCCTGCTTCCCCGATGTTGGCATTCCAGGCATGGGGGACCCACAGCTGGCTTCTTTGTATGTTTTTGTGCCTTGAAAGCTTCTAAAACAAAAATGGCAGGCAGGGAGTTTAGCTCAGTGGGACAGCACCTGTCTGGCATGTGTGAGGCTTGGGGTTCAATTCCTAGTGTTAGTAGGGAAAATGTCACTTCACTTTAAATAAAAAACAGCAAAAAACTAGTCAATTCAAATTAATAGCCTCCATCCCTCTTTGCTAGTCCTTCAAATTAACAGTGTTAACAATTTCGCCTTTCTCCTGCCTTTGTCTCTGGCTTTTTTGATACCAGTTTGGATTTTGCCCTGCAGCTCTGGCTGGCCTAGAACTTCTGGCAATCTTCCTTCTCTCTATTCCTGGTCACTGAGGCTGCAATCCTGGAATACCATGTCTGGCTTATTCGGCTTGTTTTCATAATGATAATTTGTGTCTGTCCACATCCAGATATGGGATTCTTTAAGTATCTTTTGAAGGTTTGCTGTTCATGTGTGTATGTCTGTGAGGTCATGGAGGTCAGAAGAGTGCCAGACTCCTGAGAGCTGGAATTCTAGGCTTTTCTCCTCTTCATTCAGTGCAGGACCCCAGCTCGTCAAGTGGTTTCACCTCAGTTAACCTAATCTAGAAACTCACATGTGTGCTATGTGTGTGCTGATTGATGAAAATAATATGTATCTATGAAATAAGTTGGCCCCTAAGCCAGTCAGTTATGTTAATTTTGTTGTTGCCAGGGCACAGAGATCTGGTCCAGTCCTGTGCAGCCAGCTCCTCTGGTGAGTTTGGTGGCCTATCCTCAGCTACAGCTGGTTGTCACGGTGGACATACAGGGCTTGATCATGGGGTGGAAAGCAGAGACGGGGTCTGAGTTGGCCTCCTTCAGCTTACTGACCTCCTGTTCTTCGATGGAGGCCTGTGACCACCCAGAGGGACCCTTCCTGCTGGTAAGTGACCTTGCTCTCAGGTGCCCTGCAGGGCATAACCACATGGTATAGGTGATGGGTGGAGACTGGATCCCTCTTCGTAGCCAATGCTGCCGTTCTGGCTCTTTGTCCACCATATGAAATGCAGGTTCCTCGGTCCTTCAGACTTTGTTTGGCATCAACCTTTCCCTGTAGTCTCTCCTGTGTGTGGAGCTCTTGTGATTTTGTAGCCACGTGCCCTTGCTTTTTTGGATGCTGTCTGGTGCTGGAGTCTTTCTTCTGCCTTCTTACCAGCTGTTTATGAGGCGCTAGGCTCCTGACTCTCACGGGCGGGGCTGCCCTCCATCATGTGCTTTAGCACCTATACTGAGCTTCCGGACACTCCTACTTTTCATCTAGGCAGGGTTTGTCCTTCCTGTTGTCTCTACAGCTACCTTCAAGGGCTCTCACCCTTGGGTTGCCATGGGTTAAATTCAGGTTCCCTGACTTGGGTTTCCTTTCCTCTCTCAAGACCCCAGGGTAGCACCATTTTCAATAGGTTCCCTGATATCACAGTGCCTGGACACTGCCCTCTGTGTTATACAATCCAAGATGAGAACCCTATCCAGTGCTGACTGGGGAAATCACACTGTCACCCAAACCTGCAGCTGGGTATGTGGCTTGTGGACTTGCCTTGAGGCTAAGATAGGTAGTCCTCACCACCAAATACTACCTGGCGTATTGGATGAGGCTTTGTCTTGACACACCAACCCTCCAAAACACACACACACACACACACACACACACACACACACAGAGCCATGATGGAGCTGTTGGTCTCTCTGGTGCCCAACTGTTCTTTCTCCTCCATACTTCTCAGCTGTTGTCACTGTGAGTTTAGAATAGTGGCTATTCCTATTCTGACTCTCATCCTTCCCCAGGTCACATGCAGGCCACCCAGTCTGGTTGGGCACCTTGCTCAGAAGTGTTGAAACATTTATTTTCTACATGTTAAGTGGGAATGTGCTTTGAACTGGTTTCCAGAGTTTGCTGGTTATTTCAAATTTGTGAAACATTTTAAATATGGATACCCTTTGACCTAATAATTCTAATTTTAGGCATCCCTCGGAATGTGCACTTGAATGTACATGTATTTGGGGTCTAGGCAGAAACAGGAGTGACTGCAGTAACATTTGTACTCCTGGCAGGCCTTCCCAAATTAGTGAACATTTTCTTTTGACTTTTTACATTGCCATCAGTGAGAGAGGAAACACTTTAAATGTAAAACACATTGGCAAGCTGCTTCCGTCATAGACTGGAAGGACAGTGGCAGGTCACATGCCAAGCTCCTGCAGGAGACTTGGACTCTGCCCTGATGACTTACATTGCTGTGGGCTGTGCCCACCCTCGGGCGTGGGGGGGGAGCTCCATCAGAAAATGATGGTACTCCTCACTGTTACTTCCTTTCTGTTCCAGGCAGCCTGTGCTGAAGGGAACCTGTATACTCTGACAGTACCTCAGCTGCAGGTGGTCTCCAAAATGGTCACATTTCCTAGCACCTCAGTGAGCCTCACATGTTCGCCTGACCAACAGTGGGTGTCTGTGTCTGCACAAGGCTCAGAGTTAGGCCCAAAGGTCAGTGCCTGGAGAACCCTGTGCCTGGTAAACTTAAGGCAATGGGAGGTAGCTAGAGAGCCTGGGCCCCGACACTGTAGGATGCAGGTTCTCGGGCCATCACAGGGCCAAGCCCTGTAGCTGAGCAGGAGTGCGCCCACTCCTGCTGGAAGCCCAGGCTCTGCCATCTGATTTTTCCATCTGCTGTGCGATGAGCTGGAAGGGCCAACTCTCTGCTGAGGAGGGAAAATTCAGTTTTAAACAGGTTTGGGCCTGGGCATGCTGAGGATGGGCTAAAGATGAGTGAGCAGCGAGGCCCAAGGCAGATGCAGGGGAACAGAGCATATGATGAGTGGTGGTACACTTCTGCCTCCTGCACCGTGGTTGGGAGGAATGCCCGCCCTGCAAGTCACAAAGTCCTGACTACAACCTGGTTCATAGGCACAGAGATGTCCAGTCATTTGCCAGAGGTGAAACCCTTATTAAATACCAGGACCTAAACTAAAAGTTAATCCACAGAAAGAAGAGCCAGTAGAACACGGGAAGAGACCTGGTAGCCAGAGAGGAAGATCATTAGAGAATAGCAGTTGGGTACAAAGGGCACAGGATGCTGCAACCCACATCCTAGAAGGGGAGTGTGAAAATGACCTGGCCTGCCCTGTTAGGCCCAGTGAAGAGGGTGTGGGGGTGGGGGCAGCCGGCTGTCCAGACAGTCCTGCCAGAGGCTGAAGTCAGCTTGGGGCTGGAGGGCTTTGGGAGCTTTCAGGTCCTTCACCACACTGTGACCATGCAGGGGTGTTTCCCCAGGTGTTCTACACTCAGACCTTGCTACACCCGTCAGAAGACGGACTTCCTGTCTCCAGCACCCTCCCTGTCAGGCTGAGCTCCAGAGCCTGCTGGGCTCCTGATGGGGCAGCCAGGCTAATGGTGATGCACTCAGATGATAGTGGCATGCAACGGCTTATCACTACCTTCGAGTTCAAGGCCAACAAGTCCAGGGACAGAGTGAACATCCTGGGTAAGGTCCCTGTACCTGCCACAGCCTGCAGTCGGTGCTTCAGGACAGGCTTCTCACAGTTCCTCTAGGACATTTTCTCTTCCCTTCCAGGGAAGCAGAGGCAGAGTGTCCTGCAAGTTTTGCTGTGTGATTTCACATACTGGGTGGTGGAATGCTTAGTCCTGGGATTCAGAAGTAAATTCTACACCAGTGGTCCCTTCCTGTGTGAGTGGCAGCACCCAACATTTTGCTGCTGGTGGACTGGGCTTTAGGGGTCTGAACAATTGGCTCAGGAGCAGGGGCAGAGCTGTCTAGCTGCAGAGCCATGCAATTTCCATTGCACTAGATCATTGGGTGAGGCACATATCCACGCCTGGGAAGCAACCTGTGTTTTTATTCTCCCAAGCACAACAGCTGGCCAGCTTCTCCTTGCCAGACACTATGACTCCTCACCTTATGCAGGGCCACGGCTCCCAAGTGATCCTGCTGGCTTCCCGGTCAGAGCTGGTGCTGTTCAACATACACGGCCTGCAGCTTGTAGCCTTCCAGGACCACCAGAAGCCCATTACCTCTATGTGGGTGGTGAGTGTAGCACCTCCTGTCCCTGGCATGCTTTCCACTCTTGGGAATCCACAGCCGTACCTCACTTGACTTCATTTCAAGGATCCGAACCGTGTCATCACCTCTGCCTTGGACCTGTCCTTGCGTGTCTATGTGTGGAATAAGAAGAATACATCTCCTGTCCTCAAGAGCTGCTATCATTTGCTTGGAGGATCTCACAGATGGGCCAGGTAACTGGCTGTTCTCCTGCCTGGTGTCTGCAGAGTGGAAAAGTACATGTTTTCTTTCTTTTGGAACAAGTCTTGTCATGTTGCCCAGGCTGGCCTCAAACATCCAGCATCAAGTGATCCTCCCGTCTCATTCTCCTGAATAGCTGAGACCAGATGTGTACGAACATCTGCTCAAAGGAGCGATCTAAAGGAACTGCTAGAAAAGGTATCTGTTAGTCCAGCCTCATTGGTGGGGTCTCAAGACGAGCCACTGTGCTGCACATCCTGTTCTGCTAGCAAACAAAAAGCCACAAGCCAGACTTACAGCTATCACTGTGCGCTCTATGTTGTCTGCTATATTGCACAAAATCAGCCCATGTTGGTATGACCCATACTTTGCAAATGAAATATCTGAGATATATACATGTTTTATGCATGTCCACAGAGAATATGTGGCCAAATCAGGGTTAGACCTTGAGAGAGCCTTGTGAATAGCAGTCAGTCCTGGGAGCTATTCCGGACACACTGTCTCTGACCTCTGATGGATTCATTGCAAACTCTGGAAGAGATCCATTTAGTATAAGGAAGATGCCTCTGGCTCTTTTCCCCTGATGTTTCTCACACACCAGGATCCTTGTGATTCAGGCAGTGCTGCCAGTGGGGACCTGACATGACCTTCCCACTGAAGGATGCAATTGTATTTTCCATTCGTGGTCATGGGCTGGACAGGGTGGGGAAGGGGCAGGCCAGCTCCGTCTTGATGTTAAAGCTTTTCTACTTAAACATTTGTCTTTATTCCAAGGTTAATGCCTGGCATGTCCTTCTTCTCTGTAGTGGATTTACCCACGTGAAAAGCGACAGCAGGAGCATTACCGGGGTGGAGGCCAGAAGCGCTGGGACAAGTATTCTGCGGTCATATTGCTACAGAGTTCAGCTTAGCTAGGCTCCGTCCATCGAGGATGCTCCTGGTCTGTGTGCATGCAAACACCTTACCAAAGATTTGTCAACTCTGGGGCAAGAACTAGTAAGAACTGTATTCTCACAGTGAGCCAGTGACATAGTTTCTAGTGTCTTGTGTTTCACTCTCCTGCTTGAAAAACAGGAGAGTAAGTGCCCATCTTCAGCCCGCTTTGCAGGTGCTAAGCCACATGCCTAAGGCTTCTCAAGTTGCTGGTCACAGACAGACTGGACTGATTGTGGTCGTGCTAGACAGCCTGCTTGCTTGCAGTGTTTGGATTGCAACAGAGTTGTTTTTGTTATAGAGAATGTAATTAAAATATGTTTATCTGCCTGTGTTGTATTTTGCTGTAGACACACATTCATACATAGACTCTGCTGTCATCAAAACAAATTCCGTGAGACCTTCTCAAAACCTCAAGAGCATCAACAAAGCAGATTGAAGATGAGAGCTTTAGACTTGGTCAGCTTGGGAGCTCTGGCTGGGTTAGTGGCAGTGCCACTAGGGTTCTTAATTATAAGCAGTATGTGCTGGCAGTCACCCACTGAAATCAAACTGGAACTTGGTGGAAGTCAACAGAGCATCTCACTTTCAAGAGACAGCTGCAGAACTAGGTTGGGGCAAGGTAGCATGTCAGTAGGAGACGGTCAGGCCTGTTCAGTCCTGGCTCTCTGTGCCCTTAGCATTTCCCTCAGGTTTTGTCCGCTGCCACCACTGAACAGGTTCCAGCCACCGCCATAGAAAACACTTCCCGGCTGTTCCTGGGGGAGATCCAAAGTGTTGTATGTGTGCATATATGTATGTCCATGCTTCTGTGACACCCTGCCTTAGGGTCACAGGTCCACACACAGAAAGGAGGAGTCTAATGCCTTCACCTGTGGGAGGTACCTACACTAAGACTCACATTTTTTTCCATCTTGAGTAATTTTTCCTTATTTATAAAGACAGGAATTTCAGACTGCTTTGCCTAATATCTGAATGCATCCTGTTCTCACATTAACTTTTAGCAACAGTCTGTATACCATAAATGACTATGACCATGTAGGACATAGATGATGCCATAAGATATCTGGTCTGAAGCTGTCCATGGGAGTCCTCACCTAGGTCCACCACAGCTCTGTATGATGTTCCGAGAATGAGGGTAAGCAGGACTGAGTCATCCCTAGATGGCAGTGGAGACGAGAGAAACGGCAGCATCCTCCTGACACAGATGAATTCCTGTTAAGTTCCCTCTTTGGGAAAGTGTCAGCAATGACATTAAGGTGACATAAGGCTGGGCCTGGTGGCCCTACCCAAGAACACAAACAGCTCTAGGGATTCTGCTTTGGAGTTTCAAGCCAGATTGATAAAGTTACTGGAAACATAGGAAACTCAGGTACCAAGGTTAACCAGAAAATCTTGCTGAATGTGTGAACACTGGGCTTAGGTGTGATGCTCTGGGCCTCAGGAAGAGCCCTGGAAAACATGCTGCACTCTGAGTTCTCCAGATCCAAGTTTTGAAACTTTCTTCATGGCCATCAGTGGGCTCAAGTACACCAGATGGGACAAGGGGCCCACAGACAAGCTTGTAAAGCTATGTGAGCCTTCCTTCTGCAAACCAAGGAGCCAAGCCTAGTAGGACAGGCTCATGACCTCTTCCACTTTCAAAGTTCAGCCTATTCATGGTGTTTCATCACACCAATAGAAACCCTGACTAAGACAAGAAACAACTAGTTAAAGAAAATTTGAGTTCCAAAATATTTGAACTTGGTCTTTATTTTGTTAGATGTTATGCACAGCATACAATTTCTTCCTAGGTCCCTATCTTTTAAATCTGAGATGGGAGTCTCACTACCCAGGTTTTCCTAGAACTCTCCATCCTCCTGGACCTTCTTGCTTCCACTACCTGAATGCTGGAATTATAATCTGAGCAGCTTACACAACCTGACCAAAATATAAGTGTTTTGTATACCAAAGGTACCATAAAGGCATGCTGTCAACTCCGTCCCCAAAGAAGCAAACAGACAGGAGTTGGGGGTACAATGAGGAGGCCCCTGTGCTCCAAGTATCAGTGTGGACAGGAAGAACCTAGCCACCTGGAGTGGTTGCTCAGTGGGGTGACCTGGACCAACCCCAGGATCTGAGCACTGCAGTTGAGGTTATGTTCATTATTCCTTACGAGCCACTGTTGTGTGTATGAGTTTAGAGACACCCTGCGAGGTACTGTTTCCAGGGACCCTTCATCCCATTCCTATTGTGCAAGAAATCCTCATCCTTGCTGTTTATAGCTGTAACCCCAGCTTTTCCTGTTGAGCCACTGATACACACACACACACACACACACACACACACACACACACACACTCAGGTGGTGATTACAGGTTCTATTCAAATGAGGACAGGCTCTGAACAAATTGTCACCATTCCCATATCCAATAGTTTGGACCTTTAATCACCAAGACTGCAAGGCTACATATATGTAAATAAAAGGTATACACTCACTGGATGCAGTGGAAAGGGCCACTCCTCTACTTGCTGGCTCTCGGCTTCATGCGTTGGCGAGCTATGGCAGTGTGAGTTGTTAGTATACAGCATGCTCTAGGCTGGAAGGCTGTATCCAGACCTCGGTGTTCTAGAGCCACCATCTCACTGTACCATCCCATCACCACCATTAACTCTAAACATCAGTGGATTCCACTGTCCTGATCTCAGCATTTTATGTTCTAAAGGACTGTGTGTAATATCAAGCTGATGGTCAAGGCATTCAGCGAGGCTTTCGGTGGTGGTACTAGCAAGCTAATGGGCAGGGACAGCAGCAGACTCATCCCATGAACTGTAGAAGAGTTAAAAAGGCAAACTGAGTCCAGCAAGCACACATGCACTAATTCATTGCTTTCGTCTCCTGACTCGGGACATAATACAACCAGCTGCTTCATGTTCCTGCCATCCCGACTGCCCTGCAGTGACATACTGTATCCTGACATTGCGAGCCAAATAAATCTTTTCTCCCTTAGGTTGCTTTTGCCAGGGTGTTTTGTCACAGCCAATAGGGAAAAAAAGGAAAACTAATACTTTATTTGGCTTAGCAATTCTGATGGCAGGATGTGAACATGTATGGAATGGCAGATGGGTTAAAAGGAAGAAATAAGAGTGAGCAAGAAAGCTGAATTAATTTTATAACTGCCTACTCTCTTGGGATCTAACCCACTCCCCTGAGGATTGCCCCACTCCCTCAAGACCATTAACTCATTTGGGATGGTCAGGTCTAACTACAACCCCCTCTCTTCTAGGCCCCACCAAGTCACCACCACCTCAACATTACTACAAAGGGGCCAAAATTCTAGCACATGTGCCTTTGAGAGGTATCCTCAAACCACAAGCAAAACCTTGCAAGCACCGCAATGTTCAGTCAGATCATGATTAGCCACAAAGCAAATATAAAATACTACCAGACACTACTACAAAAAAAAAGAAAACGATCAAAAGAAAATGAAATGGAATTTTAAAGAGTATTGAGTCAATTAAAAAAAGTGCAGGCTACCATCTGGATAATGTGCAAGATTTGGCTGCACTGTATCTAAAATCACAATAAATAAGGGGACCTCCAACATCGATGTTGTAATTTCTTTGTTTGGTTTGTTTGTTTGTTTGTTTGTTTTCTCGAGACAGGGTTTCTCTGTGTAACAGCCCTGGCTGTCCTGGACTCACTTTGTAGACCAGGCTGGTCTCGAACTCACAGAGATCCACCTGCCTCTGCCTCCCGAGTGCTGGGATTAAAGGCGTGTGTCACCATGCCTGCCCAATGTTGTAATTTCTAATGATCATGCTGGAAACAATTTACAATTTTAATGAACTGAGAGCTCTGATGTTGCCTCCCACAGCAAGGAATCACCTGACATTTTCACCTTTCCCTCCTCCCTCACAGAAAAACTGCTGGCCCTTCCTGAGGACCTGATAGGGAGTTGGAACTCAGAGCCCCTGTGTGTCAGCTCATCATCTAGGACCAGCAGCTCTCTGACCAAAGTTATGTGAAGAGGCATCCTCAGCTGCTACTCTCATACCTGCTCCACTACATATGTACAATAATCCAATCTCAGGCTGGACAGTCCCCCCACCACCACCACCACTATAGGGAGTAGCCAGTTCCCTTCTGCTGGTCACACATGACCTGCAATTTCAGTGTCTACTGTGTTACTCTGCTCTTATTTACCTGTAGAAAATTCACTTCCTTTGGGATCTTCTTTTACAATTACACATCTCATAGAAGGCAGACAGTCATCAAAAGGCCAGCAGCAAAGCTGACCTAGGAAGGAATGTATTGGTAGAGTTATAGCAGCATCCTCTAAGGGGCTACCCCTGGAGCACCGCAGCTGTATGTGAGAACGGAAAGCCTCACAAGGCAACAGCTGTGTTACACTGTAACAGCCAGCCATTATTATGCTACATATTTGGCCCAGTTCCATCTTTTGAAACAAATTGTCTTCCCTGTGAGGAGCCCATGTGTGAATGTCTTACAGTCAAGGATCCAATTTGGTATACAACTTAATTAACCTTTTTTGAAAATGCAGAGGCCATCTGCAATATCCTATCCCATACCTATAAAAATACGCCAATGCTTCTAGCTACTGGTGATCAACAGAGACTCAATCACCAATACAAACAAGGGCCATACAAATGCTCAAAACATCATGACAAGCCAGTCTTAGCCTTCAGCATAGCTCTCCACTGGCTACCCTCCCTTTACCAAGAGAAGGCTAGACATTCAACAGTGATACTGATATCCAACAAATGTAAGACCCACTTTACACAAATATGTGGGCAATAGGAGGCTGAGTTGCCCCAGATGCCGTCGACAGTACATAAACCACACACTTGTTTCACTATAATATCATATGTTCTGATTCTTACCGCTTAGAACCCGCACAGAAGCACAGACTACAGGCAGAAAGGGCAGCCCAGGGGTCCCAAGAGAGAGTCAAACAGCCTCTCTTAGCTCAAGATTTCACCTATCTAACCCTGGAATTTAATCAATATGCAGTTGAAAACATTTTGATTTTCTATATTCAATTTTGGTTTGAAATTCCAGTGGGATTTTATTGAACAGAAGAACTCCACTCTTAATCTTCCCTCATAAACTATGCTAGAACCAACCCACCACCGTATACAGTTTCTCCAACAGCACCTCACTTTCATGCCCCAGGAGTCACTTGTTTGGAGGGCAGCAAGCACAAAGTGTATGTGGTTCACTATTCAGTGGTGAACAGCAACACCCATGAAACCCCATGTCCATGGAAATATCCACATGCAAGGGCTGGGACTTTGCATGGAACCTTTGCATCCTTCAGGGATCATGGTTTCAAATGATGAGTGCTGGCATTTGCTAATTAGCTATGTACCTGTTGGCATATGTTACTACATTTTGTCCTAAGATTTAAATAAATAAGATTTATTGTTGTTAATAATATTTTAATTATACTTAGGAGTGTGTGTGTACACAAGGTTGCTTGTGTAGGTCAGAGTCATTGTATCCCCTGGAACTGGAGTTACAGATGATTGTGAGCTGCCTGACATAAATAAGTCTACAATGGCTCCTGAGTATTTGCCCTGATGTTATGCACATTTTAGCAAGCTGGGGCTCCTAGCTTAAAATTGGCTGATACTAAACCAAAATGTTAACATAGCCTATAGGCTGTAGTTGAATTAACTACAGCCCCCTCAAAAAAACAGCTTTTCTATTTATTTAGAGTGTGCTAATCTACTAGCAACAGATAAGCCTTGGGCTATAGCAACCCAAGCTGCTATTGCTCTTCCAAACTCTCTGATCCAGGCACTCGTGCCTGGCTGAAATGTGGCTCCCTAAAAAGAGCATGTAGATGTCCCTGTTCTCAGGATCTCAGAGTATGTGTTTGCAGAGTCACTAAGGAGGTAACTGAACTGACCAAGTATGATCTGGGTCCTTTTAAGAGGAAATTGGGATAAACCTAGAGACCCAGAAATGATGACATGAGGACACTGGGAGGAGAGAGGCCTTGGGAGAAACCTTGACCTTGAGCCTCCATCCTCTGTTCAATAAAGGGCTACAAAGTTATTAAGCTCCTTGGCCTGTGACTTTGTTACAGCAGCCTGAGCTTATATATGCTTCAGCCCTGCGGCTTCACAGAACACAGCCCTCCCTGCTGCCCCTTTCCTCCAGTTCTTGGTCCATTCCCCATGTGGGGTGTGGGCCCCACTTTGAGGAAATTCTTCTCCCTGTCACTCCATCAAAGTGCCACGAATATGTTGTATTCTATCACATCTAGTCCTATATCTTTCTTGATCTACCTCAAAGCCCCCCATACTAATGTTACATTTATGTTTTTTCTTACATGCATCTATATCATATTTGACCATGTTTTGAACAACTGACACATTGCCATTGCTGGTGGTTGGGATTTAAGGCAACAGGTAGTACTGGCACACACCCTTAATCCCATCACACTAGAGGAAGAAACAGGCAGATCTCTGGATTCTAGACCAGCCTGGTTTAAACAACTCAGGCCAAGGCATGTTAAAATCCACCCATGTGGTCTGTGTGTTCATTTATAATGGCAGAATAAGGATTAAAGGCGGCCGAACCAATTAACAATAACATAAATACTGGGTAAATACTTTAATTAGCCATATATTTTTTACAAACAGGCTTCATAGCTGAGAACCAAAAGTGATGACGCCTGTATATTGAGATTCCCTACAAAGTCATCCATTCTAAGAACAGGCAAGTATGGCATCTAGATTTGTGACAAGCATGTCGTCAATGTGAGTGCCTTCAGTATTATAGGCTGCATGAGAGATTTACAAATGATGTCACAGGAAGACATTACAACAATCTTCTGAATTAACAAATTGCTATGTCAAGGAGCTGGGATGCTTCTTGGCCAACGCTTGCCATGCAAGTGTGTGGAATTGAGTTTCATCTCCAGTGGACAGCCTTTGCTCTGTGTGGTTGTACACACCTGTAATCCCAAAGTTGGGGAGGTGGAGGCAGGGGTATCCCTGGGGCTTGATGGCCAGCCAATCTAGCTGAAAGGGTGAGCTTCAGGTTCAGTGAAAGGCCCTGTCTCAAAAATTAGGATGAATTAATTTTGTTTTACAGCTGAATAGAATTCCATCATGCATATGTACCACACTTTCATTATCCATTCATCATTTTTAAAAACATTTAGTTTTTTTTTTAAATTTCCTAGAATCTGTGAAGAGAACATCAGTGAACATGGCTGAGCAAGTAGAATTCTTTATGCACATGTGGAGGAATGGTAAAGCTGGATCATGTGGTAGATTTATTTTTAGCCTTCTGTTAACTCTCAACACAATTCCACAGTGGCTGTACCAGTATGCAATCTCACCAACAATAAATGAGGATTCCCCTTTTCCCACATCCTTGCCAACATTTGTTGTCAGCTGTTATCTTGACATTAGTCATGCTGACTATGGCAAAATGAAATCTAAAAGTAATTTTCATTTTCCTGATTGCTAAGGATGTTGAACACTTTTGGAAATTTGCAGGTAAATGGATAGAACCAGATACTGAGGTGACCCAAACCAGAAAGACAGTTGCTGCAGTTTCTCACTCAAATGTGGATCCTAGCTTCAAACCTTTAAAGTATATATCAGCAGAAGTAACAGCAAACATCAGGAAAGTAAAAAGGGACCATGGTGGGAGCTCTATGTGTATAGTGGGACAAAGGCACAGTGAAGAAGAAAATACAAGAGGGGACTTTTCTTGGGGAGAAGGGAAGGAGGGAAACACAGAGGGAGAGGGGGGAAGGTGGGATAAACAGTTCTAAGGATGTCTGTAAAAGCCATAAGGAGTCATATTACTTTATCTCTACTTAGAATTAAACACACAGGCCTCCTTATGCTTACCACAGGGACTATGATCTAACACAACTACATAAGGAAGTTAAACCTACCCCATGTACACCTCAGCCTAGGCCATTGTACCTGGTCTGTACTGTGAATGGAGACATGGAAAAAAATTACACACACCCCCACACATATACAGACACACACACAGCCACAACTACTGTAGTGAGAGTCGTGAAGCCAGCACAGCTGCTTGACACAGTTCCAGCAAAGCTGAGCTGATTGCTGCAATGGCTGTCATTCTATTTCTGAGTTTTGGGTTTTAGTCTCCATGTGTTGCATTCTTGGGGACTTTCTGCACTGTGGTTCATTTTATGTCTTTTCCTGCGAAAATTATGCCTGAGTCTTTTTAGGAAAATCCTATTATTAATTTTATCTGGCCACTATTTGGAAGTCTTCCTTATGCCCTAGAGATCATTAGGCACAGATGAGCATATAGCTAGATAAGGCCATTACTCCAGGAATCTTCTTAGGGTATCTGCCTCTGAGCAAACTCAAACAGTATAATTGATTCAGAGCAAACTAATACAATTGACAAACTCTCACTGGCCAGGAGAGCAGGTTACGGATACAAGGCCTTCCTTTACAATACAGTTAGAGGTCTCTAAAAATGTAGTTTAAACATAGGGGGTCATACAGGGTACAGCCCTGGAGAAATAAAACTCAGTAAATATGATAGATTGACTAAAATAAATCTTTTCCTTTATACCACAGATGACGAAACATATAGTAAGAGAAGTTAGGTATTAGTATTTTCTACTAATAAAAAGACCAGTTCAGATATTTTCTGTTTGTCTGGAGTGCTTACAAACTGCAAACACTGCCAGCCTAAAAGCAAGCTGTTATATAATAAATGTGTTTGCTTTGGAGGAGACATTCTTTTTTTTTTCTTTTTTTTCCTTTATTTTTTATTTCTTCAAGTTACATCTCAATTGCAGTCCCCTCCCCATTCCCCCTCCAATCCCACTCTCCCACCCTCAACCCCCCATCCTCTTCCCATTTTTTTTTTTTAAGTTTAAGGTATATCTTATTTCCCCCTACAGTTTCTCCTTTCAGTCCAACAAATGGCTCTTTCTCTTATAATAATAAATACAGTACAGTACAACAGAGGTAATTAGGCCACAGTTATGTGGGTTATATGGCTTAACGTACATTCCCAATGACCAGTCCATATGTATTTGGTACCTGACTTTAACATTCTACTATCTAAACATCTCCATGAGTTTAAAGTTCTATATCTGACTCAACATTCATACTAATTGCAACACAATTTTAAAAGTATCTTCTTAGATGTATAACACTCTCTTGACTCCTAAACAACTCAAAATTTAATTATGAGACTCTATCTATCTGTTCTTCAATCACCTCAGAGACATGAGAGGGATAAATATATCTGATTTTATAGAAAGTACAGGGTCTGCAGCTTCCCAAACTAAGAAATGACATACCAGTGGCTGCCTGGACAGTTCCTATTTTCTCTCCATACATTACAGCATCGATCTTCAGTCGTTTGGCCCCGCTTCTCTGACAGACATTGATTGTAGAGCAGGGGTTATGAAGGACTTACCTACCCTGTCTTGGCAGAGCTAGGCTGTCGACTTACCTGCTTCCAGGTTTTGTCCTTTTTGGACAGCATTCTGTCTACAGTTGGAGCAAGGGGCTTTTCCTACCAAGAGATAGGCTTGCGACTAATTCAATCATCTCCCATTGGAGATTCTTCGATGCTCATCTTCTACTTGGAGGAGAATAGGGGGTGCTGTCAGGAGTTGATATGTCTTGATATAAAAAAATCTAAAGTTACGAAAACATCTTTGAATGCCATATTCTGCAGATCTCTTGAGGTTTTTGAAGAGGCCCTATCTATCTCTTATATTAGGGTAAGCAGATGTTGCTTGTCTCTTAGCAGGTTTATTTCTGATTAGCTTAGCAAGTAACTATAATAGGCTGTCATAGTACCTAACAGAATGACCAGCTTGCATAACCATTAGTTTGCATTTCTTAATTATCCTAAACAGTTTATGACAGTTAGTAGTAAAAGGCCGAAACATCACATTTCATTTTTTTTTCTTTACCTCCTAACCCTTCCATCCCATTTCTCTGGGGTGGGGTGTCCTTATATAACAGTCCCTCATCTCGATTGAGAGGTCGTATGAGGGCCAAGAGCCTCTTCATTCATTGGGGATCTATGAAGCAGTACCATCAGTGAAAAGTGTCTTGTTGCCTGGGAGAGAGAACTACTAAACAAACAAATCAATAATCATACAATAGATAAAAAAGACTAAAAAACAAAAAAAATATATAACTAATATATAAAAAATAAATAAAAAATAAAAATTAAAAATAAGAAGTCTATGTCCAAGTTCCCTTTGGTGTGTTAGTTGTAGTATTGATACCTTCTACTATATAGCTAAAATCCTACTATAAGTGAATAGATGCCATATGTGTCCTTCTGAGTCTGGGTTAGTTCACTCAGGATGAGCTTTTCTAGTTCCATCCATTTGGCTGCAAATTGCATAATTTCATTGTTCCTGATAGCTGAATAATATTCCATTGTGTAGATGTACCACAGTTTTTTGACCCATTCTTCGGTTGAGGGACATCTGGGTTGTTTCCAGATTGTTGTTTCTAGCTATTACAAATAAGGCTGCTATAAACATAGATGAGGAAACTTCCTTATGATTCTGTGAAGAGGCATTTGGGTGTATACCCAGAAGTGGTATGGCTGGGTCCTGAGGCAAAGCTATTCCAAGTTTTCTAAGATATCGCCAGACTGACCTCCATAGTGGTTGCACAAGCCTGCATTCCCACCAGCAATGGAGTAGGTTACTTTATAGATTCTTAAAATTGGAGTTATAGGGCTAATAATAATAATAATAATAATAATACCTGTTCTGTTTGTATTTTCCAATTGTGACAGAACTTGTAACCCTGAAAATGTAATGAAAAATCAAACATATACTCTGTACTTCTTGGATGATCATTATTTGTTTTGTGAAACTTGTATAATAAAGAAGCACCTGGTTCCTAGACAGTTAGAGCTGCAGAGGCAGCCTGGTTGCTAGTCAGTCACAGCTCCAAGATTTCCCTGACTGCCATCACCTGTCTCATTCTGCCTCCCCTTGCTGAGTCATCCCCTCTGCAGGCCACAATGTCAGCAAAGACCCTCCCTCTACCAGGCAAGGCCTATGCTAGGTGCAAATGTATGTCAAAGCCCTGAACATTTACCTTGTATGGATTCTGTCATGTCTTTTCTCTAGTATTCTAAAAAAAAAAATTCAAAATAGGACAATGGAACGTTACTGCCAAAGAACTTAAAAGCTTGAAGTTATTTGGTCCAGTTTTACATGACAGCCTTGGAAAACAAAACTGGATGGCCTGCCAAGATCATGGGATTTTAGCAAAAGAGGTAGGAATGGGCCCTAGCTTTGCCACAGTGACAGGGATAATGTTGAAAAAAGTAGTGACTACAGTAAGGGCTGTAAGCAGCAGGGAGGGAACGCCTACAGCGTGACTTCTATGTGCACGCAAAGTCATTGAGACAGTCTTTGTCACCTTCATCTTGAAGAAAGGGGTTTCTGAGCACAGTGTCACATACAGCTCCTCTAGATTTGAAATGACTCCTCTTATCATCTCACGGTTACATGTTTTTCCCCACTACTGTATTCTTTTCATCTTAATTTTGGCATCAACAGTTACTTATTCACACTACTGAACCTGTAGAAACATCATTAAAAATCACCTCAGATGAGAAAAGAAGATCCATGCAAATATTTATTTTATGACAAGAATCATAAAGAGATAAAAATAACTGAGTATTATATGTCTCAAGGAATGCTTATAAAATAAATAATATGCACATTGCGTGCTACCACTTTGAGCTGTAAAGAAATGGATTCACATAGGAAAGACAGTGCTTAGTCGCTGTTGTGGGAAGATAGTGGATTCTTTCCAAGGCATCCCATTTGTGTCCTCAGTTAAAGTCTTATTTTTGGCTTCTGTTGCTTTTTTACTGCTTTCTTTGGTTATATGGAGACAATGGAGACTCGACGGTTTTGGATTTGAAGCTTTTAGATGAATCTGCCACCTGCAGTGGCAGCTGTCACCAGAGTTCCCTTCGAGGAAAATACCCAGTTGTCTTCTGAAGCTTTACCAAAAATTTCTTCAGCACTGTTTTCTCTTTGTCAATCTCCCTGATGCGGCTGCTTAGAACTTTCTGTAGCTTTTGGATGTGAAGCCTGGTCCTCTTTTCCTCTGCAAGGTTGTTCACAAGGGCCTTCCGCAGGCTCGAGGGGTCTCCTCCAGTTTTGAACTTCGTCTTCTGCATTTCACCAAACCTGTAACTGTGGCCCAAGAGGGCTTGAGGAGCTCAAGGCAGAGCAGGGCAGCAGCCTGTAACTGTCTCTGTAACAGAGCGGCATAGAAACAGAGCCTCACGGAATCTTGGAGCTGAGTGACCTCAGAAATGTACCTAACCCCAAACTCTTAAGATTCAGGGTTCAGAAGAATGGTTTAAGCCAGGCAGTTAACCATTCTTACTCTAGGAACATAGATGAATGTATTTAAATGCCAGGCTGGCTGTCAAATGCCTAGTGCCACCTTGTATTCCTATTTACGTCACATAGTAGGTGTGTAGGGTGATCATAATCTGAGCCAGAATGTTCATGTTTATGGTATTAGAAGGCTGATTCAATAATTGGATTTAGTTTCAAAAGTGATCCATTCTCATATGTGTGTATGTATTTATTATATATATTGTATAATCATACTATATATTAATATTTACATATTGTATATTTATATTTATAAACATAAATGTATAATATATTTATATATAATATGTATGTATATATATTCTCTATGTTTCTGTTATATAAAGAGCTAAAATGAAGACAGGAGCAAGGGTATATGAACTGGGATTGGAGACATCAACGAGAGTCTGATTTTTCTCAATCAATTGCATTCATGGCAGTCTGGTGCAGCAGCAGCACAGATGGATGGACAGCTCTAAGACTCACCCACAGCAGCCCACAAGGCTCTTCTAACCTCTTAAAGACTTCAATTTGGACAGAGACAGGTCTTTCACTATAGAGAAGAATCTTAGTATAAATCAATGTGACCAACTGCAGTTTAATAAAAGATATTTTAAACACAGATTTTAAGCAAGAGTGTTAAAAGAAAGAGAGGCAAATAGGGATAATTTAACTTCTTCATTTCCAATTTGTATCCCCTTGATCTCCTTTAGCTGTCTTATTGCTCTAGCAAGAACTTCAAGTACTATATTGAAGAGATATGGAGAAAGTGGGCATCCTTGTCTTGTCCCCGAGTATAGAGAAAATGCTTCAAGTTTCTCTCCATTTAATTTGATGTTGGCTACTGGCTTGCTGTATATCGCCTTTATTATTTCTAGGTATGGTCCTTGTATGCCCATTCTTTCCAGGACTTTTAGCATGAATGGGTGTTGGATTTTGTCAAATGCTTTTTCAGCATTTAGCAAGATGACAAAGAAGCCAAAACCGCACAATGAAAAAAGGACAGCATCTTCAACAAACGGTGCTGGTCCAACTGGATGTCGACAGGTAAAAGAATGAAATTAGACCCATACTTATAACCTAGTACAAAACTTAAGTCCAAGTGGATCAAAGACCTTAACATAAGGCCGGACACACTAAATCTACTAGAAGAGAAAGTGGAGAAAACCTTCGAACTCATCGGCACAGGTGACAACTTCCTGAACAGAACACCAACAGCTCAGGATCTAAGACCAACAATCAATAAATGGGACCTCATGAAACTGAAAAGCTTCTGTAAGGCAAAGACACTGTCATTAGAACAAAACGGCAACCTACAGATTGGGAAAAGATCTTCACCAACCCCACATCTGACAGAGGGCTAATATCCAAAATTTACAATGAACTCAAGAAATTAAATGCCAAGAAACCAAATAATCCAATCAAAAAATGGGGAACAGTGCTAAACAGAGAATTCACAAAGGAGGAATCCCTAAAGGCTGAGAGACACTTGAAGAAATGCTCAGCATCCTTAATCATCAGAGAAATGCAACTCAAGATGACTCTGATATTCCATCTCACACCTGACAGAATGGCTAAGATCAAAAGCTCAAATGACAGCACATGCTGGCGAGGGTATGGGGAAAGGGGAACCCTCCTCCATTGCTGGTGGGGGTGCAGGCTTGTGCAACCACTATGGAGGTCAGTCTGGCGATATCTTAGAAAACTTGGAATAGCTAGCTCTGCCTCGGGACCCAGCCATACCACTTCTGGGTATACATCCAAATGATTCCTCACCGAATCACAAGGAAGTTGCCTCATCTATGTTCATAGCAGCCATATTTGTAATAGCTAGAAACTGGAAACAACCCAGATGTCCCTCAACTGAGGAATGGATAATAATAAAAAAAAAAAACCTGTGGTACATCTACATGATGGAATACTACTCAGCATTCAGAAACAACGAAATCATGCAATTTGCAGCCAAATGGATGGAACTAGAGAGGCTCATCCTGAGTGAGCTAACCCAGACTCAGAAGGATGCACATGGCATCTATTCACTTATAAGTGGATTTTAGCCATATAGTACAGGATAACTATACTACAACCAATGCACTAAAGAAATATGAACATAGAATTTTTTTCTTGTCAATGAGACACTTTGCCCTAGTGGTGCTGCCTTGTAGGCCCCCAGTGTATGAGGAGGCTCTTGGTCCTCATATGACTGCTGAACTGGGGTGGGGGACTGTTATGTAGGGACACACCACTCGGAAAGAGTGGGATGGAAGGGATAGGGAGTAGAGGGTGGGAGGGCGGGACTGGGAAGGGCAGAAAGAGGACTGTAACCGAACTTTTAAATTATTATTTAACACTTATTTATTTATTACTAAATTCACTTATAACAAACACCAACAATTTCTTAACTATTAATCCTATAAATTCCTACAACCCCTTTAACCTATCCACTAAACCTATTGATAATCATAACAACTACTTTCATAACCTTTTAGAATGATACAGTCTCTGGGGGAGGTCCTCAGTCGTCAGGAACACAGTATTTGTTGTAGATTCTTTAACACACTTAGCAGTCCTTTTTCTGGATCTCTCAGATGCAGGTTCATCAGGGTAAGTTGGTTATTGCAGTCTCACCTTAAATAAGGCTTCATGCTTTCTTCTCTGTGGGAGACCCCAGCCGTCTGCAGGCCAACTTACTTCTTTTGAATCAGGAACTCAGCTGCTCTGCCTCAGTCCTTAAAGCCAGGCACCGTTTCCTTTAGGCCACTGTTTGGACAGATCAAACCCCTCTAGGCAAAAGCTGAGCCACAGGGTCCAGTCCTTGGCCTTTTGGTGTCTTGCTCAGGCTTTCTTTGCTCACCGGCTTCTTTCTGCTTCAGGGAGAGAGCTGGCCATCAATGGCCAGCCCTTTTTTCAGCAGGACTCTTGGAGCTCTCTAGCATCAGGGGCCTCTTCTCCTCTGGGCTCCACGCACTGTCCTCAAATAGGAGGAACTCTGTTTCAGCTTAATTTGGGCTCCGCCCACTTAGCAGCTGAAAACAATGTCAGGCCAGATACTTTGTTTCTTCAAGTCTTGAGTCTTTCCTGTTTTTCCTGACTTCAAACTTGTTTTTCAGTCTATTGAGTCTTTCCTGTTTTTGCTGACTTCATGCTGATAATGCTCTTCAGGCCCCGAATTAAGAGACAGTATCAGAAACTCCTATATATTTCCTAAATCTAATTTATCTAACTCCTACAGAGGACACTGCAATGGAGATGCAACCTGAAGTAATAAATAAATATTTTAAAAAAAGAAAGAGAGGCACTTGGAAGGAAAGTAAGACACACCAGGGATCATGGCTGTGGGTTTCTCAAAGAAGAAACACACTGAAGTGTCTTGACAGTAAAGACATATGCCATTTTGGTGGGCCTAACTGACATCTAAAGTGTTGTTAAGTTCTCCCTATGAACAGGCTCTGCACCTCACCTGGACAGAACAGCACAGCTGGCCCTGGATGTGGGGTTGTGGGTGAGCCAGCCCCAAGGGTGTGAGTGTGGGAGAGCCAGCCCTGCCTTTTGTCTGCTTTGCAGTGGTATTGCTAAGGGAGAGACCCCCTCTACTCTCTTTTGCCCTCACCACAGGTAGCAGGTGGGAGAGTTGGCCCTGATGGGGTCATGAGAGCAGGAGAGTTGGCCCAGCCCCTTACCTGCTGCAGCACTCCAGAGAGCAGGCCTATCTTACCTGGGTACCATAGTAAAACTGGCCCAGGAAGTGGGGGTTGCTGGCCCAGAACCAGGGCTTTGAATTGGTCCACCTCAACATGTACTCCATGGATGAACTGCTGGAGTGCATGAAGAAACCAGTTCCACAAACCCAAAACTACGGGATATCCATGACACAGGGCAACAAAAGGATGTCTGAGAGGAGTCCCAGTGAAATTCCAGTATTAATAGAGTAGCAGAAGCCAGAGGCTTCATACCAGGCCAAGGAATCATTATAATGAGCATTTTGGAAACAAAAAAGTGGATAAGAGAGAATACAGTGGGACACACTACAGTTTCCACAATTAGTTTTTTTTTTTTCCTGTTGGGAGAGATTGCAAGGGAGGAGAATGGGTCTAAGGGAGGGTGGGAGATGACTGTGAACAGGGTGCATGATGTGAAATTAAGAAAATAAAAAAAGATTTTTTAATTAGTAAAAATAAGTAACATTAATAAAAACAGTATTTTATTTAAATTAAATAAAAATTGTTCTAAGATCCAAAAAAAGTCCTCCCCACATTTCACAAAAGCATTTAAAATATTGAAAGGCTGTTAATATGTTGGCTGGCTGGCAGTGGACAGTCACAAGGCTGGTTCTGCAGGGAACCTGGTTTGAGTCAGGGTATAAAGACCAGTTGTCTGCATATAGAGGCAGAACAATGGAGTTTCTGGAGAAGATAAAGAACAGGCCCAGAGAACTTGATAAAGCTGAAGGTTGTAGGAAAGAAAAGATGGGAAGTCCCCTCTGAGTGGTGACTTTGGGTCACTGGGGAGGGGTGCTCTGAAGGGGAGATAAAACTGGAAACCACTAAAAACAGCAGGGTGGGGGTGAGGGCAGGCAGGGTGTGTTCTTTTGTTATAAGGGAGTTTTCTGGTTGAGGGTCCCAGAAGATTACAGTTTGCAGCTAGGAAGAGAGAGGGGCATAACTAAATGTGAATTTTTCTGGGGTTCCTGATTCTCAGCTGACAATACTCTTCAACCAAGTCCTGAGTAACAGATTCCTTTCCCTTCCAATATCCCCATAATTTGCTCTGTCGTGTGTGTGTGTGTGTGTGTGTGTGTGTGTGTGTGTGTGTGTGTGTGTGTGTGTGCCTGCCTGTCTGTGTCTGTCTGTCTGTGATGTGTCTGTCTGTGTATGTGTGTACTTGTTTATGAAGATACACATGTGTGGAAGCCAGAGAGACACTTCAGTTTTGAGGCAGGGCCCCTCACTAGCCTGGAACTTGCCAAGCAGGCTAAGCTGGCTGGCTAGCCAGTCTCAGGGGTTCCCTTGTCTCTGTCCTCCAAGTGCTAGAATTACAAGCATCTCCACCATATTTCAGCTTTTTACACTGGTTCTGAGGATCATATTCACGCCTGCAAGACAAACTCATATCTTCCCAGCCTCCTTGTCTTTCTATCCATCTTTAATTTCTCCCCTGAGATTTTAATCTAGAATTTATAAGGAACTTCAAAAACTAAACACTAAAGTCAAATCATCCAATCAATATATAAGCAAATTAACTGAACAAGCAGTTTGACTAAAAAATAAGTTGTATTAAAAAAGAATACAAAGCCTGCCAGCTACAATCATGACCTGTCTGCAAGATATGCTCACTGATGTAATAGTGGCATGGTCGTTAAGAGAATAACCAACCACTTTTCTTTCAGACTAAAGCCTACTGCATGGAACAGACCTTGACACTGTTAATGAGGCCAAGAACCTGAGACTAGAGAGAGAGAGGTCATGGAACTCAGGGTAAAACCTACTAATATTATTGTTAAATGAACATAGCAATAAAACAACTCCTAATGACATTACTGTTCTTAGGAGGACACATATGAATTCATAAAGATGGAGAGAGCATGCAAAGACCTGCCCAAGCTCAAGCCAGCATGGAGGAGGGGAAGTAGTGGCACAAAGTTCCACCTCTATCCAAAAAGCTATTTTCAATTGATAGCTGCTGGGAGGGGGAAAATCGGGGTTTTTTTTTTTCTTTTTTCTAACAGAGGGACACTGAATAGATCAACTACACTCCAGAGCAGGCCCCATGACCAGGTGTAGTTGACCAACATAAAATGGACTCTACATTTTTTGTGGATTTTGTCTTTTTTTTTTAAGAGAGAGGGGGAAAAACATGAATTTGGATGGGTAGGGAGGTGGGGAAGAATCTAAGAAAAATTGGGGGAGGAGAAAGAATATGATCAAAATATATTGCATGGAATTCTCAAAAAATTAATAAAAACATCAAAAAAGAATACATATGACCAAAAACTTAAAAAACAAAAGTCAACAAGATTTATGATTGCAGCAGCTGCATTACCTGCACAGACTTGGTCAAGATGGGCCTGTTGACAGTCCCTCATGGATGGGATGGGGTTTATGAGGTTCCACTCCTCCTGAGGTGTTGGCAAGTAATGGTTGCTGGGGGGGGGGAGTCACTTTCTTCAGTGATGTGGCCCCTGTCCCAGTAAATGAACCCATCATGTTCATGCATGCTAATTGAACCATAGAAAAGCAAAATGATAAAAATTCATGAAAAGTAGGAGGGGGACTTGCTGGGGGAAAGGGGTTCAAGAGTGGGAGGAGGAAGAGAGAGGATGATAAGACTAAAAATGGCCAAAATACATTATATACATATATGAAAATATCAAATAAATAAATAGATAAAAAAGAAAACAAGTGGCAATGAGTATTGGTAAGGATGTGTGTACTGACAAGAGCTTATCACATGCTGGGAGCTATCTTGCACACACATACACACACACGCATGCACATATATATACACATACACACATGCACTTGCACACACATACATGCACATAAACACACACATACAAACATTATATATATATTTTTTCACACATACACACGTGCCAAAAGGTCTATGCTTAGTCAGTACTTATGATAGAAAATAATACACAAGTGATACACACATTACTTAACAAAAGTCTTATAATCTACAAGGCAGTGCAATGACAGAATTAAAATGCTTTTAAAAGTCAGCTGAAAATCTGTATCTAACAAAACTGTCATTCAGAAGTAATAGATATTACCGATAAACAAAAACCAAAGGGGTTCGTTACCACTAGTCTAAGCCTGTAAGAAATATTAAAAGTGCTCTTGGTGGGATGGCCTAGTCAGTAAGCATTTGCCTTGTGAGGACCTGCATTCCATCCCCAGAACCCATGTGAGAATGCTGGACATGGTGATGCACATGGTGATCCTAACACTGGGGAGGTAGGATTAAGACTAGGTAGGTAAGACAGTCTACCCTAATGCGTAAGTTCCAGGCCAGTGAGACTGTGTTGCAAGGGAAGTAGAAAGCCTTCCCAAGAGTAACACTCAAAGTCACCTTCTGCTTTCCACAAATGCACACACACCAGCACACATATGAACATGCACACATACCTGTTCACACATGAATATGTAACATACCAGAACATGAACATGCACACACATGGACAGGCACACACAGGAACATGAATACACATGCACATATATACCTGCTTACACATGAATATGCAACATGCCTGAACATGAACATGCACATACGTGGATAGGGCACACACATGAACATGAACACATATGGATAGGCACACTCATGCACAGATCAAGTACAGCAAAGTCCATTTGGAACTCCTTTTGTGCCTCTTTTCTGAATTTTGCTTTCTGTCCATCCATGATCATTTTTGGTGGAGAGAAGCAGTTCCTTGGGTTTCAGTAAACAGTTGCAGAAGTCAAATTCCACTGTGATAATCCTGCCTGGATCTGCACATATCCTATCATGTTAAGACCTTTGCATTTCCAACTCCCCAGGATCTGTCCCCATTCAAATACAAGCCAGTGCTCCACAGCACACGGAACTGGAGTGAAGGATTGACACCAGGGATGTAGCTGTGCAGGTGGAAACAACATTCATGCCATAAATGTGAAGGCTGGAAAGACACTCAGAACAGAAATCTGTTGTTGGGTTATTTTATGGAATGTGAGGTGAAGAACTAGGGGCTTTGGGGGAAAGATTGGGAGGCAAAATGATTCTTGTTTGCTTTGCTTTTTCTCCTGGTTCTTTCCCCAGAAGTTATCATTGCCACAGGATGTTCTCTGTAATGGCCCCCCCCTTGCCTTATGAACTAGTTTTTAAATAAGAAAGTGGAGACACTGATCCCAGGTAGTTGAACTCTGGACTCACTTTCAACAAGGAAAGATGGCACTGTGAAGAGACAATCCCTTCTCAGCCTGGGAATTCATGGCCACTATCACTGTCACCACCAGTGTCCTCTAAAGACCCCTCATGCCCCAGAGCCCTCAAAGATGGAGATCTGACACAGAAAAGTAGTCTCTCTTTTTTCAGAGTCAGCATTGAGGCAGGAGGATCATGATTTGGAAGTTAACCTGGGTTACAAGGTGAGACCCCCACAAGTGAGTTAGTTAAAATTGTGAGACAGAAGTTACTTGGTCTATACAGGCAATACCACTAGGCAGAGTTAAATGTTAGGGAGGGGACTAAGGGACATAGTCCAATGAGTAAGGTACTTTCTGTGCAAACTAAGTTTGTCCTCCAGTACCCGCATGACAGGTACCTATCATCCCAACACCCTGGAGGCCTCAGGAAACAGGAGGAGCCTCTGTGGTAGAAGTTAGGCCTCTTTAGTGAATTACTATGCTGTTCAGCTTAGCATCTGGCAGCACATGAGGAGGAGCTGGGCATATGTTTAACTTGCTGAAATGGACAAACTCCAATTGAGGCCAACACAAAATGCCTTGTTGAAGAGGCATGGCTAAGAAAGAAACCATACAATCAGTAGATGATGTCTGTTGCTGCAAGAAGCCACGGGACCACTGGACATCACAAGAAATCTTGTGGACCCTTGAGACAGCCAAGGATCTTGATGTGATATGATATATAAGCCAGAGAGCTCCACGGGGCCCCTCTCTTCTTCCCCTTGCCCTCACAGCTGAGACACACGATAGAAGTGCATAGCAAGGTATGGGATATGCAAGCTTTTAGACCACAACAGTCAAACTGAGACAGAGTCTAAGAGAGAAAGACTTTTCATTCCAAGTCAGTCTGAGAAAGACCTTCTGCTGTAATTCAGCCCATTAAGGCTGGCAGAAAATACAGGTGGAGTTCAGAGGCCATGGTGAGAAACTAGGCTGTGAAGCATACACAGGCCAAGGAGACTTAGAAATGAGTCTCAGCTGGTGGAGGAAGCCAACCTCATTTTAGCGGTTAAAACAGACTGACTTTATTTTATAAGCTGGTCACAATCTAACGATTGAAATAAACTGTCCATACAAACTGGCAAAGTTAGGCCCAATGGATGCTAAGCTTAAAAGGGACTGCCTGCTGGGACTGCCATAAAACCAAGTCACCCTGCATGGACCAACACTAAGACTATTAATATCCTTTTAAGAAAATTAAAATAGGGTTAGTTAGGTGTTCTTAGATAGGTATTAGGGTGTTCTTAGATAGGTATTAGGAAGCAGGTATTAGGTTTTAGGTATTAGGTTATAGGATATAGGTGTTTTATAGGTGTTTGTTAAGTACTAATAAATATAAGTGGGTTTTTTAAAGATTTATTTATTTATGTATACAGTATTCTGTCTGTAGGTATGCCTGCAGGCCAGAAGAGGGCACCAAATTTCATTATAGATGGTTGTGAAACACCATATGGTTGCTGGGATTTGAACTCAGGAAGATCAGTCAGTGCTCTTAACCTCTGAGCCATCTCTCCAACCCCAAATATAAGTGTTTTAAATAAAAATTTTTCTGTTAAGATCCTCCAGAGTTGTTGGACAGCAAATCCAGCAAATTGGCAAGCAAACTGGCAGAGTAAGAGAACTTATCTCAGAAAGAGCTCAAAAGAAATAGAAGGCATCTAAAAGCAACCTCTGGCCTTTATATGCAGAAGCACATATATGCACACACATGTACACACAAATGCACACACACACACACACAAATCATTTTAAAGCCATTTATAATGCTAGTGATATGACCAATAATTGACAATTAACTTTAATATCATCCTCTAGCTACATCTACATTGAAAAAGACAAAAAGTGATCAAAAGTGTCCTGTGTCCCAGCTTTTATGACTTTACAGAAGTGCAAAGTATATCATGAAGTTTGTAAAATCGACAAAGAGGAGCCAGAAGTTGAGACAGAGCTTAAAAGTGACAGGTATGGGAAGACATTTCTGTTAAGGTACATTTACTGAAACAGGATTTTATATTTTATCAAGATAGTGCCTTTCAGTTTCTACTGAATTGTCAGGTTTTGGACTTCTTAAAAAGACTGAGTCATAACAAAACAGGTATACTTACGGCATAAACCAATAAGAGTATAGGGTGAAGAGGATGGTCAGTTGTTCAGCCCTTGTCCTCCTAAGTCAGTTAGGTCCCAGGGACACCTCCAATAGGGATCTAGAACTCTAACTACTCATCCTCCTCATCAGAAAATCATAGAGACATCAGAGGTTGGACTCTAACCAGAGAACCTTCTATGAAGAGGGAAACCATTATAGAGTGTCCTTAATGCTTCCAGGTGAAGCCATATGGCCAGCAAGAGCTTGATGCATTCCAGCATATGATGCAATTGCTAGAGACCAGGGGCTTCTCCAAAGTCCCTAAAAATAATGCTTAAGGTACCGCAATCAACCCTTACAAAAAGAAGCCAATTTCTGTATGTGAGGGTATGTATGAGTGAGAGAGAGAGAGGGGGGAGTATGCATGCATATGTGGAGACCAGAAATCAACCTTGGCTGTCATTCTTCAGGAACTATCTACCTAGTTTTTCATACAGTATCTCTCACTGGGGCTTGCTGATTAAGGCTGGGATGCCTGGCCAGCCAGTGCAAAGATTCTCCCTGCCTCCACCTCCCCAAGGCCAGGATTATAGTTAAGCACCGCCACACATGGCTTTTAAATGGGTGCCAGGGATGAACCTCACATTGCCATGCTTGTGCAGCCAAGCACTTTACTGATTGAACTACCTCCCAAATCCCCCTTTTTTTCAAACTTTAAATCTCCCCACCTTACTGCAAGATCCCAACTCACCTCTCCAGCACACCTGTGCAGAACACTTGCCTAATACAATAAACTCTACACACTATCAAAAGACCTCAATTCCAAATATGTAAACAACCACCATCACCATACAAGAATACACACATTAGGTACTCATCACTCATAATCCAAAACTACAAGTTCATACATTATTCCCAATTTATGTCATAAAGATTATACAGCAAATAATACATACTCTTGAGTTTCTAAAACTTTCCAGAAGGTCAGCAAACACACCACCATATTTATACATGAACAACTACCCACAAATTCTCATGCCTTCCAAAATTAAAACACTTGTTTTCACCTTCTCAGTCTCAGTATTCACACGCACACACAATTATGTAATAGTCAAATACAATTTAATAATAGTCGTTTGTAAATTCCTTGTATTCATCTGATTGTCTCATAATGCTTTTCTTGATTATTGCCACTCTTAAGGTTTGAAAGGAGATGCAAGACTGAGTTTAAGAGGCCGCTTACTTAATTGTGAAAAGTCGCTGAAGTCAATGGCAACTAATGGAGTTACAACATGGAGGGTGGCTGATATTTCTGCTTACAAGGACAAGTTTCGTATGTGTAGCAAGGATGGACTGTCAAAAGTTCACCCATTTTCAACAGCATGAGAAATGTCTTTGCTTACCTGAGTAATGGTTTCCAAAACGTAGGACACTTCCTAAGAGTGTAGGGGACACAGGTGAGGCACACTTTCAAAGCTGACACCTCAGTAACTCTGCCCATCCACTCCCAACACACAAACGTCAAAAGTCAGGCAGACTACAGAATGATGGAAAGAAGCCTTGGTCAGGGCATTTGCCAATGCTAGTGATGTAAAAACTCCCAGACTTCAGGGTGGCTTCTGGAGGCACTCAAGTCACTCAGTGCCACACGGCCTGCAAGATACAAAGAACTAATAGCTAAAAGCAGCGACAGTGGCGACTGCATGCTCAGGAAGTTAGACCTGAGTTTCCGTTACCTGTTTCTCTGTAACGGACTGAGGATGCCGCCATATTCCCCAAACGTTAAGAAGCGTGCTCGCTCCAGCATCCTCCATGCTCGCGCTGGCGTGCTCCCGCCCTCTTCTACGTATTAGAGCGGGTACACAACCAACCGACAGATGCAGGTAGCCAGGGGAGGCAAGGAGCTCGCGCTGGAACTCCAAAAGCATGCGCAAAGAGGAGCTCTCAGGTGAAACATAGAGCTTTGCCGGGAGAGGAAAGAATGCACTTAGAGCACCGCCCCCACCCCCACCCCTATTTCGTACTGAACCTATGCAGCAATCCCGCCTTAAAACTTTACAAACCTATGCATTTAACATCCTGACAGAAGTCTGGCTCCTTCTGGACCCAGCGCATTGGATGGCATTTGTCTCCTTTGAACCGTTCAAAGAACTGCATGTCCTCTCCCATATTTTCTGAAAGCTCCATTAAAGAACACTTCCAGGAGGGAGGAAAAAAATCAGACCCAGGAGACATTCTGAGACTCTGCCTTCTAGGGTCCTTCCTATGACATCCACGGTGTTAGGATCTCCGACTTCACAAGGAGAGCTCTGTCAATAAATGTCGGTTCACAAACGTTTCCTGGGAAATTTGTCATAATACCTTTGAGACTTGATAGTCTGGGTCCCTCGAAACCTCTCCTCCTTTACCAAACCTCTGCCACTCTATTGACTCTTGTGGGGCTCATACCCAGCAGCTTCGGCTGCAGCTGTCTGGATTCTTAGTCATGTCCCCACTCAACCATTTCCTAGCAATTCTTCTTGTCACTGCAAAATGAGACTACTGTCTCCCAGCATTACAACACTGATAAAATGAGACACAAAATATCTAAAAAAGAACCAGACAAGCTTTCTTTAAAGGGGTTTAAAGGGGTGCTGCAGCCATACCAACACACAGAACGGCACAAGCTCCTTCTGGATCATCATCAGAAAATATTACAAATCTAATACATTTAATTTGCCAAACCTCTAAGGATTGTGCCTAGAGTGATCCACCTCACTCATGCTCAGAACAGACATTATCCTATAATAGTGCAAAATCATCTAATACAAGGTTCTCTTTATGATGGAGTATCAAATATCTCATGCTACTAAAAACTTGCACTTTGGTGTCTTTGCATCATATAAATCTCAAAAACTCTGAATATGCAAAATACAAGCAACTCACCGAAATGTAGAACATTTGGATCTTTGGCCCCAGGGCCCCTGTCCAACATGAATTGTGATAGCATTTCCAGTCTGTGCAAAGATCAGACTACAAAATGCAAATATGATTGGTTGTGAATGCCTTTTCTTTTAGCATCCTAACAGAACACTTTGTAATGTAAATTCTATTAAGTCAGAGAGTCTTTTCCTGTAACCAGGAAACATGATTCCAAGGACACCAGCATATAAAAAACAGTAAGATGGAAGCCTACAGCTATTGAATCCAGGATCCTATTGGAGCTAAGAATAAAGTGGGCACGTGTACGCAGGAATCAGTATTGGGCAATGGTAAATGGAATCCTGGCTTTGTCAAAATGTACTTGGGTGGTAGGCTTCTACACCTGGAAAATTGGGTGAGGGGGCCTGGGAATGTTAAGCCCCTTCATCTTGGAGGAAAATGTTTTCTCTTCTTGTCCCTCACATTTAATCCTATCCCCAACTCAGAGGCTCAGGAGAGCCAATTTGTCACTTAAGCCTACACATTTTTTTTTTATGGTAGTGACCAGGTTTTTAATTGTGTTGTCAAATGTCTGTTTTCACTAAAAGGACTCAATACTGCTGATCCAAAGAGAAACGATTTCAGCTTTCAGTCCTGTGGCTGCATTCTGAATGATGTCTTCATGGGCTGGAGGATGAGACTATCATGCTGCAGGCTACAGACACACCAGCCAGCGCTGCGCTGGCTGAACACGGATGGACTGCTCTGTGAAGAATGGTATGCACATGGCAAGAAGATCTATAGATCTTGCAAGATCTTATTTTCAAATACCCTGTCCTCCTCTGCTACTTTAACCCTCTATATATGTCTG
The DNA here is from genome assembly GCA_907164525.1 of Lophiomys imhausi. Classification (NCBI taxonomy): domain Eukaryota; kingdom Metazoa; phylum Chordata; class Mammalia; order Rodentia; family Muridae; genus Lophiomys; species Lophiomys imhausi. The sequence goes on from CAJQZJ010004381.1 coordinate 7,111,688, forward strand.
AATGTACCTTCTAATTTGCTCTATGTGTAAACATAAAAATGTGCAAGAGCCTACCCTCTGTTGGAAGGATGCTGGACTCAGGATGAAAGGAATAAGACAAGGTCTACTGAAGACAAAATGAAGGAAGAGGGCATAAGCATATTCACAGTATTCTGTGAGTAGAAAAAAAAAATTCTACCTACAGGCAAACACCAAGCATGCACCATCTCCTCCAACAAGGATGCATCATTTGAGTTGACCCCAAGGTTCTTATGTACCTGCCACAACCCCTCATGGAATGTTCCCCCAACCCTGTTTCACTCTCTGCCCCTCCCCCACTCCGGAATGTTATACACCACATTCTGAAGCTGTTTATTTTCAAACTTTTCTCAGCTGTGGTGGGCCCTCTTGAGCATCTGTCCCATATTGGTGATTCTCTGTGGGATTTATCTCAATTCTCTCACCATGGATCCTAGCAGACAGGCATGGTTACTGTCCAAGCATGTAGGCATAGCTTCAGAAGGTAAGCCTGGAGTGTCAGGGTATGGGGACTGACTCTCTTCCACTGGCAATTTAAATTTGATCAATGACTGACTGGAGCAAGGAAGGGGGAGACAGCTCTGGACTTCTGCAAGGACGTCTCACCTTGGAGGCTAACAAAGCTTATAGTAGGATGAACAGAGCCCATGAGGGAACTAAGTTGCCACAGAAACTACACTGGATCAGGAAAAAAAAAATTATATAAAGACCCGCATTGGTTCTTCCTGTGTGGAAGGCAGGTCTCTTGAGAACAGTTCCTAGGTGGGGTAGGATGCTTCACTGTGGTGGTCCAAAGAAGGTTCATGGGCAACAGCTGAGCTCTGAGTCATTTCTCCAGGCTCCTGAAGCTTGCTCTGTAAAATTATGGATCCAAGGAATTTAACTGGACCAACCTAGACCTTAGGAGGACAGTGCAGACAAATCACTAGTCAGGAAACAGCTCATTGGGGTCCTCTCTGTGGGGATGGAGGTTACTTCATCTACTGGCAGTCCAGAGTCCTTCCCACCCAGGGAAGGCTTCTCCTTTTTTGATTTGTTGATGTCTTTGATTCTACAGAGGCAGAGCAGTTAGGGAATGTCAACTAACAAAGAAATAGGTGCTTGTTCTGAATTTTTAGACCTATGTTTTAAAATATCAATTTAGAGGTGTTGTCTTTTGACTGTGCAAGTTCCCTTAGCCAATAAATTAACTGTGACAGGAAGCCTCTCTTCCCTGAAACTGCTTTGACAAGGGGAAGGGATGTAAAGTGATGTTGGTTTCAGTGGGTTCTGAGATGACTGCTTTCCTTTTCCAGAGGCTTCGGGAGAAGCATTTGTTTTAGAACATGTTCTACTGTTGTTACTGTCAAGGATACCTAGAACATGTGTCCTGGCTATCATGTCAGGTCCTTTGGACTTGGCTGTCTTTGATGGGGTCCTCTTGAGTTCCTGCTGAACAGCAATAACTTGAAAAAACTGTACCCCACATGTCTGTATCCCCCTCAATCATTTCCTTATATTGGTGGGAGCACACAAGAAAAGGACCACACATGATTCTCATTTCATGGCCAATTGTGAAAATGTCAGTAGCTGTGATAATCCTCAGAAACCTCCCAACACCCTCTCCACTTACTATTCCCTGGCCCTCTTCACAGCCTTCCACAGCCACCGCTGGGCTTGCAAAGACAGGGTGTTGAGGAACTGGATGGCTGTCTTACATCAGTGCTGTGGGAACAGTTCTGGACCATGGTGGGGACCAATGACATTCGGCAGTGTGGGGCTGGTGAATCTAGCCCATTGCTGTTCCCAGTGAGAGGTATTAAGAGAGGGAGCAGCAGCATGGGTGGGGCATGCTACAGGATCTCCTCCAGGATTTTGGGGTGCTGGCTTAAAGGATCATTGTGTTGCTTTTGGTTTCTTGTGTTGGACTAGAAAGGAAAGGAGATTTGAGGGTGTGAAAAGAATACTTAGAAGGAGATGAGGTCAAAATATTTGAAGGTGGCCACCTTCACAGAGGCTGTTCTAATGCTGGGTGTGGTGGCACTCTCCTTTAATCCTAGCACTTGGGAAGCAGAGGCAGGAAGATCTTTGTAAGTTTGAGGCCAGCCTAGTCTACAAAGTGAGTCCTGGACAGCCAGGGCTCTGTTAAACAGAGAAACCTTGTCTCAAAAAACCAAAAATAAAACAAAACAAAAAACAGGATGTTCATCGAAGGTGCCCCTCCTCCTGTGAGCATCAGCGCTGGGCAGTGGTCCAGGGAGAGTCAAACTCCTCTGTTTCTAGATGAGAATGAGAACGTGGATGAGTCTTTTGCCAGAGATTCCCGAAAGAGCCTCTCAGAGGTGGGGAAGGCTGAGGGTTCCTCTCCACAGACAGCAAACAGGGAATCTTGGTGAATGGGACGGAAGATCCCTGCTGCAATAATGCTCAGCCAGATGACTCCAACAGGGAATTCACCCTGAGATGTCTGCAAGCTGTCCAGGCTCCTCTTGCCCATGACTCTTCCCCAGCTTCCCCTGACTATCAGAATCACAGGGCTGCCCTCCTGTAACACCCTTGCCCCTCTCCATCTGCTCTCCCCTTTATCTCCACAGCGTCTTCATTGGGACAGAATATGACTGTGAACCCTTGTGCCTCCATGCCTACATTTGCAACCCTGCCTGTTCTACCACCTGCCCCCCAACCAGCTCCTCAGTTATTTTGGGAGCCCTCAGCACCCCTCATGACTGCAGGGATCTCTCCCAGGAATCCTTTAGTGCTATCTGCCTTGCCTGGGATGTCTTTGGTGGCAGAAGATGGAAGCACTGCCATGGGTACATCTGTTCCTCTGAACATTGTACAAGTTGGGACACCAGGCAGGCCTGTCAAGCCTGTGCACAATGCTAACATTGTCCTCACTCAAGTGCCTCTAAACTGTAATGTCCCTGGGGCTCAAGGTGGGGGTATGGGGTGCCCTGCCTCACTCTTCATGACACCTGCTGCAAACACCTTCATTAATGCCCGAATAGCTTCGGCAGTCCAGTCCCAAGAAGGAACATGGGTCCTGGGACCTCACCCTCCCACCACACAGCCAGTTGTTCAACTGGTTCCTGTCAGGTCCCCAGTGAACTCAGCACCACCACCAAAAGGAATGTATGGAGAGAATGGCCCAGCCAACATCCAAACCAACTCCCCAGAAAACTACTTGTCCAAACCAGACAGTGTCTATGGGAACTTCCGGCGCTGGCAGCATATCAAGACACTGGTCCAGAGGCACCTGCCCCAGACTCCTGATGTGGCAGCTTTCTCCTGCTTCCTCATGTGAGTGCTACCTGTGGCTGGAAGGTCCTCTTGGGGTTCTAGCACCATGGCTGTGAGGTAAACAAGGAAGGTGCGGATGTTAATGGGGCCACTCCAGAGAGCCACACTCTGAGGAACAGCAATGTCACACTAGGGATCCTGAAGTCTGGGAGCTAGAGTTTGGATTTAGGCCTTTGATTCCATTTGGTAATTCCTCTCCTAAACTTTTTTCTTCTAGCTTGAACCTGAGTATTTAGGGCCCACAGCACATTGCAACTGGGGATGAGGAAGAACACCAGACCCCAGAGAGACCTGTACATGTGTCCCTACCCCGTTGTTCTGGGGCATTCCCTGTAGGCCAGGAAGGCACTAGACCTGCACTGGGAGAAATCTTTGGTCTCTGCCCAGTTTTGATCCTCAGCAGACATTTGCACTATTGTCCCAGTCATTAATCCTAGGTTAAAGTTCTTTTTGTGAATTTTGTCAGCCAGCTACATGGCCAGGTCAATTAGATGGCTGACACCACAGACACTGTGTTCTCATGGTTCTGGACACTAGAGACCCAGACAGGCCCTGGCAGAACCAGTTCTGGTAAAGTGTCTATGGCTGTCTCACTGGACCAGAAGAGAACTTAAGCATCTCTTCTCCCTTCCCAGAAAAGCACTGTATCCCATCCTGAGAGCCCCACATCATGACCTAAGCCTGGCCACCACCCAGCATCCCATTTCTAATGACTTTCACTTTTATTTTGTCTCCCATACATCCATGTTGGGTTCCTAAACCCTATTCATTCTTACACACACACACACACACACACACACACACACACACACACACACACA
>CAJQZJ010004381.1:7115815-7151164 GCA_907164525.1 Lophiomys imhausi
CACACACACACACACACACACACACACACACACACACACACACACACTCACACACACAGAGTGATACATAGAGAATTCACATGGCAGTCATGGAAGCAGACATAGAGCTTTGTTGTTGATGTTTACTGTCTGGTTAGGGGTTCCTGGAGACTAAGACTCTACACTGGTACAAGGACACAGATTAGATGTGGTTGGGCTGGGCCTGCTGGGACTGGGGACCAAGCTGATCATTAGATTGAGTGGTCTTAATGAATTACAGTCCAGTGCTTCGGTCCCTGGCCCGGAGGAAACCCACCATGAATGTGGAGGAGGGCCTATGGAGGGGTCTACAGGAATGGCAGTGCACAAGCAACTATGACCGGATGATCTTTTTTGAGATGGCAGAAAAGTGAGTGAGGAAATCTTAAAGGAGGGTATGTGGGGAGCTATTTAGACATGGGTGGGTCTGGTGAGTCAGGAGTCTTGAGAAGGGTATGTGTTTCAGGTTCTGCTCAGCTAGACTGGGTCTGGTGAGTTTGTTATCCACACTCTGCCAGGAGGATTGCCCAACACTCTTAGACCCTTCCATTGTAGTCTTGCTGTCCAGGAGGCTGTTCTCACTTCCTTGGAGTGCTAGGTTATCTGCCCCATGGTCCCAGAAGCTCTGACCTTATTGGTTATGAGTCTATCCCTTCCTTTCTGTTGAGGGTCAGGGTAGAAGAAGTTGCCAGTTCCAGCCCCATGGGGTCTCCTCCAGCACTGTGGGTTGTGCAAAGGGAAGATGCTCCACAAGTCTTAATGCCAGCTACCTGACAGTGAGCTACTGCTTTTTGACGGTAGAGACTACTGTGTCTCAAGAGAGTTGCTTCAGTTGATCCTAATGTATTTTACTGGGTAAGACTCAAGAGTGGGTGTACAGGAGAAGGAAGCCCCTTAGACATTATGAAGTCCTATCTCTGATCTTTCTTCCTTTGCTCCATGTAATGCCCTCATGCACACAAGCCAACAAAAAGCTCTCAGGCTACACCTGTCAGCTTCCCTTCTACTTTCTCCTGACATTTCCTGGGCCCTTGTCTCCCAGGTAATTCCAGATCTCTCAGTCTCAGCTTCAGCATCTCTAAATCTGGTCCAAGATCCCTGATGTACTCCATCAGTCATATCTGTGGCCATCTTGGCTGTTAGTTATTCTGTATAGTTACAGACAAGGTCAAGATAGGCCTTAAAGGAGTAGTGTCCCTTGCTTGGGACACTTCAAACTGACTTGATTCCCTGCAAATACCAAGGGATGTAGAAGGCCCCAGAACTATGGTTATGTCCCAAGACCAGCAACTTCATGGAATTGTACCAGACCATCCCAAGACCCTGGGCTTTATTAACCTCCTGGGCTTGGCCCTGGCTTCCCTCTTCCCTAGGTTCACAGAATTTGAGAGTGCAGAAGAGATGGAGAATTCAAGGCTAGAGATGATGAGAGGTGTCCAGTGCCAAGTCCTTGCAACCACACCAAGGCAAGATCCTCCAAGGCCCCCAGCTCCTGAGGTGGTTGAGGAACCAGGTAGGGCTCACATATCTTTAGGTCTCTTATGCAGAGGCCAAATCAGTCAAAACAGACTTTTGTTCCACATGTAGGCTTCTTCCCTCAGGATGGGGCATTTGCTATATAGCTTGGTGTCCCTTGCAGCCCTTGGTGTTGAACAGATAATTGCTGAACTGGCCATGGTTATTGCCCCACACTGCCCTCATTGCCCCAGTGATCCAAATATCATGGGATCAGGACCTGGGCATGATATTTCATATCAGGAAAGTACCTAAAATATTGGTGGCTCCAAATGTTCTCCCACATGACTATTCTAGAAATATCACCTCTGGCAATGTCTCCCTCTCACAGATCTTTAGAGAAAACTGTTTTGGCTCACCCTAGGCCACTGCAGTTCCCCCAAAGCATGCCTTGTGTGGCATGGCTGGGGTGGAACTAAACACAATCCATGCATTATCATGCCTTCTTACCTCCTAGTGTGCACCTCCATGAAGACTATCCCCAAGAGTGACCCTGCCCACCTCCCAGCACGCCAACTTGAACAGTTACGAAAGACTGAGAAACCCATGGAAATTCCACCAGAAGCTGTGCAGGAGTACATGGAAATCATGGACTGGCTGGAGGGGCTTCCAACGTCATTTGCAGGAGAGCCCAAGGAAAAGGAGGAAGATGAGAACATTGAGCCAGAGAAGGAAGATGACTTGTACTCAGACACAGGAGTGCTGAGCTACATCGATGAGCTGTGCTCTCAGAAATGCTTTGTTGAGCAAGTGAGCTGCACCTGGAGCCCTGGTGTGACCAGATTCTGAGTTTGGCACCCTGGTCCTTATAACTAAGCCTGCTTCTCTACTTGTAGAGCTCCCTCTCCCGCTCCCTCTCCTTCACCCTCATTTTGTGTGTGTGTGTGTGTGTGTGTGTGTGTGTGTGTGTGTGTGCGTTGTCATCATGACTTGTCAACAACATAGGACAAGATAGAATTCCTCTTAATTTGGAGGTTCCCTGCCCCTGGCACTCAAGTTCCTTTCCTTCCATTTATAGGTGGAGGCCATAATAAACCCCCAATTTGTGGCAGAAATCCTATCTTCCAAACAAGATATGGACATAATGACTCTAACCAAAGAGCTGGAACATGAAGAAAAACTCACTGTTGACCAGGTAGACAGGGAAGGTGAACACCAGGGACAATGGGGAAGGAGCAATAGGTAGACAACAGACAGCTAGACACCAGATACACAGGATATAGAGAGATAGTAGGTAAACTGGATGGGGAAGGAAAAACCCTGAATAGAGTGGGGTGCTGAGAGACACCAGGTGGACAGGGAAAAGAGAGATCCTGTTCATAAGATCCATATGACCTTGACTCACCCCGACCTATGGGACAAGGCATCCTGCCTTGGGCTTCACACAGAAGGGGATGCAGGTATAGATATGAAAGGGGCAGGGTGAAGAAGTGCACAGCTGCAAGGAACCAAGCATTGTCAGCCAGCAGCCTGTCTCTGACCCTCAGACAGTTGACTATTCTCTTGGCTACCTCCACCCAAATGCTTTGCCCCTCCTCTTGTCCTTCCAGCCTGTGCTGGGTCTCATGTTCCCATTTCCTCCTGCAGCTGCTGAGGAAGCATTGCCTGGCTTTGAAGAAGAAAGGAGATGAGAGGGCACCTCTGAACCCTGGTGCCCCTCAGATACCTAGCAGCATTTCTGTACTGACTGTCTGCCAAGGTGCAGAGGGAGATGGCTGTGGGCCCCAAAGAGAATCCAATGCACAGACTGGTTTCTCCCGAATGACTTCCTTAGACCAGCCGCGTCCTGGAGCCAATGCAGAAATGTGGGGGCCTAGGCTTGGTACTGTGCTCTCAGGCAATCAAGGTTCACCCTCCCTGATAGACTTTGGATCCACTGTTATTCCCTATGGCAGAGGAGCCCATCCCCAAAGCCCAGGGTTCAGATGTGCAGGGAGACTTAGAGGTGCTTCTATTACTGAGGAACTCTATGAGTCACTGGGAAGAACCATTGAGGAGGACCTCCCAAGCCTGTCCTTCCTCCTGTCCTCCCATTACATGCTGGTGCCATGGACACAATGTGACAATTTTTGCCCCTATGCAGATCTCTCTGACTCTGCTAGTTTCCCCAAACTATCTCCAAAGATAAGGAGCCTCAGTCCTGACCCATCCCCAGTTACCAATTCAAAGAAGCGAGCTCTCATTGAAGGCTTGGCTCCTATGGCTAAGAGGCCTAACTCAGGGCCTGGTCATGGGATGTCTGAATGGCCACTCACAGCTCTGGGGCTGGCTCACCTCTCACAGCCTCAGAAGAGGAAGCATGAGCCACTAGGTATCCGGAAGAGAAAGAGGAAGAAGAGGCACTGAGCTGCCCATGTGATGTCCCCTCAAAGTAGGCAGAGATTTCACACTGATTCTATCCCACACCCCCAGAGTGAAAAAAATAAAAACAAAAACACAGCTCCAGCTCACTTGGAGCTGATCCAGCTGATGCTAAGGGTAAATCTAAAGGTTAGAGGCCTGGGAATAAAAGCAGGATGAGGGGTGGGTCAAGGAGTGGGAGGGTAATATCAATTTAGGAGTGTGTAAATTACAGTGAATAAAGTTGGTTTTGTTGAAATTGGTGTTATAAATGCCACCTGTTCTGATATGTGGAATGAGGAAGATAGTGAGGGGGAAACCTGGACATGCCATGCTCTAAATTTACCCATTGATTGAAGAAAAAATGGCTAATTAAATGATTTAACCAGTATTTATATTATCATTAATTGCTCAGTGGTATTAATCCTTAACCCACCATTATAAATGAATACACACAGACACCAGATGGATTTTAACAAGCCTTGGCCTGGACTGTACAATCCTAGCCCATCTAAGTTAGCTCATAATTCTGTTACCCAAATATGACCCCACATATACATACATCCCTTTGGACTGCTGTTCTCCACTCTATGCCAATGTTCCAGGCCACGTGGAATGATCTTCTTTAATCTACCCCATGGCATGTGTTCCTCCTTCTTCCTGCTCCTGGCTTCTCTTCCCAAGATGCTCTCTGTCTCTGCACCTTAGTCCTGCCTGCCTCTGTCTTTGCCCAATCTCCAGGCCTCAGCATTTATTTAACCAATCAGAGACAATGTAAGTAACAGACAGCAAGCAGGACCAATTAACATTTAGAATGCTTAACACCGCCCCATCAACTGATCTTGGGAGAATGCAGACTGGTGGCTCCTAGAATCCTAATCCTCCCCTGTCTTATAACGCTTGTCTACAGAGACTACTTAGAAGATGCTGTTATTACCTGTGTCCTCAAAAACCTTTGGCTAGAGAGCTGTCTTCCACCCTTCAGTTCTATGGACCATTACTCAGTTTCTAGAACTAGCCTAGAGATTGAATTTTTCTTAGGAGTTTTTTTGCTCCCCTAAAGACATGGGTGGCAAGGCTAATCCAGTCCTCAGCTAACCAGGGACTTCTTGAGTGGATGGTTTGAGGAAAAGGCCTGTAATTTACAGGAAGGGGCCAATGGCCAGCTGGGGAATGTTCAGTTGATACCTCTAGCCAATTCCCATCTTGTGTCTGCAAACACCATGCTCCCTAAAAGTGATAGAAGGAGCTTATAAATACCAAATCTTTGGATTTAGAATCTTATTAGAATGTTTGATTTTAGAAATTGCTGTTTTGAATTGCTCACTTGAGTTTCAAAAAAAATTTTTTTAATTATGTGCATGTAGTGTGGGCTACCAAGAGAAAATAATGTGGACACATCCTCAGACAAATATAGTCCCTGGGGCTGGAATCCCAATGAGAGAGTGACATATGTTCTAGAACTAATATTCTGCTCCTCTCCCTAACTGGAAAATTGGAAAAGAATGGATACATTTTTTAATATATAGCACCTACCAAAGTTAAATAAGCCTGAAGTAAACAATTGGAGCAGACATAACAACAATGTGATAGAAACAGTAATTTAAAATGTCCTGCCCACCAATAAAAGTCCAGGACCACATCTGAGTTAACGTGCTTTCTCCATAGCATCATGAGTTGTGGCATACCTTCAAAACTGGCATTTGCTGTACCACAGTTCAAACACTTCCAATAAAGGAGCACATCTACATACACAAAAGCAAGTGTATTGATCTCAGGAAATGGAAATTTATACTCGGTAATACTTTAATAAATGTTGATAAAATCATTGCCACTAGATTCAGGGGAAGTGGTCGTGGCGTTGGTAAAACACATGGGGCATCAAGTTGGGTTGAGTCTGTGAACTGGGAAGCAGAACACACCACCCAGTGAGTAATAGCCAGGCTCAAAATGTCAACTGTTAACTCGTTACAGAGATCAAGAGGAGTGTTTAATCTCACATTTTTGTAAGTAAGTAAGAATCAACAGACTGTTATAAGTTACATGAAGTAGAACATTGGGTTGCAAACAGATACCTTAAAATCTGGCTAGACAGAACTGGTGAATTCTTAACCCTGAAAACTATGTCCTCCATTAGGCAGTTTTTATTAACAAATTTCTGTTTGGTTGAAAACACCTATAGATTCCTGAACCACATTCCAGAGGGACTGATTCCTAATGTATACTTTTTGAGAAAGATCTTAGTAGGATAGGCTTAAGGCAGAAAGCTTACTCACAGCAGGGGCCTTCAGGACTCAGCTATCCTTCTCAGCTCTGTGTGAAGCTGCTCCTAAAGCTGCGCTTTCCCCAACCTCAAACCCTGCTTTCTGGCCACTAGAATGCAGACCCATGACTGTAGTGCTGACTGAATATAAAAACAGATACACCATAGTGGTGCACACTTGTAACCCAGCACTTAGGAAACTGAGATAGTAGGATTGTGAGTTTCTGAGTTGTTTTAGGGCCATAATGAGACTCTTTCTCAAACAGCAAAAACAAACCCAAAAGATCCAGGCACACACAAAGTTGTGTATCCATACATATTTATGTCATCCATTGTGCTGGTTTTTTAACAGCCTGTTTACTAACATATGTTTAGATGTTATCAGTTAGAAACATTTTTCCTACAATACAAACATTCTTCACTCTCATGTCTACATAAATTAAGTAAACTACCATAGCATAAACAATTTCTAGACACTGATTTCTTCCTAAGTTCTTCCTGGGTAGTTGCTAATGGGTCACATTATTTCTCCCTTTAAATTGCCTGATATCAATAAGACCTTTATTACAGATTATTTTATTACATATTAACCAATAATTTCAACTAAGCCTGTGAAGGACCTAGCTGACTCCATCTTAAAATTAGAAGCCATCTTGTTACAAGATCAAAATAAGTTCATTCCTTTTTTTTTTTTTTTTTTGTAAAACTTAAGTTTTACCATACCTTGACCCATTTTCTGGGTCAAGACATGTTCCACACGTTATACCTTGACCCCCACCCTGATAAGATAAGGCATTCTGCCAAATAATTTTGAGATGTTCTGCCAAGTTCCTATAAAAACAAAATTCCTCTGAAAATTCCCCAACCCTTGAAAACCATCTAGTCTTGCAATTTTTGAACTATATAAACTTCACTTTCTCCTATATTCAATGCCGACCTCTCAAATTCTGCATTAAGGAAGAAGCAATTGCAGGGCCAGCTATATTGTGTGCACATAATAAAGCTTGGTATAGATTTGGCTAATTTGGGTGATGGTCTTTACTCATGTTCAATGGGATTAATACCTGATTAGGGAGCCTCTCTGGGCCAGTTGCCTCCTCACATCATTTGTGTCCTTTAATATCAATACAAGATATCTTCAGACATCCAAGGAGAGGGTAAGCTGTCTTTCCATAGACGACTGCAATGGCCTCAAAACCCTAATGACTTTTTCCCTGTCCATTCAAATCCCTAGTTGACCACACATCCACGGACATTTCTGTAAGTGCAAATCTTTGCACTCCATGGAAGAATTCAAAGTACAACCTGTAAAAGTCTGTCATTCCTTATGTGCATTTCCACAATGCCATTGCTACTGATTTCAGGTGAATTCTAGATGCCCCTAGAGGCATTGCATGTGGCTGCTGTGTTACATGTATATCAGTAGGTGGCAGAGAGGAGAGAGGGTATGTCTGCCTACATTCAGTGTTCTGACCTATGAACACCTGAATGAATAGTAGCCTAACATTCCTGGAGAAAATCAAACCAGAGACCAGCCCCAGTTCAGTGCGATGGGGCACAGAATGGGAGCTGGTTTATAATGACCAGTGCCAGGCAGGTACCAGATCAGCTCCCAGGGCAGGGGGCAAGCTGGAGACTGGAGGAACCCTGCCTGGCCTTGGATATAGGGGTTGTGGGTGAGCCAGCCCTGAAGGTATGAATGTGGGAGAGCCAGTCCTACCTTTTCTCTGCTTTGTGGTGATGTTGGCAAGGGAGAGATCCCTTCCCCTCCCTTTTGCCCTCACCACCACTGGGTGGACAGGTGTGGCCCTGATGGGGTCACAAGAGCAGGAGAGTTGTTCCTGCCCCTCACATGCTACAGCACTCAAGAGAGCAGGCCCTACACTTCGCCTGGGAAGCATAGTACAGCTGGCCCTGGATGTGGGGGTTGTGGGTAAGCTGCCCTGATGGAGTGAATGTGGGAGAGCTAGCCTTGCCTTTTGTCTGCTTTGTGGTGGTATTGTTGAGGGAGAGATTCCCCTCCCCCTCCCTTTTGCCCTCACCACCAGTGGTGGACAGGATAGTTGACCCTGCCCCTCACATACTGCAGCACTCCAGAAAGAGCAGGCCCTGCACCTTGCCTGGACAGCACAGTACAGCTGGCCCTAGATGTGGGAGATGTGTGTGAACTGGCCCCACGGACATGAGTGTGAGAGAGCCAATCCTGCCTTTCGACTGTGTTTAAGTGGTGTTGTTGAGAGAGAGATCTCCTCCACTCTCTGATGCCCTCAAAACAGGTAGTAGTTGGGAGAGTTGACCCTAATGGGCTCATGAGAGGAGGAGAACTGGTCCAGCCCCTTAGTCACTGTAGCTCTGGGGGGAGAGCAGGCCCCTGCAGCTTACCTGGATAGCACAGTGGAACTGGCCCTGGATGTGGAGGTTTCATGCCCAGAACCAGGGCTTTAAGTTGGCCCACACCAACATCTACTCCATGGATGAACTACTGGAGTGTATGAAGAGACCAGTTCCACAGACCCAAAACTACAGGATCTCCATGACACAGAACAACAGCAGTATACCTGAGAGGAGTCCCAGTGACATTCCTGTATTGACAAAGTAGCAGAAGCCAGAGGCCTCATACCAGACCAAGGAATCATTGTAATGACATTTGCAAACAAAAAAGTGTAGACAAGATGGAATACTGTGGAACACACTGAGACACACTACAGCACTCTATACACAATGAGGTTTTTTTTTTTTATGTTGGGAGAGGTTTCAAGGGTGGAAGATGGGGTCTGAGGGGAGGTAGGAGATGAGAGAGAACAGGGTGCATGCTGTGAAATTCACAAAATAAAACAATAAAAAGAAAAAAAATGGAAAAAAAAGTGAAGTCTAGGACTGAGGACACTTGAAGATCAGCACTACATGAATTCACACATGAATGTATATAACTATAATCTAATTGAAAATTGGTACTCTAGTTTTAGAAATGACTGCTAAAGGATTCAGTTTTTTCTATTCAATTACTAAGTCACATAAGAAAAGCACATTTTACTGTGAGTTGTCAATATGCTAGTAATTTACCCACTTGTTCCTTTTTTTTTAGACTCACTATGTAGCCCTGACTGGCCTGGAACTCTAAAGAACCACTAGCCATGGCCTCCCTAGAGCTGCGATTAAAGGTGTGCTCAGCCATGCCCTTCCCCATTTACTACATTTTTACTAAATCACTCACACCTATCCAAAGTCTAAATTGCTCCACCCCACCCCAGCCCCGTGCATACTTGGTGCTCCTCTACAGGTAGCTCCAGCTTGTGACCTGAGGCCTGTGTACACGAGGTCACAGGATGTCAGATGTCCAGAGCCCCAGCTTTATTCTACCAACTACTCCAGCTTTGCTGTCCCTCACAACCCCACCCCCGACACACATACACACAGACCCTGCCTCAGGCTAAGGCCCTACCCCCTCACAAGCCCCGCCCCCTGCACCCGCTTGCACTGGGGCAGGAATGCACATCTGTTCTGAGGTTCTTAGCCTGAGAAGGGTGTGTGATAAATGTGTAAAATAACCAATGTTATTGGATCACGTGGCAAGAGCAGGGTTTGGGTTTAAACCACCAAAATGTCCCCATAGCCCATGCGCTACTTCTCAGTCCCACAAACGGCCCACGAGAGTTCCTTTGCTTCACATCTTGGCATGTCTTGTCACTGCTGTGTTTTTGGCCCTTGCAAGCACACAGTATATATTACTGACTTTAACTGGTGTTCTGTTGACACCGGATGATCTAAACTATCATTCCATCTACACGTGTTTGGCTGGGTGCCTGTTGAGATCATTGGACCCTTTTAAAAAATGGTCTGTCTTCTCATTGTCGGTTTTTGGGATTCTTCGTAGGTCTTACACACAGCTCTTTGATCAAGTTTGTCTTTCATGGATGTTTCCTAGTCTGTGGCTTATCTTACTGGCATTATCCCTTACAGATAATAAGTATTTACTTAATTGCTGCGGTGTGGATTGAGCCGAAGGCCTCTTGAATCCGTTCCAGTGAACTGCCACCACTGAGCTGCACCAGAAGGTTCCCATTTCAATGAGGTATTCCCTGTTAATAATTTGTTCCTGAATTTTAATCTGGTCTTGCATGTAATTTGGCTGAAGATTTGGCCCGGTAGTTGACAGCACTTACTGTTCTTGCATAGGACTTGGATTTTTTTCTAGTATTCATATGATGCTCACAACTATCCATAACTCCATTTCTAGGCTATGTGACATCCTCTTCTGGCCTTTGTGGGTACCAGGCTTGTAGTACACAGACATACATGCAGGCAAAACACCCCTACATATAAGAAATAATTTTTTGAATAAAACTATTACCTTCCTCTAAGTCATGTAGGGGTTTCCCTATTCATACTCTGAAAAACATTTCTAGTTTTTCATTTTACATTTATGTCTGTGACCCATTTTGAGTTATATTTTGTTATGGTATGTGACTGTGTCTGTATTCATTTTGTTTTGGTTTGGCTCTAAGGGGTTGTACTTGTTTTATTTGTTGCATATTGAATTCTAACTATCTCATGAGCATATATTGAAAAAACACCCTGGTTGTATTTACGATTTTGTCTAATACTAGCCTAATATATTTAGATGAGCAACCATGTCTCTAGGTTCCACATGTTCTTCCATTGCATTGAATCTATAGATCAGTTTGGAAAAACTGATATATTGATAATATGGACAATTTTTTTTAATACATGAACATGGGATATTTCTTTTCACTTACTTGCTCCAAGGTCTCACTTGGGTTTTGAGACCACTTACAGAAATATTGTATGTAAGTCTTCCTTCTTCCCTTAGTCCTTCTTTTTCCCTTCCTCCTCCTTCCCCTCCCATCTCCTCATACTTGACCCTGCCTGGTACCCTTCAGTTCTACAGGCATCACTAGGGGTTTGGCTGCCAGTGGGTTTTGTGGCAGGCAGAGGTTAGAACACACCCTTGCCAAGGACACAGAAGCCAGGCCACCAGGAATAGGGCTGGGTGGCTAGAAATGCAGGGAATCTACATCTTTCTGTGTAGCCCAGACTGGCTCAGATCACTATGTAGCTCATACTGATCTTGAACCCTCTTGCCCCTGCCTCCCAGGACCTGCCATGCTGACAGGCTTGCCCCAAATACATCTGGACAGTTTACTAATATTTGTTGAGTTGCATTTGTGTTCATAGGAGACACTGGTCTGTCATTTTTCTGTTCCTGTAATGTCTGGTCTTTGTATTTGGGTAATGCTGGTTTAGTAGAACGAGTTAGGATGGATATGTGCTTGTGTGCTCTGGAGAGTGTGTAGGGAACTAGAAGCAATGAGGGTGATGTATCTCGGGTATAGAGAGCCCTTACCTCCCTAAGTTCAGTCAATAATACTGCTAGGCAAAAGGAAATTTGTATAATTTCTTCCCCAAATGGTTGTTGGCATTCACCCGTGATAACCAAAAATTAGTTAACAAATATATTTATTAATAATGATAAACTGTTATATTAGGCTGGCAGAGCACCCAGAGGGTCTGGCGGGAGGCCAGCAGGCTTGGTTTTGCCTTATCTGGCAGCCTAACCTGTCCTGGTGATAAGGCCTGGGACCAAGGGTGGCCTTTCACCATTTGCAACCGAAACTCTGTTAAAAAATATATTTATTAATTATGATAAACTGTTATTTTAGGCCAGCAGAACAGCTGGCAGGCCTGGCTTGTCTTAGCTGGCAGCCTGACTGTGTCCTGGGGATAAGGCCTGGGACCATAGGTGGCCTTTTTCCCAATAATTACATAGACCAAGACCTTTTAATGTTTCAACACTTAGACCTTAGCTGACTCTCAATTAGCTAATCTAAGTTAGCCTGACCAACTATTTTCAATCTGCCATGTGGCTTGCTATACCTTCAGAGTTCACATCAAGACATCCTTCTGCTTCCAAGTCCTGGCAGGAAGAGAGACTTCCTCTGTATTTTCCCAGGATTCCTTAATTCCTCCCAGGAAGTTCCACCTTTCTATTCTTTCTCTGCCCAGCTAAATGGCCATCAATGACTTTTATTATCCAATTAGAGAGTGCATCAGAAAGGAAGTAACCAGATCTCCAAGCACTGAAATCAGCCTCTGAGAACCAATGTACAAGACCTTTCTCCAACATACCTGAGATCTCGTAAAGGACTGGTGTTTATTGTCATGCTCATGTGTACTTGTGTGTACATGTGAGTCAGGGACAACTTGTGGTAATCTCCTTCCACCATGTGGGATTACAGTGCTAGAACTCAGGTCATTACACCCAGTAGCAAGTGCCCTAGCTTCTCTCTCCCATCTTCTCAAAAAGAAAAAACACTTCTTTCTAGTGTTCCTGTTGTCATCCAGTCACTTATACTGAGACATATAACCTTGTATTTATTAGTACATGCACACTTGATTACACCGTTAGTTATTAGTGTGCCCAAATTCTGCTATATTTCCTTCTTCCTTTCCTTCCTTTCTTCTCTTTTTGCGTACATGTCCATATATATGTATATGCATGTAGAAGCTAGAGGACAAACAACCTCAAGTGTCAATCAATTGCCATTCAGCTTATTTTTTGAGGTACAGTCAGTCTCTCATTGGGACCCAGAATTTGCTCATTAGACTAGGCTGGCGGGCCATCAAGTCCCAGGTATCTACCTGTCTCTATCCCCCTTCCTCTAGGATTACATCATATGCCAGGCTTTTTATATGGTTGCCGAGGACCAGTCCCAGGTGCTCAGGCTTGCGCACCAAGCACCGTGCTGACTGAGCAATCTCCCCATCTCTGCTAGATGAATTTTGAGTCAGAAAAATTGAATGACTATTTCTTTTTGTTTGTTTGTTTGTTTGTTTTTAAATTTACTTATTGCTTCAGGTTACATCTCCATCATATTGTCCTCTTTCCACCCTTGCCAGCCCCACCCTCCCACCCTCTACCCTCTAACCCTTCCATCCCACTCCTCTGGAGTGGAGTGTCCCTACATATCAGTCCCTCACCCCAGTTCAGCAGTCATATGAGGGCCAAGAGCCTCCGCATACACTGAGGGCCTATAAGGCAGTACCACCAGGGAAAAATGTCTTGTTGACAGGGAGAGAAAACAAACAAACAAAAAGTCTATGTCCATGTTCCCTTTGGTGCATTGGTTGTAGTATAGATATCCTGTACTATATAGCCAAAATCCGACTATAAGTGAATAGATGCCATGTGCATCCTTCTGAGTCTGGGTTAGCTCACTCAGGATGAGCTCATCTAGTTCCATCAACTTGGCTGCAAATTGCATAATTTCATTGTTTCTGATAGCTGAGTAGTATTCCATTGTGTAGAGGTACCACAGTTTTTAAATCTATTCTTCGGTTGAGGGACATCTGGGTTGTTTCCAGTTTCTAGTTAGTACAAATAAGGATTCTATGAACAGAGATGAGGAAATTTCCTTGTGATTTGGTGAGAAGTCATTTGGATGTATACCCAGAAGGGGTATGGCTGGGTCCCGAGGCAGAGCTATTCCAAGTTTTCTAAGATATCGCCAGACTGACCTCCATAGTGGTTGCACAAGCCTGCACTCCCACCAGCAATGGAGGAGGGTTCCCCTTTCTCCATACCCTCGCCAGCATGTGCTGTCATTTGAGCTTTTGATCTTAGCCATTCTGACAGGTGTGAGATGGAATATCAGAGTTGTCTTGAGTTGCATTTCTCTGATGATTAAGGATGCTGAGCATTTCTTCAAGTGCCTCTCAGCCTTTAGGAATTCCTCCTTTGTGAATTCTCTGTTTATCTCTGTTCCCCATTTTTAGATTGGATTATTTGGTTTCTTGGCATTTAATTTCTTGAGTTCTTTGTAAATTTTGGATATTAGCCTCTGTCAGATGTGGGGTTGGTGAAGATTTTTTCCCAATCTGTAGGCTGCCGTTTTGTTCGAATGACAGTGTCTTTTGCCTTACAGAAGCTTTTCAGTTTCATGAGGTCCCATTTATTGGTTGTTGGTCTTAGGTCCTAAGCTGTTGGTGTTCTGTTCAGGAAGTTGTCACCTGTGCCGATGATTTCGGGGGTTTTTCCCACTTTCTCTTCTAGTAGATTTAGTGTGACCAGCCTTATGTTAAGGTCTTTAATCCACTTGGACTTAAGTTTTGTACATGATGTTAAGTATGCATCTAATTTCATTCTTTTACAAGTAGACATCCAGTTGGACCAGGACCATTTGTTGAAGATGCTGTCCTTTTTCCATTGTGTGGTTTTGGCTTCTCTGTCAAAAATTAGGTGACCATAGGTGTGTGGGTTCATTTCTGGGTCTTCAATTCAATTCCATTGATCCACTGGTCTGCTTCTATACCAGTACCATGCTGTTTTTACTACTATTGCTCTGTAGTACAGCTTGAAATGTGAGATGGTGATACCTCCAGATTTTTCTTTCTTTTTTTTTTTTTTTGAACAGGATTGATTTAGCTATTCTGGGTTTTTTGTTGTTCTATATGAAATTGAGAATAGCTTTTTCCAGGTCTATAAAGAATTCTGTTGGTATTTTGATAGGAATTGCATTGAATCTGTATATTGCTTTTGGTAGGATGGCCATTTTTATTATGTTGATCCTACCTATCCATGAGCATGGGAGATCTTTCCATCTTCTGATGGCCTCTTCAATTTCTTTCTTCAAGGGCTTGCAGTGCTTGTTGTTCAAGTCCTTTACTTGCTTGGTTAGAGTTACTCCCAGGTATTTTATATTGTTTGTGGCTATTGTGAAGGGAGTTGTTTCCCTGATTTCTTTCTCAGCCCATTTATTTGTTGTATAAAGAAGGGCTTCTGATTTTTTTGAATTAATTTTGTATCCAGCCACCTTGCTGAAGGTGTTTATCAGCTGTAAGAGTTCTCTGGTGGAATTTTTGGGGTTGCTTATGTATACTATCATATCATCTACAAATAGGGATAATTTAATTTCTTCGTTTCCAATTTGTATCCCCTTGATCTCCTTTAGTTGTCTTATGGCTCTAGCAAGAACTTCAAGTACTATATTGAAGAGATACGGGCATCCTTGTCTTGTCCCTGAGTTTAGAGGAAATGCTTCAAGTTTCTCTCCATTTAATTTGATGTTGGCTACTGGCTTGCTGTATATTGCCTTAATAATTTCTAGATATGGTCCTTGTATGCCCGTTCTCTCCAGAACTTTTAGCATGAAGGGGTGTATTGGATTATGTCAAATGCTTTTTCCACATCTAGCAAGATAATCATGTGGGTTTTTTTATTTAATCTTGTTTATATGGTGAATTACATTGATGGATTTTCATATGTTGAACCATCCTTGCATTCCTGGGATGAAGCCTACTTGATTATGGTGTATGATACTTTTGATTTGTTCTTGGATTCGGTTTGCTAGTAGTTTATTAAGTATTTTTGCATCTATGTTCATGAGGGAGATTGGTCTGAAGTTCTCTTTCTTTGTTGGGTCTATGTGTGTTTTAGGAATCAGGGTGACTGTGGCCTCACAGAATGAGTTTGGCAGTGTTCTTTCTGATTGTATTTTGTGAAAGAGTTTGAAGAGTATTGGCATTAGCTCTTCTTTGAAGGTCTGGTAGAATTCTATGCTGAAACTATCGGGCCCTGGGCTTTTTTTTGGTTTGGATATTTTTAATGACTGTTTCTATTTCCCTAGGGGTTATAGGGCTGTTTAATCTGTTAACCTGATCTTGATTTAGCTTCGGTAGTTGGAATCTATCAAGAAAATTGTCCATTTCGGTTAAGTTTTCATATTTGGTGGAGTATAGATTTTTAAAGTGGGACCTAAATATTCCCTGGATTTTCTCAATGTCTGTAGTTATATCTCCCTTTTCATTTCTGATTTTGTTGATTTGGGTTTTTTTCCCTCTGTCTTTTAGTTAATTTGGCTAAGGGTCTGTCTATTTTGTTGATTTTTCTCTAACAACCAACTCTTGGTTTCATTGATTCTTTGTATCATTCTTTTTGTTTCTAAGTTGTTAATTTTAGCCCTAAGTTTGATGATTTCCTGCCTTCTGCTCCTCTTGGGAGTGTTTGCTTCTTTTTTTCCCAATTCATCCAGTTTAGCTGTTAATTCACTAATATGAGCTGTCACAATTTTCTTTTTGAAGGCACTTAGTGCTATGAACTTTCCTCGTAGCACAGCTTTCATTGTGTCCCATAAGTTTGGGTATGTTGTGCCTTCATTTTCGTTGGATTTTAAGAAGTCTTTGATTTCCTTCTTTATTTCTTCCCTGACCAAGTAGTCATCCAGTAAAGAGTTGTTCAATTTCCATGTGTGTGTAAGCTTTCTGTTGATTCTGTTGCTGTTGAAGTCCAGCTTTATTCCATGGTGGTCTGATAAGATATAAGGGGTTATTTCAATTTTCTTGTATCTGTTGAGGCTATCTTTGTGTCTGACTATATGGTTGATTTTGGAGAAGGTTCCGTGAGGTGCTGAGAAGAAGGTGTATTCTTTTGTGTTTGGGTGAAACGTTCTGTAGATATCTGTTAGGTCCATTTTGTTCATGAGCTCTGTTAGACTCATTATTTCTCTGTTTTGTTTCTGTCTTGATGATCTGTCCATTGTTGTGAGTGGGGTGTTGAAGTTTCCCACTACTAATGTGTGGGGATCAATGTGTGATTTAAGTTTTAGAAGAGTTTCTTTTACAAATGTAGGTGCCTTTGTATTTGGGGCATAGATGTTCAATATTGAGATGTCCTCTTGATGATTATTTCCTTTAACAAGTATGTAATGCCCTTCTCTGTCTTTTTTTATTAATATCAGTTGGAAGTCTATTTTGGTTGATATTAGTATGGCTACTCCAGCTTTCTTCCTGGGTCCATTTGCTTGGAAACCCTTTACCCAGCCCTTTATTCTGAGATAGTGTCTATCTTTGTTAGTTAGATGTGTTTCTTGTATGCATCAAAATGATGAGTCTTGTTTACGGATCCAATCTGTAAGTCTGTGTCTTTTTATTGGTGAGTTGAGTCCATTGATGTTGATGGATATTAGTGACCAGGGGTTGTTATTTCCCATTATTTTGGTATATGTGGTTGTCCTGTGTTTCTTTTGGTTTAGTTGCTATGGAGTTTTCTATTTCCTCTGTTTTCTTGGGTGTAGTTATCTTCTCTGGGTTGGAATTTTCCTTCTAGGATCTTCTATAGGGCTGGATTTGTGGGTAGATATTGTTTAAATTTGATTTTGTCATGGGATATCTTGTTTTCTCCATCTATGTTGATAGAGAGTTTTGCTGGGTATAGTAGTCTGGATGGCCACCTATGTTCTCTCAGGGCTTGTAGGACATCTGTCCAGGCCCTTCTAGCTTTTAGAGTTTCTGAGGAGAAGTCAGGTGTAATTCTGATGGGTCTGCCATTGTATGTGACTTGGCCTTTTTCTCTTACAGCTTTTAAAATCCTTTCTTTGTTCTCTATATTTGGAGTTTCAATTATTATGTGGTGAGAGGAGTTTCTTTTCTGATCTAATCTGTTTGGTGTTCTGTAGGCCTCTTGGATTTTTATTGGCATCTCTTTCTTTTGGTTTGGGAAGTTTTCTTCTATGATTTTGTTGAAGATATTTCCTGGACCTTGGAGTCAGGAGTCTTCTCTTTCCTCTATGCCTATAATTCTTAGGTTCTGTCTTTTCATTGAGTCCTTGATTTCTTGGATGTTATGGGTGAGAACTTTTTTAGCTTTCTCATTTTCTTTGGATGTTGTACTGATTTGTTCCATTGAAGCTTCCATGCCTGAGATCCTATTTTCCATCTGTTGTATCCTATTTTTGATACTCATGTCTGTAGTTCCTGTTCTCTTCACTTGATTCTCCACTTTTATTCTTAACTCTGTCTGTGTTTTCTTTATTGCTTCCATTTCCAGTTTCATGTCTTGAAAGATTTTATTCATTTTGTGCATTTCCTGCTCCAATTTGCTTGTCTTTGCCTGGAAATCTTTCATATCTTTTAAATCTTTCATTGCGTTGTCTCTTTCCTGTTCAAGTTGAGCCACTTTGGCTTGGAGCTCTCTAATGGTATTCTCCATTGCTTTCGCTTGTAAAATTGTGGGCTCTTTGAATTCCTTCATAGATTTAAATTCTTCTTGAAAGGACTCTATCACTTTCCAGTATGTAGAATTGTCGTCGTTTTCATGCGTTTCAGCTGTGGTGAAGTGGTCAGGGCTTGCTGTACTAGCATAGTTGCATTTTGTTGGAGTCATATTTCCCTGGCTTTTGCTGGTTCTGTTTTTTCTCTGACCTTTTGCCATCTGGTTGTTCTTAGCTGTTTGTTCCTGGTGCCTTCTGGGCTTGGTGCCAAAGGGGACGCTTTGGTGTAGCAGACGTATTGCTTGGTGATCTGTCGCTTTCCACTGGATGGATGGGGCCTTGTGTGGAGGTTCTCAGTGTGTCTCCCAGAGCTCACCCCTTCCCATTTTGTCCCAATTGGGGACTCAGGTGAGGGGTTGTGAGGGGATATGTTCCTGTAGGTTCCTGGGATCCAACTTGTCTTTGTATAGATGACAGTGCGGGTTGGTAGGCCGCAGACTGTTGGGTGGGGTTGTAGCTCCCCTGAAGCTTACATGTCCAGACCATGTTTGTGGTCCTCCCCAGCTGCTCTCAGGGGGTTCTCAGGGTCTATGTGCATCTAATAGTCAGAAGCACTGTGAGCTGGTGCAGCCCACTTCCAGGCAATGAGGAATGACCTGGGATTATTTCACTGCTCACAAGTCAGAGCTCTCTATGTTGCACACTGAGTATTCAGTCTGCAGCAGCTCTGCTGGTATGGTCCTGTGTGTCCAGGCACAGATGCTGTGGACTCTGGAGGTCCCAAGTTTGGGGGTTGAGTCTGCCAGCTGGAGCCCTGAAAGGATCGGACTCCATGCCCTTAAGGTGAGTCACTCAGCAGTGCCCCCCAGGCCAAAACCTCACTGTTCCAGTGGTGGAACTATATATGCTGAAGCGCTGTTTTCCTGCTGGAAGGGCCAGCACTAGCAAAAGGGTCTGACATTAACCCCACAATCTGCACAGGGCTTGGACCCTGTGGAGAACAAATCTGCCTTCCAACCCGGCCACCCGCCTTTCTGTCACTCTCGCAGCTCCACCTATGTCTGTATGGAGCTGGCTTTAGATACTGGCAATTGGGGCCACTGTCTTCCAAGTTCCGGTACCCTGCAGTGGAGCTGCTGCATAACCTGCTGCTGGAAGTGTATCCTGCTGCTCTGTCCAGCTGCAGCATTCTTTCCAATGACCGTAAATCCAATAGAGGGGCCTGTATGTATGTCCAACACCCCTCGGGGGAAGCACAAATATGCTTGTGCTTTTCAAAACGCCGCTGTGGACCCGCCAGCCACTGCGTGGTCCCACCGCTGTGGCTCCGCTAAGAGTGTATCCCGCTCCCACGGGTCCGCAACCCTTCGCTAAATAGCCAGGATGCCTGCGTGGGATCTAGGGGCCCAGGAGGCTGGTGAGTAACCCTGTCTGGGGTTCGGATCTGCCCGCTGGGTATTTGAGTGGCTCTTACCCTGTCCCTCTCCTGGTGATGATTTCTGGATTCAGCGGTCTGTTTTGCTGAGTGTCCGAGAGAGGGGAGGAGAGTCCTGCCCAGGGACTTTTAATGGTCCCTGTGACACTGGGTGAAACCCTGTGGGTTCGAGTCACTCAGATTGTTGCTCAGCGTCTTATAACTCTGTGGTTTTCCTCCTGTTCAAAATGCTTCCGTGCGGGCCGACACCATCTTGGATCCTCCATGACTATTTCTTTGATTTCTTCTTCTTTAATCTTCTTTCCTTATAGAAATTCAGGTGTTTTATCCTTTTATCTTTCTCTGAGAATTTTACCTAATATTTCTTTTACGCTGAGTGGCCCAGTGACAAATTTCCCCAAGTTCTGCCTATCTGGAAAGTCTCTTACTTTTATGTGTATGTGCCTATGTGGGTATGTGCACATGAATGTGGGTTTTCTTGGAGGCCAGAGGTTGAGATGCTGTGGAGCTGGGATTATGGTGGTTGTGAGCTGCCTGTGTGGTTGCTGGGAACTGAACTCAGGCCCTCTGCAAGAGCAATAAGTTTTCTTAACCAATGAGACATCTCTGCAGCACTTGTCCTCCACCTTTGAAGGGTAATTTCAGAGATAATAGCACAATCATTGGTGGGGTTTTCTCTGAATTTTTTTAAATAGACTATTTTTTATTGCTTGTTTTTATTTTTGGGGGTAGAGGAGTCAGAGTCTCAATTTGTAACTCTGGTTGGCCTGGAACTCACTAGATCAAGCTGACCTTGAACAAATAGGCAATCCTCCTCCCTCAGTCTCCCAGGGAGGAGTGAGTGCTAGGTTTACAAGTGTTTGACACCATGCCCAGTTTTAAAAGTATATTTTAAGTGTTTTTTTTTAATTTTAAAATATTTAATTATATTAGTTTTAACTATGTGTTGGTACAGTAAAGTGGGGTTTCCCATGGCTGCCTAGGCCTCTAGGGCTTTGCTCAATGTCAATCTCAAACAGATCTTTCAGTACAGCTCTGGACTGGAAATCACTCAGTGCTGCCCAACAAAACAATAACACTGACTGAGACTCCCCTGGGATAGGAGCACCCCACTGCTGACTACAGCATATCCATCCTCCCTCCACCTTGCTACTCCGGGTTCACCAGCTTCAGCCTCTGTGCATCCTCCCACCATGTAGTAACACCTGAAATGAGAGCCTCAGGCTCTCCCACAAGAGTATTTGGTCCCTGGCCTCAAAGCATGATGGGTCTTTTACTAGGTAGATCTAGTCTAACTATGAAGGGATTTTATGTTTTTCCCGGGCATCACTGATGCTGATTGATGGAGTGATGGTATGCATGCTAAATATTAGTTGGTCCTGCTTGCTGTCGGTTACTTTTTTTTCTAATCATTGTCCCTGATTGGTTGAAGAAATGCCGAGGCCTGAGATTAGGCAAAGACAGAGGTAGGCAGGACTAATTTGCGGGCTTCTGAAGCAGAGAGGTTCATGGGTAGAAGCAGCCTCCAGTAGATGAAGAGAAAAACAAAGTGTAGGAAGGAAGACACATGGCATGAGTTAAAGAAAAGAACCTCATCCCATGTGACATGGAACATCGGTATAGTGAGGAAAAACCAGCCCAGGGGATATATGTATATTATAAGGGGCTTTATTCAGAAATTGAATTAAGAGCCAGCTTAGATGGGCCAAGATTGCTCAATTCAGGCTAAGGCTTGTTAAAATCCATGTGGTTTCAGTGTGCTCATTCATAATGACTGGTTAAGGATTAACAGCCACCAATCAATTAATGATCATCTGAATACTGTTAAATAATTTAATTAGCCATTTTCTACAGCTGATTATACAGGAAAAAAAATTAAAATTATGGCTTATTCTCCTCAAGGAATTTCCACAGTATGGTCTAATCAGGCTGATTAGTTGTAGTCCCACTAGTTAAAGGAAATAATCATTGTGCTTACTGGTTTCAGGGGAACAAAAGATTTTGGTTTGTCTGATGCTGACTTTCAGTATAATTGGTGGGGCTACATTGTCCCGACTTGCAACTAAAAACAGATGGCAAAGCATTTCTAGTGACTACTGAGCTGATGTATCTGTGACAGACTTGAGAGCCTGGCCTAAGGCCTGGCTGGGCCCTGCAGGAGGCTCTCACAGGGCTGCTCAGAGCCCTCAGAAGGGCTGTCCTTTTCACCTGGGAAACAGATGAGGGTCACCAAGGGCAATTCCAACCAATATGTTCTTCTCATCTTGCCCATTAATTTATGCAGAAGGATGTGTCCTCTATGAATAGAGCAATGGTGTGTGTCCCCACACTTACTGCAGCCCATCAAATGTTTCAACAACATTGTAATCCCTGAGAGGGCTTAGATAGAGAAGGACAGGAGATAATTACTACTATTATATCTTCCTTCAATCCTGGGGAAGGTGGCTTGGGTTTTTCCATGGAGCACGGATATCTCTGCCACCTAGACATTAAGAGCCTATTTGTACAGCTCACTAAACAACCAGTCTGAGTGGGTTAATGGCCACTTACACTAGAGGCACTACCAGCTGCTACACAGTTGGTTGAAGAACAACAGCTTTCACTGGACATCTTGATCCCAGTACCAGTCCCTGTAATACTCCTATTTTTGGCATTTAAAAAAGGTCAGAACAATGGAGTTATTACAAGACCCAGAGCTATCAATGGTTATGTGGCCTCAGGTGGCTTCCTAGCCTGGCCTTCCTTCTCCCTGTGCTGTATCTTTCCCTTGGCACCTCATAATGGATGTGTTCTTTACTATCCTCAGGACCTCCTTGGTTTGCTTTTAGACTCCTTTTTCTTAACTTTCAGGAGCCTATGAATTGAAGTCTTTGAATTGAAGGTGTTACCACAGGATATGGCCAATAACCCCTATCTTGTGTCAACAATTTATTGCTCAAATTTTATTTTCTGTAATAAAAAAGAAGGTACCCCTCTCTCATGATTATTCATCAGAGGTATGATTTGCTTTTAGAAGCTCTTACTGGAGAATTATTAACTCAGTTGTTCCTTACTGTCCAGCTTCATCTACTGGTTAGACTAGCAATTTCTCCAGAAAAATCAAACAAAACACTTTTCATATTATAGAGGAACATACTATATGCCTCCAGAAGGTACAAATACGTACAGATCAATTGCAAGACTTAATGCCTTTCAAAATAGATTAGGAAACATTAGTTGGCTTAGACCTTCCTTAACATTAAGTACAAAAAAATTGTTCTCCTGTTTTCCATTCTAAGAGGAGATAATGACCACTCTCCTTCTAGACAACTTCACCCTGAAGGCAAAAGGATCTAACAATTAGTAAACCAAGCCGTCACTCACCCATATTGACCCATTTTGAGCTTCCCCTGTGCTCATTTCATATGTAAAATATCAGGCCTTGCTTTTTCTAGAGCTACTAGGTCCCCTGCTGAGAAAGGCAAACAGGTTTGCTTTGCTAATGGGCTTCATGTTAAAGAATAAGCAGGTTTCAGATGCGAATTTCTACAGTTTATTTATTTAAAAGAACATGCAACAGCTTTGCACTGGCCATTCTCAGTAATAACTACTCCAGTTTCTGAATAAGTGATTAAATAAAAAAGAAAAAGGTTTAAAAGTCTATGCAAGTTCTGAGAGTCTAAGAAAGTGATTTAAGGTGTGTAAATGCAAGTTGTAAAGGTATAAGAAAGTGATTTAAGGTATGTGAAAAAATGGGAAATATTTCAGACTTCTGTCCCCTTCTATGCTAATGTTATACTAAGATTTCAAAATTCCAGAGTTCTAACATTGATCAACGGAGTTCTGATTAAGTTGGTAGAGCACTCACTATTTATTATTTAGTCACAAGCTCAAGATTTTAAATTTCCCTTGGCTGTCTTCCAAGTACAGACTTAAAAGTGCTTCCCATCGTGCTAAAAGCCATCTCTGTCCCATCTATCGGTCTGGCTCTCTGGACAGGAAAAACAGTTCATGTTTCTAACCCAAAGCCATAAATGACGACTCAGAGGCTTGAGTCTACTCCAGCTGCTTTTCTCCATGAAAAGCAGACATGTTGACTGATTTTTTTCTACTATGAAGATTTCAGTACAGATTACAGATATTGGTAATGATAATAATCCTAAAATTTTTGTTTCTTTTGGTAAGCTAAAAATTCATGTAAGCTTGATGGAGTCATAAGACTTGGATCCACTTGTCACAGGTTAAAAGGACTCCAGATAAGTAATCCCTAAATTTCCCCACCTGCCTATTCCTAAAGCTGGGATCTCTCTCCCCTGGTCTTGAGACTCCTCCTCTCCCCCTGCTACTAGGATAATGGGCCTGAAAGTTCCGAAGTTCCTTTCGGTTCCTAAACTTTAACTTCTGTCCATAGTCCATTATCTGCCTCAACAGATTTCCACTTGGCTGACAGACACCATCCAGGAAACAGCAGATGACTCCCAGCCTTGGACTTGCTGAAAGCTGATGTGAATCAGTCCAGCCGATGTGATTGCTCCTTGTCTCTTCAGCTGGGTCAGCTGACCAGACGCTTCAGGTGAATATCCCATTGCCTGAACCCCCTCCCAGCTTCTGACACTAGCATTCCAGCCTTCCTGCGCTCTGACAACAACTTCCTGGTTTCAGCAGGAAGTAATTACAGAATAGAGTATATTCGGTCCTCACCAGGCTGGAATGTTAGGTCAAAAGGAAGTTCCTTGGCACAGGGACAAAATGTCTACCATAGTGCCTATTGGCATACCAGAAAAGGTACCTGTTAAAAACCAAATAGACCCAGATCTATCAACCAGTAGACGCATTAGCTGAAGTAATTCTACAATATGACAAGGCACTTGACTTGCTCTATGTAAAACAGTTTTTTTTTTTTTTTTGTACAGATTTAAGAGAAAATTGTTGTTTCTATACAAACCATTTGGGAATCATTACAAATAATTTGGTTGTATTACAAAAGGAGCAGGGAGAAACCTGAGATGAAATAAAAGACAGGTCTCATCCTCATTTCCAGGCTCCTCCTAGATAGTAACTCAGATGTCAGCTGTTCGGGTGATAATCTGAAAGCTGCTTGTATTCTATTGCTAATTACTGGCCCCCAAGATCTGGTTGTTGCCCAGATGAGTATATTGTTACATATACCTGTCTTTCCTGTGTAAACATTGCTCTACCTGATTTAAGGTGAATAAAGTGCCGAAAGCCTGGATTGGGTAGAAGAGAGGAAGGCAGGGAGAAGGTTTTGGGGCTTTTAGAGAGAAGTCAAGGGGAGGACAAAGAGGAGAAAGGCCAGACACCACGGGTTAGGTAATGTGAAAGTGCACGTGGCCATGAGGGACTAGCTCTGAGGATCACCATGGCATGGAGAGAAGCACCCCGATAGAAACATACAAGTATTTATGGGGGTTTGGGCTGGGAGCTAGAAAGCTAGCTTACATGATTAAATTCTACCCAGACCTAGTGCTTAGGCTAAAGTCCAATGGGTGACTGCGTGTGTTCATTTATAAGTGGCAGGTTAGGGGTTAACTGGGCCGCCCTAATAATCATAAGTATCAATTATAAAAATTAATATTTCCTTCTACAGTCAGCTACCACAGGGACTTTGGCCCTGTTTCTGCTAATTACTGTTGTCCCTTGCATTATTAACACCTTAAGTAGATGATAATTCCTGCCTGGGTACCGTTAAGTTGATGGTTATTAGATCTCAGTATAATCAGGTTCCCACCACAGAATTAAAGATTTGACTTGGGAGGATACAGTTCAGGGGGAGAATGTAAGAGCCACAAGCTTTAAGTTTTAATTACTGTGCCTAAGAAATCCATAAGACAAAAATGCCTCTAACCTATAAGCCCCTCCCCCAAGGATGGATATTTCCTGAGCTGCCGGAGGCTGTCATTCACATAGCATTACCAAGCCACATGTTTTCACTTCCCTAAACAAGTTTGGTTGACCCAACTGCACTGGATATGTGTGCTCACATATACATGGGAGGCACATACGAAGTATATCAAGATGCACGCTTGTCCACAATTGGATGAAGGTGGCAAGTATGTAGCCTAGCCAACGTAACTCATGACCATTTTCTGGGAACCCCGGAATGGACCTGGTGTTTATCATCCTGGTCTGTAATTAAAGCTTGCTTCAAATTTTGCTCAAAAGTGTGGTATGGTCTTATTTTCACCTGGTGGGATTAACAGTTTTAAATGTTTATTAATTTTGGTTTGGGTTTGGTTTGTGCTCATGTTTTCATTTTTAATCATTAGTATTTTCCATTTATCTTTTTAAAAATGTGTCATGTTTTACTTTGGTTTCCTTTTCCGCGTTTGAAAATGCTGTTCATGCTGAGTGTACAGAATAAGGAAATTCATTATAACATTCCTGTATGTGCATATGCTGCACTGTGTCATATGCCTGTGCTCTAATTCATTTTCCCCACGTGGCTAATGACCCCCCCATTAAGTCCCATCCACTTTTCCATGTTTCTAAGTAACTGGCTTGTTGCACATAATATGGACTCCAGTTCCATGTATTTTTCTGAAAATGACAAAACTTCATTGTTTTTATAACTACAGAACTCCAGCTTCGATTCTGCTTAGATGCTGTGCTAGTCATCAATCTGTGTGTATAGAATTACCCTAGGACTCCTTGGTGAACCCACCTTCACCTCAGTATTGCCAAATAATCATTGGGATTTTAGTTGTGTCTGTAAAATGTCACCGCCTTTTATCACTAATTTCATTAATTTGTTTCTTACTGTCTTGGTCACTTTAAACAGGGTTTGCCAATCTTGCTTATCCTTTTCAATACCACTTCTTTGTTGGCATTTCTACCTCTCACTCCAGCTCTCTTGTTGTGTTTTGTCATCACTTGTTTTGGAGTCTGGTTTGTTCTTGTTTCTCTTGAAGTGTTTTTGTCAGTTTTTTTGTGCTTTCAATTTTTGTGTTTGCTTTTTGGTATTGGAATTAATAGCTATAAACTTCACTCTGAGACCAGTTTTTAATTGTAAAATATAATTTATTTACAAGAAATTTAATACATTCATACATTGTCTTCCTGTCATATTTACTCTCCCTTCCCCTCCAATTCCTCCTGAATCTCTGACTCAAGTCCTCCTCCCAACTTCCTGTCCAATTAGTGTTGTTTATATATGGGAGTGCAAGGCCATCCACTGAAGCATGGTCATCCTACCATTGGCCATGCCTTTAAAGAAAACTGACTCTGCCTCCCCTAGCAGTCATCAGCTGTCAGTAGCACCTCAGCTCTGATTGTGGGCTCCTGTGCCCCTACCCCACCCATGTTGAAATGTTGACTGGCTTGATCTTGTTCAAGCCTTTGAAGGCAACCAGAGCTCCTGTGAGTACAGTGATTCTTGTCATGTTCAGGAGACACCCCAGTTCTCCCTGACCTCTGGCTCTTACAGTCTTTCTGCCCCCTCTTCTGCAATGTTCCCTGAGCCTTGACGGGAGTGGGTGTGATATAGGTGTCCTATTCATAGCTGAACACTCTGCTGACACTTGTTCTTTCCACTCGACTAATTGTGACTCTCTATATTAACTGCCAACCACAACACAAAGATGCTTCTTTGGTGAGGACTGAGAGCTGAACTGGGTATAGAGAGAGTTATTTAGAAGGCAGTCTGATATAACCATTTAGCAAAATAATAGTAGTGGGGGGGAACCAGTAGGGAGGGGCTTAAACGGGGGAAGGATAAGAAAAGGAAGGGTTGGAGGGAAGGCTAAAAGGAAGGACACTTGAAAGACACATATAGAAAAACTATTAATAACTCTCTAAACTATATGTATACAGTTTAAATGGAGTTACCCTACATGGGGGATAATGCTTCTTCCAGAAGCCACAAGTTGCCAAATAAAAAAACCTACCCAGAGCCAGATTTGGAATACCTCCCCTCAAGCTATTGGTCAAGGGGTCCAAGAAATGCCCCCCCAAACAATTCTGGCTATTACTACTATGCTTGGTTGCCCACCAGAACTTGATAGTAAGATCCCATTGCTATAGACACCACACACTTTGGCCACAGAACTTGAAGGAATCAAACTGATACTAAACTGGAAGCTCACTCCCTGCTGGCTAGCTTTCACAGTACTTGAAAGGCCTTAAGAGGCCACTGAGGAAGTGTCATGCCCAGCTTCTGCTGTCAACACAAACCTAGAGTCACCTGGGATGCGGATGGGCTTAAACTCAGGAATGACGTCACATAGATTGACCTCTGGCTATTTCTCAATTGTTCACTGCTGTAGACTGTACCTATCTCACTATGGGTGCACAATCCATAGGCAGGAGGGGCTGGACTATGTAAGAAAGGTAGTTGATCTTGAGCCTGGGAGCAAGCCAGTAAGCAGTATTTCTCCACAGTCACTGCTTCAGTGTCTGCTCCAGGTTCCTGCCTTAGCTTCCATTGATAATCTATAAGATGAGATAAACCCTTCCCTCCCCTAAGCTGCTTGTGGTCTCTGTTTTATCAAGAGAAGCAAACTAGAACAAGAGGAAAGTCATAAAGAGTGTTACCCAGTTTATGAACCCTATGAGCTATAATGATGATCAGACTGACAATATAGGACTATGTCCTATAGTAGTGGCATAAATATTAGGGGATCACCAACCACTTTATTAGGTTCAAGGCCTGTTACACAGGAGCAAATCCATATTTTATACTGTACATAGGGTTAAGAACCTGTGGCTAGGGAGCTCATAAGTCCTAGAGGTACACCCTACTATTAACTCCTTTTAATGTATCATTGTGTAGTGGTGTCACTCCCCAGAAGTGAAATTGGTAGCAATGGAGCAGAACCGAATGTCCAGCACCTCTAATGAAGAAATCATCATAAACTATTACAATATTTTAATGGCCCTTGACTTCGGTACATTTCCAGAGATGCAGCTGGCCATGCCACACCTACTCAAGTAGCTGCTGAAGCTCCTCAACAAGAGCAAAACCAATGCCTCCACATCATTGAAGTAGAACACATAAAACCATTAGACCACCCAAACATCATCAAACTTTTCCACAAACTTGGTACATCAGCAAACATGTTTGTCATCATGGAACAAGTGGCAGGTAGTGAGTGCTCTAGTGAGCCTCATTGAGGTGCACAGAGCTGTACACATGAGGAGGAGACAGTTCACACTTTCTGGCAAATGGTGCTGACAGTTAACTACCTCTACCAAAGCAAAATAATACACAAAAACATTAAACTGAAGAACATCCTCATAGATGAGGAGAGACATGCCACATTCCGTGATTTCAAGCTGTCCACAAAAGTCATCCTGGACAGAGGCTGCAAGAGGCCTGTGGAAACCTCTGAAATATAACCCTGGGGGTCTTAGTGGGCAGATGTTATGACAGACTTGCCAGTGACATGTAGAACCTTGGTACCGTGCTTTGTGCAATGGTAACAGGGTGCTTACCATACTAGGCACCAAACTTTTGAGGGATGCTATAGCTGATCATGACCACAAAGTGATATTCCACTTAACCTCTTAGAAACCAAAACATGGAAAATATCACTGTGTACACATACTCAGTGTCAACCTGGGTACCAGATGACTATGGACCAGCTCACAGGGCACCCATGGCTATTTCATAGTGAAGAAGGTTCACCACCTTCCTCTAGAGAAACAGTCCCACATGTCTCAATCTCCAAGACTGTAGACACGATGTTCACCATGGGATACAACTTCCATGAAATTGTGGAGTCCTTAAAAACACTGAATGTTTAATGAGACAGCAACACATGCCTTATTAAGTTATTAAGTTACAGGACTAACTGTTAGCAGTCAGCAGAGCCTTTGCAGCCATTTTGTCAAAAGCCCTGCAGGTCCTACCCCTCAAAAAGAGGAGTAGGATGAACTTGCCTATTCTACCTTCACATCACTTGGGAAGTGACAGCTGCTGGATGACCAGAAACAAAAGATGAAGGGTAGCAGAAGTCACAGCATGTCATGCTCTGCTGCCTGTAGAAGACGACCTGCTCTTGCACCCCATTCTCACAGCATGGTGCTGTGGGTGTCAATTTCGGCAGGACTATTTTGGATAACATTGAGATCAGCATGACATCCTATGATACTCCAACCTGAAAATCCATCCTCCCTGGGGACACCCTATGATGCAACAACCACTGAGCCAATAAGATCTCCTAGTCCTCTTAGGAAACATCAGCGGGCCAAACATCACCAGTAATCAGAACCATGATGTATCCACAATGTTCAAAACCAACAAATGTAGGTTCTAGGAGGAGGTGAGGAGTCAAACTGTTAATGCTCTGAAAATACTGTGCTGCTGCCTGTCAGCTCCAGATAGGAGTCAGAAATCCCAAAGTTTAGGGTATACAGTGAAGACAGAAGACGGTGGAAACCTTGCGGGTGTAGCTTCCAAGATGGATGGATGCACTTCTGCACTTTTGTCTTTGCTTTTTGAATGACCTTTGCAAATGAAAACATCCTAAC
Organism: Lophiomys imhausi; assembly: GCA_907164525.1. Taxonomy (NCBI): domain Eukaryota; kingdom Metazoa; phylum Chordata; class Mammalia; order Rodentia; family Muridae; genus Lophiomys; species Lophiomys imhausi. Next base: position 7,145,859 of record CAJQZJ010004381.1, read on the forward strand.
TCATTATGGGGAATGCAATCTGATATCTGTCACCTTGGGAGGGACAATACTTCAGTATCTCCCATATGTAGAACCTGAGAAAGTTGAGCCAGAAGCAGACAGCAGAAGATGCAACCAGAGGCTGCGGGGCGGGGGGGGGGGGGGGGGGGTAGCAAAGAGCACAGATTCAGAAGGAAGGAATCAGGTAGAGTGCTGTGACTCAGCTGAGCGAGCTCAGTGCTAAGTCCTGCCTATGTCAGAAGTCACTACAATTCCTGTGTGGCCACGGGCTGGTTCTGTGTGGAACGCTTATTTTAAGTGTCTTCAGTGGACAAGGGTAAGAGAAGGTGAGTGTGGGAGGGAAGAGAACAAGGTACAGGTACTGCTGGTGTGAATCTGTTTCTTGCTGGATGCTTCCACAGCCTGTTGCCAGGATGGGACCAGGGCAAACCAGACCAAGCTCATCCCTGAAGGCTGAGGTCCCCAAGTAGGTCCTTCTTGTGTCTACTCAGGGGAGGTCACAAAGGAAGGAGATAAGAGCTGTGCTGACCCCTTTAGTTTCTGAACACCAGCAAATACCAACTTGATGTTCTCTGGAGGGGCTGTAGGCCTTAGCCTGGGGAGTGTGGGGGGTTTTGTGCCAGTCTGGCCATTTTCCTGTAATGTTTTTCCTCTTTTGTAGCTGCTAATCTACATCTTGTACCATGTAGCCAGGTGTTCTTTGACCTGGGTGCTAGCACTGACAAGCTATGGTAGTGATGGCTCAGAAAATCATCCTGGTCTCTTAATAAAGAAGCTAATGTGGGACTTTCCAGGGCCCTGGAATGCAGTCTAAGGACCCACCATAAGGACCTATGTGGCAGAGAACAATCTCTCCTCCAGGGGCTGGTTTTCAATTAGGCCTTCTGAAGTCTTAGGGGCTTACAGGACAAATCCCTTGAGGAGCTACCATATTTGGGGGGCTGACTGCTGAACACCATGCCCCTTTTGGACCTGTTTGGTTTTCACCATATAAAAGGACCACCAATGTCTTTTTTTTTTTTTTTTTTTTTTTTTTTTGCCTAACAGATATTCCAGACAATCTTTCTGAGCAGATTAAGACAATGTCCCAGAAGAGCCCAGAAAAGGGATGTCTCAGCAACTGTCCCCGCAACCCATCCTAGGTCACCATTAACATGAAGATGAGGAACTTGAGATCCTCCAGGTGGACCACCTCTTTCTTGTTTGGCCAGCAGGAGCTACAGCCAAGTTAGTTGCACTTGGAATCAGATGCTGAACAAACGTAAAGATCATTGGGATTGCTGCTGCTGCTGTGCACAGTTACTCTGCCAGTTTATAAGAACTATGGGTTAAACACCAAGGCTCTCATATTGGTGACTGCAAAGCCAAAATAAGCAGAGTTGAGACATAAAAATAGGAGAAAGAATGACTACTGGCAGATGGCAAGATTTCATTTCAAAAGCAATATCCCCCTCAAAGAAAGAATGAGGACTTTATTCAGGGAGCCTTAGGCATATTCTTAGATGAATATGTTCCCTCCTAATTATGATCTGTAAAGGAAAACACTACACTGCTGAGCATCTGTTTACTATACTTGTGAGCATGCTCAGTAAAGGAGTTCACTTGTGAGCATGCTCAGTAAAGGAGTTCACTTGTGAGCATGCTCAGTAAAGGAGTTCACTACATACCTAAGCATGTTTAAAGAAGAAATGCATTATATTCCTGAGCTTGCTCAGCTTAAGGTCACAGAGTTCATTCTTAAAAGATTTAAATGATGAACTCAAATGGCTGTTGGCTTGGTCAGTTCACACTATAACGCTGAAGCTGAAAAATAACATAAGGGACACTTTGAAGGTGCATTGATACAAGGGTCTGCCCTGGAAGGGGACTATCTTGCTTCATGCCTGATAGCACATCAGTGGGTCGGGAAAGACTTTTAAGTGAGCCCTGCAACCTTCTCACAGCCTGGTCCCTGAGGCTGGACATGGGATGGAAGGAACCAGTCTGAGTACTATGGAAATTGAGCAATAAAACTGCCCATCCCACCTCACTAGAAAGGCTGCAGTGCCTGAGGCAATATGAGGTAATTCAGGTCTGCCACACTAGCTCATGGGAGCCATTAAGGACCCTCAGTTATCATAGGCTGAAGTCCCCATAATTATTAGGAACTAGAAGATGACAAAGAAGGGACAGGCATTTCTGATAGAACAGGAATGAGAAAGACGTGATCTCCAGTACTAGGCCAAATGAGACTGTGCTTACCAGAAAGGTTAATCCAATGGGGATCTCAGGACTAGGTTGGGGCTTTGATGACTTGGCTGATCCTTGTGGTGGGAAGTGATATTTACATGGAAATGGGATTTGAGAAGTGCAAAAGCAGTGAAGAAGGAAAGAGAGAAGGACAATATATAGATACATATTAATATTGGTGAAAAAATCGTTATTTTATAGGAAGGGGGATATATGGTAGAAGTTCGGCCTCTTTAGTAAATTAGTATGCAATTCAGCTTGGCATCTGGCAAAACATAAGGAAAGCTTGGTGTCCCCTTTGCTTGCTGAAATGGTTTTGTTTTTTTGTTTTTAGAAACAGGGTTTCTCTGTGTAACAGAGCCCTGGCTGTCCTGGACTTGCTTGCTAGACCAGGCTGTCCTTGAACTCACAAAGCTCTACCTGCCTCTGCCTCCTAAGTGTGGAGATTAAAGGTGTGCGCCACCATACCAGGCTTGCTTGCTGAAATGGACAGAGCGCAGTTGATACCATAGTTCTAAGAACTGCCCTGTTGAAAGGGCATGGCTAAGAAACTAGACAAAACTGCAAGAAGACATCAGTTGGTAAAAAAAAGAAACCAGACAAGCTGTAAGAGGATGCCAGTTAAAGAAAAAGAAGAAACCAGACAAGCTACTAGAGGATGTCAGTTGGAAAAAGAACAGGATTGCTGAAGAGAGAGTTCCTCAAAGGCTCCAGAGCGCCAGAGAATGAGTGAGGTGAACAGAGTTTGAAAGCCATTTGAGCAGCCTTCAGTTTGGCAGTTGGAACAGACCTCCTTTATAAATGGCCACTATTTGGTGGTTGAAATAAGCTGGCCTTGTGATATTAGTCCCAATAGACACCGAGCTTAAAAGGAACTGCCTGCTGGGACTGCCATAAATCAGGTTATCCTGCATGGACCTACACTAAAAATATTAATATCATCTTAAGAAGAAATTAAAGTTATAGGTATTAGTTAGGTGTATAGATAGTTAGGTTTTTATAGACACCAATAAAGATCAAGTTATAAATAAAAATATTCAGTTACAGGGGTCTATCCAGGTCAGTCAAAATCAAATGTGGCAAGAACTATGTTAAGAAGTTCCTAAGGAAACAGTTAACAGAATGTCAAGTGCTGTGCTAGTGAGTGTCTGGAGGCTTTAAAAATTGAGCAGCAGTTCACAAAAGACATGTGATTTTAAAAATGGAGATGAAAAAAAGATTAACCCTGATATGGGTATAGGCAAACCCCCCTACCACCACCAAGTATGTGATTTAAGAATGCTAGGGCTGGGGATTATTCTAGCCAAGAAACAGAATTCCAGGTAGGTAATTTCACTGGCCCAACAATGGGGCCACCCCAGGCCATGTCACCCTACTCTCTAAGAGTCAGGCAAATACAACATCCAGAGTCAAAGGCAAAGAAACCTGCCTGTGATATTCTGGAAACACCACAAGGAGAGTGCTCTTCCAGCTTACCCTTCTGAGTGGGAAGTGGGTTGTCTGTCCATGGAGTTATTCCTTGGATCCAGACCTTCCAGTTCACCTGGGAAGAAGAGCACACATGCTTGGTTTAGCTTTCTATAGGGGCAAAGACAGATGTACAAGCAAGCCTGTCAGTGTTCAGAAAACTCAGAGGACAAAGACAAGATGGTGCCATGTGGGCAAACTTCTCTGAGGCTAGAACAGTAGTTTCTCAACCAGTGGGTCACAACCCCTTTGGGGATCAAATGACCTTTTCACAGGGGCTACCTAAGGACAACAGAAATCACAGATGTTTACATTATGATTCATAACTGTAGCAAAATTACAGTCATAAAATATCAACAAAAACAATTCTATTGTTGGGGTCACTGTAATATGAGGAAATGTATTAAAAGGTCACAGCATTAGGAAGGTGGAGAAACACTGGTCTAGGAGAAGCAGAAACAAGAGACTACTATGCAACCTCTACCTGACTTTTACAAATCATATTCTTTTATAATGTGCCATTATAAAAGTAGTGTTTAAAGTTTATCCCAAGAAGAGCCATAGACCATTGGAACTTGTGGACAAAGCCTCCTATGTCACTAGGGAGACGAGGGACAGGAAAAGGTATAGTGAAGGAAAGGGCTGGCTGTCAAACAAAGGATTCTAATGCCAAGTTTTAGGAGACAAATTCATAATGGGAAATTTCCCTTCTTTTTTATTTCTTCTTATGTAGCCTCAGCTGGCCTTGAACTTACTATGTAGCCAAGGACAGCCTTGCTTGAACCACTGATCCTCCTGCCTTCACCTCATAAGTGCTGGAATATGCTGTATGTTACCATAGCTCCAAGAACTGAAGACTTTCTTAAGCAACTAATTCTAAGATGCCTCCAGTCCAGTATGATCAATCCCACAACTATCAAGACAGAAGTGTACTCTTCTCTATAAGCACAATTGAATCCTCTGCTGACATCACAACTGTGTCAAGCAGTTCCTAAGGAAGCAGTTAATGTCAAGTATTGTACTAGTGAACTTCTGGAGGCTTTGATGACTGAGAAGGCAAGCATACATTCAAACTGTACAGACCGAACATGTCTCCAAAAACTCATGATGAGAAGCCTATTGTCCTTTAGTCTCAGGGAGGGGCAGATGTACCACCAACCCAGGAAGCCACAAGAAATTCTCACACAGCTCCCCCACCCCCAACTCCCAAACGCACTTCAGTCCATCTAGGCTTTACCCAGGATCCAGGCCTCAGCAGGGTCTCAAAAATAAGGGTGAGAAACAAAGTTTTGAACATCAAAATCCTACCACAGGGCAGCCAACAGTCAAAAAGGGAGGTTGTGACATACTATGCTGGCCATGAGAACACTGTAGTAAATGAAATAAGCCAGGTACAAAAGGACAAATATAGTAATGATTACACTCATTTGAAGTCCCTACAGCTGCCAGAGCCATAGAGACAGGGAAGACCAGGGAGTAAGGTTTGTTCTCTGACATTCACATGCATGTAAATGTAAATGGATGTGCATTCTTTCTCACGTCTCTCTCTCTCTCACTCACACTCACACACACACACACACACACACACACACACACACACACACACACAC
>CAJQZJ010004381.1:7151174-7215123 GCA_907164525.1 Lophiomys imhausi
CACACACACACACACACACACACACACACACACACACACACACACACAAATAAAATATAAATACAATTTATCAAAAAAAAAGATATTGGAGGAGAAAACTCTAGCTTGTATGTGGTACTGGAAAGTATCTTCCACCAACAGAGGGGAACACCCTAGCTAGATAGGACTCTGGCCCCATCCTTAGCCTCTGTGCATGCTGCAGGGACAGTGTTGGCTCTTGGTGGCCCTAGGTTGCAGCATGAGAGACTCCGGAGGGCTGGGGCAGGACAATGACTGATGATGCCATCTAGCCATGTCGTATGAACAGAAAACAAAAGCAAACCTTCACCCCAGTAACCAACCATGAAACCTGTCTGGCTGCTAAGTATACACTTTGGAAGGAATCCACAAATCTAAAAGTCAAACCCCAGTTCCCTGAGGTTTACAGTCTCCCTCATCAATTCAAACTAGGACATGACCACCCTGTGCTCCTGATCTCTCACTTGTGAGAAAACGTCAAGCTTCTCAAGATATTGTGAAGACAATGGAACTCTGTGGAAAGGAAGGTGATGGGGCCTAAGCTACACAGTCCAGTCTGGGTGTCCTGGGGTTCAACCAACTGCAGATTCAAAATGAAGGAGGTGACATTGGTCCTGTGAGTGCAACAGCTAGGCCATGACAGTCACACCTGTTGGTAAACACATACAGAGCATTTTCTTTGTTTTTCGCTAATTGATACAGTTGTGCTGGCTAACAGGACCTAGAGTCACGCAAGAGACAAGCCTCGGGTCTTATCTGCAAGGGGCGATCTAGGTTAGGTTAGTTGAGGTGGGAAGCCCCACCCCCCCGAATGTGGGCGGCACCGTGCCAGGGGCTGGAGTCCAGGAGAAGGAAAAGTGATCTGAGCACCAGCATCCATCTCTGTGCTTCCTGACTGCCACTGCAATGTGACCAGCCACCTCCTGCTCCTGCAGTCACGCCTGCCCTGCCTGGATGGACTGTAACCTCAACTGCAAATATAAGTAATAAATAAATAAATAAAGCCGTTCTGCCTTTCTTAAGTTGATTTTGTCAGGTATTTGGTCATAGCTGGCAGAAAAGTACCCAATCAAACAGTACAACTATGTATTAACATTCACATTGCATTAGGTACTGTGAATGGTAAGGTGAATGGTCTGATCTAAAGACAACCTCTTATGCTTGACCTAAAGGATTTTCGTACCTAGTGAACTACATCTGATGAAAACAAAACAAAACAAAACAAAATCTACTATTGGAATAACTAGTGGAGTCTCAACCACTCACAAGCAGCCAACTAGTCTATATTTAAATAAGAAAAACAGGAACTGAAAATAACTAGACTGTCTCTCTACCTCACTTTCTGTGTTTTCTGTGTTATTTTCTCTTCTCTGTCTATAAATGTGGCCCATTCATGTGCTGGGCGTGACACAGGAATATATTCTTGGTCTAGCATGCTGTAGAATTCTAGAATGAAATTAAAGTCTAATAAGATGAACAAAGAGATGGGGCTGGAGACATGGCTCGATGGTTAAGAATGTTAGCTATTCTTCCAGAGGACCCACATGGAGGCTCCCAATCATTTTTAACTTCAGTTTCAGGGGATCTGACTTTATCTTCTGGCTTTCACTGGCACCAGTCAAGCAGGTGGTACACAAACATACATGCAGACAAAACATTCATACATATAAAATTAAAATTTGAAAAATATTCAAAGTGAAGCTGGGTGTTGGCTTCGTGGTAGAGCACTTGCCTTATAATGTAGAAGGCCCTGGGTTCAATCTCCATCAATGAAAAAAATTTACAAAAATATATGTTGTAAAAGCCAATATATGTTGGCTTTTAGCATGAATAATGGAGGATGAGTTAAACCATACAAGAACATAGGTGAGTCATGAACACTATGGCATTTTACATAAGTGATTTGGGTTCATATCTAAAGCACTTTGATATGTACAGGGGAGAGGTGGCTAATATGCAGGAATTGAATACCTTTGGACACTGAGAGGAGCCAGCACACACCCAGAACATGGCTGATAAAAATAAACTATAGAAATCAAAATGAAAAACAAAGTGTACTCAATCAAAGCCCAGGCTGTGTTTGTCTCACTGGCTTTACTAACCTCTTTTGTCACTTTTGGTGACAACCTTGCAAAGCACCCAGTCAAATCACCAGTGACAGCTCAGAAGCATCCTCTCAAGTCTGCTCAGAAAAATGGTAACTGTGCCGACAGCAGGGTCAGGAGATGCAAGCAGCTTAGAGAACTGTGGTGGTCTGCTTACACAGTAGGCTTGAGAGAAAGTTCAAGAACAAACTCCAATAATGTCAACTACACTTTCTGTGATAAATGATCTGCAGTACATTTTTAAACCATCAGTGGTTCTGACCCAGCGCATGTATCAGGCAATTTTCTTCTGATGAGCAGTCAGTACAGAACCATACAGCTTCTCTCAGTAGCAAAGAAGCCTCAGGTATTTCCAGTCATAATAAAGGATGGCATGCAGTTTTAAAAAACAAACAAACTTTTAAGGCAATGTCAATTCAGGGGTCAATAAAAATCTCTCATGCTCTTTCATATTGGAAAACTAGCTCTGTGCTTATATGTATATATTATACACATGTGTGTGAGTATGGATATAGGCTGTGAAGTGTAATAGGAGACCACATTGTGGGAGAAGACATTGGGGAAAAGGAAGAGAGGGCAACGGAATGACTGTTCTATGAAAGCTGAGGGTTTCAGGGACAGAAGGGCATAATGTGGGGCAGGGGACAGAGGTGAATCAAGGGACAATCAATGCAGATTCTGTCTGAAACTTCTGCAACAAAACCTAATATACCACATGCTAATTAAAAAAAAAAAGACATGGGTTGAAAGTGACGCAAAACAGAACACTAAATATTTACAGGTCAAGTGGGTGAACTAGACTCTTGCTTTTTACAGGCTCCTGGTGAGTCACAGGGTTTTCACTAATCCTCAGATAAACACTGTAAAAACTGTTCTTGTCTTAGACATCATCTGCCAGCTAGCGAGGAGTATTCCTGTTGAAAAATAAACAGCACCTAAATCCATCAGCCTTCAAGGGGCAGACAGTCTTCCAAGGAGATTCCCCACAAAGAAAAAACATAATGGGACCTGGAGAAATCCAGGGCTCTGAACTGAAAAGCAGTCCCCACGCACTCTTCACTGGTTATTCCAGGGCATCACATCCCCTGGCGTCAGGAAGATGTCTGAAGACAAAGATACTTCCAAAACCCAAGAACTATCTGCTGCAGGAGGAGGCTTCTTTCATGATGACCAAGCAAGACACTGATCATATTTGTCTTTGTGGGTCTGAGTTAGTGTAAGGCCAAAATTAACCAGGCAGCCCCACTTGTCCAAGGACAGGTAACTTTCTGGAATGCTGGAGGCTATTGTTTAAGGTAGATAACAAACAACACACATGTTTTTGCTTCCCTAAACAAGTTTGTTCGACCCAACTACACTAGATGTGTTTGATCAAATGTTTAGGAAGGAGGTATATGGGCAGGAAATATGTCAGGATGAACGCTTGCTCCTGATTGGATGTAGGCAGGAGATACACAGGCAGGAATATGTCAGGATATAAGCTTGACCTGGATGGAATCTGATGGGAAATACACTGGCCTTACGAGGTTGCCTTTTAAAGCCTCTGCAAAATACGACTCATTGCCATTTCCTGAGAACCCTGGGATGGTCCTGGGCAGAGTCCATCAACCTGGCCAGTATTTAATTAAAGCTTGCTTTAAATTTGGCTTAAAACTATGGTAAGTGGTCTTCTTCTCCACTGGTGGGATTAACATTACCTCACTCAGGATGATTTTTTTTCTAGCTCACCACAGCCAGACATCACCCAGAGAGTAAGAAACCTCGGAGGACTCTGCCCTAAATGGGATGTCTCCATCAATTCCCTCACCTCAGAGCTCAGGGAACTCTGTGGAAGAGGAGATGGAAAGATTGTAAGAGCCAGAGGACACGAAGGAGCAAGGCCTTCTAAACATAGCACACACAACTGACACACATAAAGTCACAGAGACAGATGCAGCATGCACGGGGTCCTGCAACTGAAAGGAGATGTGGACATGTTGCCCCCATCCCTAACCCTAAAGCAATCTTATTTTATTATTATTTCTTAGACACCTGTTTGTTTTCTAAGGAGATAATAAAGGGTGTGGAATTGGAAGGGAGAGGAAGTGGGTAAGAACTGGAGGGAGTAGAAGAGGAAAAACTGTAATCAGAATATACTGTATGAGGAAAACCTATTTCTAATAAAACAAAACAAAAACAACATAAAATCAAACCCTACACAGATGGCATGTTTATGCAGAAGGGACATATAAGGGATCTGCAAGCCCTGATGTTACAATGACGAATCATTGTAGGTATGCTGACAGCCATTGTTCCCAGTCTGAGAATCTCCTAGCTGTGGTTCTTCTTCCCTACCTTAGCAAACTCTTCAGTGTAACTCTTAAGCAGCACTTTCTTTCCATCAGTAAATACGACCAGGACCATTTCACTGGCTTTCCCAAGTTCATTAGTTCTCTTCCAGACAAGTCTTGAACCCAGTGTCTTCTCTCCTCCCCGCCCCGTCCAAAGAACAACCCCACTATTCTTGTTGAACTTTACTCACGTCCTTTCTTCCAGGTCCACACCTACATATATGACGCCCTGACAAACACATCCTTTCAAGAGACAACTGCACTGAGTTGTTTCCTTTCTCAAAACCCTCCAAATGGCCTCCCAGCCAGTTCACTAGAGCTACAGGTCCTGCTCAGAGCTTCACAGGACCTGTCCCTGCTCTCTGGGCGGTCTCATCTCCAACCAGGTCACTGTCCTGACCTTTCTGCTAGTTTTAGTCAACCCAAGTATTTCCTGGCTCTGAGACACAGATACACACTTTGTGGTCTTACCACAACTCCAGTTCAAGGTCCATCTCCCTGCAAAACTCACCCTCTCAGCTAGGACCTAAGTCTCACCTACCTGAGGCCTCCTGCACCACCCCACATGACTTACCAGTCTCTTCCTAACATTGCCTCTCTGGCACCTGCAATGCCCAACTTGTTGCTTTATTGCCCCCATCCAACAAATGAGATGATTCCATGATTTCCAAGAAATGGTAAGGTGGTCTCTTATGGCTTGTGTGTGGGTTTCCTCCTCCAAATGGATACTGAAGCTTGGTCCCTTGTGTAACATCAGGCAAGATGGCTTATCAGGTAAAGTGTTGGGGGCAGCTGACAATCCTGGAATCAATGTAAATGTGGAAGGAATAAACCAACTCTACCAGAGTTGTTCAGTCACATCTGAATGTGTGCTGTGTCATGTATGCATCTCAACATCCTTACATCATACTCAATATAAGGGGTCCTTGAAGGTCTTACCTAACCCCTGAAGTCTCAGCTTCCGTGAAGACATGTCAGTTCACAACTAGTAAAATAGATAACCTAGCTAATACCCAGCAGTGCTCACCCAACACAACAGGGTGTACACGGCAGTAGGAACACACAATCCGCAGGCTTGCAATGGCTACATTATCACAAGGGTATTCTAGCCCACTAGCTGTCCTACAGAGGAGTCGGCAGCACTTCTCTCTGCAAAATGATTCTCAGGGCAGTTGACATCAGTGTAGAAGGCTCAGCACACCTGACTGCCTGTCAAAGAAATATCACAATACTGTAACTGCTGTTTGTTACCCATCATATTGACCACACCGTGAAAGATAAGTTCTTCATGGCTTTCTCTCCACCAGGCCCAGCCATTTGCTGAAGGGGCATCTGCATGACTAGGATGCAAACAAGTCTGAATCCATATGCATAAAGAATAATCCAAAGTCAACACTGAAGAGAACTCTTTGGCCCTAAAGAATTAACTAACACGTTACAGGTAATCTGATAGCTCAGAACCACCATGGTCAATAGTCTCATAGGCCAGTAACAACTCATATAGACCTCCAACACATGCCAATTCACTGTTGCCTATACACGCTCCACAAAAACATCTGATCATATATATATTGCATACATGAATGCACAGGCATGCACACACAACACACACACACACACACACACACACACACACACACACACACAGGTTGGGGGTGTAGTATGCCAGTAAATAGGAAGACACCCTATGGGTGAGGGGCCAAACTTTGACTTTTACATCATGTAACAATATCAGCAGGACAAATTTCATACCAACCTGATGCCACTGAACCCAGAACTGAGAAGAGATGAACATTATATCCTACCAAAGCCAGTTCCTGCACACTACATCCTTCCCATGATGAATACAGCAAACGGTCCACCAACTTCCTATACAAGAACCTCCACTCCAACCTCCAAGACAGAGCACATATTTCAGAACATACACACTTCATAGATTGTCAGCACATGAACACGCGTTATCTACATCCTGAATATACAGATGTACCATATATTATTGCTTAACTTCTAGAGAAAAGAAACACACCTACTTACTCTGTTACATATATGCTTCTCTACAACTATACACACACAAGCAGCAAGTGCCTGTTACAACATGTACAACAAACATGGCTCACGTGAACATAATAGAAACGTAATAGGCACTCTACAAACCACTGAATACACACTAATTTTCTTATGTATCACCCTGAAATGCATCCACAGGAAATTAACAGTCCCAATAAATATATTCCACACTTCCTATACACACAATCTCCACAATCTCTATGCTTCCAATTACAGACAAGAAAGCTCCATGTCTACCATAAAACACCTGCATCAGCCCCAAGAACTCAAACACATCCACAGCCAAAAACAATTATCTAACACACAAGACAAAACACAAACACTGGGAACATATATACAAGCAAAACCTTCAAAAATACTATGCTAAATAAATCATACCATAAAGAAGACTACAAAACTACCTATATACTTATAGACCCCAAATATGCATTCACAAAATCCATGAATGGATAGCCAAACATTCAGATACATACTCACAGAACAAAAATATATTAATCTCTCATAAACAGAGTCCTGCCTTGATTCCATGCCCAGCACCAAGAGGAGAGATACATATAGAGACATCCACAAGAAATGTCTGTACACTAGTTTCTGTACACTGTCTATATACATACAACTATCACAAACATGTACATGCAAACATTTCTACTACCTGAATATATATTTCTGTAACATATTATACCCAAGTTCCACACTTACAGCATACAGCCTCCCAAACTCATTCCCTAAATATACTCATATATAGCTAGAAACCCTCTATTATTAATCAAATGTGATATTCTACTAATATGTCCTAGTCTAATTTTCTGTGATACATATTTCATGTGCCTACCTGGATATACATAGCCACATTAAATATCCCACACGCACAGAAGTATCTCCAGCCCAGCGTACCATTTTAAAAAATCACCTGTAAATCCAGAATTATCTGATAGAAACCACTTCCTATATCACCAATACTAAACATTAACCATATCATAAACCCTAATGCAGTAAATTCAGTTCCCGCACTTACCTGAGCAAACAACCTCACCTAGTCATCAGAGGCACACATCCTTATTTCATGCATACATATGAATGACTCCCTAAGTACAATATGTAGAGTCACAGAAAAGATTCATTGACTCATTGACACCTCCATGACCCTTTAGTAAGTATACTGACACCTAAGCATTCCTCACACAAAAATCTGGTCACATACAGAAAACATACATGCCCAGGAGGTTTAGAAGAAATACAAACTTCACATATACATGTGGTACTCTACAAGCACCAAACATCTGTATAAATACACATAACACTACAAATAAGCAAATGTATCTCCCAATATAATCTAATACCATTTGCAAAATCAAGATGACACACTGTGAATGTTCACAATGATAGCCTCTCTGTCCTCCAAATGTAGTCATATGAACTCCACATCTCAGATGTGTGCACCCATTCTACCAGCCCTTAATTGCTCACACACTGGACCTCACATGCTAAAATATACATAGACAAATCCTATAACCATCCACGACAGTCTGAATATACAAATAATTCACCTACATTTACCAAGAATATTTACCTATTTGCACAATCACAGATATACATTTCATTTCTTTAACATTGTTCACATACAATTATTTCCTGCCCAGCATATGTATGTATTCATTTCAAGTTCCATGACAAACTGAAATATCCCAACTTTCAGGGGGAAAAAACAAAGATAAAATGTTCCCAAATTGCAAATACCTAACCTCAAGTCCCAGTTGACAACCATGTTATCTCACATTGTCTAATTGTCTACATACAATAAACTCTACTCATTATCAAAATCCTTTAATTCAAAATATCTAAAAAAAAAAAAGCCAGGCATAGTGGTGCATGCCTTTAATCCAAGCACTCAGGAGACAGAGGCAGGTGGATCTCTGTGAGTTCAAGGGTAGCTTTGTCTATGAAGCGAGTCCAGGACAGCCAAGGCTATCCAGAGAAACCCTGTCGTGAAAAACAAAAAAACAAAAACAAACCATCACCCACATGCAAATATACACATTAGATTCTCATCACCCATTTAAAAATATAACTCAACTCCAAATTAACTCAAACATTAGTCCCAATTCATGTCCTAAAACATACACAAGTACACATACACTGAGTTGCTAGTCCAAGAAGACAGCAAGCACACTCATACATTCATACATGAGAATTCTCACCTCACAGTGACAATTCTCATGTCCTTTAAATCAAAATCAAACTATGCATTGCCTCACATTCTCAAACACACGTGTAGTCCCAATAAGCTACATACACACACACAGAGAGAGTTAATTACATAATAGATAAATCATATACAATTTAATAATAGTTAAATTATTAAAATAGTTAAAATAGTTAAAATTAATAGTTAAAATAGTTAAATACAATAAAATGTTGTAAATTCATGTGATTCTCACACAATGATTTTCTTGATTATTTTCACTATTATGTTCATAGGAACACATAAGATTGACTTTTAAAAGGCCTATAATTCCACTAAAGTTCCTAACATCACTGCCCATTAATGAATCTACAGCAGGAAAACAGACTTATCTTTCTGCTTACATAGACAAGTTTCATAAGCACAGGAAAGATGACCTATCATTTTCAATGATATGAGCTACTCTTTTGTTGGAAGATAATGCTTTGCAAACACTTAGAAGCCTCCTGAGAGTGTAGGGGACACAGGTGCAACACACTTTAAAAGCTCACATCATATTTATTAAATTCTCCAACACAATTCAAAAGCCAGGCAACCTATAGAACAAATGGAGAAGCCCTGGTCTGGACACTTGCCAATGCCAGGGATGTAAAAACTCCCAGGCTTCAGGCTGGCTTCAAGCCACTCAGGGCCATACTGCCTGCACAATACAAGGATCTGACAGCCAAGGTCAAGGACAGTGGCGACTGCATGCTCAAGAAGTTAGGTTTGAGTTTCTGTTATTTGCTTTCTATGTAATAGACACCAGTTGCCCCCATAATCAGCCAACTGACCATTAGTATGATGTCGCTGTGCTGGAGCCCCTCCACATTGGTGCTGGTATCTCAATGCTTGCACCCGAATCCTCTACGGTTGCACCAACACTCTCAGCACTGGTGCTGGCACACGAGTCTTCTGTGCTCACTCCCACCATGCAAGTGCTGGCATGCATGTCCCTTCCTGAGTGGCCCAGCAATATATGGACTCTAGGAGCCACTGGAAGATGAGAAATACCCCAAAACACCACAGCCAAGAACATGAACATGTGTAAGTGGAAAAGGAAGCCTGGAGCTCCCCAGAAAAGGACAAACTGCATCATGGGTGCCTCCCAGCCTGGTCATAGAACCTGGGTGGCCATCCCTCTTAAAACTAGGGATTATAAACTTTCCAATCATGTGTTTAGCATCCTCACTCAAAAACGTTGAAAAGGTCTGGCCTGAAACACCTCCTGCTGGCCAGAGTGCTTTGGATGACATTTGTCTCCTTTATGCTTTCGAGGAGGCTGGTGGATCTCTGTGAGTCCAATGCCAGCCTGGTCTACAAAGTGAGTCCAGGACAGTCAAGGACACACAGAGAAGAAACTCTGTCCTGAAAAATCTAAAGAGAGAAAGAGAGAGAGAGAGAGAGAGAGAGAGAGAGAGAGAGAGAGCAGCATGTCCTCTCTCAGACCATCTGAAAGTTCCACTTAGGAACACTTCTAGGGGAAAAAAAAATTCAGACCCAGCAGATTTGCCCAGACTTTGCATCTAAAAGGTCCTCCCTATGACATCCACTGTGTTAACTTCACCTGCTTCTCAAGGAGAACTCTGTTGATAAAGGTCTCTTTGCTAATCAAGGCCACTCTGCCAATAAATGTCACCCTGCCAACAAAGTTAGTTCACAAACATTTCCTGTGAAATTTTCATTATACCTTTGGCACTTGATAGTCTGGGTCCTCTAAACCTCTCTTCCTTTTTCAAACCTCTGCCACAGTGGGAACTCTACTGACTCCTACCAGGGCAGTGGGTGGTCGTGCCCAGCAGCTTCTATTGCAGCTCTCTGGATTCTCAGCCATATCCCCACTCAACCATTTCCTAGTAACCCTTGCTGTCACGACACAAAATGAGACTACTGTCTCCCAGCATTACAACACTGATAAAATGAGACACACAATATCAAAATGGGAACCAGAGAAGCTTTCTTTAAAGGGGTGCTACAACCATACCCCCACACAGAAGGGAACCTGCTCCTTCAGTTATGATGCTCTTTGTCCTAATGAACCCATCATCAATGGAAACATCCAAAGTCAGATATGCATTTAACACCTAAACTACCAAGCACTGTAGCCATGAACGACCTATGTTCACCATGCTCAGAACATATATTAGGCTATAACAGGGCAAAATCCTCTACCAGTTCATGGTAGAGTATCAAATGTCTCATATTCCTAAAACTCAGGTGTTTTTTAGACATATGATACAAGGACACAAACATAATATGTAAACATACTAACAGCTCACCACAGCACAGAGTACTATCTCTTTTACTCCCCGTGGCTGGTAGAAGCTGCTGCTCACTGCCCGTGCCTAGCATTGCTAACCCCCAGCACATCTCCAGGCCGGGGTAATCCAGTTTTGCAGCCCCACATCCAGCCCAGAGCTAACTGGCAATAAAACCAATATTCCGTTTCTCGAGACGCTACTTTAGGCAGGTCCTCTTACAAAATAAGTCTGGCAAAGCACATCTCACTCATCCTAGGCCTTTCTGACTGGACTCCACAGCATCTTCCATGATGATCAGAAGTGAATTTTTTCCCATATGTTTGCTTCATCAACATCAACCAGAGTGTAATCAGGACAAAAAAAAAAATGACACCACTACCTTGAATATAAAAACAGTTAATTTTCAGTAAAGGAATGCTAATTACTGAAAGGGTAAACAGGAATATTGAGACATAACAGAGACAACCTCAGAAATCCACTTCCTTCCTAGAGATGACAGAAAAGAGTCTAAGGTGGATATCTCCTTCAGGCTCAGATACAAACCCAAGCAGAAAGACCATCCTCCAGGGCACTGTGGCCTTCCCTGGTAGATCCAGCCTTCAGATTGTAAGAGTGTAAAAATTAATGAATACAAGGCCTTCTCCTCCTTCATGAGACCCTGACCGCACTTCTCCTGGAGACATTACACAGCACTCAGTCCTTGAGACTATCTAAACTTACATAGCTGTCTGGTTTGCTTCCACTCCCCTTTGTTCCCTCATCTCCCACTGTGGCTATCGTCTAGCGGGATAAAAGTTACTCCTTTATGTGCCCACCCACCTGTTTGCAGCTTGTATGCTTAAATACTGCCTGAAAACTGTTTTGGTTCGTTCACTCTTCTATGGAGGTAGTCGAACCCCAGTGCATCGGTTTAAATAAACTTCTTGTATATTACAACAAATCTGGGACTCTAGTGGTTTCTGGGCGTCAGGATTTCGGGGAGCCCCCTCGCGGGTTCAACAAGATGAGCTAAAATCATTTTTTTTTTTCAGAAGAGCTGAAGAATGCTGAGACCAGGAAACTATTGTGAATGCTTTCTGACTTTCCTGCAGAGACTGGCTTCTAGAAACTTTCTTCTTTGTTGCTCACCCAGTAACAATGTGTAAAGGCTAACTTGCCCTGATGCAGAGCTTAGGTGTGGGAATTAGAGAATCAAGGTCAAAATGCCAAGACTTACTTTAATAAGAATCAAAGAGGTGGCAAGTATGAAGCTCATGTGCTTCAAGCAGAGAGCAGAGCACACAGCTGGGTTGGAGGTGCGCTAATTATAAGGGAAGGCCTCTCCATCTCTAGCTTTCACTGAACTCATCCAGACAGCTCACTAGTTAATCCTAGCACTTGGAGGCAGGCAGATCTCTGTGAGTTTTAGGTTAGTATGGCCTACATATTGAGTTCCAGACTAGTGGGGTCTATATGGCGAGACCTTGGAAGGCTGAGGAGATGGCTCAGTGGACAAGGGAGCCCACTGCATGTGGTGTGAGTTTAATAAAAACCAACTATGAGAATGTTTTTGTTTAATCCCAGGTGTGGGACTGCTGAAGACTACAGGTGTAAAGTATTAACTGTCTTGCAAGCTAGCAGGGGTGTGGCTTAGCCAGCTACAACAAGTTTAACTCAGAGGACTTGAGAGAAGGATAAAAAAGGAGAGGAGAAAAGAGGCTCCACTGTAGGGGTTAGATAAATTAGATTTAGAAAATATATAGGAGTTTCTGATACTGTCTCTTAATTAGGGGCCTGAAGAGCATTATCAGCATGAAGTCAGGAAAAACAGGAAAGACTCAATAGATTTGAAGAAACAAAGTATCTGGCCTGACATTGTTTTCAGCTGCTAAGTGGGCGGAGCCCAAATTAAGCTGAAACAGAGTTCCTCCTATTTAAGGACAGTGCATGGAGCCCAGAAGAAAAAGAGAGGCCCCTGATGCTAGAGAGCTCCTAGAGTCCTGCTGAAAAAAGTGCTGGCCATCATTTGATGGCCAGATCTCCCTGAGGCAGAAAGAAGTTGGTGAGCAAAGAAAGCCTGAGCAAGACACCAAAAGGCCAAGGACTGAACCCTGTGGCTCAGCTTTTGCCTGGAGGGGTTTGATGTGTCCGATCAGTGGCCTAGGGGAAATTGTGCCTGGCTTTAAGGACTGAGACAGAGAAGCTGAGTTCCTGATTCAAAAGAAGTAAGTTGGCCTGCAGACGGCTGGGGTCTCCCACAGAGAAGAGAGCATGAAGCCTTATTTAAGGTGAGACTGCAATAACCAACTTACCCTGACGAACCTGCATCTGAGAGATCCAGAAAAAGGACTGCTAAGTGCGTTAAAGAATCTACAACAAAGACTGTGTTCCTGACAACTGAGGACCTTCCCCAGAGACTGTATCATTCTAAAAGGTTATGAAAGTAGTTATTATAATTATCAATAGGGTTAGTGGATAGGTTAAAGGGGTTGTAAGAGTTTATAGGATTAATAGTTAAGATATTGTTGGTGTTTGTTATAAGTGAATTTAGTAATAAATAAATAAGTGTTAAATAATAATTTAAAAGTTCGGTTACACTCCACAAAGAAGAGAAAGGTTGCTGCTCTCCCGGCTGCTGGTGCTCCCCCAAATTGCTTGTTCTTCCTGCTGCTGTCTCCTGCACTTTTATTGAGACTGGTATCACCCCCAAAGAAGTCAATGACCCCAATCAGCAGGAAGTAGCTCAAAGAGAACTACGCCCCCTTTCACCTCTAACTTTTTCTCTCCTGCCAGGGTTGGGATGATGAACGAGAGTTGGATGGGAGGCATAAGGTATTAAGAACAGTAAAATAAATTAGAGTGTATAATTAAGTTAAATACAAAAATAAATAAAAGCCACCTCGCTACAAATGTGAATGCTTAAATTACCTGAGTTTAGATCCCCACCGCCCATGTAAAATGTCTGACATAGCCACACATACCTGTGACCCAACACTGTTGCAGGGCAGGAGTGACTTAGGGTCAGGAACAGTGGTCATTTGGGTGAAGAACAGCTAACTGTAGTAAAATTACTAAGGTACCATAACACCATGCTAGGAGTAAGTTTGAGGCCAGAAAAACAAGAGAAACTCTATGAAGAACCAAGTAGAAGTTTTATAGATGAAAACTAGGTAATCATGTTAATTAAAATTTACTGAACACTCTCAACAAAATATTCAACATAGTAGAAGAAAGAATTCTATAAATAGCCAAATTATCCTTCAAGTGCAAACTGAATATAAAAGCATTCTCAGATAAAGAATTTATGGCTAGCAAGCCTGCCTCGTAATAAGAATTAAAGAAAGTCTTTCAGTGTAGAAGGAAATGGTACCAGATGGTATATAGAACTCAAACAGATAAATGACAAGTACAGAGATAATAAAGTCTGCATAGAAATTAACAGTCAGGAGGTCTTGGTGCCATATAAAGTATTAAAACAATGTGTTGATTGGTTTCCATCATAGAGATGTAATAAAAATGGCCATTATGGCACAAAGAGGGAAAAGGTAACAGCTGTTTTGAAGTAATTTTTCTATTTTATCAAAGCTAGGTTATTACTAATCAGAAATAAGTTTAGATGAATCATTAGAGCATCTAACAACTATGTTTACAAAATTAGGAAAATAGTTAATATGGCATAATAAAATATATAGTACCAAAAAAGCAATCGAAAGATAAAAGTGGTGATGGAGGATGAAACAGAAAGTGTTAAAAAGAAAACTGTAGGGCTAACCATATCAGTAAGTCTACTAAATGTGAAGAGCTCAGACAAGGTAGATTAGAGGGAAGAGTGATAACCTTAAAAAGAACATGTTTTGAGATGGTGTTCTTTTTTTTTTTAATGTAGCCCAGATTGGCCTTGAATGTCACAATTCTTGAGCCTCATCTTCCCAGTGTTGGGAATGTCAGTGTGTACTACCATGCCAATATAAAGAGAGACAGTCCTAAGTGTAGTCTCCAGTCCAGGGGAGGGAGGCAAGAGAAGCAAAGACAAGGAGAAAAATGAGGAGGGTGAGTACCATGGAAGAAAGGAAGGAAAGAAGGGAGTGAGTGAGGGAGGGAGGGAGGGAGGGAGGAAGGGAGGGAGGGAGGAAAAAAGGCTGGTTGTTCATCCCACTGAAACTGCAAGTAGAGGTTACATTCATAGAGGGCATGAATCTATATGTTGAAAATCTCATAGAGCTCATCAAACAAAACAAAAGTAAATAAAATTATCAGAACTATTAAACAGTCTACAGTTATAGAAAATAATAGTACTGTTAAAAGTATGCTCCCGGCATGCTCTAGACGCATACACTCTACTTGTCAAAGACCTCTTGGTCTTTGCCAATTACTAGCCAACAACCCAGTCAATGGAACTCCATTTGGCAGATCACAGCCCTGGCAGAACACTCAGGCCAAGCTAGCTTTCACCTCTCAATCTCCCCTCTGCCTGTGTCTAGAGTCACAGACTAGAAGTCTGAAGCTTGCTAGACAGAGTGCACAAGTGTTATTATGAGGGGGGCTCCAGTTGTCTCTGCTCTCCACCCAACAGCAGGTTGAGTTCTTGTTCTCCTGAAAGAGAGGAATTCAGATGAGACCTAGTATAATATCAAGCACCCAGAGTTTAATGAGTAAGCAAGGAAAACAGAATATATTTTTTTAAAAAGTGGACCTAGCAGAATGGACTCACCTTTCTCCTGTCACTGTTACCTTTTCCTGTGCCTCCCTTAGAGTAGGCACATAAAGGACAGGGGTGTGCTTCTCTTGAAAGCCCATTTTACCATGAATTAAGAGTTAGTGTTTATATATATATATATATATATATATATATACATTAATATATATAATTTATATATATAACACAAGAATATACACAGGGGTCTAAATACACCCATAGTTGGAAACTTTATTAGGGGGAAAGGGTAGTAGTACTTTGAATATGATCCCCTGGCCAGGCAGTACTTGAAGGGAATTAAAGCTGTCCCAGCCAGTCTACTAATGTCACCTATTATTCTTTGGGTCCTGTTTCACAGTGCACCACCATCATTGCATCCTATTTTAGACATGAGCTGACCCACTTGGAGTCTAACATTGCACTGTCTGTCTTGACCATCAGTGGACTGAAACCATCACCTTTACATCCTGTTTCAGGTCCCTGAGCAGGCCCAACTATTACTCTTTGGGGCCTCTTTGGGGGCCTAGTTTGTCACTCCCTCTGGGAACTAGCCTCCTGCCTAACACAAGAGCAGTGTGTCTTACAAAAGCCTACAGTGCACAGGTCTGCTAATGTCATGTAGACACGATCTATGCACCACAAGCACGGAGACTACACTCGGAGAGAGGAGGAGGCACACCTGGGAATAACCCTGCACCACCACACTTCGGCAGTGTATCTGGCTCACCACACAGGATGGAGGATCCATCCTGAGCCTGGTGGCAGTGAGCTATGCACCATTACGGGACACCAGGCCCTCTTCTCACAAGGTGAGAACAGAGATAAACAGGAACCAGTACAAAAGCAAGTTCCATGGCCAAGCTGATGTCCCTGTAAGATCTGCTGGGAGTAGTGGGTCTCAGCCCTGTGGGTCATGACCCTTGGGGGCTGTAAATAGCACATATTTACATTGTAATTCATAAGAGTATTGAAATTACAGTTATCAAGTTGTAATGAAATAACTTTACGGTTGGGAGTCACCACAACATGAGGAACTGTATTAAAGGGTCACAGCATTAAGAAGGTTAAGAACCGCTGCCTTAGAAGAAGATCAGGCATGAAGGCCATAAGAAACTACATTATTCTATATTATTTTCATTATATGGCTCCTGCTTGCACTGAGTGAAGTGGACCTAGCATCCCAGCAGTATTTGAGCATGAAGTCTAGAGGAAATGGCTTCCAACCTCAAAGTTCTATGTGTGCCCTGTGCCCAAGGGCTGGCAGCAAGTCTCAGTATCCACTGTGGTATTCTTAGCCACACTGAGGCAGACGCCTTCTGGGGCAGATACCTTCAAAGCATCCTTCCCACTAGTTTTAGCATCAACATTGCACAGAAAGTTGAGAGCTGCCACAGCCATTTCTGTGTGTCATTTAAGTATTTAAGGTGTGTGCTGCATGAACTTAAAGTGAGCATGCCCAAGAGTATATTAAACTCTTCCTTAAGCATGCTTAGGAGTGTAGTGAACTCCTATACTGAGCATACTCATAACACTTGGGTCTTCTTCCATGAAGCATGCTCAGGAATAGACCCACACTTCTGTCCATATATACAGGCTCCCTGAGTAAAGTCCCCATGCTTTACTGGTCGGAGCAATGCATGCCTTCCAAATGTAACACCCATGCTCACCTCCTTCAGGTAATAAAGCTTTCTCCTCTCTTTTGTCTCTTATCTGCTGATTTTGTCTTTGACCCGCTGCCATGAGAGCCCTTGGTGTTGTCTTGTGTTCTGAACTATAAGTTTAGCTCCACACAGCAGGCATCAGCCACACCTCTGTCTGCATTTGTTCTGCGCCTGTGATGTCACGTGCATGGCCTGCCCTAAGCTGGCTGTGCCTCCTCCAGACCAATGAAAAGCCCTTCAGGAAAAAAGAGACAGATGGTGGTGCTCAGCTCCTCACATTCACATGAGCTGTGTCCTCGGAAGGGAAACAGCAATATGGCCCTTCCTCGGGTGCTTCCTGTAGTGAGGAGTTTGTTTTTCCTTATAAACCCAATTATGTTGCCAGGCGGTGGTGGTGCACGCCTTTAATCCCAGCACTTGGGAGGCAGAGGCAGGCAGATCTCTGAGTTTGAGTTCAGCCTGGTCTACAGAATGAGTTCCAAGACAGTCGGGGCTACACGAAGAGAAACTCTGTCTTGAAAAAAAAAAAGTTATGTGAACACATTTTTGGTTTAATCCCAGGTGTGGGATATGGGGATGCTTCAGATTGTCCATAGCTGCTAACTGTGATTGTTTTGTGCTCTAGGAGGGGCATGATTTTTCCAGCTCCAGGCAGTTTAATTTGAGAATTCTGGGGACTCTTATTGTAAATGCTACAGCTCTTGGAGGGGCTGCAGGTGCTCTGAGGAGGTGGCTGCTGTCCCCCTGCTGCTGCAGTTTGTTGTGGTTTGCCAAGTGGTCATGCAATTGGATATCCTGTCGGGGAAGATCAAATTTGCCCCAAGGAACTCATCGCCCTTAATCTAAAGAGATCTACTCACCTCTCCCCTCTATCCTTTCTCTCCTACACAGTGGAAGGGATTGGGGTGGAGAAGGGTGGTGGGTAAAAGAACCCAATAAACTAACCAAAAAGCCTGGTTACAGTTTCCATCCAGAAGACAGGCACACTGGAGACTCAGCTGAAACACATTCTTAACTTGTTCAGGAAGTTTATTGCAGCGACTGCCAGGGAAGAGAGGATGTGACCTTTCTGCCTTATAAAAATGCAAAAGGGACTAAAGGGTCCTATTTCCCATGGGTGGCTCACCTGGTGGTGGTCAAGGTTCCAGAACATGTTGCAAATACAAGTCAAGAGCTGGGATGATGGTGCCATGCTTGGACCATCTTGACCATAACATCATGGCTGGTGCTGTAGGAAGCAGGAGAAGCAGGGAGCTAGTACCTAAAATCCAGCAACTGGAGGAAGGGTGCAGGAACTTGTACCCAGAGTTTCACTGGTATCCAATGGGTTTTCAGGCACACATCACCATGGTGCTCTGGTCTGGCTCCAGCTTGTGCCTCTCAGTCCTTGTCAGGATGGTCCCTGCTCCCCATGGTTCAACAACCACAGAGATGGGCCTTTTCTCCTTCATCGCTTGATAGGAGAGACACTGGAAAGAGATTCTGTAAGTAACTTTTAAACTACTGTACTTACTCAGTACTGAATAGTATCAACAGTGTCCTCTAACCCTTATTGTAAATGCATTGTGGGTCAGGAAAGGCTATTACTGATACAGGCCAGGCTGAAGAGAGGTGGCAAATCTCTCTTTGGGAATCCAAGTATGAGTAATTCTGAAGGATTGATCAGTGTGTGCAAAACAACTGTGGCTTCCTCTACCTGCTCACAGAACTGTTTACCTTTACACCGAGGTCAGGAACACACCAAACTCTGCATTCAATCCTTGCAACCTCAAGTCCCTAGTAGATTTTCTAAAACTTGTCAATAGGCTCAACCATGTCCCCTGTGTGTGTTCAATGTGTCTGACTGTAAGCATGCCTTCCTTACTGAACAAAAATCTCTGTCAAAATATTGATGGTACAAGCACATACAAGGACACCCTGCCCCTTGCCATTGACCAAAAGTCATGTCTGGAAGACACCCCTTCTTACTTGTCCAGCATGATCCATTAGGTATGAGGACCAGAGGGCAACCTCTCTGCCATCTAATATACAGCACTAGCTATGATGCCCTGTTGGATACCACCCACCTGCTGCTGGCCCACTACACTGCTAGGAATGAGGCTTTGAGGGAAGGAGGGAAGGGATTATCAGAGGATGTGTACCAAGTCCTGAAACATAGCAGTGTATGCAGGGTGGAGGTTCAGGATGGGGTACTCAGTAGGGTCTGACAACTAGCAGTGGGTGTGAGTAGGCCACAGGGATGGAGGGGGTCCAATAGGGTCTGATATCTAGCGTATGTGGGACAACCTGAGCAGCTGGTAAGTGTATGTGTATGTCTGTGTGTGTGTGTGTGTGTGTGTGTGTGTGTGTGTGTGTGTGTGTGGTTTATATATACAATATATGTATATACTTGTCCAGCATGGCCCAATACCTAACAATGTGTTTAGTGGGAAGTCCAATACTTAGGAATGCATTTGAAGGAGTTGGGAGGTTGTTCAGCAGGGGCTGGCACCTAGCAGTGCAAGTGAAGTGGCATGGCAGTGGTGTCCAGTACTACATTATATCTGGTGGTATATGTCAGGACAGGAGGTGTCCAGCAGGATCTGAACCTAGCAAGATATGTGGGTCATTGACAGGAGGAGGAGTGTCCAAACAGGGCATCATATATGGTGAGTGTCCTACATGTCCTTAAGCTAACAATGTATGTAGAGTGTTAATGCGGGGGAGGGGGTGCAAAGCACATATATTCCTAGGTATCAGGCCCTGTTGCTCACCCCACCCCACTGTGCCTGCCAATACAGTGTTACAGCTGCACAACCCCTCTCTGTCACACATGTGCTGGGAATCAGTCCTCACCACACCACACATTATAACACCACCACCTTTGAACTTCTGCCCAGAGTTGACTTTGATAACCAGCCCAAAGTTGCACAGTTTGATGCTTCCTTTACCATATATCAGCATGTTGTCTGATATGCCTCTGTGTGCAATGCTGTTTTCATGGCATCTGTGTGAAGACGCAGTGAGCCTGCTCCTCCTGCAGACAGTCCTCCCCAGATAAGACTCACCAGATCTCCCCCAGAAGCATGTTCCATCACCACATAGATGTGTTCTCTGGTTTTCCAGAAAATAGGTGGAACTAAGTATGATGTGTTTTATGTAACAACCCAAGTATCTAAAGACAAATATGGGTTGTTTTCTCTCCTATACAGACTGGAGGTTTGGAGGAGCCTATACATAAAAGGGGAAATGCTAGAGACATGATAGAGGGCAGGGGCCTGTTTCCCTGGGGTGGTCCATAGTGTGCTGGACAGGGTCTGAGGGTCTCAGTCACCACAGACTGTCCAGTGACTGAGATACTCACACAGAGCCCTGGATGGTTCCAAATCCAGACTCTTGCAGCTCCAAGCCTAGCCCTCTATTTAGACAGGCAGTTGAAAAGGGGTCAATGCATAAAACCTAACCAAAGTGGTTCAGACAAGCAGAGAAAGTAGGGTGAGGGACACATGAGCACAAGACTAGTAAGGAAAGACCACACCAGACCAGGCTGTACCTGGGTGTTGGATGAGTAGACAGGAACACCTCTCCCGAAATCATGGTGCCAAACACTGCCTCAGCACACTGTATCACTGGTGTCCTTGAGTGAAACCTTGGCCTTCATTATCAGGTCAGGACCAACTGCCTCAGCTACTCCACCAACTGTAACTCCTGATCTATGACCTAATTGGTCACATGTCCAGAACTCAGCCAATCAGATTGGCTAGCCAACCAGAACTGTCCTGATTGGACATGTTGAAGTCATGTGGCCTACTTTGTAGTGAGGAAGCTCCCACCCAGACCCCAGGTGGGAGATTCTGTGACAGCAGGGTTAAGGAAGGAGAGTTTGCATGATCTGTGCTCTGTTTCCAGGGATATGCCAGCTAGAATCCATCTCCCCCACCCCATGCTTTCAGTACATGGGAGAACTCATGGCTACACTTCCTTTCTTAGGTCTTGTTGCATAAGGTCAGATTTTCAGGTTGCTTCCAACTCCTAGTCCTCCCTGAGTGAAAAGACCATCAGTTATTCAGTCACTGAATGTTCACTGTTCATAAAGGATTACCTGCTGAGGCCAGGGCTCAACAAGACTGAAGGAATTCCTGTCTTCAAAGAACTTGTAGTCTAAAACAAAAAGTGAGTCTCTCTTAGGAAGCCTGTGTCTATGCCTAGAATGTATAACTCCTGCTTTTCCATGTGTTAATGCCTTTAATTAGTAAGCTCCAAAGTTGCATTGTTATGCCCAAATCTCAGGGACCCCAAAGACCACAAAGGAGTCGATTCTGATGCAAATGACACAAGGGTCTTTATTGCAAGCTCGAGCAGGGACTCTCACTATCATCAGTACAGTGGATGTAAATGAGAGCCCAGAGCTCAGGGGGAGCAGAGTTTTATAGGGCACATGGTAAATTCAGCACTATTTCATAGATGTAAGCTTCCAATTGGTTAGTATTTTAAACTTGCTTTTCTGGCACGAACAGGATGAAGCAGTTCTAATACAGTTACAAAAATCAGCCCCTGTGACGGTTGAGTCATTTATCAGTAAACTTACCTCGCCTTCTTAGATAAACACAGGGTTCCTCTAATTAGCTGTTGCTAGGGGAAACAGCTCTGATCTCTTGCTCAGGCCTTATCTGTGGCTTCCATCCTGGAGCCAGGAACAAGGGGGGAGGGTTGGTACATGCAACAGCTTGCATCCAAGAACTAGGTGAAAAGTTGGAACATGTAGGGGCCTATCTCAAAATAGAGTTGTCATAGACTCACAGCATCCTGAAATAGTCATCTATTTTATGACAAAAATATACTTAGTTTTGGTCCCAAGTATCTTAAAATTAAGAGTTATTTTCCTCAATATTTAGTTGAATCAACTGTACACTGTAAATAAAAAGTCATCAATCCAAAAAAATTTATTTTCCTCATTGCCTTTTACCATTCCTTTCATTGCTTTTGTGATGGGTAATTTTAATCCAGAATTTTCTTTTCTCAGCTACAGCACCTTGCCCAAAGTACTTCCAATCACTTGCTAAATTAGTCCCCATATTTCCTTTGCATTTTCTGTGTTTCCTTCCTACTTTCCATTTTTGGCTTCTTCTAATTTAATAATTTCATATATTTCTAAGAACTTCATACATAACTGCATCTATATCACTCATGCCCCTGCCCTTCTCACACTTCAGCTTCTCCCATGCCCTACTCCCAAACTCATAATGTCATTATTGTTATATATCTGTGTGTATATAAGTACAGGGTTTTACCTTCGAGTTCTGGGAGAAAGCAAAGTGCAACAGCAATGGCCCATCTTGTTTGGGGAGTCTCTTTGACTCTGACCAACACCACAAAGGGAGATTTCCCTGGCACCAGGGTTTTTATAACCTATGGCTCTTGGGGGGATCCTTATCAATCCAAGTGGCACAACTCCATTTAAATTATGCATACACATGCACACACATACGTGTGTGTGTGTGTGTGTGTGTGTGTGTGCATGTGTATTTTGTCAATGATGGTTTCTTTAAATGGCCCCATCCCTCTGAAGGGTGAGTGTAGGCAACTCTGCAACTGCCAGAGATTTCCACTTGAAGATCTTGCTTTGATTTAAGGCTTTGCCCATGTTTTGGGAGGCCCCTTCCCAGGAAAAGGACTCTCAAACCAATCTGGGGACCCCTTGGTACCAGGTTCAATTTCTGCCATGTGTATGATTCATAGTCCACAGGCCAATCTAGACTCAGCAAAAAGGCAGTCTTACCCTTGGAAGACCCACACCCAGAAGTGGAAGGAACTGCTGTTTGCAGAGAGGAGTACACTGGCAAAGGCACTCTTCCTCAGTTTGTCCAATTGCTGGAACATTCTGGTGATGAGGTTGCAACTCATGAAGGTCTGGAAAGCTCTTCAGGAAATTGGTGCTCAGCTACTGCAAAGACCAGACACCCTTACCAAGGTGCTGCAAACCAAGGCAGAGTCTCAGAGAGGGTCATCATTGGAGTGTGCTTTGCACTTATACTCATCCAACACAAAACTACACTTGGGCAGGAGAGTAAACCATGGGCTGAGCAGTCAGTGTAGGCTCACATTTGTCCATCTCCTCAGGACCTGAGAAGTTGGCCATTTTTCCTCTTTCTACTCAGCCTGAGGCTTCTACTTCTCTTCCTTTGAACCTTCCTTTTTCAATGGGTCACCCATTTTAGATTGGCTCTCTTGCTAGCTTCCTCACCAAACTGGGCCATCTTCTCACAGCTTCATCTCAAGACATCCCTGAATTGGGGCTGGTTGATGCAGGCGAGGAACCAGTGACCGGTACTGTGGAATGCCCGGAGAAAAGGCCGCTCCAAGACTGCTGTCATAGAGCCACACCAGGATGCGGAGGCTCGTGACGCCAGCCAGTGTCATTTGCCTGAGCACCAGAAAAGTTCTCAACCTTAATTAAGTGACCAGCAGCCTCAGGACCCCCCTCAGCACCTCCTCTGTACCTCCAGTGGACTGTATGTTATGGTACATGATGCTCAAGATAGGGAGACCCAGGTGCTAGCTGTAGAAATGATGTCACTATCCCCAAAGCTCACCCACTGCACACTTGAGCTCAGGCAACAAGTGATGGCGTTCCTCTCAAGCACACAGAATTCATCATCACCCTTAAATGCCAGAACCCTACCCACAGGGAGTTTGTGGGGAAATTTGGGACTTCTGTTGTTTTGGCCAAAGTGGAAGTAGAGTGCTGTGGGGAGCACCTGAGCCCTGCTGTGCTGAGCAGTGATGAGGATCATGAAAGCTAGGAGTTTTCAGAATGTGTGTGCAGGGTGCACAGAGAGACAGCGTGAGCTGTCTGTGCTTCTGCAAAGCTATCTATGTATCTCTAAGTGAACATAAAGTAATGTTTTCCTGTGGCTTTTTCTATCATCTTTGATGATGTTCTCCCTCAGTGTTTCCCTCCCTACCATCCTCAGAAAATGTAAGTGCCCCCTGCATATTTTTCCTATTTCCCCTTTCATTGCATCTATGTCCTACTATGCTCCTCTCTACAAACCCTCGCCCCCCAGGCCCTTGTTACTTTCCTGCTTTCTGTGATTACTCCATATAACATTCTCACATCTGGAGGTTTGGACAAAGGATCCAAAAATAAGAGAACATTCAGCGATTGCCTTTCTGGACCTGAGTCACCTCACTCAGGATTGTAGATGCTGGTTCCATTCATTTATCTGAAGTGTTGTGATTCTGTCCTTTACAGCTGAATAGAGCCCCATTGTGCCTATGTACCACATTTTCACTATCCACTCATCAGTAGGACATTTCTCTCGCCTCCCCCCTGGGGGCCAGCGGTGGGGGGGGGAAGACAATGGTCTTGACAAGGAAAGTTTCTGGGAGGTAGATCCTATTCTTTGGGGGAGTATATCAGTGGGTGGAAGAGCTTTGTCATATGTGGATTTATTTTGAGCTTTTTGGGAGTTCTCCACACTGACTTGCAGAGTGGCTACACCTTGGTATCTATGGTGTTTTATTCAAGAAGGATTTCACGCTGAACTTTAATCTGCTATACCACTGAAGCTGGCCTTGAACTCTTGACCGTCCTGCATTCACCTCTCAAGTGCCAGGGTCTTAGGGGGAGCACTATTATTCCCAGCCACCGCTTGTTATTCAATGGGACGTTTTCAGTTGTTCTGGATATGATGAACTCAGCCATCAGATGACTGAAGATAAAGAGATACTTTGTTAGAGTTCTTAACAGGATGGAGCAAAAGTTAGAGGGCAGACTGAGCACATAGAAACATTCAAAACAAAACCACCATACTCCAGTGAAGACAAAGTTTTTAAAATCAAATATATTTATTAATAACTGTAAGCACTTATAACCAATATAAACATTTATTACCTATCAACTAACCATAAAATTAACTATAAACCCCTATTACCTAATAACTAACCATATTAATAAACACCTATTATCTAACAACCTTTTAGAGGATACAGCCTACACCTCAGGAGTAGATCCTTTAGGGCCCTTGGTCAACAGTCTTCCTTCAGGAATATCTCAGATATAGGTCCTTTACGGTAAATTGGCTATGGCAGCTTCTCTTTAAAATGAGCCTTAAGGTTTTCTTTCTTCTCTCTGGAATGCCTCAGCTCTCTGTAAGCCAACTTATTCAGTTTGTTTTAGCCACTCAGCTGCTCTGCAACAGTTGTTGGGGCTGGCTGCAGTTCTATTCAGGCTGTCATTTGAGCTGGTTGAACACCTCAGGGTAAAAGCTGTGCCACAGGATTTAGTCCTTGGCCTTTTGCTGCCTTGCTGAGGCCTTCTCTGCTCACCAGCTTCTTTCTGCCTCAGGGAGAGCTGACTGTATTTTTTTCAGCTCTGTTTGATATCAGATTTTTAGCTTCACCAGATGATACAAGCCGATTGGCATCTCGTGGTTGTCTAACATTGGAACTCTCAAGCTCCACCCTCTTTGTCCTAAAATAGGGTCTCTCCTTGTTTCACCTGGCTTCAGCCTAATCTGGGCTCTGCCTTCTTCATAAGGCTATTAGCAGCTGAAAACAATGCCAAGCCATAAACCTTGTTTTTAGTCCATATGCTGCCATGCCAAAGCCAATATCTGCCAGGCTGATCTTAATGCCCCCTTTTAAAAGACTGTATCAGAAGCCCCTAGATGGTTGCTAAATCTAATTTATATTAATCTAACTCCCATTACACACCAGGGCTCAGGATGTACCTCAGAGTGGTTGCCTAGCATACACTTAAGCCATTGTGGGCACCATGTACATCATGCTTGGTGGCACATGCCTGTAATCCCAGCTCTAAGAGAGGACAGAATGAACAGAAGTTCAAGGTCATCTTCAACCACATAGAGTGTTTAAGGCCAGCCTATGACCCATGGAGCCCTGTCTCTAAATAAATGTCCTTACACAAGTATATAAAGCCATTGAGGATGACTATCTCAGAGCACTCTTATCTGAGGTGTTGAGGGTGACTCAGTGGCACAGTTTCTACCTGTCGTGCATGAGATGCCAGCTTAGATTTCCCAACATCTCAGAGAGAGGGCTAGGTGGGTAATAACTCATAAAGTGGGGCTGTCATGTGGTAACTGCTGTGCATGTATTTGGTACCAGGCATATAATATCCATTTAATACGTTTACATAATTAATTAAACAAAGGATGCCATTAAGCAATGGTTATCTTTAACAATAAACTTGCAAAAGCCCTGAAATTTTAATAAACATTTCTGACAGGCTAGTTATATCAGAACTAATGAGATGTAGCACTGGCATCCATACCTGAGACTCTATTTTAATTTTATATCTGAGGCAGGGGCTGTAGCTTGTGGTAGTGCATTGCTTAGCATGCATGGAACCCCAGGTCCAATCCCCTGTATCAAAACAAAAGGTGGTTATCTGTAAGTGCTGCTGTATTATTGTGAGTTCATCATCTCCAGAGGAGAGCACCCACTACTTGTCACAGAGCCTCCTGGTCTTAGTTATTAGCCAACAACTTAGTCATGGGAATGCCATTTCCCAAGTCACATCTATGGCAGAATGCTCTGGCCAGGCCAGCTCTCACCTCCCCTGTGTCCAGAACCATAGCAAGTTAGGAGAGAGTCAGAATCTGGCTTCGCTCCTCCTTCCTGAGAGCACCAGATTCCCAAGATCCAGGTAAAAGCTTGGAGTCTGAGACAGACCACAAGAGTTATGGAGAGGGTGCCAGTTACCTCCACTCTCCACCCAGCTTCAATTTTGGTTCTTGTGTTCCTGAAACAGAGTTCAGATGGGACATCATAGAAGATCAAACATCCAGACATTAATGAGAGCAAGCAAGGAAAATAGGATATACTGTACAAAACAAGGGGGCCTAGCAGGATGGGTTCCCATGTCTCCTGTCCTTGCCATCCCTGCCCTGTACCTACCCTTCAGCATGGGCACACCCAGGATAGAACTGTGCATCACCCTGAGACCCATTTTACCCTGAATTCAGTCTATGGTGACAGATAAGATACAGGAATATGCATAGGGATGTAAGCACCCCCAAAACTGAGCAGTCTACTACAGAAAGCATTGTAACATTATTCACACACTTCCCTGGACAAGAACTCCCTAAAGACAGTTGAAGCTGCTCCAGCCACCCACCCATGGCACTTACTCTTCTTTAGGTCCTGTTTCATGGACCACCACTATCTTTGCATCCTGATTTTGGGGTGTAGTGAATCATGTTTATATCCTATTAGTTAGTCCCCGGCACTATCTTTCCATCCTGTTTTAGAACCCTGAGCAGGCCCAGGTCCTGTTCTTCATGCCCTAGTTTGGTGACTGCTTGTCAGTTACTCCAGGAGCTAGCTTCCTGCCTAATACAAGGATGATGTCCTGCAATAAAAGCACAGAGTCAGGAAGCCCACCCTCTGCTTAGTGCCTTCCATGTGCCATCTATGGTCTACGAGCATGGAGGTCCCAACAACCACGTCCCATCACACTTCAGCAGAGTGTGGCCTGTCACAGAGGATGAGGGCTCAGGAAGCCATGTGTCCATGTGCTGTACACCACCACTTCACCCCAGGGTTGGGACAGGGGTCATAATAAAGCACATGCAAACTTTACCTGAAGAACAGAGTTGGGCATAAAGGTGAACAGATGTCATTTGCAAAAAGAACTTTCCAGGGCCATATCAACATCCTTGTACAACTTCAGAGGAATAAGGAGACCAGATCTGAAGGACAGAGGGGACACTAACTGACCTGTTACACTCATTTTCATGCAACGCTCCCTGGCAGGTCATAACTGCACTCACTCCTACTTCCAGTGAATAGACACAGCTCACCTTTAGTGTGAAGTTCAGTAGAAGTGGCTGTCCACACTCAACCTGCTCCCTACGACCCTGTGCCTCAGAGGTGACAACAGGAATCCCAGTGCCCACTGTGGTAGATTCAGCCTCAAAGGTAGGCAGGCACCTTGTGAGGCAAAATTCTCTATCAATGCCCTTAAAAATATCCATTATTCTGCCTACAGCTTCTCTACTAACAGTGCAAACTGGGCATTCTCACAACACTTTCTATCAATTACTTAAATATCTTCTTTAATGCATTTATTTATTTGTGTGTATGAGTGTGTATATGTATGTTTGTGTGTGTATGAGTGTGTATGTGTCTGAGTGTGTGTATATGTGTATTTGTGTTTATGAATGTGCATGTGTGTGTATATGTGTGAGTTTGTGAGTATGTGTTTGTGTGTGTGTGTGTGTGTGTGTGTGTGTGTGTGTGTGTGTACATGTACCCTGTGTGCATTTGTGTGGAAGTCTGGACAACTTGAGGAGTTAGTGTTCTTCCTCCATAGTTTGGATCTGGGGCCTAGATCAGGTTGCCAAGCTACAGAGTGTTGCTTTCACCTGCTGAGCCATCTCAATATCTACCCCATAACTTAAATCTCTGGAGCTTTGGTTCCATGTCCTTAGGCTGAGCACACTCACGATGGCACTGCCATTCTTCAATGAGCATGAGCAAGATTAGATTCTCCCATCTACTGCTAGATAAAATCCCCATGCTGTCTGTGTTCTGTGGTGGAGGTCTGAATTTCTTTCAAGCACAGTTATGTTGAATTAATATGTAAAAGTTATGTGGGGGTTCTGAAATGTAGACTCTTAAAAGGGCATACAAAATTGGCTTAAAGACTTGCTTCTGTCAGAAAACACTTGACAGCACATGTGGTCCTGGTCAACAGGTGTACCTTGGGAAGAGGGCATAAGGCTGACCAATAATAACACAGCCTGATGCATAATTAAGAGACAGGGATATAAAAGAAGGCCCAGAAACTAAGGAGAGGGGTGCTTCTGCTTAGCCTTGTTTCTCAATGCTGCCTCACATCAAAAGACTCTAGCTGAAGATTGTGGTTTATGTAGATGGAGCCCAGATTGGGTTTAGACCAGGTGAAGCCTTGTTTTGGAGCCATAAAAGCCACAGCTCCAAGACACATGGAGAGCAGCACCTGAAGGTTCTGTAGTGGTGTGGTGGGGCCTGCGGACTGAAGAGGCAGCCACTTCAAGCTGGGGTATGCCAACAGCTGGTACTGAGACTTCAGAGACAGAGACCTGTTGAAGGGTGTGGCTGAAAAAGCCCAAGATTGGCCAAAGACCTTGGTGCTAAGTGGGCATATGCCAGCTGCTGGAGCCTGGAGTCCTGGGGACAGAAAAGGCCCACCCTCAAGCAGAGGTGTGCCAGAGACCTGTGGATGGTGAAGAGACTGTTGACTTGGGTGGGACAAGCCCAGGGGAAGTAACTTGGGTGGTCAGCTGAGTGCTACAGCCCCGACACCAAGGCTAAGGCCACACGTGGTGCTGGACCTGCCAAGAGGAGGTTTGGAAAAACTGGTTGAACTTAAGAAGCAAGCAGGAGTGGGGCCCCTGCCCTGTGTAAATTTGGCAGTCCCAGATGGACAGAGGAGGCTGACCCCAAGTGGAAGTGAGGCTGCCATAGCATTGCCAGAACTAGGTGACCACTGAGTAACTGCTGATTGCAGACAGACTGCTGACCAGATGTCCCTAAGGACCTGTTCCTGAGGATGTCTTGATCTGGGTATCTTCTCTAATGTGTTAGGGTTGGTTGGTGGGTTGGTTGGTAGGTGTTTAGAATTATTAATAAGTATAGTTTAAAAGTTACAGTGTTCAGGGAAGATGTTGCCTTCCAAATGATGCACATGCTCTCCTTACCTATGATAGGTCACAAGTCTTCTCCACTCTGTATGCCCTGTCTCTGTTAGTTTGGCTTTGTACTCACCAACACAAGAAAGAACCCCTGTTGTTCAGTTACACCGTATCCAAGCAGCGTATCGGAACTCAGTAAAAACAGAAATGCTCCCTCCCATGTGCGATTGATGAGAAGCTGTGGTCTCAGATGCAGGGCACAACCTGGATGTGGCTCTTCAGGATGGAGAAAGTCCTTCAGTGCAAATGAAGAAGAGACCATCCACCCAGATGAGAAAAGAGATGAACATTCTAGACAAATGAATGAGCTTGCACAAAGTCCCATGCTCCCCAGGACCACAGCTGCTCTCATGAGGCCTGGCTCAGGTCTTCCTTGGTACACTCCTGTACCTCCAGCTTGTGTCTAGGTATTCTCTATCCATGTTTCATTCAGTTCTTCATAGGCATAAGACCATGACTACCTTCAATTGAAAACTTTCCCATGAGTCAGCAGTTGCTTTGGGCATCACTTCCTCTTCTTTGAGGACACATCTAGCCACTTGGCAGTCCAACATAACTAGTTTATAGCTAATGAAACATTTTAATTATTTGTTTCTGTGTGTTGCATGTGTTGTGTATATGCACATGCACACACATGTGTGTGCTCATGTATGCATGAGAGAACATCAAGCATTTTGCCCTATCATTCTCCTCCCCTTTCCTTTGAGACAGGTCTTTTATAGACCTTTTAGCTAAACTGGCAGATAGCAAGCCCAGAAATCTGTCCCTCCTTGTGTTGGATATATAGGGCATGCATGGCCACACTTAGCTTTTGGCATGAGTGTCAGGGATTCAAACTCAGGTCCTAAAGCTTGCACAAATCCTCCTGCCCACTGAGCCATCTCCCAACACATATAGAACATGATTTCTTAATACTCAGATGCCTCAGGTTTCTTCTTCTGTAAACACGGAGATGATCATGGGAGGATTAGATGGAGTGACATTTCCAAGTTCACCTAGAATACATCAGATATGTTAGTTCCTTCAACTTCTATACCTTTGTTTCATCCTAAGGCTAAAAGTGAAGTCAGAAAAGGTGCCCTTGATGCTCTGTGACAGCGTCTCAAATAACCACAAGCAAATGTTTACATCACACATTCCTAAGATTGCATAACATGGATCTCCTTGGTCACGCTTAGCCATCCCAGCTTCAGGTTGTAGCTGAATCTACTGAGGGTGTGGCATGATGGCAACTTTTCTGTCCTCTTGGTTGAAGCATTATCTCCTGGAGGAGGAGGAGGACTCTCTAGACTCACTCAGAGAGCAGGTGGAACTTACTCTGTGGTCATATGAGCAATAAATAATTGCTGGGGGAGAGGAGACTCTCTTGCAGGTGAGGCTGCCTGCAAGATGTGAAGGGAGCTCTGGGGATGCAGCTCTCTTAAGTTGTCTCCCATGCTTTAGGAGAGGATGCTGGGTTATTGGGAGGTGGCGATGTTATTGGGTGATGGTGACTTTTAGTAACTTTTCCTGGGGAATATGTGAACAATGATCCTGTCACTGAGGAAAGACCAAAGAAAATATTCCATTCAAGTGTAGCTTGGTGAATCAATGAGTTTATTGGGGCTTTGTAGAGAAGGATGGGGGTGGGTAATGCACTTATAGAGTCTGCCATGCTCATGAGATAACTCCTCATCCATGAATCAACAGAACATACTTCAATGTAGTAAAGGCTTTATATGACAGACCTAAGACCAACATTATATCAAACAAGGTAAAACTGAGAGTATGTCCTCTAAAATCTGCAATGAGACAAGTGTCTGCTTTCTCTACTCTCTTATGCACTATAGAGCTTGAACTCTTAGCTAGAGCAATAAGAAAGAGAAATAAAATGGATACAAATAGGGAAGCCAACTGCCCTTACATACAGACTGACAAATACTATCAGCGAAGATGAAGAAGACAAATCATCTCAGAACCTAAATGTCTTTTCTATACCAACAGCAAACATGCTGGACATGAAAGTGGGAAAGCTTATCCCATTCACTATTGCTTGAAAATTTAAGTTCCTAGTAAACAAGAAAAAAAAAAAAAACCTAACCAAGGAAGTGAAAGACCTCTATTTAAAAAAAAAACTGTAGGGGACTGGAGAGATGGCTCAGCGGTTAAGAGCACTGGCTGCTTTTCCAGAGGTCATGAGTTCAATTCCCAGCAACCACATGGTGGCTCACAACCATCCGTAATGAAATCTGGTGCCCTCTTCTGGCCTGCAGTATACCTGCAGACAGAATACTGTATACAAAATAAATAAATCTTTAAAAAAAAAAACTGTAAAAGAAATTAAAGAAACACACTAGACTATATTGAAAGGCCATCTATGCTCCTGGATTTAATATTGTGAAAATGCTATATTACAAGTAATAACAGGATCTATACACATCTAATAATACTTCATGAAACTAGAAAATATTCTAAAATTTGTACAGGAGCACGGATAGACAAAGCAAGTGAAGCAGGAAGAACATGGCTAGAATCAAGCAATGCCTGACCTAAAATTATACTTCAGATCCATAAGGACAAAGATAGCAAGAAATGACAAAGAGTCTAATGTGAAACAACAGAACAAATTATATATCCAAGAAAAAAAAACCTACACAGTTTGTAAACCTAGTTTTTGACACAAGAATCACAACCATACACTGGAAAAGGGCCCACCAGTAAATGGTGCTGGTAAAACAGGATATCCACATGCAGAAGAAAAAAATGAATCTGTATCTCTCACCCTGCACAAAACCAATTCAAAATAGACCAAAGTCTTGGATTTAGAACTCGAAACACCGAAGTTGCTAGAGAAAGAGAAAGGGAAAACACTGTAGCAGGATGTTTGATCATATTGTAAACACTGAGATTGTGAGCTGTAAAAACCTGTTTCTAATTGTGGGATGTCTCAGCCTTTGATCCTAGAGCTTTCTGTGTACTTGTAAACAAGTGCCTGTGGTGTGACTCAGCCCTAGCATGCACCTTTAATCCAAGAGCTAAATAAAGTAAGCCTGAGGTCAAGAGGTGGAACAAGCAACCAGTCAATAGGGAGTGAACATAAGTAAACAGAAAGGAGGGACATTGAGTTAAGGGTATTTAAGACAGTATGGGGAAGGAGAAAGGGGTTTTCCTTCTGAGATTTGATCTGAGTAGGAAGGTCATCTGGGTGAGTTAGCAGGCTTTTTCCTTCTGAGAGTTCAGCTGAGTAAGAAAGTCAGCTGGGTTAGTGTAAGGAGCCTGTAAGCAGTCAGAAAATGGCTGCCAGGAGTTTAGGAATAGAGAGCTTGTAAGCAGCTGTAAGACACAGCTGCAACTTAGCTGTAAAGCTGTCAGCAGCTGTCAGCCACAGCCCAAGCTGAGACCAGCTGTAGGAGAAAGATAAGTAGATAAGGAGTGCCACCATATGTGGATGACGTAGTAATTAGAATAATTAGCCCGCCTTATGCGGATATTATAATGAAGCCAGTAAAAAGTATAAAAAGCCAGAGCAGACAAGCAGTCGGGGTCGCTCAGTCATGTACTGACGTCCAGCCTATGCCTCTGCTTGCTTCTATCCTCAGGCCTTGTACTGAGACTCTTGCTCTATCCTCAGGCTTTGGACTGAGACCATAAGCTTTCACTCTTAGTGGTTCGAGGTTCGTGATTACCCCGAGAGGAGCTGGAGCGATGGACAGGTCGTATAGTGTGTGATGTGGGACTAACTATAGCATATGGTGGTTATACATGATAGTATTAGTTATTTTAGCATTAATGTGTGTTAAGTGTTTCTGTATAATTGAAGCAACCTATCCTGATCCTATAGAAGTTGAAATGTTCCATCTAGTATAAGTTGTTAATAATAAATATCATAAAGACCAGCCTGCCTAATTGTATTCCATTTGACCTTATTGGGTGGCAAGTGCCGTCACCTGGTCACACGACTCCCTTCCATAGAGAAGGAGGTGTCGGGATTTGGATGACCAAACCGCGCTCTCGACAGTTAGCTAACAGACTTTTTTCCTTCTGGGAAATCAGTGGAGTAGGAAGCTCAACTGGGTGCTTTCTCTGCCTCTCTGCGGGAGCAGGTTTTCAATCCAGCACCTGGCTCCTGAGTCTTCATTGGGAAAGTTGAATGATTAAGATTTCTGTTTTTTAAAAATAGCAAAAACATCCCATAGGCATTGAAAGACCACTCTGTCAAAAACTCCAATGGCATAGGATTGTTATTTGTCAATCATACATTGACAAATGAGATGGCATAAGAGACTGTGCAACAAAAGATGCTCACTTTAGAGTCCAAGTGAATGGGAGATCATTACCAGTGACATTTTGTGTAGGGGCCTTAACATTTAGAATGTACAAAGAATTGCAGTTATTAAATACCAAAAAACAACCAATCAATAAATGGACTAATGAATTGAACAGTTTTTAAAAGAAAACATAGAGGCCGGTAATACAATACAAAGTCTTCAACATTCTTAGCCTTCAGGTAAATTCAGGTTAAGGTCAATTTGAGACTCCATCTCACCTAAACCACAAAATGGCTGAGATCAAAACAATAAGAAATTCTAGAAAATATGTGAGGAAATGAATCCTCAGCAACTGCTATTGGGTATGTGAACTGGAGCAACATGCTGGAAATTAGTATAAAGGTTTCTAAAACAACAACAACAAAAAAAACAAAAACAGAAATACGATAGGCCCTTGTCTACCATTCCTGAGCATGGACTCAAAGGATGCCATCTACACCCTGCCAAGGAGATACCCGCACATCCATGATTGTGGTACTACTCACAGTAGCAAGACAATTAGGTATTAAACAATGACTAAATGAATTCTATTAGAGTTTGATAATTTTAAAAAATTTAACATGTAAAGAAGTAAAACAAGCCGGGCGTGGTGGCTCACGCCTTTAATCCCAGCACTTGGGAGTCAGAGGCAGGCGGATCTCTGTGAGTTCGAGGCCAGCCTGGTCTACAAAGCGAGTCCAGGACAGCCAGGGCTGTTACACAGAGAAACCCTGTCTCGAAAAACCAAAAAAACAAAAAAAAAAACAAGTAAAATACTACTAAGAACTCAAATTATTTAACTTATAATTAACAACATGCATTTTTTACACTTAAGAACAGAATTTCATTTTTCCTTACCATTATGGAGTGAAAAACAATAAAATTATATTATTTTAGGTTTTATTGCAAATTGACAAAATGAAATAAGTGTGAGACAAATGGAAGTTTCATGTCTCAGTTGAGGCAAGTTGTGATCGCATAATGAACAGACATGGATCTGCAGACAGAAGATATCCTGAAAACAACAATCCCCAAGAAACAAGAAGCCCACTTTGTCAAAAAACTGTGAACCTCATAGACTGAAGCAAACATCTTCCAGGAGGCAGAGAAATTTGGGGGCTCGGGGAGAAGGAACAAAACATGGACAGAGGTCTATCTCTGACTGCTTCAGCAGCAGGATTTGGAAGGACAGAGCAGGAAAAGCTAGGAGACAGGAGTATCTCCTGCCTAGGCTGGAGGATGGGGAGGGGCTGTGGCACCCTCCCTCCTGCCAGGAGCCCTTTGTGATGACCAGGTCACAGCTGTGTGATGTGGCCTGAGCCCTCCTGACAAGTTTCATGCTGGACTCCTAGGACTCAGTGGCCTGAGAGCTACACTGTGATTCAGAAGATGGGGAATTCTCTCCTTCCACTAACCAGCCTTAGTGAATGGTGGATGGGTCCCAGCTCCATGTTCATATGAATGGACATGATCTTTGCCATTATGTGCGGAGTGGGGCTCTTTATCCTACTAATCCCACTCCTGAACAAGTGCCCAGTGTCACCACCACCTGAGAGCAAAAGGAACACCCCAAAGGTGAGGAAAGTCTTGGCTGGAACACAATGAGGTGTGCAATCTGTTGTTCACTATGTTGTTTTCACATTTGCTAGTCAAGTAGAGAGACAGGTGAGAGGAAATCTCCACAAAGAAGAGCAGCACCTCATTCTGCAGGGGCAGGCAGGTGGGGCAGAGATGAGAGTGGTTCTGAGGTGTCTGCCTGAAGCTCTCAGACCATCTGTACAGGGTGGCAGAGAGGCCACTAAGGAGGACCATGGCTCTGTGGGAAGAGTGAATTTCTGAGGCAGTGGGGACACAGGACAAGCTCTGAGACAGGGTCATGTGTCCTCTACTCAGGCACATGCTTTTGCTTGTGGTGAGCTGATGAGAGGGGGGTGATAAGACCAAGGGCCTCAGACCAGGGCTCCAGTCAGCTCTGGTCTGAGGAAACAGATCTTACCTGACAGCCCAGGGGCAGCTGCAGAGCTCAGCCTTGGAGAGGATCCTGTCTGAGGAACAATGACTGGGGACATCCATGGTAAGAGTGGCACAGACAGCCCCTTCTTCTGTTTTCCAACAAGACCAAAAGGAAATGTTTTATGCACAGCACAGTACAAATGAATGAAGGACAGATGAGAGAAAGCTCTCTGGGAAATGTGGATTTCATGTTCTCCGTGAGCACAGAGGGCAGGCAGCTTGTGTACCAGAGAGAGGAAGAAGGCCCAGCTCATTTTTTGCTGTTTCTCACTGTCAGGTGGTAAAGAGGAGGCGGAGCAAGACCAGGAGGAAAATTGCTACAGTACAAGGTAAGGCTTCTGCTGTCCTGTGGAGAGGCAAACTCCATCTGACCTGCCCCTCAGTGATGAGTCATGATGCGAGCCATGCTTCTGAGGATATTAGATGCAGAGCACTAAGAAGGAAGAGAGGCTGATGGGCAGGAGATCAGAATCAGGGACACTCCCCAGGTTTCATGACAGAATGAGGCTGTGGGTGGCCTGGCACAGGTGCAGCCCATGGGAGTGTTGCTCAGGTCAGTGGAGTGATGCTGTGCCCCTGTGTGGGGGACTCCCTGGTCCCACTGAGAATAGGGAGCTCCAATTCTCCCTGCTGCATTCTTTTCAGATGACTGATCCTGTGGCCCTCACAGTGTTGTATGGGGAATGGCAGGGTCACAGGAGGAGCAAGGAAAGTGTAATTGGAGAGATGAGGTCCCTCCATTCCAAATCTGCTCATATTAAGTGTTCTGTGTCCTTGGATTCTGGAAGTTAGAGTCTCAGCCTGGTGGTCTTGAAGAGAGGTGTCTCTCACTCTCTTGTGAGATGTCAGCCCTCTGCCTCATCCTGCATAACCATTTCCAGGTTGCAGAAATGGCAGAAAGAATGTGGAGGATACCCAGAATGCATCACGGCCTGTGGAAATGTAAGGAACCTGCCTCTTGTGAAATTACTCAAGCCAGAACTCAGGTCATGAACTCAGGGTCTGGGGCTCTAGATACTGGAGATACTATGCATGGTGGGATTGGAATACAATCCTGTTAATGTGACACTGAGGGATGTGGGATATGGAGGCAGTGGGAGGCTGTGGGACTCAGGTGCCACATTTCCAGACTGCTGGACCTCTTGACCCTCTGCTTGAGCCTAATGCTTTTGCCTCCTGTCTTCTGCAGCCCCACCAAGAATCCTTTCCTGGACTCCATGGCAC
This sequence comes from Lophiomys imhausi, assembly GCA_907164525.1. Taxonomy (NCBI): domain Eukaryota; kingdom Metazoa; phylum Chordata; class Mammalia; order Rodentia; family Muridae; genus Lophiomys; species Lophiomys imhausi. Next base: position 7,188,719 of record CAJQZJ010004381.1, read on the forward strand.
ACCCCTTTTGGAACCCTAATGAGAAACTGGGTCCACTTTCCTTCTCTCAGTCTTACCTCAAGGTCTTGGAGAATCTTTTACAGCAGAAATTTAGCCGGATTTTCTGGAACATGTCCTCTCCTCTCTGACTCAGTGGTGGCTACTGCCTGGGTCTCCAACAGATCTTCCTCACCAGAATCTAAAACTATGAGGTTTCCTGATGCATGTGGCCCTTTCTCAGCTCTACCTCTGGCTCAAGGACCTCCACAGCTTTTTCAGGCCCAGCCATTGCCCTACAAGTTTGTGACATCAAGCTTGGTAGACATGACAGAAGTCCAGGAACTGGACAACCTCCAAAGCTCTATACCAAGCCAAACACTTCCTTCATGCAAGAGTAGGGCCTGTGGAAGAGCATGTCCTAGCACTGAGACAAGAATATGGACATTCCTTCCAACTGAAAACTATCCCTGGCAGCAGGACTATTCTAATGTCCAAAAATGTCAAGCAACCATTAGCCAGCCCACTCACAACTTGCCCAGGGGCACCTCACCCACTGAAGCTAAGAAGTCAGCTTCCATCTTTCTTGAGAACTGCCAGATCCTCCAGCACCAGGAGGAGCTACAGAATGAAGACATCGTGACTAACACAGGACAACAAGTAGGCACCCCCTTTGGATTCCTCCCATCCAGGGAACTGGCACAGCCCCCAGGACATTTTGTAGCACACAGCCCTTGTCAGTCCATGGGCAGGACTGAACTCTCCCAGCCTGAGCCCTACAGCCTCGATTCCCAAAGCAACAAGTTGAGCCAGATGAGAGGGAGTCAGTGGTCCCATGGATGCCCTTAAGAAAGGGCACAGCAAAACATAGCATACCTGACCTCGTCAAGGAGGGTCTCCATGTTGGAGCCAAAGACCTGCCTTCCACTTCAATCAACACCCACGGGAAAGGGCTGGAACTCAGAAACCCTGCAATGAGGACAGATCAGCTATACTGTGTGAACACCACCCAGAACCTTTCCTTCCTTGACCCAAAGACTCAGATGAAGCTGGAATCAAACGTCAACCAGCTTCCTGTGAAACACAGAAAGAGACCCTATCTACAGACTCTTGAGTCAAGGGATTACACCACACCAGGGGGTCCAGCCTCAGCCCTTTCCCAGATTGTGTATCCCTCCTCACTTCCCTGTGTTTCAAAGGCTAAATACTGCCCAAAGGGTGTCGTGATCCTGGAAAATATGCATCACCGAGATCCAGGAGGGACAAGGGTAGAAACTGTATCAGAGGCCTGGCTGCAGAGTCCTCTGTCTCCACACACATCTTCAGAGGTTCAGGAGACCCAAAGAGCCATTGCACATGCCAGCTGTGGGCCCTCTAAGGCCCATCCAGATGCATGGGAGAGCAAACTGAGCACACAACCCAATGCTTACAGCCTTTTGACAAGAATCCAGCACATCAGGACTATCCAAGGGACTGGAGTAGGCAAGTCTCAAATAAGGAACAGCCCAAGAGTTGTCAGCCATGAGTCATGGAAGAGGTTTGAGCGTAAAACCTCAGGACATCCCTGCTGGAGAGGGACAACGGTTGATCCTAAAGTAAGGACCCAACCTTCAGTGGCCAAACAGACCAACAGAATGGTGGGTGTGAAAAAAGAGACGCCCCCATGGAAAGTGACCCGTGGGTCCAGCAAGATTCCCAATGGCCAAAGCATCAATATCAGCCTCAGAGACTTTGAGTCTGTAGAGCCCAACAGAAGCCCAGGCCATTTCCAAAAATGTCAACAGCACTCAAGAGGCTCAGGTCTAAAACCACCGGTGCTTTGTGATGTTGACTTCGGATCAAATAAGCAGTCAGAGTCATTCCCTGCTGGGCTCCTTCCAGACTGTCGGAGTCCTGGACACCCTGCCATAGTCAGCTCCCCTTCACAGGGCTCACTACTCAGATCCCAGAATAGATCTCAAAATCCCAAGACTTCCCAGGACCTAGGTGACATGTTCATGGGGAGAGTTCACAGCCAGGAGACTTGGGACCTCAGGGTCTTCAAGGATAAGATTCCAGAAAGTAATGGCAAGATGTTTTGTCCCAATGAAAAGAGGGATTTTATGAGATCCAGATCCGAAAGTCAGGGAGAAAGTCTCAGCGGAGTGCAGTCCTCTCAAGCTTGTGATATCAATACCTCCAACCAGATCAAGGATACAGACATTGAAAGTCAGTCCCTTTTTAGTATGCTAAGAAACAGACAATTTCTGCCAGAAATCCTTCTGAAGAAAATTACAAGGAATATTCTATACTATTTCAACCTCAACAGAAAAGACAAAGGGCAGGAGGATTCTCTGAAGAATGAACAACTCCCACCATCTACTGTGCAATCGCAGGCAGTGGTTACAAGAGAGATGCTCATCTATAGTATGATAGCAGAAGCTCAATCCCTCATGAATATTGTGATACAGGTCCTGGTGAAAATTCTGGGCCTTAAGGTGGTAGAGGGCCCACCAAAGGTAGAATGGTGCAAAATGGAACCACTGATATCCCAGCTGGGTGGCTCTTCTGAAGGTCTCTATGACCCAAAGAATAGCCAATCAAGGAGAAGTGTGAGTTGTGGTCACCACACCAGTTCCAAAGGACACAACCGTCCATTCAAGTACAGGGAAACCAGACACAAACATCAGTCAGGTTTTGATGCCCAGAGAGCCTGTGATCAATATCAGAGAAGAGTGAAGAGAGGAATGGGCTTTGACCAATTCCCCACTCCAAAGGGGAACAGCCATCCATGCAGGTGCAGGAGAAATGGGGACAAGAAGCAGTCACACACAGCTACCAAAACACACTGTGACCCAGATCAAATTAGAATGAAGAGCAGAACCAGCTGCTCTCCCCATACCAGCCCCAAGGAGCACAACCATTCATTCAGATATAGAAAAATTGGAAAGAAGCAGCAGTCAGTCATTGTCCACAGAGCCTGTACCCCAAGATAGACTTTACCAGCACAGGCCAAGGAGCAGGTGCCTCACATCATCCTGGCCTTTGCCCATCCAAAAGATGTCCCATCTACCAAGCCATTGTTTCCCCTACCACTCCATGATTTCCTGGTAATAAACATTTGCTTTTTTCCTGTAAAGAAAATCTTTTTCCTACTGGAGCTCATCCTCTGAGGCTAATGGCTCCCTCCCAGATAGAAGCCACTTCCTAGTTTATGTCCGTTCCCTTCAGTGCAATGGTTTCTGTCTTGCACTGATGGAGGAGGGGAAGGTCAGCACTCCTTCTGCCTCACTGCAGTTTCGGGAAGGAATGGCACATGTGGGGAAGGCACCGTCACTCTGAGATATCATCTTCACCCAGCTCCATCTTTGTACAGTTAATGTTAGTCATTCCAGCATTTCAGAGACAACAGAAGTCCAGGGGTTTTTCAGGATGAGCCAACCCTGTGAAGACCCTATACAGACCTGCAACCCAATGCCTTCCCTCCTTTGTACCACCTTGACATTTGTGTCACTGTGAAGATTGTTGTGCAGAGACACCAGAGAGACCAGAACCTTCACATGTCACAAACTGTTTCAGCTCCCAGTTCAAAGGTGGGAGGATCTCTACCTGCATTTCTAGGGCAGGCATAGAGAACTCCTACCCCAGAAGCCCTACTCACTATGATGCTGGCTAAGCTCACAGCACCTTTTACCTCAGCCTGGGTGACAGGGCAGTGACACTGTCTACAGTCTCCGACTAGAGCAGGGGCCAGGATAGAACACGGAAGGCATTGTGTGACCACGGGTGGCTGAGGGCTGCATCACATGGGATTGCCCAGTAACACAGGAAGTGCCTGCAGAGAAGCCACAAACACCCCCACTGAGTCCACTTAGTGCCCTCCCTGGAGACCTACATCCATCCTGCCCATCTATCACCTGGGCCAGGCCCAGAACCCTGAGACCCTCAATCACCATGGCCCTAACTGGAATTCTCTAGTTGTGCTAAAGTTCTGAATGTTCGCCGGGCGTTGGTGGCGCACGCCTTTAATCCCAGCACTTGGGAGGCAGAGGTAGGCGGATCTCTGTGAGTTCGAGGCCAGCCTGGTCCACAAAGTGAGTCTAGGACAGCCAGAGCTGTTATACAGAGAAACCCTGTCTCAAAAAACCAAAAAAAAAAAAAGTTCTGAATGTTCTTTCTAAGTAATATGATTTACCTCTCTACCTTTCATAAAATTAAACATCATAAAAAAATCCTGTTCACCTCTAGTAAAAGAATATATCCTGATTTTGTGCAGTTTTAGGTGGCATCTAGTCAAATAGTGAAATGGCCTGTTATTCTACTGGAATTCTTCCCATGCTAATCCATGCTGTCACTGTGCTGACCTCCAAATATGCTGTTCCTGTCATATTGCAACAAGGCTACTTCAGAGTAGAGAATTTCTAAGTAAATTTTTAGATTAATTACTGGTGTTAAATTTTCTTGTGGATAATGTCAAAATCTACAATCCTTAAAAAGTAACGAAAGTTAAATTATACCATAAATCAAATGGAACTAATATAACATTCCACCAGACATTAAAGAATGCATGTTCTTATCAGCAGCCCATGGGACTTTCTCCAAAAGAGACCACATATTTTTAAAAATATTTATTACTTCAGGTTACATCTCCATCTCTGTCCTCTTTCCACCCCTTCCAGTCCCGCCCTCCCACCCTCTACCCCCTATCCCTTCCATCCCACTCCTCTGGAGTGGAGTGTCCCTACATAAGAGACCCCGCCCCAGTTCAGCAGCCATATGAGGACCAAGAGCCTCCTCATACACTGGGGCCCTACAAGGCAGCACCACTAGGGCAAAGTGTTTCATTGATAGGAAACAAAGTATGTTCCTGTTCCCTTTGGTGCATTGGTTGTAGTATAGTTATCCTGTACTATATGGCTAAAATCCGCTTATAAGTGAATAGATGCCATGTGCATCCTTCTGAGTCTGGGTTAGCTCACTCAGGATGAGCCTCTCTAGTTCCATCCATTTGGCTGCAAATTGCAGGATTTCGTTGTTTCTGATGGCGGAGAAGTATTCCATTGTGTAGACGTGCCACAGTTTTTTTATTCATTCCTTGGTTGAGGGACATCTGGATTGTTTCCAGTTTCTAGCTATTACAAATAAGGCTGCTATGAACATAGATGAGGAAACTTCCTTGTGATTTGGTGAGGAATCATTTGGGTGTATACCCAGAAGTGGTATGGTTGGGTCTTGAGGTAAAGCCATTCCAAGTTTTCTAAGATATCCCCAGACTGATTTCCATAGCTTGCACTGAGATGGAGAGGACACCACCAATAGAGGAGTGTTCCCCTTTCTCCACAACCTCACCAGCATGTGCTGTCATTTGATCTTTTGGCCTTAGCCATTCTGACAGGTGTGAGATAGAATCTCAGAGTCATCTTGAGTTGCATTTCTCTGATGATTAAGGATGCTGAGCATTTCTTCAAGTGTCTCTCAGCCATTAGGGATTCCTCCTTTGTAAATTCTCTGTTTAGCTCTATTCCCCATTTTTTGATTGGATTATTTGGTTTCTTGGCATTTAATTTCTTGAGCTCTTTGTAAATTTTGGATATTAGCCCTCTCTCTGATGTGGGGTTGGTGAAGATTTTTTCCCAATCTGTAGGTTGCCATTTTGTTCAAATGACAGTGTCTTTTGCCTTACTGAAGCTTTTCTGTTTCATGAGGTACCATTTATTGATTGTTGGAATAGACCACATGTTAAGACACAAAGCAAGTCTCAACAAATACAGAAGACTGAAATCACATCCTGCATTCTGACTATCATGCATTAAAGAAAATACAGAAAATGCACAAATTCATGAATCCTAAAGAACACACTACAATAATAAAATTGTGTGAAGGAGAAATCAAGTTTTTTTTAAATTCTGAGGATTGAATGAAAGAAAAAATGAAAATATATCCAAATCTGTGGGACACAATGAATGACAGGCAGTAGTAATAAGGGGAATGTTTATAGTACTATGTATCTATATCAAAGAATCTGAAAAATCTCAAATTAATAATTCAATGATGCACCTGAAGGTCATAGAAAAACAAGAATAAGATAAGCAACCGTCAAAAATTTAGGAGAGAATATATAATTAAAATGAGGGATGAAATTAGTAAAATACAAATTTTAAAAACATAAAAAAATCAACAAGCAGCCGGGCAGTGGTGGCGCACGCCTTTAATCCCAGCATTTGGGAGGCAGAGGCAGGCGGATCTTTGCGAGTTCGAGGCCAGCCTGGTCTACAAAGTGAGTCCAGGACAGCCAGGGCTACACAGAGAAACCCTGTCTCGAAAAAAAAAAATCAACAAGCAAAGAGTTGGTGCTTTGAAAGAATTAAGATGGACAAGTTCTTACCCAAACTAACCAAAAGAAAGAGGAAAAACATCCAAATTAACAACTTAGATATGAAAGGGGAGACATTACAACAGACACTAGGAGAACTCAAACAAATAATTATATATTTTTAAAATCTATATTCCACCAAGGAGGTAAATCTAAAAGAAATAGATGAATTTCTAGATATATACAACCTGGCAAAATTAAATAAGGTGAAATAAATAATTTAAATAGATCCATAACACCCAGTGAAATAGAAGTAGTAATTTAAGTAGTAATTTAAAATCAACTAAAAAAAATCTTAGGAGAAGGTTGAATCAATGAAGAACTCTCTTAGACCTTTGAAGAACTAACATCAATGTTTCCCAAACTATTCCACAAAATAAAAAAGGGAGGAAATCCTCTAATTCCTTTTACAAAGCTACTATTTCCCTGATACCAAAGCCAGACAAAAAAATCAACAACAAAAAAAGATAAAATTAAAGGCCAATGAACATCAACACAAAAATTTCCAATAAAATACAAGTAGAATTCAAGAATACATCAATAAGGCTGTCATGATCAACTTACTTTATCTCAGAGATGCAGGGATTATTCATGAAACATAAATCAATAAATGAAATTCACCACATAAATAGACTAAAAATCAGAAGCCACATGATTTCTATACAAGTAACTATACAAACATATGTATATGTATGTGTATATACATATACATATATATGTATGTATATATATGTACATACACACACATTTATATTGGTAGCAATAAAAAAGAAGCCATGAATTTAAAAGAACAAGGTAGGGATTGGGGTATATATGAGGGTTTGGATGAAGGAAATGATATCATTATACCATAATCTTACAAATAAAAAACTACTTTAAAATAATAGAAACTCTTGTGTTGTGCTTTGGGAAAACATTTAACATGGGAGTCAGAACTGCCTGCAAGGGTTAAACCTGCTTCAGCCTGTATTCTTAGCATCTAGCCTGAAAGACAATCATCATAAGTAGACTCAGCATCCATGGGCTAGAAGCAGAACAACATGAGATAGGTGGCACGAAGAAGGCAGCTTCTCAGGTCACCTAGAGATCACCCTGAGATACAACACTCTTCACAAGTCAACAATGCTTTGGGGCACAGAGACAGAAGAGAACTGGGTTATGCAATTGTGGTAACACAAAGATGAGCCAAGCAACTCAGAGCTAGACATATGCTGAGAAAACAGATTTTTTTTTTTTTTTAAAGATTTATTTATTTTGTATACAGTGTTCTGTCTGCAGGTATATCTGCAGGCCAGAAGAGGGCACCAGATTTCATTACGGATGGTTGTGAGCCACCATGTGGTTGCTGGGAATTGAACTCATGACCTCTGGAAGAGCAGCCAGTGCTCTTAACCGCTGAGCCATCTCTCCAGCCCCCGAGAAAACAGATTTTTAAAAATTCTTTTAAATAACACTCCCCCACTCCATGAAAATACACCTTGACAAACAGAAAGCAAAACCTTTTATAGTATCATGGCCCCTTGAAGGTCCTGTCTGGCTCCTGAGGCCTCAGATTCCATGGAGATATGCTGATTCACATCCAGCGGCACAGATGATATGCAGGTACCTAGCAGTACCCATCCAACAAAAGATGGCAGTGGGAACCCAGGTTCGGCAAACTTTAAATTTCTAAAGTGGGAGGGTGGGAGGGGATGTCCCTGTCTGCCAACTGCTCCTCATAGGATTCAGGAACACCTTTGATTGCCCAAATAAGTCTCAGGGTGATTGACTTGGAAGAAGATTTAGCTCACCTAACTTTCTGTCAAAGAAATACCACAATTCTGTGACTGCCATCCATATAGATAACACACCATGAAAGTTATATTCTCCACAGATATCTGTGTATAGCATGAGCCATTTGATACCTATGTGAGATAACCATACAAGATAGAAGGAGCATCTACATGCCTAAGATACAGACATCTCTGAATCCACCTGCATAAAGAGAACCCAAAATCAACATTACCAAGCCTATAAAGAGCTGCAGCAAAGTGACTTTTATTATTTTTGTTTTATTATTTATTCTAATTATTTTACTATACTTAATTCCTTTACCTCCCTTTCAACCCTTGTTCCTTCCACACACACACCCCAACACTAGGTGGGAGAGAAAAGGTGTAAGGGGGCGTAGGTCTCTTTAAGCTATTTCCTACTGATTAGGGTTGTAGGGTTCTTTGGGTAAATACCCCAAACCAGGAAACAGCAGCAGGAAGAACCAGCAGCAGTTTGGAGGGAGCAGCAACCTCTTTCTTCTTTGTAGTGCCCCCCTTCTCCTCGGGCAGCCTCTGGCTTTTTTCCCTCAGTCCTCAGAATTAAACTTGCTCAGCTGGCTAAGTCAGGCCTCCTGAGAGCTCACAAGGCACATACTTACTACACCTGTGGTCTCAACTGAAGCAGCCTTACACCTGGGATTAAACAAAACGATTCTCATAACTGTTTTTTTTTAATAAACAAAACTCGTACCACAAAGAGCAGTGCCCAGAACAACTATGGTCAGTGTCTTGAGGGCCCACTCAGATTTCATGTAAACCTCTAATATGAGAAAATCTATTGAGGTCTGGATGTTCCCCACAAAAACATATCGTGTGTGTGTGTGTGTGTGTGTGTGTGTGTGTGTGTGTGTGTATACATACAGGTGTGCCATCAAATGCTAAGACTATCCTACAGGAGAGGGAGTGCCTTAATGTTTATTTCAAGTAACAATACCAAGATAACCAATGCTAACCCCAACCTGATGCTACAGAAACCAGAACTAAGAACAGATAAGCACCATCTGCGGCCAAAGCCAGCTGCTGCACATCTGTCCGATCTGCATGAATGTGGCCCACAGTCCACCTTCTCCCCATTGTAAGTGGCCCCCCAAATCACAATAAACATTGCTGAGCATACAGCCATTATAGCTTGTGCACACATACATACAAGTGCTACCTGTATGCTGAACACACATACACATACCAACTTTTACTAGCTAACTTTCAAATTTAAAAAAATCAACATGGCCTGACTATTCACCTGCCCCTGCTACAAGTATGCACACACAAACCATGTGGGCTCATGATAAATAGTACAATGTGTTGCCCGTGTGGTAACAAATCATGAAAGCAGCAAGTATCTTGATAATTTTCTTATGTACCACTCTGAAACAGACTCACACAGAATCTCAGAGTCCTCAAATAAATATGCCCCACAATTCACTAGCGCACAATTGATACAGACTCTGGTGAACAAGGAATCTCTATACACTGCCTTATATACATACAACCCTCAAAAACATATAAATCCAGCATTTCCAGGACCTGAATATATTCCTCTGTAACACACCATACCATATTCCACACCTACAGAATACAGCCTTGCAACCTCACCCCTCAAACATGCATACACCATGCACACCTAGAAACACACCACCATCAACCAATCATATTGCAAATTTATTGTGCCTAATCTCATTTTAAGAACAAATTTACATATTTCAGATACTCACATATGTATGTACACAACTTCTGTAAATACCCAAAACATTTCTAAGTATCACTTAAAATACAAATAAAAACCACTTGCAAGCCTAGAATTAAGCCCAGCTGATAGAAACCAGTCCCTCTATCCTCAATACTAATAACTATATAGACCCTAGTGCAGTGCAGTCCCCATGGTTACTTGTGCAAATTCAGAGTCTTCTCTCTCCTTCACATACACATTATTTCCTGCATATATACTAATTGTTCCCTAATTACAACATATAGAGTCATGGGAAACATTCTTCCAAGCTTCCAGGTACCTTTAGTAAATGTACTGTCCCCTAAATATTCCTCACACAAACATCTAGTCATACATAGAAAACACACACATACACACAAACCACACAAGCAAATACAAATTTCACACTTATATAACTCTCCACAAGTACCAAGCATTCATATAAATACACAGAACACTACAAATACACAACTATCTCTCTCAAGACACAAACACTGAAAAAAAATTTTAAAAATAACTTCTCCATGTTCCAAGTGGAGAACCACAGAAACTCCATACTACAGATGCAAATATCTATTCTCCCAGCCTGCAACTGGTCAAACACCTGCCTTCACATTCTAAAATACATAGACAAATGCTGTAACCATCCATGACATCTCAGTGGTACAATTAATGTATCTAAATTTCCCTAAATGTATATTATTTCTCCATTTGCACAATCACAGAAATATACACAATTTCTTTAACATTGCTCATATGCACATATTTCTTGCAAAACACACATTTCTTTCAAATTCCATGGTAAACGCCTAAATCCTAACTTTCGGGGCAGGGGGGAAGAGGTAGAATATTCCAAGAACTGAATTACAAACACCTAAACTCCAACTCCAGATTACAAATATGATATCTCACACTCACCAAATGAAATCAACTCTACACATTATTAAAAATTACTTAATTCCAAACATTTAAACATACACTGTCACTCACATGAGAATACACACATTAGATTCACTCAGTAGAAGACATGGCTATATTCTAAAAATTTATATATAACACATTTTCAGCCTATGCCCTAAAGCACAGGTAACAAAACATGCACACTCAGTTACTTCACACCTCGTGATACCATCAGGCACTCCATCATATTTTCATGAGAATGATCACACCAAAATTCTCATGCACCCCAAAATCAAAATGCATACTTACTTGAATTCTCAAACACACAGATACTCCTAATATCCTATCAACACACACCCATGCATGAGCTATTCTTTGTTGAAAAGTAACACTTTGCAAATACTTAGAAGCTTCCTGAAAGTGTAAAGGACATGGGTGTGACACACTTTTAAACTATACACTATATTTATTAAATTCCCTGACACAGTTCAAAAGCCAGGCAACCCTTAGAACAATGGAGAAGCCCTGGTCAGCCCACTTGCCTATGCCAGTGGTGTAAAAACTCCCAGGCTTTAGGCCTGCCTCTGGAGGGCTCCAAGTCATTCAAGACAGCACTGCTGCAAGACACAAGGAGTGAAGAGCCCAAGAGTGTTGACAGTAGTGATTCCACGCTCAGAGAGGTAGGCCCAAGTTTTCATTATCTCCTTCTGTGTAACAGACTCTGGACGGCACCATATTTGCCAGACTAAGGGTTAAGGTAAGGCCTCCATGCTTGATCCACTTCTTCCATGCATGCACCTGTGCCCTCTGCCCTGGCTTCCTATATCTCTATGCTCCAAGCACGTGCCTGTATTTTCTAAGCACACACCGAGTCTTAGGCTCTGTCTTCTCTGACTGACACACACGTGCTCACATGCACTGTCTCCCTGATCAGGTGTTTACCAGCCACAGCCACTGGGAGCTTGGAAGGATGTAGAGAAGGTACCAGAGCTCCTCAGTCAAGAGCATGTGCAAGGAGCACACAGGTGAAGCCTAGAACTTTCCAGGGAATGAAAGAGAAAACACAAGTGGAACTCCTTTCTCCTCCTCACCAAACCCATGCTGGCAGCCCACCTTAAAACCAGAGATTACAAACCTCCCACCAATGCACTCAGTACCATTACAGACCTTCACACCTTTCAAAGAACAGCACTTCCTCTTATGGACCATCTGAGCGTTCCACAGAGGAACACTTCTGGCATAGAATTTCAGACCCTGGAAACACACTGGGATATGATCTTCCCAGACTCTGCCCCTACTGTCCTTCCTGTGACATTCACTGTGCTAAATTCACTGACTTTATGCACAGAGCTCTCCTAGTAGATGTCAGTTTGCAAATGTTTTCTTTGAAAGGTTTCATTATATCTTTGAGTCTTGATAGTCTGGGTCATCTAAACCTCTCTTCCTTTACCAAATCTCTGCCACAGTGGGAACTCTGCTGACTCCTACCAGGGAAGTGGGGGCTCATGCCTACCACCTTCTGCTGTAGCTCTCTGGATTCTCAGTCTGTGTCCCCACTCAACCATTTCCTAGCAACTCCTGTCACAATGCAAAATGAGACAACTGTAGCCTAGCATTATCATACCAATAAAATAAGACAAATAATATCAAAATAAGAAGCAAAACTGCTTTATTTAAAGGGGTGCTACAACCATACCCCCACACAGAAGGGCACCTACTCCTTCAGTTTGTCCTAATGAACCCATCATCAGTGGAAACATCCAAAGTCAGGTATGTATTTAATAACCAAACTACCAAGCACTGTATCCTTGAGAGGCCTACCTTAAGCATGCTCAAAACACACATTACAATTGGGCAAAACCACCTAACAGTTTGTGGTCTATTATTAAATATCTCATGTTACTACACTTGGGTATCTGGCAGACATGATAGTATGAAAGAAAGAAAAAAACATCCTACGCAAAATACAAATAACTCCCCACAGTATAAAGTATTGGCTTTTTACCCCTTGGGCCTGTGGGTGATGTTAGCTGCTGCTCACTGCCCCTGCCCAGTATTGTTTGTCATCATGTGAAAAGATAAAAACACAAAATTCAAATATAGCTGGGCATGGTGGAACACACCTTTAATTCCAGCACTCAGGAGGTAGAGGCAGGAATATCTCTAAGTTCAAGGCCAGCCCAGTCTACAGAGTAAGTTCAGGGACAGTTGGGACAACACAGAAAAACCTGTCTTGAAAAATAAAAACAAACAAACAAAAAACTAAATAAATTCAAATGTGATTTCTAGTGAATGTTTTAGTTTTTGTTTGTTTTGTTTTTTCAAGACAGGGTTTCTCTGTCTTGTAGCCCTGACTGTCCTGGAACTCATTCCGTAGACCAGGCTAGTATCAAACTCAGAGATCGGCCTACCCGTGCCTCCAGAGTACTGGCATTAAAAAGGCATGCACCACCACACCCAGATTTCTTTTTGTTATCGATATTAAAAAATTGTAAGCAAAACTCAGTTACTAAGTCAAAAGCAGTCTGCTCTTGCAACAACAACACAACAAAGGATTTTAGAAGCTCAATGGGGGTATAAAAGCTACTTTATATTTCAGGTCATCACATAAGCTTGCACATTAGTATGCAGAACTGCTATAAACATAGCAGTTGTCATAGAGACAAGAGTCATGGCTGTATGTTCTGATGGCCACTATTGGTTGTCAACTTGACTGCATCTGGAATTAACTACATCTGGAATTAAAACCCAAAATGGCAGGCACACCTGGGAGAGATTTCTGCTTAATTTGAAGTGGGAAAATCTACTTTTTAAAATGATTATTTCATACAATACATCCCAACTGCAATTTCCCCTCTCTCCACTCATCCCATTCCCCACCACCCCCAACCTCTCCTCTCCCTCAGATCCACTGCTCCTCCCTTCAGAAAAGGCCAGGCTTCCCAGGGATATCAACCAAACAGCCTAACAAGATACAATAAGAATGGGCACAAACCCTCATATCAAGACTGGACAAGGCAACCTAGTAGGAGGAAAAGGTCCCAAGAGCAGGCAAAAGGGTCAGAGACACCCCCACTCCACCTGTTAGGAGTTTCACAAAAATACCAAGCTAACAACCACAACATATATGCAGAGGACCTAGCACAGCTCTAGGTGGGCTCCGTGATTGTTACTTCAGTCTCTGTCAGCCCTAAGAGCCCTGCTTAGTTGGTTCTGTGGGCTGTGTTCTGGTGTCCACGACCCCTATGGCTCCTATAATTCTTCCTCCCCCTCTTCTGAGCAATTTCCCAAGGTCCAAAAGGAGGAACCCAATGGAGATCTCTAATTTGGCTGTGGGTCTCTCCATCCACTCCCATCAGCTGCCTGAGGAAATCTCTAATGATGACTGGGCGAGGCACACCTTTAATATAGTTTATTTTTGGAGTTGTTGTTTGTTTGTTTGTTTTTTGATTTTTTGAGACAGGGTTTCACTGTGTAGCCCTGACTGTCCTGAAACCCCTTAGACCAGGTTGGCCTCAAACTCAGAGATCTGCCTGCCTCTGCCTCCCAAGTGCTGGGATTAAAGGCGCCCACCACTACCGCCCAACTTTTAATACAGAGCTTTAATCTAGATCTAATCTTGACCATGCCTTCTGCTGGAAACCTTTATAAGACATGGAAGAAGGGAGCTTTTCTCTTTACCTGCTTGCTTGCTCCTTGCTAGCAAGTCCATTCCTTCACTGGCATTAGAGACTGCTTCTATGGGATTCCAGCATACGCTGAAGACCAGCTGAAACTTCTAGCTTTGTAGACTGAGCAACTGATGGATTCTTGAACTTTCCATCCATAGCTATCCATTGTTGGATTAACTGGACTACAACCTGTAAGTCATTTTAATTCCAGATAGACAGAGATAGAGATATTCATTCTGGTACCAGAAGTGTGGTCCTAGAACAACAGATGTATAAGGATGAATCTTTTAAGTGTCTGGAATAGTCTTTCCAATTTGCCAACACCTGCAGTTACAAAGCCTTTCCCAAAGTTACTAAAGCCTTTCCCGGAATCTCAGAGAGTAATGAAAGCCCATGACATGAACTATATTACAGACTTAAGGAGATAAATGCATTTGATTATCCTGATGCACCAATTGTGAATAATAAGTGGCAACAGATTGGTGACTGTATATGAAACTCTGGGCAGCTTGTGAAAAAAAAAAAAAGGAAAATGATGATGCTGGCTGGTCACTCTTAGCATCTCTGGATAAACTGACAAGGGACAGAAATGAGCTCCGTGATAAACCACAATGGACTCAGTGATAAAACTGACTAGCTCCAGATGTGCATAAACAGTCTAAAGGCTTCTGAGTGTGCCTTGGAAGAGAGTCTTCTTTCCGTCATTCACAGAGCTCAAGCTGCAGAAAATGAAACAGAGATTTCCTTATAGGGTTGGCTGAATCACAGCGAAATTCAAGTCCTAGCCGCAGAGGGTGCTAGTAGTTAAATTAAGGGCATTAATTGATGAAGAATGGAATCCTGTAACTTGGGATGGGGCTGTGTAGAAGAGCCTTTTGAAGATGAGAACTTTTGAACCCTCAGATTCTCAAGGATTTATCTCACCTGAGGAAGTGGTCTCTCTAACCTCAATCCCACCCCTTGAAATGTTGCCATTTTTGCCTTTGACTGAGGAAATTAATCCTTCATTGTCCTCTAAACCAGCAGTGAGTTTCTCTTAAGGACACCCAGGCAGGGAAGACAATATTGATGTCCGTCAGAGCCCACCAATAGTTGTCTCTAGACCTATAATCAGACTTAAGGCAAAGCAGGCTGCTAAAGGGGAGTTAGAAAGTGTAGTCCGTGAGGAGGTGCATTACACTAGTAAGGAGCTTAACGAGTTTGCTAATTCAAACAGAAGCCTGGGGAATATGTGTGGGAATGGATTTAAGGGTGTGGGATAATAGTAAAAGGAAAATAAACTGGGTTATGGTTGAATTTGTTGATGTGGCCCTCTGAGTGGAGATTCTAGGTTTAACATAGAACCTTGTACAGTTTAAAATGATGTCAAAAACCAAAGAGTGGTGACACACCTTTAATTCCACCACTCAGGAGGCAGAGGCAGGTAGATCTCTGTGAGTTTGAGACCAGCTTGGTCTACAAAGCAAGTTCCAGGATAATCAGGGCTGTTACACAGAAAAACCCTGTCTCAAAGAGCCAAAAAAAAAAAAAAAAGTCAAAGTTTGTTTGACTACAACAGCCTAATCCAGACAGGATGACAAAGGGCACAGACCAGTCAAGAGTGAAGGTATGGGTCACTCTTCCAGGAAAAGAGCCAACACCTGCTGAGGTGCTTGCCAAGGGTGGAGGAATACAGAATGGGTAATAGAGGAAGGCTGTTAGTTAGAAATATCAGCTGACACCACGTGACCAGTTGCAGAAAAGAGGGTTATGATTGACATGAGCTTCTGTTGTATTAAGAATGAGTTTGCACAGATATTTGTTTTCTTTTTTCAATTTCTTTATCATGTGACATAACATCAATTAAGAGAATCTCAATGGTTATCATATTTAAGTGTGAGATACTAAAAGAATATCCTTTCATGGACATTGCCACCTATTCTAACTTTATAATATGTTTGTGGTTGTATGAGAGACAGTTATATCGTGTTAGGTATAATTGTGAGCTGGTTAAATATGACCTGGTTGCTATTTTTATTTGGAAATTAATCACAACATAAGGAGATATGATTGTGTGTCGAGTAGGAAAGGGGATGAGCTTATGATGATTAGTCTTGGTTGTCAACTTCACTACATCTGAAATTAACTAAGACTCCAAAATGGAGGAGTTTCCTCCACACCTGGGAGGAAATTCTGCTTAATTTGAAGTGGGAAGAGCTACTTCTAATCCACATCTTAAGGTGGGAAGACAATACATGTGTCTGCCAAGTATTTGCTTACAGTGAAAGGACTCAACACTGTCTTATCCAAACAAAGGTGATTTCTGACTTGGACCCTGTGGGATAAATGCCTAAGTGGTTCCTTGATGGTCTGGAGCTTCCTGAAAAGGTAACTGTGCACCCCTTCCCCACTGTGGAATATTGTACACCACATTCTGAAGCTAGTTACATTCAAACTCTGCCTAGCTAGGGCTGAATTTCTTGGTCATCTAGATTGATGACTGTCACAGATTGGTGACTCTATGTCCTTTACTTGAGTTTTCTCATCATGGACCTTAGTAAACAAGCATGAGTATTGTCCCAACCTGTGGGGATAACTTCAGAAGGTAAGCCTGGACTGTCAGTCAGTACATGAGACCCGAGTCCTTGCCACCTTTAACTTATTGGAAATCAAATTTGATAGTGAAAATGACCAGCTAGGTGGAGAAGGAGACAGCCTTGGGCTGTCCCAGGGATATCTCACCTGGGAGGCTGACAACACCTATGGCAAGATGAGCTGAGTATGTAAGGGAGATCAAGATGCCAAGGGAAATACACTGGGTCGGGAAAAGGATAAGAAGACCTAGACTTCATGTATGGGAGGCAGGTCCTGTGAACACAGTTCATGGGTTTGACGGGATGGTTCATTGTGGTGATCCAGAGGAGGTTTATGGGAAACAGGTGAGCCCCAGGTCTTTTCTTCAGGTTCCTAGAACTTGCTCTATAAGTTTATGGGTCTTAAGGATTTGAATTAACCATCCTAGATCATGGGAGGACTGGAGACAAATGACCAAGGCAGAAAACATCTCAGTGGGGTCCTCTCTGTGTGGGGTGGAGGTTACTCAATCAAGTGGTAGCCCAGAGTCCCTCATTCCTTCCCACTGAGGGAAGGCTTCTCCTTTATCAATTAGCTGGTATCTTTGATTCTCTAGGGGCAGAGCAGTAATGAAACTTCCACTAACAGAGAGATGGAGAATGTTTGAATTAGTAGACCTACTTTGAAAACATCACTTTCAAGGTGGAGTCCTGTTCCCTTAGCCTGGCCATTTGACTGTGGCAGGAAATCTCTCTTCCCTGAAGCTGCTTTAACAACAAGGAAGGGGTTGTGAAGTGCTCTTGGTTTTAGTGGTTTCTGAGGTGGCTGGTTTCCTTTTCTGGGGGCTTTAGAGAGAAGCATTTGGTTTGGAACATGTTTGGCTCTTAACCGTTAAGCCAGCCAGAATGGGTTTCCTGGCCTTTTGGATTTGTCTCTCTTTAATGGGGTCTTTGTGAGTTCCTGCTTGAATGGAAATGAGCTCCAGGAAATTATGTGTATCACTTGGCATCTGCCTCATTCCTAAATCCTGGGGAGTCATTCCTTTATCTTAAAAGAAAAGAGCTTAAAAGAAAAGAAACAATATATAGATGAGTGTCAGTCTCATGAGCAAATTCTGGCATGGCCAGTAGCTGTGATAATCCCCAGAAAGCTCCCAACAGCTCCTCCACTCACCATTCCCTGGCCCTTTACAGCCTTCCACAGCTACTGCTGGGCTTTCAAGGACAGGATATTGGGGAACTGGATGACTGTCTTACACACAGTGCTGTGGGAACAGCTCCCAACCATGGTGGGGACCAATGACCATTTGGCAGTGTGGGGCTGCTGAATCTATCCCACTGCTGTTCCCAGTGAGAAGTATTAGGAGAGGGAGCAGCAGCATGGGTCGGGCATGCTACAAGGTCTCCTCCAGGATTCCGTGGTGCTGGCCTGGAGGATCACTTGGTGTTGCTTTTGGTTTGTTATGCTGGACTAGAAATGGTGGGAGGTTTAAGGGTGTGAAAGGAATACTCAGAAGAGGATGAGGTAAAAATATTTAAAACCTGCCACCTTCACAGAGGCTGTTCTAGAAACTGGCCCTCATCAATGATGCCGGAGGTAGGGCAGACTGAAGGTTCCCCCAGGAAAAGCAAACAGCGATCAGGGAATCATGGTGAATGGTGAAGAAGATCCCTGCTGGAACATTGCTCAGTCAGATGAACCCAGCAAGGAATTCACTCAGGAATGTCTGCAAACTGTACAATCTCCTCTTCCCCTTGACCCTGCCCTGTTGAGATTCTATCCCTGACTCCCTCTAGCTAACTCTTCCATCCACTTTCTGTTTTCTCTCCCCAGCATCCTCTCTGGGATCAAGCACATATGTCTGTCAAGCCTGGAGCCTCTGTGCCTACATTTGTAACCCTTCCTGTTCCCCTACCTGCCCCCCAGCCAACACCCCAGTTATTCTGGGAACCTCCAACACCCTCTTAACAGCAGAGGTCTTGCCTGGAAACCCTCTAGTGCTGTCCAACTTGCTTGAGTTGTCCTTACTGACAGGAGATAGGTGCCATGGCCTGGAAGCCGCTATGCCTCTGAACATGATACTTGTCCAAACCAGACAGCATCTATAGGAACTTACGGCGCTGGCAACCTATCAAGACACAGGTCCAGTGTGGCACCTTTCCAAGACTCCTGACTTGGCAGCTTTCTCCTGCTTCCTTGTGTGAGTCCCACCCAGGGCAGGAAGCTCCTTCTGAGTCTCCAATATTATGAGTGTGAGGTAGACAAGGAAGGTGCTGAAGATGATAGAGCCACTCCACAGAGCCAGATAGCCACAATCTGAGGGATAGCAATGTCACATCAGGGAATGAGAGGATTGGTTAGACAGGGGTCCTGGTGTCTTGTGAGATAAAATTCAGATTTACCTTGATTCAATTTGATGGTCTTGTTTATTTTCTGGAATGGACCCAGGTGTTGATACCCCAGACCACAACTTGGGAAAGGGGAAGAGCCCCAGGGCCGAGGGAGACCTGTGCATGTGTCTACACCCCACTGCTATGGAGCGTTTCTCTTAGGACAGCCAGGTGATAGTCCCACGTCTGGGGTAACCTTTGGGGTCCTCACTTTATTTTTATTCTCTGTAAACATTTGCACCATTCCCCAAAGTGATTACCCCTAAGTTCCAGATCATTCTGTGCATTTTGCCAGTCAGCTTAGCCACGTGACCAAGTACCCTAGATGACTGCAACCACACAACCACACACCGTCTTCTCATTCTTTCCCGAGACTGGAGACTTAGACCGGGCCTGGCAAAGTCAGTTCTGGTAAAGAGTGACCAGCACTTATCTCAGCTGTGTTATCATATAGGGATGAAGGAGACCCTGGGAGCCCTTTCAGCATTCCAAGAAGGGTACTACCCCATCAGAGGAGCCCCACATTTATGACCTAAACCTGGAAACCATCCAAGTCCCCATTTCCAATGACCTTCACTTTAGAGATTAGAGTCTCAACATGGAATTCTTGGCAATAAATCATTCAATCAATGGAGGACACGTAGGCCAGTCAAAGAGACAGATACAACTCTTGGTATTAGTGTCTGGTTCATGGTAGGAGGTCCTTGAGACTAAACATCTGAACTGGCATCAGGACAAAAGTGTTTATTGGGCTGCGTGAGCTGAGAATGGAGGATGGGTTTGTGGACTGTGAGTGGTGAATTATAACCCAGTGCTTCTTTGATCCCTTGCCTGGCAGAGGCCTACCATGAATGTGGAGAAGGGTCTGTGGAAGGGTCTGCAGGAACGGCAACACATAAACAACTCTGGTCAGATGATGTTCCGTGGGATATCAGATAAATGAGTCAGGGCATCTGGGAAAGAGGCTGTGTGGTGGGCCCTTATCTCCCAGGTATTCTAGCTCTCTCAGCATCTCTGGACCTGGTCCAAGATCCCTGAGATACTCTGTCAGTCATATCCATGAGCAGTTTTTCTCTTCTTTTGAGTGTTTCTGAACAAGATTGGGACAATCTTGGACTGTCACCTGAAGTACTAACCTGAGTCACCCTGATTGACTTGACCCTTGGTAGATGCCAAGGGAACTACCATGTAGTTGCCCCAGACTGAAGTTCTGTCCTGAGTTCAGACCTTGTTTCACATTCCTGCCCTATCAGCCTTCCAGTGCTGGGAGCTGGGCCTGGCCTCCATCTCACCTCAGACTGAGTTTCCCTCATTGCTAGGTTCTCAGAGTTTGAGAGCACAGAGGGGGTGGAGGAGCATCCAGGGTTGGAGATGATGAGAGCCTTCCAGCGCCAAGCTCCTGCAACCCCACTGAGAATGAAATCTACAAGGTCCCCAGCCCCTGATATTGTTAAAGTGCCAGGTAGAGCTTCCCACACCCCTCTAACTGTCTTTGAGGAGGCCAAATCAGGTATTACTGTCTGTAATCCTACATGCAGGTCTGTATCTTCAGGACAGGACATTGCAAATGCAGGCTGAACAATCTCCTACATCCTGGGGTCTCTGATCCCCTTTGTCTTAAACTTGCTGATGACCTGTCCAAGATATAACTCTTCTCTACAATCACTCTTTCAAATACCCAATACACCATGTGCTCAGGTCCTAAGCACTGCATTTGGAGAGTACCTGGAATGTTGCTGGCTCCAAATGTTCTCCCACTTGTCTATCCTAGATCTTCTACTTATAAGGTCTTCTCTTACAGGTCCTTGGGGCAAACTGTCTTGGCTCACTCTGGGCCAGTGAAGTTCCCCTGAACCGTTCCCTACCTGGCATGGCTGGGGTGGATCTGGACCCCCATCTTTAAATCATCATATTCCCTTGTCTCCTAGTGTGCACCTCTGTGGAGACCTGCTCCAATGTCAACCCTGCCTACTCCATAGCACCAAGACATCTGCAGTCACCTGAGACAGAGGTGCCCACAGAGATCCTTCCTGAAGCCATATAGAAGTATATGGACATCATGCCCTGGCTGGAGGGGCCTCCAGACTCAGCCACAGGAGAGTTTGAGGAAAGTAGGAGAAAGAAGAACACTGGGTTGGAGCAGAAAGAAGATGACTTGTACCCAGACCCAGGTCTCTTGAGCTATGTTGATGAGCTGTGCTCCAAAGAAGACTTTGTTAAACAAATGAGCTGGAGCCACAGTGTTGGCCACGTTCTGGGATGGCATCCCAGGTCTTTGGAACTAGGCCTGCTTCCCTAGCTGTTGAATTCTCTGTGTGTTATACAACGGGGAGTGGGTTTCTGGTTGTTACTATGACTCGCCTGCCTTCAACATGATAGAGACCAGGACACCCTGGGCTTAGTCAGCTAATTCCCTTGGAGGTCTCCTAGACTTAAGATTCTCCCTGCTCTTGGGCACTCATGTCCCCCTCCTTCTGTTTACAGGTGGAGACCATCATAAACCCCCAATTTGTGGCTGAAATCCTCTCCCCCAAACTTGATATGGACATACTGGCTCTAACAGAGGAGCTGAAACAGGAGGAAGGACTCAGTATTGACCAGGTAGATGGGGAAGGGCAAACACAGGACACCAGGGCATGGGCAACAGTTAATCAAGAGATAGCTAGATGCTAAGAAGACAGAGTTAGGAAAAACACCAGTTAGACAGGACAGAGAAAGGAAGGACCAGGAGAAAGAGGGAAACCACAAAGACAAGGAAAAGGTCCTGCTTATAAGGCCCATGAGAACTTGATTCACCCTGCAGGGAGGCAAGGGATCCTGCCGGAGGCTGCTCTGAGATGTGGTGTAGAGACAAAGATGAGGGACTAGGGGGCAGAGCTCCACATGGCAGCCCTTAGTGCCTCCTCTATCTCTATCTGCCAGTTATACCCAGGTAACAGACTCATCCCTTTGCCACCTCCCCCCAAAATGTTCTGCCACCCTCTGGCCCTCTCTGCATGAGGTTGAGTCACATGTCCCCATTTTCTGTTGCAGCTACTGGAGAAGCGTTGCCTGGCCTGGGGAAAAGAAGAAAACTCGAGGGCACCTCCCAATCCTGGTTCACCTCAAGGAGTCTCCAGCACTTCTGTATTGTCTGTCTGCCAACATGCACACAGAGATGACTGTACCTTCCCAGAAGGAGCTGGTGTTCAGACCAGGATAAGGTCCTCAGACAACCAGTGTCCAGGGCCACCGATGTAAGGATACTTGAGCCTAAACCTGCTGCTATCCTCCAGAGGAGTCTAGGGGCACCCTCACTGGGAGCCACCCAATTCAGTGCTACTGCCCACAGCCATGGAACCCATCCACAAAGCTCGGGGCCAAGGCATGCAGTTAGTCTCAGAGGAGCTTCTCCTTATGGAGACCCCCATGAGCCACTAGACAGGACCAATGAGGACAAGAAAAAACTCTCCAGCCTGTCTTTTCTCCTGTCATCCCAGTACAGACAACCCTGGGAACTGTCCTACCACTTGTACCCCTACAGAGGTCTCCCTGACAACAAAGGTTTCTCCCAGCCGTTATCCCGCCAGAAGAGGTACTTCAGCCTTGAGCTCCTGCCCGTTGCCAAGGCAAAGGAGCAAGTTTTCACTGGAGACTCAGATTCTGAGGCTAAAATGCCTAGCCCAGTGCCTGGCTCCAAGGTATCTGAAGAGCAGCCCCTCACTCTGGAGGTGGCTCACCACACCTTACAGCCTCAGAAGAGGAAGCAGAAGTCACTATGCACACACACAGAAGGAAGAGGAAGATGAGCCAGTGTCCACTTGTGGGAAGTCCCCCTAAAGATTGGGTCTCACAGCAATTTCACCCTACCTCTATTCTGTACCCCTA
The DNA here is from genome assembly GCA_907164525.1 of Lophiomys imhausi. Taxonomy (NCBI): domain Eukaryota; kingdom Metazoa; phylum Chordata; class Mammalia; order Rodentia; family Muridae; genus Lophiomys; species Lophiomys imhausi. The sequence continues at coordinate 7,211,944 of CAJQZJ010004381.1, forward strand.
GAACCAAAGGCCCCTCCACACTCAAGGCTGATTCAGTTGGGGCTAAGGCTAGAAGGTGGAGGAACCAGGGACTCATGCAAGTGATAGAGGGTGAAATAGGAAGGGAGCATATCACTTTAGAAGTTTGTAAATTGCAGTAAGTAAAGGTAGTTTTGTTGAGAATGGTGTTAAGGTTGCTGCTTTCGGTCTGACACCTGCCCTGTTTGATGGAGTGAGGAGAGATGGACCGAGACATGCCAGAATCCATGAAGCACATGTACAGGCCCAGATATTCCTCTACATTTGCCCACTTAGCCTGGGAGAAGGCAAACCTGAAGCTCCTGAATTCCTGATACAAGACCTCTCTGTGAGTCCTTGAGTTTACAGAATGAAGACTTGATTAGGGCACAATTCCCTAGTGTTTACAACAACCAGCTTTCCAAGTTTTGTAAGTGCAAGGGTCTGGAAGAATTGTGGGAAATCTCCCCTAGGAGATATGGACACCATTAATAGAGTGTCACAGAAAATATGGGATAAAGAGGAGTTTGAGGCCACAAGACTCGAATAAAGTTGGGGCTCAGAGTCTGGGTCACTGGTGAAAACAGTTCTTTCAAGAGTGTCTTGAGAGAGAAAATGGGAACTGTCCAGGCAGTCACTGGTATGTCATTTCTTAGTTTTGGAAGCTGCAGGCCCTGCACTTCCTATATAAGCAGATATATTTATCCCTCTCAGGTCTCTGAGGTGGTTGAAGAATAGACAGCTAGAGTCTCATAGTTAAATTTTGAGTTGTTTAGGAATCAAGAGGGTGTTATAGATTTAAGAAGATACTCTTAAAAGTGTGTTGCAAGTTAGTATGAATGTTGAGTCAGATATAGACCTTTAAACTCATGGAGATGGTTAGATAGTAGAATGTTAAAGTCAGGGGCCAAATATGTATAAACTGGACATTGGGAAGGCCATTTAACTCTCATAAATGTGGCATATTTATATCTGTTGTTTTGTATAGTATTTACTGTTATAAGAGAAGGAACCATCTGTTGGACTGAAAGGGGAAACTGCTGGGGGGAAGAGGATGGAAGGGCAGGATAGGAAGGGGGAATAGGGAAGGGTTTGTGACTGAGATGTAACTTGAAGAAGAAAAATAAAGTATTAAAAAAAGTGTCTTGAGTCACAGAGGATGTAGTCAAATCATAGTGGTAGCTCAGGTCACAGGAGCTTTGGCATGTGTTACGTGGGTACCAAGGAGCAAAGAGAACTTGGGATTTATCAGCATTGGCAATGCCCATTCTTTTACATACTGTCTGAGGCTGTTTTTATGAGACTTTGACATAGCTGAGTAGCTGCGTGAGTAGACCATGGAATGTTTACTATCAAGTTCCTTACAGATGAGTTTGAAGAGAAATAAGTATATTGAGAGTTCAGACTACCAATAAGCCAGCATAGCAACTTCACACACCTAAGGTGGCTGACATCTGTGACGACCCTGAGCACAGGCCAGTACTCCCAACAGCAACCTGGCAGCTTCTTTCTCCTTCAGCATCTCTGCTCCTCCCCACTCCACAGTGCTTCTCCAAGACAGGATCTACTAGTTCTCTAGATGTGCCTTGAGCTCAGTAGAAAGCAGGCAGAATGGCAGTGAAGTATTTGATATAGTTTTTATAAGCTAAGAAACTAAGAATGAAACTGTAAACTATTGGCGCCATTGTACTTGTAAGAAAAATTAAAACATTTTTAAAAACATTTTTAATTAGATTTGTTTATGTGCATGAGTGTTTTGCCTGCATGTATGTTCGTGTACCACAAGCATGTCTTCAGCCTACAGAGGCCAGAAGAGGAATTGGACGCTCTGGAACTAGAGTTAGGGATGATTAGCAATCTAGGTCTTCTTCAAGAGCAACCAGTACTCTTAACCATCTATTACCCTGGAGATCCATGTCTCCAGGCCCATAGATGTGTTTTAATTGAGCATTGGTACTCCACAGTTGGTAAGAACTGCCAAAAAATTCACAAAGTGTTTATGAAACAACTAAAGCTCTATAAGAAATCCTTTTTCTGTTGATACTTCAAAAATTCACATGCTTAGTATTTACCCAAGCCACTCATAGCTTCCTGGATAGTAAAAGTCTCTAGCAAGAAAGAAAATGAAAATAAACAAAAACAAAACTCTGAAAGTTTTTTTTTAATGTAACCATTAGGTCAAATTACATAAATTGTTTCAAAATCAAACATATCATTTTATCTCATTCCTTTTCCTCCTCATCAGTCTGGCCCCCATGCTGCCTCCAGGCCTGGCTTAGGTCATGCAGCTTATCCCAGTGGCTGCACATGAAGGTGGTGATGCTCTGGGATGCCTCAAGGCTAAGGGGGTAGGATGTGGTGGGAGATGGGATGGTTAGGGCACAGCATTCCTGGGCTTGGTGATCCGTGCAGGTGGTGAAAAGAAGAGCCTGACACCACTGGACCCAATGCCCACTGCCCCCAGCTGCAAGGTAGGTCCAGGGGCCTGGAACCCAGCTCCATTCCACCTGCTGACACAGCAGAGCCGGTGACCCCAGGTGACCTCACCTCCAGCATGTGGGTTATCACTTGCAACAGGGGCAGGGAGTCTGTGAGACTTGACAGGAGCTCTTGGACAGGAGTCAGGACCATCCTCCGTAGTCACAGCTTGCTGGGCAGGTTCCATTCTGTAGACCACCATCTCACCTGGCATCTGCTCAGCATTTCGAGCAGCTGGGGCTAGCTAGATTCGCCTGGCTCTTCTTGCCACCTGCCCGGCCCAGTGGAGGCATCTCAGGCATCCCCAAGTGTAGAAAAAAATGGCTAATTAAACTATTTACCCAATATTTATATTATATTTAATTTGTCAGCAGTGTTAATCCTTAACCTGCCATTATAAATGAATACACACAGACACTGTATGGATTTTAACAAGCCTTGGCCTGAATTGTGCAATCTTAGCCCATCTAATCTAGCTCATAATTCTATTACCCAAATATAACTCCATATATACATACGTCCCTTTGGATTATTATTCTCCACGCTATGCTGATGTTCCAGGCCATGTGGAAGGATCTTCCTTAATCTACCCCATGGTGTGTCCTCCTTGTTTGCTCCTCGCTTCTCCTCTGAGCTTCTTCCTCCCAAGATATTCTCTCTCTCTCTCTCTCTCTCTCTCTCTCTCTCTCTCTCTCTCTCTCTCTC
>CAJQZJ010004381.1:7215133-7239506 GCA_907164525.1 Lophiomys imhausi
CTCTCTCTCTCTCTCTCTCTCTCTCTCTCTCTCTCTCTCTCTCTCTCAAAAAGTCCACGAACCTTAGTCCTGCCTACCTCCATCTTTGCCCAATCTCCAGGCCTCAGCATTTATTTAACCAATCAGAGACAAAGTAAGTAACAGACAGCAAGCAGGACCAATCAACATTTAGAATGCTTAACACCACCCCATCACCCAAGTGCCCTGACCCTGCTGGGGCCACCAGGGGAGCCTGAGGTTGCCCAGGCTACAGAGGAGACTAGTGGAGCCTAACAGAGGAGGAAGAGAGATGAGGTAAAGTGGTTTGACTTTTCAGAACTGTGGTATTAGTTATTGTTGTCTTTATACTAAAAACTCTTCAAGGATTTTTTTTTTTAATTAGAGGATTTTGCTTTCTAGATATGTATTGTGTGGGCAAAACATAGCAACTATGGGAATTGTTAAATTGTGCTTTTCTCATGTGACCTTAGTGGCTGTTCAGAAGACTGTGGAGTTCCAGTTTTCAATCAGAATGTCCACATACATTTAATTTTGTGTGTGTGTGGATTTTTCTGCCTAGGTGTTTCCTGTGTGTTGTTGTAGGCTCTAACCAGAGGGTGCTGTTCTTTCCCAGCTTCCTGCTCTGGGATGCCCCTGAGGCTCTGCAAGGCTTGGCCGCCTGCTGGGTTGGTACCCGCCACAAGCCCAGAGCCACATATATCTAATTCCTTTTAGTTAGTCTGTTAAATTTTGTAGGTTTTTGTTTTTGTTTTGTTTTTCGTTTTTATCCCTGTCTTATTTTATTGCCCAGACTGGTTTGGATCTCACCTTGGAGCTTAGGCTAGTCTAGAACTTTAAAAAATAAAAACCTATTTGTATTTGTATGTTGTTTTGCCTACATGTGTGTCTGTGCTCCTTAAGATGACTCTAGCCAGCCCCAACATGGCAAACACGGCTCTGGCAGGCCTTGGCCTTCTCCTGCATTCCCTGTGCCTTGCTAAAAAACCCTTAGATTATATTCCTAAAGCTAGCCACCAAGGTTTATTACCTTATTTGGCCATTTCCTCTTCCTGAGGTTGACTACTAAGGCATATCAAAATATTGAAGTCCAGAAATTGAAACCCCCTTGTGGCTGCCCTAATTTACCTGTCCAATCAAAATTAAATACCTCTTCCTAACACAGGGTTTCCCATTTTTCCTTTATAAACAGCCATTTACCTCTGGGCCTCATCTGTCTCCTCTCTATCCAGAGGCAGTCCTTTGTCCCCCAAGACAAATATCCCTTCCCCCTCTCCCTTGTTTCTTTTCCCCTTCTCTTTTTTTAACTTTTTATTTGTTCTTTGAGAATTTCACATTATGCACCCTAACCCCACTCATCCCCCACCCCATCCCTTCATAGCTGCTCTCCACTCTTGCAACCAACCCCACAAAAGAAAAAAAAATCGTGTTGTGGAAGCTGTAGTGTTTCACAGTGTGTCCCACCATATTTGCTTTTGTCCATATTTCTTTACTTTCAATGTTCATTGCAATGAGTCATTGATCTGGTTGAAGGCCTCTGACTTCTACTACACCATCAAAACTGCATCTTCACTGGGACTCCTCTAAGATATCCTGTTGTTGCCCTGTGTCATGGAGACCCTACAGTTTTAGACTTACAGGACCAGTCCCTTCACTTGCTCCAACAGTTCATCAGTGGGGTAGATATTGGGGTGGGCCAACTCAAAGCCCTGGATTTGGGCCTGCGTGGTAGCTGAGCTGGTCATCCCATCAGATCTCCCTCATCCACACCACCAGTGCCAGCTCTCCCTCACTCACATCACCAGGGCAAGCTCTCCAGCACTGCCCCAGCTAGCTCACCCAATGCTGCAGCAGGCAAGGGGCAGAGCCAGCTGTCCAGCTCTCATGCCCTCAGGGCTGGCTCACCCTTGTCCAGAAGCCAGCTCTATTGTGCGCCAAGGCAAGGGGCTGAGTCAGCTCTCCTGCTCTCATAACTCCAGGGCTAGCTCTCCAGCTTGCTGCAGGTCGTGAGGAGTAAGGGGGGCGAGGGTATCTCTCCCTCGCCCATACTTTCACATGGCAGGTGAATGGCAAGGCCAGCTCTCCTACATTCACACCCTAGAGCCTGCTCACCTACAATTCTGCAATCAGGGCCAGCTGTACTATGTCTCCTGGGTGAGGTGCAGAGTCCCTCTCCCAAGAAGTGCAGCTGGCAAGGGGCAGGGCCAACTCTCCCACCATGCCCAGTTGAGGGGTGTGGCAGCTCTGCACAGCCCTCAGACATCAACATGGCCCCAGCACAGCCCAGACCAGGGATGTCCACCTGGACTTTGGTAGTAACAGAACCCCGCTGCGGCAAGGCCACGGACACAGACCTGTCCCTCAGTGGTAGCTGCAAGATCATGGACCCAGACATGGCTCTCGGTGGCAGTACTGGCCAGGACCTCACCATGGCCTTAGGTGGCTTTGCTGGCTACTCACATCAGGCTGTTGCTCACTCTTCAAGTTTTCAGTTCTGCCTCTCTTCATTGTGCACACACCCTTCTGCTTCCTTCTCTCCATCTCTTCACCACTTATTTGCTCATCTTAGTGACACCTGGGGCCTCTGGGTATCTGGGAGTATCTTGGTATCTCAGAAGTCCTATGCTCCACCTGTGCCATATGGCATCAGGTAGGGGTCATCTAGGGTGTGGTCTTCCCACCTAGGCCCTGTGGCCCTGGGCAGGGGTGGTCTTGCCTTTCTCCTTTCTCCCTTATCCTCTATCCCCTCTCTTTGGTTCTTATTCTCTGCCCTTTGTCCCTGTGGGACAAATAAATCTCTTTTCTGCTACAGATTTGGTCTTGTGGGTCTTGAGCTAATACTGCTCCCTACACTGGTGTTCTGATTTGGATCAGTTTACAGGACTCCCACTTAGCCAAGTTCTCACACATTTGTACCTACAAGTGCTGACCTTCCCCATTCAACAGCTGCAAAATGGTGAGTTTCCCCTACACTCCCTGATTGCTCCACTCCCAATAAGCACATTCCATTCAGCTCCAAGTGGTTGGCAAGCTCTCCTTTCCCTTTTTCACTTTTGGTGGCTGTACTGCCAGAATCTGGTGTCTGTTCCTAACCATCTGTGGTGGTTTGAAAAGGAATCACCCCTTAGACTCACATGTTTGAATGCTTGGCCATGGAGAGTGGCACTTTTAGGAGGTGTGGACTTGTTGGAGTAGGTGGGACTTTGTTGGAGAAAGTATGTCACTAGGGGGTGGGCTCTGTGGTCCCAGAAGCTCAAAACAAGGCCTAGAGGCTTACAGTTTCTCTTCTTGCTTGCATGCCAATCTAGATGTAGAACTCTCAGCTCCTTCTCCAGCATCATGTCTGCCTGTACAACACCATGCTTCCCACCATGATGATAATGGACTAAACCTCTGAACTGTAAGCCAGTCCCAATTATAAGAGTTGCAGTGGTCATGGTGTCTCTTTCCAGCAATAGAAACACTAAGACAGAAGTTGGTACCAGGGACTGGGGTATTGCTGTGATAGGCTGGACCATGCTTTTGTTTGGAGGAATATGAATTTTGGATTAGAAAATCAGTTGAATGCTTTAAGTGGGACTTAATTGGCCATACTAGTAGGAGTGTGGAAGACAGTAGTGCTGTCAGTTAGGGTTTCCACTGCAGTGAAGAGACACCATGACTACTCCAACTCTTAAAAAAATATTTAATTAGGGCTGGCTTACAATTACAGATGTTTAATCCATTGTCATTATAGTGGGAAACATGGCAGCAGGCAGATATGGTGCTGGAGACGGAGTTGAGAGTTCTATATCTTAATCTGCAGGCAGCAAGGACAGACTATGACATACTGGCCAGAGGAGCTTATATGATCTCAAAGCCCACCCCCAAGTGACATACTTCCTCCAACAAGGCCACACCTCCTAATAGTGCCACTCCCTATGGGGCAAGCATTTACACACGAGTCTGAGTCTATGGGCCATTCCTATTCAAACCATTACAGTACACTCCCTGGCCCCCATAGGTTTGTAATCATAACATAATGCAGAAATGCATTCAGTCCAATTTCAAAAGTACCCATATTCTATGAATCTCAACTCTACTTAAAAGTCCAAAGTTCTAAGTCTCTTCTGAGATTCATGCAATCTCTTAAGTATAATCCCATGTAAAATCAAAATGAAAACGCAGATTGCATACTTCCAACATATAGTGGTACAGGATATGCACTACCTTTCCAAAAGGGAACATACATAGTGAGGAAATACTGGACCAAAGAAAGATCAAATACCAGCTGGGCAAACTCCAAACTCTGCATCTCCACATCTAATGTCAAAATGCTCTTCAAGTCTATTAACTCCTTTCAGCTTTGCTGACTACAACACACTTCTTTTTCTTTGGCTGGTTCCACTCCGTTAGCAGTTCTCCTTGGCAGGTATCCCATGGCTATGGCATCTCCAACATCTTGAGGTCTCCAAGGAAATCCCGGTTTCAGTTTCAAGGCTTCACACAATGGCATTTCTGGGTGCCCATGCAGGGACACCCCTGCCAAAAGTCTGGCCTCAGTGGCTTTCCTTAGTCATGGAGGGAGATTCCAAAATCCCTTTTTCTATCCTTGACTCTAAAGCTAGAACCATATAGTTGAAGCTGCCAAGTTCTGCTGCTTGTTGGAACATGGCCACTTTGTTCAATTATATCTTCACCATCTTTCTGTTCCCAGTGGTTTCCTCCACTGCCTGAGCTTGGCTGTCTTGGAATTTGCTCTGTAGACTAGGCTGGCCTCAGACTCAGAGATCTGCCTGCCTCTGCTTCTGGAGTGCTGGGATTAAAGGTGTGCACCACCACATCTGTACTTAAGCTGTTCTTTAATTCCTTTTCACACGATGGAAGCTTAGCTGGGTTCCGTCTTGCCATGAGGTCCCCACTCCCTTTATTCCATTTAACATCAGGCTTTTCTTTAACATGTTTATCTCCTTGAACACAGGACTCCACTTCTTGGTGCCTCTTTTTTCTTCAATCTGTATATTTAATACTTTTACTTGCTCAACATGTTTGTTTTTATTATAGATCTTCACAAGAGCGAACACTAACAACCATATGACAGAGTCAATACTAGGCTGTTTTGAAATTGTCTCTGCTATTGATCCAAAACTCTTCAATTTAGCCTCAGGCAGCCTTTTTATACAAGGACAGATTGAAAGATTCTCTGCACAGGGAAGCTACCTAAGACAGAGGGTAAACAACTCAAAATAGTTTTAGGAAGTTCCTGAAACTGACAATATTCACTGGGCCCCAAGAGTAAACAATAAAGATTGCTGAGAATCACTCAGACAAGACAAGCTGCCTGAAAAGAAGCAGAGTCCCACAGAGCTGCCTGGAAGAGGTTTAGACCAACTGAATCATGTGGAAAGGCACTTGGCAACCTGTTGAGCTTCCTGGAGGCTGTATAGTATATTCCAGGTTCCCAGCTTTTCTGAGCTGTCACTCATGCTGAGGTAGGCTTTGGTGATACAGCTAGCTGCCTTTGAGTCATTTCTGTTCCTATTAGTAACCCATATTCCTGAAGTAACACCAATAAAACTCAGTTCACCAAGTTGGACTTTGGTCATATCCATATTTTGGTCTGTCAGAGAATCCCTATCTGGGAATGAGTAAATGTGTGTGTTGTGTCTCCCCAGGAAATGTCTTGTCATACAACAGTGTATGTGGGACCATGGCAGGTGCTATTCAGCAGGGCTCGATACTGAGCACTGTATATGAGGTAGAGTGGGTGTGTGCAGCATCTCAAGGTACCTATCAGTATATGTATGGGGGCAGGTAAGCATCCAGTGGGGCTTGATTACTAGAAGTGTATGAGGAATGATATGGGGTTTCCACCAGGGCCTCAACCTAGTAGTATATATGAGACTGTGAGGTAGTTATCCTGCAGGACAAGATACCTTGACTTGTATGTTGGGTAGAGGTGGGGAGGGGTATTCAGTAGAGCCTGATACATAGCAATGGGGGTTGGGACTGGCAGCCAAGGACAAAGAATCCATCAGTGCCCCATTCATATTCACCCATGACCTCTATCCCATGTTAAGTATTATATGTAAGATCTTGCTATACACCCCAACCCTGATATCACCCAAAGTGCACTGCTATTTGTCAGGCCCTGCTGGATACCCCTCTGGCACTGGACATATAACTTCTAGATATGGGTTCTTTCTACCCTACCTGTACCCCACTCACATACACATCTGGGTATCAGACCTTAATAGATACCATCCCCCTGCCTTGATGCAGCTGAAGCACCACATCCCTTGCTAGGAATCAAGCTCTATAGTCCACCACCCCTGCGCCTTGCTCCACACTGCTAGATGCCCTGTTACCAGCATCACACATACATTGTTAGGTGTCAGGGCTTGATGTACAGTCCATCCAGCCATGTTCTCTCACTACTGGGCAGAAACAAGTTGTTCAGCATGGTCTGAAAAGTAACTATGTATTTTGGGGAGCAATAAGGTGGAAGATGTGTGCACTGGGGAGCATAGCAGGAATGTTCAACATGACCTGGTAAACAGAAAAATTAAGGGTAATGTCCAGTAGGACCCAAGACAACGGAGAGTACATGGGGCTGGAGGAGGGTGTCCAGCAGGGCATAATACCTAGCAGTACATTTGAGGAGGGTTGGCAGAGGAAGAAATGTCAAGTAGGGCCTTTCACTGGCAGTGCTGCTGGGCAGCAGCAGCAGAGGAAAGGCATGCCCCAGAGGTCCTATGGTATGAGTTTATTAAAATAACCAATTATGAGAATGTTTTTGTTTAATTCCAGGTGTGAGGCTGCTTATGACAGGTGTAAAGTATTAACTGTCTCGTGAGCTAGAAGGGGCGTGGTTTAACCAGCTGAGCAAGTTTAACTCAGAGGGCTTGGGAGAGAGGAATAAAAAGCCAGAGCCCCAAGGAGAAGGGGGCTCTACAAAGAAGAGAAAGGGCTACAAAGAAGAAAGAGGTTGCTGCTCTCCCAGTTGCTGGCTCCCCCAAACTGCTGCTTGTTCTTCCTGCTGATGTCTCCTGGTTTGCTGGACTTCTACCGAGACTGGTATTACCCCCAAAGAACCCAATGACCCTAATCAGCAGGAAGTAGCCCAAAGAGAACTCTGTCCCTTCTCCCTCTAACCTCCTTTCTCTGCTGCATATTGTTGGGGGCTTGGAAGGAATGAGGGGTAAAGGGAAGGTAGAGGTATTAAGTACAATAAAATAAATTAAGTATAGTAAAAATAATAATAAAAGCCACCTTGCTACAAGGTCCTGAGTCCTAATGTTTATTGAGAGGAGTGGGCATGGAGGGGCAGCAGGACTCTGATACCTAGTAGAGTATGTAGAGTTGTTGTGAGTGGCAAGAGGAGACGTCGTGTCTCAGGGAAAACATGACATCAAACAGTATGTGTGAGATAGAAGTGGATGTGTTCTACAGAGCCTGACAACCAGCAGTGGGGAGCAGGGGCCATGTAGGGTGTCCTACAAGGCCTGGTGCTAGCAGTGTTTGTCACGCAAGTCCTGGTTCCTAGCAGTGTTTGTACTGCAAGTCCTGGCGCCTAGCAGTGTCCACAGGGCACTGGCAGGGTGAGCTCATATCCAGCAGTGTATGTGGCGAGGTGATGGCATGGCAGCTCCAGGCTTTCTACTTTCCAAGAACAGTTTCTCCTATGACTTTAACAGCTTCAATGTGAATTTTTTAGTCATTTAGGTGGGTCTGTTGCTGGGCTCTGTGGTTGCTTCCATGTGAATTTTTTAGTCATTTGGGTGGGTCTGTTGCTGGGCTCTGTGGTGCTTCCATGTGTCCAGTCGCCATTCCTTCTCCTTAGCACTTTCTGTATCACTGAGGCTTTTGGTAATTGCTGGACCTGGAAGTGCACAGTCTTTAGAAATTACTTCATCTTCCGCCATCTCGTCTAGGTCTAAGTCTAGCTGCTTGCTGCATCTGATGTGTTGGGCATCAGACTGAATTTCTTCTGAGTCTACAGATGAAGTTCAAGAGCTCTGTCACCTTAACAACTGTGCTGCAGAAGAACAAGGGTATCTGAGGGTTTATATCCCTTTAGATTCCTCATGGAGTGCCTTAGTGTTATAAATGCAAATGCATCCAAATTATGCTGGCTTTCTACTTCTGCACTGCAATGTTTATTTGGTTGCTAACCGTATCTATGTGATGCCAGTCAGGCACCTGGAGGTGCCAAGTTCCTATCCTCACACTAGCAGGTGTCCATGGTCACTGCCCTCCTCAGGAGGTCCAGTGGCCAGGCACAGATGAGCACTCACCTCTCCAAGGCTCCGCTGAGACACTTTCTTAATCCGCTCAAGTGGGTTTTCTGAAGCATCTGTGAGGACAGACAGGCATGGGTGACCTGCACTGTGTAAGTACACACAGAGTCAAATCAGGGGCACTGGGACCTACCTGCAGACCCCCAGATTTTGTTGGGAATGAGAGGAGGATCTGGTCTTTAGTTGGATGCTGGAGGAGAGACTACATCATCACCCAGAACAACATATTCACCTGAGGCTATGTGGAGCCCCTGTGCTGCTCAGAGCCTGGGAAGTGACATGCTGGTCTCCCCAGTGAAAGGTGAGATGGGGTGCCTCAGGTCAGAAAACTCCTGGTTACATGTTACAAGAAGTGGCTGCATACCTACAAAAGGAAGGGAATTCAAGACAAATGGAGAAGCTGGCAGGAAGTCCCCCACATTTTCTGGGGCCAGTTTCTATGGCCTCTTCAGAGAATAGCAAGTTTATTTCACATGGCATAAGAGTTAAAGGGGAAAATAGAATACCTGTATTGGTTTGCTCTGTGATTTTCTTTAGTAGACACCGGTAAGGGCAGCTCAGAGCCCTCTGTCTGAAGTTCTTGGCCTGCCTGGACCTGCTGCCATTCTGGCAGCGGCTCTATGAACACATGAGCAGAAGCAGCTCCGGACCCATGGTGCCTAACTAAACTCGGCCACTCCACCCTCTCACGGCTCACCTCACTTACACTTGTGCAGCCGGGCAGGCTGAAGACACTCTGAAAATAACCTTCCACAGCAGAACAGAACACATGGAATGGCTGCACAATTGGGAGGAGAAAGGATGACCTCAAGAGTTGCCACACTGGCCTGAGGCCAAAAGGCATGGTTCAGAACTCAAGCTGACCTGATCAAACACTCTTTATCCTGGAAGGTAAGCCCCTGAGACTCACTTTCCTCCCCTGTGAGGTGGACATGATTGAGTTACTTTAGGATGATGTGCAAACTGTGGTGCGGGTGCTGGCTTTGTGAACTCATTCCTCATCTGACTACTTCTGTCATGTAGCAAAGGCAACGATGCTTTCTGGGGCAGCAGTGACAGACACAACCATGCCACGGAAAAGCCACTAGGCCTCCTGGGAAGTGCCTTTTCTGCATTCCTGAGAGGCGCCCTCTTCTCAGAGACCACAAGCCATTGTCAGCACCCAAAATTCACCTGGACTGTCCTTCCTGGGAGCCTGACACGTGACTGGGAGCAATAGCACGTGATGCCCCCTGGCCCAGGCCCTGGCATCGTGAATGTCCATGACCTGGCTCAGTAGTTACCTGATGATCTAGACCTGCTTCTGGCCCATGAGGAAGCTGTTCAGTGTCTCTGACCTGTTTCCTGTGCTAGGCTTTGAGACTCACCTGTGTTCATGGCTCTGGAACCCTAAGTAGATAGAGTTGACCGGTGCAAGGGAAGGTTGTTTACTCTTGTCAACACATGCTGTTCCTTCCTCCACAGTGGTCTGGGGACAGGATCAGAGAGGAAATAAACTATCTTCTACCTGCCTGAACAGTCCCCGGGTCCCTCCAAAGCCACACCACTGCCTCCTCTCAGTCACCTTTGCTCCTCTCTGTAAGTCAGGGGCAGTGACAGCTGTGATTGGGATTGAGGTAGGCTGGCCTCAGTAGCCTCATGCTTCCCTGTTCTGCACACAGGCTAGTGGCAGGGTTAGACTAGACCCCTGAAACGTGTCTTCTCCCAGAGGCCACAGTACTTAGTGGACTCAATGACACTCTTAGTAATGAACAGCCCACACATTAGCCCACTGCATCCAGCCTCCTATGGGCAGCTGCTCTTCATTATAAGGAGAGGCTCTCCACTAGGAAGGTGCCCAGAACACTATGGAAAACTCACACAAAAGGACACACAAGCTGACATGACAGAGAGTTCCAGAGTAGTGAAAATTCTGGAATTTTGGTTTCTTAAAAAAAACACAGAAATACTATGTTTTTGTTTTAATCCCAGGTGTGGGGATTTGGGGCTGCTTCATACTGCCCACAGCAGCTGACTATGATTTGTCTCATGCTCTAGCAGAGGTTTAGCCAGCTGCAGATAGTTTCTGCGATTGTGTGATGTTTGGAATTTTTAGGTCTAGGGCCATGAGAGGCTGGCTTGGTGGTGGTTTGTTAGTAGTCCTGCTCAAAGCAGTAAGAAGAAAGAAATCAGATTTAGGGATCTCTATGTCTTTCTCCTCTATCCTTCTTTCTCTCCTATCTAGTGATAGGGTAGTGAAACTGGGGGGATACAGGGTGGGAAAAAAGGAACCCACAAAGTAGAAAATGCCAGCTACATCCCAGCCCAGGGCCAGTGGTGATCAAGGTTTCTGTCTAGGCCTAACCCCAAAGGTGAGTACTGAATACAATTTAGCCTAGTAGCTGCCAATAATGCCATATGAGACCACTGTGCCCCAGGGCTGGCAAGGCCCACTCACCTTTCTGAAGTGGAGTACTAACTCAGCAGTCTAGCCAAAGTGATGCACATTTTCCTCCAGATTGCTGGTACTGTCCTGTCAGGCAAAAACAGACTTGGCTCTGATTTAAAAAAAAAAAAAAAAGGTCCTTTCACAAAGGGTTCCTTCCCTTCCTGATTTGCTGGACCAGCGTGCAATGGGGCTGTGTCTCCTGGCCTGGGGGGAAATCAGGGACATAGGTGCACGTAGCAAAAGCAACAGCAGCTGGAAGAAGTCAAGGTGAGAGTGTGGCTGTCCTTGGGAACACTGTGCAGATCGGGGTTGCTGAGCTTTGATCTGGTCTGAGTCCTGGGGGCTCCACGGCCCTAAAACCATGTACCATCCTGCCTCCCCACTCACCCATCAAGTCCATCCACCAACCTAGGACTTACAGGTTCCACTAGTAATAATCTTTCTGATGAGAGAACTCTTTCCCCATGTGGAAAACCATCTTCCCTGGCCCGGAAACCTAAGGAGAAAGAAAGATGTGCAGAGCAGGAAGGTATGTATCTCAGAAAATGTCTTCTTGTTTGCCCTGCCCTGCAAATGAGGCAAAAGAGGGCTTCTTGCCCCTAGATGGCTTTGGCCATCCTCTTGCCTCACACTCCTGCTCTGAGTAGGATGCTGTGGAAGTCTAGCCCCAGGCCTTGTCTCTTCATCACTGAGATTTCCTGTGGAGAAACCTACAGCTGTTTACTTACCTCCTCCAGTGCTGGGCATGCTATGCTCTATGATGGGCATGCAGGCACACCGCCACCTGAACTTCCTACATGGTTCGTGGTGCAACTGTCTCTGTCTGCAGCAGACAGATTCCCATCCCGTGCGTCAGTGGACACAGAAGTTCAATACTTAAAAGTAGACTCTCTTAGTGATTTGGAAATGTACGGGATTTGACTGTTGCCCACACTCTGTCCCACTGGGTCCTCCCCACTGAGCATGTGCCCTCTTTAGCCAACCCTTCCTGCTGCTTCTGCGGCCTCTAAGCCTCATCCTCTGCTGTCTGTCTCTAGCTAAACCTTTTCAGGTTATGCAGAAGGTGATGCTTTGGGGTTGTTCCTTCTGGACTCATGGATATGTTAGACTGCACGCCTCTAAGTGGGATGTGTCATGTGTCAATTGTAAATGACATTAGAAATGCATACATAATTTCGTAACTTTAGATTTTTTTATATCAAGACATATCAACTCCTGACAGCACCCCCTATTCTCCTCCAAGTAGAAGATGAGCATCAAAGAATCTCCAGTGGGAGATGATTGAATTAGTCGCAAGCCTATCTCTTGGTAGGAAAAACCCCTTGCCCCAACTGTAGACAGAATGCTGTCCAAAAAGGACAAAACCTGGAAGCAGGTAAGTCGACAGCCTAGCTCTGCCAAGACAGGGTAGGTAAGTCCTTCATAACCCCTGCTCTACAATCAATGTCTGTCAGAGAAGCGGGGCCAAACGACTGAAAAGCGATGCTGTAATGTATGGGAGAGAAAATGGGAACTGTCCAGGCAGCCACTGGTATGTCATTTCTTAGTTTGGGAAGCTGCAGGCCCTGCACCTCCTATAAAATCAGATATATTTATCCCTCTCAGGTCTCTGAGGTGATTGAAGAACAGATACCTAGAGTCTCATAATTTAATTTTGAGTTGTTTAGGAGTCAAGAGAGTGTTATAGATCTAAGAAGATACTTTTAAAATTGTGTTGCAAGTTAGTATGAATGTTGAGTCAGATATAGACCTTTAAACTCATGGAGATGTTTAGATAGTAGAATGTTAAAGTCAGGTACCAAATACATATGGACTGTTCATTGGGAATGTACGTTAAGCCATATAATCCTCATAACTGTGGCCTAATTACCTCTGTTGTACTGTATTGTATTTGTTATTATAAGAGAAAGAGCCTTTGTTGGACTGAAAGGGGAAATAAGATATACCTTAAACTTAAAAGAAAAAAAAAAGGGAAGAGGATGGGGGGTTGAGGGTGGGAGGGTGGGACTGGAGGGGGAATAGGGAGGGGACTGCGATTGAGATGTAACTTGAAGAAATAAAAAATAAAGGAAAAAAAAAGAAATGCATACATAAATGCCTCAGCCTCAGTCCACTTTGACCACCCCACACACCTTGTTTTGTGTAACTCCGCTGGCTTCCTCCTCCACTGGAGTCACTTTCTTCTGGAAAACCTGGCTTGCTTGCTGGCCTGGCAGGCAGCAGCATAGTGTCCTCACACAGTCCCCCATTCTCCTCCTAACTCTCTTCCAACCTTGGTGTAGAATGTGGGGAGAGGCTGTGTTTGCACCCTGGGCTTGGACACCTAAGAATTTCTCTCCAGAAGATGTTTCCTGCTGGGACCCACTCCACTTCTCTTCATATGTACCACTTCTGGTTACACCCTGGGGTGTCTCCGTGGAGTTCTTTTCAGATGGCATGTTCCGGGTGCATGAGTTGTTCTCAGTGGTGACCACATTCTGGGGTGCTCTATAGGATAAATATTTTTCAGAAGAAATATCTTCTGAGGATGTGTTACTGAAGGACATGCCCTTGGAGGTCAGGCTGGTCTCCCAAAAGCTGCTATTCATGAGCTGAGCAGCCACAGGAGCATGCCGGCGACCTATGTTGGAAGGATGGGCTCTCTTCTGGCAGAACAGAACATCAGGCATGCTGTGACTTTTACAGCCCTTCTTACTTCCAAGCTTGGCATTGTCAGACAAGTGGTGTCTGGCTGGCAAGGTGAAAATGTGAAGAACAGGCTCACTCCCTGTCCTTTTTAGGGGGAAATGGAAGATGGGAAGACTTACAGGTGTCACAGCAACATCATGCCTCAAAGCCATCCTTTGATGGTTAGTGTTGTCCCTCCACAGTGACTGATGTTTTAAAATTAGGTAAGTTGCCATGATGTTGTTGAATTTTTTTTCACGTAAAGAGTCTCTAATGTCCTTGGCATTGTAACCCATGGCCCACATAGCCACCACAATGCTGGGAGTTGGGTTGCTGGGGTGTGTCTCTAAGGAGGGTGGGGCGAGTTTGGGAAGTTGTTCCTCACTGCCCTTAAGCCACTGGTGCTGCGTGATGTCATGTATCTTGGGCCTCTGCTCTGGGTCCACAGTGAACAGCTGCACAAGGAGGCTGGCGATGTTTTGTGAAAGCATGGATGGGAAGGAGTACTCAGGATTCAGCATCTTCTCCTTCATCTGTGAATAAGTTTTTGCCTCAAATGGGAAGCGCCCTGTCACCATGGTGTATAAGACCACTCCCATGCTCCAGATGTCATTTGCCTGCGCATCATATTCCACATTGGTGAAGATCTCTGGAGCACAATATTCAAGGGTGCCACAGAATCCCTTGAACCTCTGCCTGGAGGTGACTTTGGTGGCCAAGCCAAAGTCACATAGCTTGACACTTCCTTTGCCATCCAGCAGGATGTTGTCTGGCTTGATGTCCCTGTGTGCAATGCTGTTCTCGTGGCAGTAGCTAACAGCACACACCATCTGTGTGAAGATGCGGTGGGTCTCTTCTTCCTGCAGACAGCCCACCTTCTCAATGTGGCTCACCAGATCCCCCCCAGCAGCATGCTCCATCACCATATAGGTGTGTTCTTTGGTTTCAATGACATGAAACAGCTTGATAATATTTGGGTGGTCCTGTAGAGAGCTGCGACGTGCCGCGCCCTAAAGATGGCGCTGGTCTCCGCCTTCCACCAGCCCGACGGTGAGCGCTCTCGGTGGTAAACAAGTCCATATTTGGCAAAGACTGCTGATCTGGCTTGCTTCCGCATACGTGGGCCTCTAAGATAGCACTACGTGGCTTTACTTGATTGGCTGTTCATTTAGTATTTAGCCTGTGGGTTGGGTCTGCCCGGGCATTCGGAAGACTGTTTTCAAGGGACCTGAATAAACTGCAGGAGAAGAGCTTTTGTGAGTTGCGTCATTCCTTGCTGGACAAGGGGGGACGCGACAAAGTGGTGGCCCGTACGGGGAACCAGAAAAGACTCAGAACTCTTGCAGTCAGGGGCAGTGCACTGGTAAGTTCCTGGGATAAATCAGGACAATAAAGTTTCACGGTAGCGAACGCAAGGTAAAGTTTCGCGGATAATAGCGAACGTACGGTGAAGTTTCGCGGAGATAGCGAACGTAAGATAAAGTTTCGCGGAGATAGTGAACGTACGGTAAGGTTTCGCGGAGATAGCGAACAAAAGATACAGTTTCGTGGAGAAGCTGCAAACTGAAAGTAAATTTTTAAACATGGGGTTGTCTGAGTCACACCCAATTTTTCTGGCTCTTCAGGAGCTACTTTTAGCTAGGAATTTGAAGATTAAGAAGTCTACCCTAGAAAGATTTTTGAATGAATGTGATTCTGTGGCTCCGTGGTTTGCGGTGTCCGGGAATCTTACGGTATCTTGCTGGGACAGATTGGGCAGGGACTTGGATTTTGCTTGGGAGCAGGGGACTCTGAAGCATGGAGTAAGACCGATTTGGAAAATGGTGAGGAGTTGTTTAGAAGATCAGAGATGTTGTAATGCAATCAAAGAGGGAGAGTCAGCCTTGGAACTGCTGCAAGGGGAAAGATCTGAGCAAGTAGACAGTGACAAAAGCGAAAGATTTGAGCAGGCAGACAGTGAAAAGGGAGGCAGAAAGAAAGTTCCTCTCTATCCCGATCTCACAGATTTTAGAGATTTTAGAGATTTTGAGGACTCAGAGAGCACAGATTCTGAAGGAGAGCTACACGCTCTACTAGAACAGTTGGAGAGGACTGTTATAAGAAAAAAGGAAAAGAAAAAAGTAAAAGAGAAGGACACGCAGGCGGCAGTCAGTGTGGGAGGAGCTGCTGCTGCAGTCGGTGTGGGTGGAGCTGTTGCCATGGTGTGGCACGTCGCAGCTCTCTACATGGTCCAGTGACTTAATGATGTCTATTTCAGTCATAATAATGGAGTCATTTTTCTCACCCCTGTCTAGGACCTTGACAGCAACCCAAACCCCTGTGTGGAGGTCACAGGCCAGCTTCACCTCAGCAAAGCTGCCTTTGCCTAGGGTTCTGAGGATCATGTAATAATCCGTGAGGGTCACCTCTTCAGAGGAGTTGGCTTCCAGCTCCAGCTGCATCATCACCCCCCTTCTCTTGCCTACAAGTTGCTTGAGGATTTCAGTCACAACAGCAACTGACAAAAGTAGATATTTAAAATTTAAAAAAAACGGTCTAGGTCTATAGCTATCAATTCCTATGTCACAAAACCAGAGACATGTCAAATAACCTTGTGATGCACTTCAAGGTCATGGAATGCAGAAGAAACTAAATCCCAAAATGGTAGTTGACAAAATATGATAAAGATCAGAGCTGGAATTAATGATGTGGAAATTGAAAGTGACATAGAGGGTAAAAGAAATGAACCATTAGTTAACTGAAATCAAGTCAGTTATTTGATAAACAAAAATGACAAAACCATTACCCTAACTAACCAAGAAAGAGTGGGGGGAGACACAAATTAATAAAAGTAGACAATGAAAAAGGCAAGAGCATCGCAGATATGACTAAAATATAAAGAATCATCAGGAAATATGTTGTAAACCTATAGTTCATTAAATTGTAAAACCAGACGAAGCGGACAAATTTCTAAATATATATGACCTGCCAAAAATGAACAATGGCATATTAAAAACTTAGATTAATAACAAGTAATGTGGTTGAAATATTAATGAAGAAATACCAACAAACAAACAAAAAAACCCAGGACCAGATATATTCATGGATGAATCCTATTAGATCTTTAAAGAGGATCCAATGTTTTTTAAACTATAACATAAAATAGAAAGGACACTTTCCAACACATTCCACAAAATAGATATTATCCTTGTGCAAAAACCAGATCAAGACATAATAAACGGAAAAAAGTCAATTTCCTTAAACATAGATGTGAAAATCCTTAATACTGAATATTCACACCAAATTCAACAACACATTAAAAACTTCATGAAATGGGTTCATCCAAAATGTAAGGATGGCGCCACATATACAGATTGATAAAGAATACAACATTCGTAAGAACCCAGTCAAAAGCCACATACTCGGCCAGAAGAACGAAGTGTCATTCTGAGGAAAATACGTGGGACTGGAGATGCTTGTGTGAGATGCGTCCAGTCAATCCCACAAAGACAAACACCATTGGTGTTCTCCCATATGCATTGGATTTGGAGGAACATGAACATAAAAGAGGAATCCCTGGGAACAGAACATGGAAGAGGACAGTGGTCTGGTTGCCTGAGATGGCCCGCAAAGTGCTGGGCAGGGGCCTGGCGTCCCTAAGCCACCACGGACAGTTCACAGTGTGCTGCACCGGGATTGGGTGGCTCAAAATGGCAAGGGCCAACGTCTTATCACTTAATCCAGTGGCTTACACAAGCAAACAGGGTGAGGGAATCCATCAAAGCAAACAGTCTAATGCAGACAGCAGCAGACAAGAATGTACCTACATGTTGGATGAGTAAACCAGGAAGCACCTCTCTTGACTTTGTGGCTCAGTACACACACACCTGGACGCCACCTCTACTGCTAGTGTCACTGTAGAGAAAGCTTTGCCTTCAACTTGACAACACGGGCACCAACTGCCTCAGTAACTCTCCCACTCCCAACTGTGCGGCCTGCTATGTCCGATTGGTCACATGCCTAGAATTTATCCAATCAGACTTGCCAGGTAGAATGGGCTCTCCTCGTTGGCCAGGTTGAAGTCATGTGACCTGTGTCTAGTAGGTACTGAGAAGGTATTGGCTATCCATCTAGGTCAGAGATTCTGTGAGAGCCACTGTAGAGAAGAGGTCTCATGTGCCCTATGCCTTGTTTCTGGGGAATGTGCCTACTCATGCCAACTCCCCTACCCCACTGTCTTCTGGACAAAGGAGACATCACAGTGGCGCTTCTTCCTTTCCCAGACCTCATTTCCCTTATAAAAAATAGCCTGATTTTCTAAATGTCGGAGTTTGAGTTTGGCTCCAGCTCCTAGCTATCTTCCTTGGGGGACATGAGTGTCAAGAAACTGTTCACTTGCTGGGTGGGTCCTTGTTAGGTGCAGGGTCCAGGGATCAACAGGACTGAAGCTACGCCTGTCTTCAAGGAACTGATGGTCTAAAAGGAAAAGCGCTCTCCCTTAAGGACCTGGAGCGCGCTGTTCTTTCTCGGAGAGCCCTTTCTTTCCCTTAATGCCTGTGCCCAATCTATGTTAAACCATTTCTTAGTGAATTCTAAATGTCACCATAAAAAGTCATAGCTTACATTATCTCAATATCCTACAGATGAAAATAATTTTTCTTCATCATGAGTCTTTTTCCACTCTTTGCATGGAGTATGTGATTAGTCACTTTAATTCTGAAATTTCTGTTTCTCAGACTTGGAACCTTCCTCCAAATTATTCCTTTCATGATATCTCCTGTTCATTTTGAAAACACTGGTAACTGAACAAATCCTGAAATCATCTTTTATACATTCTAGATTTCCTCAATATTACTTTCAGTCCATTAATTTTGATTTTATTCTTTTAGCTTGTATTTTCTTTAATTAGTTTTGTCTAAATGTTATTTCATAGTGTAGTGGAATGCTTGGCCATTGGGGAGTGGCACTAGTAGGAGGTGTATCCTTATTGTATAGATATGGCCTTGTTGGAGGCAGAGTGACACTGGAGGTGGACTTTGGGGTTTCAAATGCTTAAGCCAGGCCCAGGCTATCTCTGTCTGCTGCCTGTAGATCCAGATGTAGAACTCCCAGCTTCCTGTCAGGCTCCATGTCTGCCTGCATGATGGTGTGCTTCCTACCATGACAACAATGGACTAAACCTCTGAACTGCAAGCCAGTCCCAGTGAAATGCTTTCCTTTCTGAAAGTTGCTGTGGTCATGGTGTCTCTTCACAGCAGCAGAACACTGATTGAGATATGTGACATCTAGACTTCCTTCCTAGACACAGAATCTTCTCTCACTTCTCCAAAAGTATGGTCAGAGTTTCTGCTTTGTTTTGTTGTGACACAAGGTTGCATACTCTTCCTGGCTTGTCTTGGATTATAGCAATCCTCCTGCCTCAGCCCCTCCCTCCAAGTACTTGGCTTACAGGCAAGCTTTTCCACTCCCAGCCTTGATAAGAGATTTCAATGTTGTCTTTATATCTCATAATCTTTGTTTCCTTCCAATTGTATTTGCTTTTATCATTTAATTCCCACAATTTCGAGGTTCCCCAAGCTATTCTAACACTTGTAGAAAGGAGGGAACAAAAATCAGCATATGTGTGCCATTTTACTCAGAACTCCACCTGACTTTTAGTTTGGCTGTGTATACTGAAACAATAATCAGTGGGGTGTATTTTTCTAATTAAAACTTCCCTCCTCCCACAAAGGATTTTGGAAAATACTTCTTAAAATGTTATTTTTGAGTGTGTGTATTTAGTTCTTCAAAACTGCTCTCTGACCTCATTGTTGCAGACTGTGAGGAGCCATGTGGCCTGGAGGAACTTTCCAGTTGCTTTTTGTCTCACTTCAGAGCCATGCTCCCCACATTTTAGTTACAAAGAGTTACAAAAGAGTTTCGATGTGGCTCAGGACTCAGAGGCAAGCCAAGGAACCCGCATCTCTTTCTGCTCATGTGATCTAGGGTTGTCTTGCTCCTCAGTTGTGGACAGGGTTTTCAGAGGTCCAGTAGTCTCATTTGGCATCTTTGCCACAGCAAGGAAAGAATTTGTAGGAGAAATGTGTCCCTTTGTGCAAGGAGTGGGGGGTAGGGAGCATATCCATCATTAGTCCACAGTATTTTTCCTTTTTCTGCATACAATCCATTTTTTTTTAACCTCTGGAACTCAGTCTAAACCCCTGACCCCTGTAGAGAGATATAATTTATAGTAAGCTATGACGTATATGCACTTTCCTTCTTTTGAAAATCATTTTGGTTATCTTTAATGGTTTGGATGAAAAATGTCCCCCATGGTCTTGGACATTTGGATACTTAGTCCCCAGTTGGTGGCACTGTTTGGAGAGGGTTAGGAATTGTGAAGTGTAGGGGGTTAGATAAATTAGATTTAGAAAATATATAGGGGTTTCTGATACTGTCTCTTAATTCGGGGCATGAAGAGCATTATCAGCATGTGGACTAAAAACAGAAAACAAACAGGAGACTTAATAGACTGAAAAACAAGGTTGAAGTCAGGAAAAACAGGAAATACTCAATAGACTGAAAAACAAGGTTGAAGTCAGGAAAAACAGGAAAGACTTAATGAACTTAAAGAAACAAAGTATCTGGCCTGACATTGTTTTCAGCTGCTAAGTGGGCGGAGCCCAAATTAAGCTGAACCAGAGTTCCTCCTATTTAAAAACAGTGCATGGAGCCCAGAAGGGGAAGAGGCCTGCTGAAAAAAGTGCTGGCCATCATTTGATGGCCAGATTTCCCTGAAGCAGAAAGAAGCTGGTGAGCAAAGAAAGCCTGAGCGAGACACCAAAAGGCCAAGGACTAAACCCTGTGGCTCAGCTTTTGCCTAGAGGGGTTTGATCTGTCCGAACAGTGGCCTAAAGGAAACTGTGCCTGGCTTTAAGGACTGAGGCAGAGCAGCTGAGTTCCTGATTCAAAAGAAGTAAGTTGGCTTACAGACGGCTGGGGTCTCCCACAGAGAAAAAAGCATGAAGCCTTATTTAAGGTGAGACTGCAATAACCAACTTACCCTGACGAACCTGCATCTGAGAGATCCAGAAAAAGGACTGCTAAGTGCGTTAAAGAATCTACAACAAAGACTGTGTTCCTGACGACTGAGGACCTGCCCCAGAGACTGTATCATTCTAAAAGGTTATGAAAGTGGTTGTTATGATTATCAATAGATTTAGTGGATAGGTTAAAGGGGTTGTAGGAATTTATAGGATTAATAGTTAAGAAATTGTTGGTGTTTGTTATAAGTGAATTTAGTAATAAATAAGGGTTAAATAATAATTTAAAAGTTCGGTTACAGTGAAGTATGTCACAGGGGCCCTGCTTGGAGAATACAAACCTTTTCCTAATTCCTGTTTGCTCCGTACTTCATTGCTTGTGGTTCAAAATGCGACCTCTCAGCTTCTTGGTCCTGCAGCCATGCCTGCTGCTTGCTGTGTTATTTCCCTGCCACGATGGGCTCTGTCCCTCTGGAACTGAAAGTGTTTTCTTCCATAAGTTGCCTTTAGTCATGGTGTGTTGCAACAGCAGCAGAAGAGTAAGTAATATGGTATCCCTACATTGTCACTCTGTGTGTCACTTTATGCTTGGTTTTATGCACTTGATGGGTTTTTAATTCAAGTCAGGGAGTGCGTAATAACATTTCTCAGGTGATGAAAAGAAACCTGTTTAATTCCTAGGACTGTTTCTTAGTGAACGGCACACTAAATGTCTCTTTACAAATGCTCTGACACCTTTGGCGAGATACTCATAACCCACTGTCGAGTGTCTGTTTTGGCTTCCCCTAGCTTGGTACTGAGTGGCATGTAGGGTTGGTGCAGAATAATCTAGCCAGCAAGAGTAATATTGACTGTTAAGAAAACAAGGTAGCAAATCATTAGCAGGAAGGACAGGATAACATAGAATGCAGGGACTTGTAGAAGATGCCTGAAGATATTTTGCAGCCAACAAAGTTAATGAGCTCATTTTTCTAATGAGCCAGCAGTCAGGCTTCTGTTAGGCTGGGCTCAGCATGCCGATATGTTATTTCCTGGTGTTTGAAGGCCTCTAGGAAGGAGAAGGAAGCATTTCCAACCAGTTAAGATTAAGATGTTGGAAGGTGTAAAACCATCAGCATGTGAGAAAGCTGGAGGGCAGGTGCAAGTGTTCAGCTCCATCTGTATACATCTGTGCACTGCAACCTCAATGAGTTAGGGTACTGGGTTCTAGCCTGGGCCCTTGCTGTCTGCTGTGCCCAGTTCCACACTGTAATCCTCCACTTCTCAGCATTCTTTGCTTCTCTTCACTTCCTATCTTTTAACCAGCATACTTTCCAGCATCAATGGAGAATCATATTTCATGAAAAAGCCATATTTGGTGATGCCTACCTATCATCACAGCAGAATTGCTGGGCGTTAAGAGTTGCTGACCTATAGAGCAACACAACACCCTGTCACAAAAAAGTTTCATGTAGGCTTTTCTTTGGTGACACATTCTTATTTTTGTGGTGTGTGTGTGTGTGTGTGTGTGTGTGTGTGCGCGCGTGCGCGTGTGTACAAAGAAGCTACACTACAAAAGCAAACCAAAATTTTTTGCAAGATTCTAACATCTGCTTCAAAACACCATGATTCCAGAGCCAATTAGGCATGAACTTCCTGTGCCCTTGTTCTTTTCTTCAGCGGGCTTGGTTGGAAATTGCCAGAGGAGACAAGTGATAGTGGTGAGTACTTGGCCCTAGCACCTTGAAACCTCTTGGGGCTGTCATCATTGAGAATAGCCAGATTCTCAAGAGCTAGTAGAGTCCTAACCCCAGCAAGGACCCCTCCATCTGACTAGGGAAGATCCTGGACATTTTCAGTGATGAAAAAAAACTCCCATTCAGCCATGGCCAGAGTTGAATTTATGGCAATCCATTTGTGTGTGTCTTCCTACTGAGAGCTTGAATTTATAGGGATGAGCCCTGGCTTCTTTTAAATTTTTATTGCACAAAACTGCAAATATACCCAGCATGGTGTGCTACACTCCTGTGAACCTGGGATCTACCTGTGGCAGTCACATGCTCTTGGCTAACCCCATGTCTCTGTTGGAAATCAAACCACTCTCCAATGGTTTGAGAGAATTTCATGAGGATCAATAAAAGACAGAAAGTTGTGATACCATTATCCTGTGAAGTTTTTGATGCTAAATTTACTCCTTTGAAGTTTTTGATGCTAAATTTACTCCTCTTTGTTTAGCATTCTGATTTCCTTGCTGGCCTCTTAATTTTTCCTTTTCCTTTCACAGCTTGTTTATTTGAGTGAGGAAGGAAATGAACCCCATCCATTCCTGAGAGCTCTTTGCTCGTCACCTTTGCCTGCCTACTCACTTTCCTTTCCATCCCAGTCACGTTTTAAAGTTCTCAGCTAAGTACTGGATATGTCATTTACACATCTGGATTCCTCGTGAGACGATGAAGACTCCCAGTGGTGCGGACTTAGTATCTTCAGCTATGCTGCACCCCAAAAGCTGTCTCCTAAGAGCATGCCTGCTCTGGGGAAGGGGAGAGGCAGTTGAACCCTGTGCTCTATTCATCTGTCCTTGACTTCTGCAGGCCCACACCCATTCCATATGTGACCTGAAGCTGAACAGGTAGGTAGAGCACAGACAGGTCTCCAGAGACCCTTTTGCACTTTCCTCAGGTCTAGATAACCAAAGGAAGACTTACACAGGACTTTTATCATATTTGCAAAGACTGGGGAGGTTTAGTGTGATGGATCAGAGAAGGACAAAGTCACTGCATTCATACAGAAAGCATTTGGTAGAGTCTGTTATATGTTAGGGGTTCAAGGCTCCAGCAGTAAGTAGCATGGGGGGGGTAACAGAAAATTTTTATTTATACTTATATATTTATTAATACTTAACAATTACCTATAAAGTTCCTAAATCCTAAAATCCAAACCCTAATTCTAAAACCTATAATCTAAGAATATCTTAATAACCTAAAATACTCTAATATTTATAAAAAAACAAACAACACTAAGTTTCTTAAATGGATATTAATTCTCTCAGATTAATTCTCTTGGTGTGGATCTGTACAGATGGCTGGTTTCCAACAAATCTTTCAATATTACTGTCTGTCTTATTCATCAGATATTAAGGCCAGTTTATAAATTTAATCTGTTCCGACCATTGATGTAGGGCAGTCTTTAATCAGTCAAGAATTGCCTCTGTGGTCCTAGGGCCCAATTATTTACAAGATTAGTTTATCCAAATCATCCATTCACCGTTCCCATGCGTTGGGGTTCAAAAGGAGATGTTTCTCCATTTTGGCTTTCTGGAGCACCAGGGAGACTCTGCCTTTACTTTCTCCTCTTGCGTGGACTCCTGGCAAGTCGGTGGAAAATGGCGATGTGCTGCTGCAGTGCATGGTCTCTCAGCGTGTGTTGACAGAGGAAGATGAGGAGGGCAGGAGCGCCCTCCCCATGCACTCATCCTCCTTGTCATGATGAATTCGGCGTGAAATCTGGCATTCTTGTTGCCATAGTCCCTGGTGGGCTTTCCAAGGCACACCCTTCAATGGTAAACACATCTGGACGTACTTGGTTCTGCCCATGTCTTTTACGTGAGACATCAAGCTTCTGTTAATCCAAAATCCCTATGCTTCTATATGCTACATTAACTTCAGTAAACCCTACCACAGCATGGGGCACACATGTGAGCATGTATGACAGGGACTAAGAGGCTGACCCTCCATCCAAATGGTGAAGGCAGGACTGCAGGTGCCCAAGGCAAACAAACTGCAACAAACAACACTGAATTTCCAACATGGAACCTCCTTTTGCTTCCTCCCTATGGTCCAGGACTTTCTTCATCCCTAGTAAGCCCTCAGGTCACTGGACACTAGTATCTGGTTTTTTGTCTCAGTATACTCATCATGACTACAGGGTCTTTACAACACTTTCCATTTCAGATTTCCTGGTTCAGATCTTAGAGTGTCTGTCCTTCAGGGGACTATATGGCACCCTTGCACACACAGATTCAC
>CAJQZJ010004381.1:7239516-7261462 GCA_907164525.1 Lophiomys imhausi
TGTTATCCTGAACTCAGCCCTGTCAACATTCATGCACCTTGAGGCTCACAGCCTAGGTTTAGAAATGGGGCACACCCTCACTGTGGTAGACATTGGTACACTCCTGCCTGCCTGGAAAGCCCTGTGCACTTAGCTTTGTGCTAAGTGCCTTCTCTCTTCTATATGATTGTGTCTTCACAGAGTCTCTGAGATGGGCAGTGTTTAAAAAGGTGAAATGCTTGCAACTGCAAGTTCTGACTCAGAACTCCATGAGTTTTTCCTCCCACTCACTGCCTTTAGGCCCTGTGAGGAGCAGGTAGCCAACCTCCTAGCCCAGGTGCCAAAGAAAGTGGGATCTCTGACATTCGGGATAGCTGATATCAACAGTCATAGGTCTAATTTTTGTGACGTGCTTTATCTCTGAGCATTTTTGTCTTCAGTCCCCATTTTAGTTATAAGATGAAATTACTCATACTTTGTTACATTGATACTTTGACACTGAAGAGTTCCCAGCTACAGCTCCACTTGGGACCAATCAATTAAAGGTCAGTTAGAAATGCTTTGTTTGGCTAGTCAAAATGATGTAGTGCTGCCATCCCCTCGCTTCCTACATCTGGTTACCTGGTTGTTACCTGGATATGGTTTTTCTTATAAAAAGACTTCCTTGGAAGCAGACAGTTGTAAGAGATGTTAGATTAATATAAATTAGATTTAGTGAATATCTAGGGGTTTCTGATACACTTAATAGGGGGCATGAAGAACAGCCTGGCTATGGGCACTTGGCATAGCAGCATCTGGACTAGAAACAAGGTTTGTGGCTTGGCTTGTTTACGGTTGCTAATAGCCTTAAGAAGTGGGCAGAGCCCAGATTAGGCTGAAGCCAGGTGAAACAGGGAGAGACCTTATTTTAGGACGAAGTGGGTAGAGCCTGAGAGTCCCCATGCTAGAGAGTTCCAACGCTAAAGATGACAAGATGCAAGGCAGCTTGTTTCACCTGATGGAGAAAATGCTGGTGGACTGAAAAGCTGATCTCAAACAGAGCTGAAAAAAATATGGCCAGCTCTCCCTGAGGCAGAAGCTGGTGAGCAGAGAAGGTCTCAGCAAAGCAGCAAAAGGCCAAAAACTAAACCCTGTGGCACAGCTTTTGCCTAGAGAGGTTTGACCAGTTCAAAGAGTGGCCTGAATGGAACTGTAGCCAGCCTGAAAGACTGAGGCAGAGCAGCTGAGTGGCTAATACAAACTGTATACGTTGGGTTGCAGACAGCTGAGGCCTTCTAGACAGAAAAAAGCCTCAAGCCTCCTTTAAAGTGAAGCTGCCATAGCCAATTTACCCTAAAGGACCTACATCTGAGATGTTCCTGAAGAAAGACTGTTGACTAAGTGCCTTAAAGGATCTACTCCTGAGGTGTTCCTGACAACTGAGGACCTGCTCCAGAGACTGTATCCTTCTAAAAGGTTAGGATTAGTTGATAGATAAGTTGTTATAGTTATTAATAGGTTTAGTTATTAGGTAACAGGGGTTTTAGTCATTCTTAGGGCTAGTAGTTAGGTAATAAGTGTTTATATTTGTAAGTAGTTAGTTATAAGTGCCTATAGTAATTAATAAATATATTGAGTAACTAAAAGTTTCATCTTCACACAGTCTAGGCAGAGTGTAAAACCATAGGTCATAGGAGGCTGATGAACATTTAAATTTTAGTAAATGACATCTGTTATCTGTTTTAAAAAGTGTGTGTGTGCGTGTGTGTCTTTAAGGACAATGTGAATTTCAGAATAAAGGAAGATATAAATGGATGTCTTGGGAGACTACAAATGAAAGAGATGTGGAAATTCCACACATGGGAGTACTCACTCTGATTAAAAATTTGCAACAATAGTACCAGTGGTCCATTTAACAGAGAAAAGCGTAAGACAAGTGAGTGAACATACATGTGACAGCAAGAAAATATTTATAACCATGACATTTAGGAATTGAATAAAATCTACTTGACAAGAAAATGCCCTAAACACTTGTATATTAATAAAACTTTTATCAAGTGATACAAATTCTCATTTGAAAACTGACAGCCTAGAATATACTGAATTTAATTTAAAAAGTAAACTTGTAACCAAGTTAGCAATCTAAAAAAAATAATCAAGGGCTGAAAAGATGGTTCATTGGTCAAGAGCACTTGCGGCTCTTCCAGAGGACTTGAGTTTGGTTCCCAACACCCACATGGTGGCTCATAGCAGTCTGTAACTCCAGTTCTAGGGGACTCGATGCCCTTTTCTGGTGTCTGTGGGCACCAGGCACACATGTGGTGCACATACATACAAACAAAAACCCATAAACATAAAAATACATTAACCTTTTAAAAGCTGATATTATGACTGATAATATTTGTTATCTAATATCAGAAAAAGCAGCATTAGATAGAGACATCAAATAACCAGGGCACTGACGGGCGGTGGTGGCGCACGCCTTTAATCCCAGCACTTGGGAGGCAGAGGCAGGTGGATCTTTGCGAGTTCGAGGCCAGCCTGGTCTACAAAGTGAGTCCAGCACAGCCAGGGCTACACAGAGTAACCCTGTCTCGAAAAACCAAAAAAAAAAAAAAAAAAAAAAACCAGGGCACTGAAAAAATCTCTACATAGATGCAAACTTTCATATACGTTTGAACACTTAATAACATACAAACAAGACTGAGCACAGATGAAACACCTTAAACTCTGGCAGTGTCCTTCCAAAGCTGATAAACCTTACTAACTCTGGTCCTGTGCACGAGCAGCAAGTGCTCCCTCTAGGCTCAACTTTACTATATTTATTACTTCTTTTGGCAAGGTGAAGGTAAATTGTTTCTGGGAAACCCGAAAGCTAGTTTGAGATGACATGAACTAAGTTTGTGTCCCATCCCTTGGGATTCTCATGTTGAGATCCTACCTGTCAAGACAGCATTAGGCCTTGGACTTAGGAAAGGTTAGGTCACAGCTGTACCTGTCCTGAGTCCAGCCTTGTAAGATACTGTTTCCTCCTCCAATAGATGTATCATCAGTCTGAGAACATGCTTTCTGTGGGTCTTTAGTCTAGGCAGAAGAAAGAGTGGCATGGAACTGACGTAAATATAATCTGGAGCTTAGACCAAATTCAGCCAGAACCAGCAGATGATCCACGATGAATCTATGCATACAAAAATGAAGGTAAATGATGGCGCTGGTCTTTTTTTCAGTTTAGTTAGTTTTTTTTTTTTTTTTTTTTGAGTCAGGGTCTGAGAACCCCTAGCTACCTTGGAACTCCTGTATAGAGTAGGCTGGCCTCACTCTAGGTCAAGAGGCAATCTCTGCCCCCTCCCCCAGTTCTGGAATTCATGTCCATCTTGCATTGTGGTTCTTTGGGTGTTTTGTTATACATTATTACTATATATTATATTATATAATTATAACATATTATAATTATATAAATTGATACGAATGCCAAATAAGGATTATTCTGTGTTGGAGAGATGGCTTGGTGAGTAAGGGTGCTTGCCACCCAAGCCTGGTGACCTGACTTTGCTCCCAAAACAGACAGCCAACTCCACAAAATTGTCCTCTGAGCTCCACCCACACCAGGGCATGCACACCTATGCCCACATCATATAGGCATGCATGTATACATAATGGTAATAAAAATTTTAAAGATTGCCCTACAGGTATAAAAACACGGCTCTCTGGGCTTGTGATCCCGGATATAGTTGACTGGCATAGACAGGGTATCTTGAAAGTCTTAAGCAAAGATGGATGAGGACCAACTGGAGATATGTCAGATAAACATAAAAAGCACTCATCAGTTAAACCAGAGTGATGGTGTGTGCTGATAATCTCAGAACCTGAGAGGCTGAGTAAGCCAGGAAGATCATAAGTTCAAGGCTAGTTTGGGCTACAAAGCAAGTTTCAGGCCAAACTGGACTATGTAGTGAGGTTTTTGTCACACACACACACACACACAGCCAAAACAAACAAAATAATCACTGACCAAAATGCTACCTACATTGGTAACAACCTTAATGGATATTATCTCATTTAATCTTCATACTCATCGAAATTAAGTTGCAGTTTCACATCAATAAAGGGCAGTAATGAAGTCCTAAGGGGCTACAGATAACTACCTCTTGACTCATAATGGTAAGGGGCTAAATTGGGAGGCAGAACTCTGTTACTGCAAAGCCTTGGATAGGATCTCTGATGCATGGTTAGGTAAAGTGAGCCAACTGCTCAGCTCTGGTGCCTTGGAGTGGGGAAGTACCTCCTGAAATAAGTAAATTTACAGGTCACAGTTCAGGAAAAAGAGGTTTGATCAGCAACAGCTTCTCACTGTGTTTTGCAGGGAAATGAACGTATGTAGGAAGTTAATGAACATCTGAGAGTTGGTAACGGCAGACTCACATCTGGCTACCTTTTCACATCCTGGTAGAACAGGAGCCCTGTTTTGTTGCTGTTCATGTTTACACCATTTTCAAGTTTTATTTGCCTGTTTGTTTACTTTAACCTGCATTTTAGCGGTGGGCCTTGTTTCACTTATTTATTTACATATGCTGTGATAGGGTCCCACTATTTAGCCCAGCCTGCAATATCTTTCTCAGCCTCTCTAATGTTAGGATTACATGAGATAGTTACCTATATGCAATACTTTATCAGGTAACTCCTTTATAGATCTCTGTATCTTTAAGAGTTGGTTTTTTGCCTGGTCCAAAAAAAAAAAAAAAAAAAAAACCATAGGAGATGGTTTCTGAAGATAATGAAATATCTGTGTGTTTGTGTGTGGTATGTCATGTCCATGACATGTGCATGTCAAGGCCAGAGATCATCAGGTGTTCCTTGGGAGGTGTTCATTGTCTTTTTAAAAAGATATTTTATGTTTTATGTATATGAGTGTTTTACCTGGACATGTATCTGTGTACCATGTGCATGCCTGGTACCTGCAGAGGCCAGAAGAGGACAATGGGTCCCTTGAAAATGGAGTAACAGATAATTGTGAGCCACTCTGGATGCTAGGAATTGAACTCCTCTGAAGAGCAGCTAGTGTTCTTCTTAACCATGGAGCCATCTCTCCAGCCCTGCTCATTGTTTTCTTAGGATAGGGATTCTGGAGCTGGAGACTTGGTTCTGGCTCTCTCTCTCTCTGGGCCCTGTGCATACACCCACATAGAAACATATTCACAGTTAAAAATAACAAAAATTTTCTCTGAAAAAAAAAATATCATGGTTCTGCCAGGCATGGTTGTGCACGCCTTTATTCCCAGCACTTGGTTGTAAAATTTATTTTATTTATTTTATGCATATGAGTGTTCTATCTGCATGTACACCTGCATTCCAGAAGAGGGCACCAGATCACATTGTGGATGGTTGTAAGCCACCATGTGGTTGCTGGGAATTGAACTCAGGACCTTTGGAAGAGTACTAGGCAGTGCTCTTAACCGCTGAGCCATCTCTCCCGCCCCTATTCCCAGCACTTGGGAGGCAGAGGCAGGTGGATCTCTGTGAGTTCAAGGCCAGCCTGGTCTACAAAGTGAGTCCAAGTTAGCCAGGGTTACACAGAGAAACCCTGTCTTGAAAACAAAAATCATGTTTCTGATAAAAACAAACAAACAAACAAACAAACAAAAAAAAACCAGTCAATCAAGGTCCAGACTCATTAATCTGGAGTTCACCAAATAGGCTAGGCTGAGTGGCCAGAGGCTGCACTTACCTCTGCTTGGGGATTATAAACACACACCACTACACCTGTTTTTCGTTGTTGTTTTGAGGCAGGGTCTGTGAAGCACCAGCTGAGCACAAACTCATAGCCACTCTTTCCTTTTCTCAATTGTCAGACCACATGGAGTCTGAAGTCTCTGTAATAGTCTCCCTATCCTCTTTACAAGTCACTTGTGTTTCCCCTAACGAAGTGTACATCTATCTCATTCTGTCTTGCCATCTGCTTCTTTGGGGACCCAGAATTTTGGGAAGAGGTAATAATAGATGTTCAATTCATTGTCTTAATATGTAGACATGGTTAGGTCTAGTCTTTCAAAGATCACAAAGATTCAGGTTTTATTAAACTATGAGAGAATAAATTACTTCCAAT
This sequence comes from Lophiomys imhausi, assembly GCA_907164525.1. Lineage (NCBI taxonomy): Eukaryota > Metazoa > Chordata > Mammalia > Rodentia > Muridae > Lophiomys > Lophiomys imhausi. The sequence goes on from CAJQZJ010004381.1 coordinate 7,245,578, forward strand.
ACAGAATCTGACAGAGTGTTTACTGTTTTGATTTAATCAAACTTAAAATATTTCATCAAATTACCCAGGAAAATCCAGGTAGCAGAAATACATAACATATCCATTTCTTCACAAGGTCTCAATCAGCTTTACAAGGCCATATATATATATATATATATATGTATGTATACTATGCCATTTAAACCACTCCTACTTTCTGTACTAAAGAACTCAAGTATAGAAATAAGGTTTGTGGTGCTGAGGTAACATTAGGACACTCCCTCAACATGACTGCGTAGGTAACTAAGGTTAAATGTGAACTTTACGCGAGCTCTCAAAGTCAGTCAATTCCTTTTGAATTGTGGGTTCAGAGCAGCATATTAGACACATGCCCAAAGGGAATGCCTTCACTGAGCCCATGTGTGTGTGTATGTATGGAGATTGGTAGAATGTAGGGCAGGGCTGACTGAGGGCACACTGATAACTATTAGCCATCTGCAGTTGTTGGCAAGACAGAAACATACACAGTCTTCATATTCAAAGTCTTCATTGGGATATCTTCTGTAATTTCTAGAAGAGAGAAATTTTTCAAAAAGTCAATATTCTATCTATTACGAGTAAACATATAAAAAATGCTAACAACCTATCTTGGGTCCCATCCTGCAGCGGCTCTGACCTCTGTCCTAGCTCCTAGGGGGAATCTCTAAACCGCTGGCTCGTCCTAAATACCTTTGTACTTTGAAGTATCTTTGTTGCTTACAGTGGGGCTTCAATTACGTATTAGCTAATGTCAGCGAGGTGACTCAGGCAGGTGGCTGGGAAGTGTGTGCACTGGTTGGTAACTTGTAAGACAAAGACCAACCCTGCAGGCAATGAATTAATTGGGCCTACATATTAACCCTCAACAAAGCTCTGGACACCAAGTTGCACCAAACTTCCTTGGTAGTGATACCATGTGGTCACATTATTAGGGACTTAGCGATACTCCTCATTCTGCCTTTCACATCTCTCTCTGGCTAGCTCTAGTTGGTATAGTAAGCAAATTTTCGTGAGTACCGTACCTGTTAGTGAGTCTGTGAACTTTCTAGCAAACTGCTGACTCTGAGGGAGGTCTGAGGAAATGCCTGAGTCTGTTGGTATCAGAATTGGTGGTGGTGATACGGGTGCCCCCCACATCATAAGTATAACAATGAACACATTTTACAAAATCTATAAACTTAGGCATATCACAGTCAGACTGCAGAACATCAAAGACAAAGGGAAATCCTGAAAGAAGCTAAGTCTGGAAGAACATCTTACACATGGGTAAGAAGGATAGATCGGCCCGAAAAATCCAGAATGGAGCAGACGAGGACAGAGGAAAATTCTGCTCAGGACAAGAAGTGAGTAGAGAGACATAAGTGGGAAATCTTGAGAAACATGTCAACTCTTGTTCTAGAACTTCAGGTGTTATGTGGCCCAGTGAGGAGATGCATGTAGCAAGCTTTAATATAGAAAAGGGATCAGACCGATCTCACTATCAGCTAAAAGTTTCCAATCAGGGTTGATTCTTGAAGAAACCGGTTTTAAATTTAAGGTCAGTAAATACAGTACTTAAAGTTATTTCTAAAGAAATGAGTTTTTTATTATCACCACTTTAATTTTAAATAGGGGACCAGGGACTCAAGTCTTGCACATGCTTAGCAAGTGTTCTACCACACAGATACACCTCACTATTATCATTATCTTTAATTTCTAAGAAAACTGAAAAAAAAAAAGGAACAATACAAGACAAATACACAAAACTCATTTTTCACAAAGAAAACACAGATAGTCACTGGCACCAAAGTTTCTTTTCAGAGAAGGAGCCTTACAGACACAGCTGCCTCACCTTGCGTCTGAGTCTCATTCAGGAACAGCTTTAGCCTCTTGCTCCGCAGTCCAAACACCTTGGCTGCCTCATACACAAGCCCTTGGTGGGTGAGTCCGTTCTGTCCAAGTGGGTTTTCAAGCAGGAGGGTGCCCACAGTGCCCGTTAAGCACTCTAGGGAAGAAAGAGCAGAGTGGGCTATTCCTGAGAACTCATGCTTCAAGAGCAGCAGCAACTGCAGACAGTACCACCAGCAATGCAGAAGGCTTTGAAGTGGGTGAAAAGCTTAAGCTGGAGGCACTAGTTATGCAGAAATAACCTTAAACAGTTCATAGAGGCAAGGAAGGGGAGGAATGAGAGAAGATGACATGAAAGCCAGCCACCGGAGATTTTTGTACACAGTCAAGCAAAGAGACAAGGATTCCAGCAAAAATGTGCACAATGAGGATCCTGAAATGTGAGGGGGGACTGCCCCTAGAGGCATTGCAGATGTGGCTGCTATGTCACATATGCATCAGCAGGTAGCAAAGAGGCTGTGTCTACATTCAGTGTTCTGACCTATGAACATTTGAATAAATATTAGCCTGGAAATATTCCTGGAAAAAAACTAGAGACCAACACCAGTTCAGCACCATGGGGCCCAGACAGGGAGCTTGCCTGTGATGACCACCAGTCCAACACCAGTGGCAGACAGGAGATCTGGCCCCAGTGGGGTCACAGGAGCAGGAGAGCTGTCCCTGCCCCTCATATGCTGCAGCAGTTGGGACAGCAGGCCCTGCAACTCAGCTGGACAGCACAGTACAGCTGGCCCAGGATGTGGGTGAGCCAAGTGTGGGAGAGCCAGCCCTGCCTTTTGCCTGCTTGGTGGTGGTGTTGGTGAGGGAGAGGGAGAGGGGAGGGGGAGAGAGAGAGAGAGAGAGAAAGAGAGAGAGATCCACTCCACTCTCTAATGCCCTCAACACAGGTAGCAGGTGAGAGTTGGCCTTGATGGACTCATAGGAGGAAAACTGGTCCAACCCTTACCTTCTGTAGCACTTGGGGTAGCCGGCCCTGCACCTTACCTGAGTAGCACAGTAGAACTGGCCCTGGATGTGGGGCTTGCAGGTCCAGAACCAGGGTTTTAAGTTAGCCTACACCAAATATACCCCATGGATGAACTGCTGGAGTGCATGAAAAGGCCAGTTACATAGACTGAAAACTACATGATCTCCATGACACAGGACAATAACAGCATGTCTGAGAGGAGTCCCAGTGAGGTTCCAGTGTTGACAAAGTAGCAGAAGCCAGAGGCCTCATACCAGACCAAGGAATCATTATAATGAACATTTGCAAGCAAAAAAGTACGGACAACATAGAATATTATTGGTTCATACTGAGACAAACTACAGCTTCCACAATGAGTTTTTGTTTTTTTTTTTTTATGTTGGGAGAGGTTTCAAGGGTGAAGGGTGGGTCTGAGGGGAGATGGTAGATGAGAGGAAACAGGGTTGCATGATGCACAAAATAAAGCAATAAAAAATGAAAAGAGAATGTGAGAGGGAAAGGCAGCAATGAAGCCTGCTGATTGAGACTGGAGGTGTCCAACGCTTCAGGACACAGTCCAAGAAAACAAACATAAGGTCACATGGCAAAAATCAATAGGTCAGGTAGGTAGTTTCATGTAGAAGTAATTTTCACCTACAAGGGTCTTTTTGTTTCCTGACTATCAAAGGATGGTGGTCTCTTTATATAAAGATACCCCAAAAACCCAAAACAACAAAAACAAAACGATTGTATCCCCCGAAGCAGTATGGAAATTGATACTTTGCTCACTGATATGGGGAGGTGAGGTCTCACTACATAGCCCAGACTAGCCTCAAACTTGTAATCTTTCTGCCTCCGTCCCTGAGTGCTGAGATTACAGATGGGCATGCAATAGCATGCCTGGCTGGCATCCATATGTTGAAGTTGATTTGAAGAGTACATCGGGGTCAAAGCTGAGAATGAACTGTCTTAGGAAGGAGCATAAATGTCCAGCTGCATGAGCTGAGTGCTGAGGAAGCACATACCTTGTGGCTCTGTGTTTAGGAGCTGCAGGTTGATGTACTGACACAGGAGAACGCTGGGGCTGTTGACTGGAGGTGGGGCTGCTCCTGTAGTCACACACAGTGTTCTCCCACTGAGACTCAGCAAGTCAGTTTGGCTCTGTATTTCTAAAAGTAACAACAATTCTGAAGTCACTTACTTGTTTCTATTTCACTAGTAGTCACTTCACTATTATCCATCCTCATACAGTAGTACTTTCTGTTTGTTTATCAACAGACACTGCTTTTCCTACAAGGTCAGGCTTTAATGACAAGCAAATAGTAGGAACCTGGGTTTTTTGGTGGTTGGGTTGAACCTTCTGCATGCTAAGCATACCCTCTACCTCCAGCCCTGCAAATACAACCTTACAAATAGGTTGTAATCTGAGTGCTACAAAATCAAATAGTAAAATACTCATTATTTAGCTTTGTGTGTGTAGGAGAGGTTGATGGGGACTGGCAGATGCCATGCAGGAAGAACTGTGTTGGGCAAATGAGCTTCCTGGAGATGGTCCATTTTGCACAGCTGCAATGGACATACCTTGGAGAGGCAATAGCCCTGGGAGTTCATCTCTGGACTGCTTCTTGCTGCTGCTGTGCCTTGTCATGTTTGTCATTGCTATATTCCTCCGGTATCTAGCATGACGAGAATGGGTGGAGGAGACCCTCACTGCCTATAGTCTGGTGTGATTGCTTCTTGGGGGACAACCGACTATATTGGGCAATTTTCCTGCAGATCAATATGAAGATGAACTTTCATAGAATACTGTTTAGATGAATTAAGGATTTTACAGAATTCCTGATGTGATTTAAATAGTTTTAGGAAGTTAGGGTAGTCGACAGGAAGTTTAAGGAGATGGTTTAGGTTGTTTTGCCAGAAAGACATAATAAAGTTAGAATCAAGAAAAGAACGTGGCCCCTCCTTGTAGAATAGTGAGGGCTGCATAGGCTAGAAAAGGAGTACAGTGAGCTTCCATGTGTTACAAGCATGTAATTGTACTTGGAAGAGAAAATAGGCTTGGGACAAGTTAATGATCAAAGAAAACATTCATTCTAGGTTGGGTCTGAGTTCCTTGATCTTACGATGTGGTCACAGGTTTCAGTGTGCACCATGAAAAGGCAGGGTTATGAATAAAGAGTAAATAATTCTATTATGAGTATAAGAATAGACAATAGACGATTAGCCAGTTTAGCAAAATATGGTTTCAAACCTCAGACGTAAGATAAATGATTTGTTTCTTGGTAAACACAAACTGTCATCAGCTAGCATAGGGAAAAACTAGCTACCATAGACTTGGCTGGCTTAAACTTTGTTAATCAATGACAAAAGAATTATTGCATTGAGGTTAGGATGAATTTGTGGAAAGATAGATTGATGGGAAATGTTTGGTTAGGTGTGGGTTTTAAAAGAAGAATATATAATCAATAATCATGTTGTAATTTCCCTTTGTGTAATTATTTTCATGTTTTTGAATAATATGTAACTTCTGGCCATGAGGTAATCTTTTTTCTTTTTTTTTTTCTTCCCCAAGACAGGGTTTCTCTGTGTAGCCCTGGTTGTCGATTCATAGAACAGGCTGGTCTTGAACTCACAGAGCTCTGCCTGCTTCTGCTTCCTGAGTGCTGGGATTAAAGGCGTGTGCTACCACGCCCGGCTCTTTTTTCTAATATAGAGAATTTTTAATGTTTTAGGTGATATAAAAAGGCTAAGAGAAAAAAAATAAAGTTGTTGGAGTCTTGCTTTATCCACCGTGTGCGTGTGCGTGTGCGTGTGTGTGTGCGCACGCACTTGCTTTACATTTTTACCGCACCACATCTCCTGAACACACTGTTGGAACTGGCCTCCACCATGGGACCAAACTCATGGGCTTGGGCTTGCTAGGTAAGGGCTGTAAACCCCTAACCCCCAGAACTTAAAATTCAACATAAATTGTTTTCTTCCCTTTCAATCTTTTCCTTGTATACTACGGTTCTCTCAAAACTTTCATCCCCTTCTATGAGAATATCAAAATTTTCCATGAATAGCTATATTTGAAAAATAATAATTATAGCTGGCAAACACGTTTTAAAAATTTATGTGTATGTGTAGTGTATGTGCTCGTGTAAAAGGTGTGAGTTTGTGTGCATATGTGGAGCTCAGAGGCTGACAGTAGGTGTCTCCATTGCTTGTTTTCCACTTCACTTTTTTTTTTTTTGGTTTTTCGAGACAGGGTTTCTCTGAATATCTCTGGCTGTCCTGGACTCGCTTTGTAGACCAGGCTGGCCTTGAACTCACAAAGATCCACCTGCCTCTGCCTCCCAAGTGCTGGGATTAAAGGCGTGCGCCACCACCGCCCGGCTTCCACTTCACTTTTAAAAACACAAGTAAGGTTACCTGCTGAGCCATTTCGCTGGCCCCCACTTTATTCTCATCAGTTGGACTAAACTGGCCAGCTGGTGAGCACCTGAAATCCTTCTGCCTCATAGTGTAGGACCTCACATGGGCTGCTAACACAGTTTTCAGGAAGATGCCAGAGATCTGAACCCAGTTTATCATACAAGCATTTCACTTACTGAGCTCACTCCCCAACATAAGCTGTAATTTTTTAGAAGTGGATTTCAGGTCTGGACTCAGTAAGACAAACTCACAACTCAGCAGGGAGGGCTGAATCCTGATGTGTCTCATGGCTAACAGGGACAGGGGAGGATGAAGATCTTAGCTTCATGTGAGTCAGGATTTCAGTCATACCACAGCTGCCTCAGAGTCAGGAAAACACACAATGGCTTTGACACATAGCTGAGAGCAAATGAAGACCTTTACCAAGTCACCTCGGGCCAAATGATGAAATGTCCTCTTGCTCTCCACATACCTGTTTCACCATGGAAGACTGACAGCTCTGAGTTTTTAACACCAAATATACTGGTAACAATGCTCTTCAGCTTTATAAGATTCAACTTATTATCACCTTTTGGATTCTCCAGAAGCAACACTCCATCTGGAAAGCCACAAAAATAAGATCTCATTTAGTGAAAGAAAACATTAAATTTGGAAGAAAAGTTAAGCAATGCAAAGGGAGTCTGAACCCTTATACAAGCAACACTATGTTCCCGCTTAAAAGGGGCTTCACAAATCTCATGGGCCAAGGAATAAAACCACCAGGCCTCATTCCTTTCAAGACTCAAACTTTTGTACTTACGACCCTCATTTTGCATTCTGTGCCTTTTGTAAATGCCCAAAGTACAGAGTGGCTAAAATACTAATCATTATCCTAACCAAAAAAAAAAAAAAAATCTACTCAGGTGGCCCTTACTGCTGACATCCTAGAATGAGATTCAATCACATATATTTCCTACAGTAACTCAGGACTAGGATTTTTGCATTCTTATAAAAGCACAAATTTTAGTTACTTTTAAAGTATGTGTATTACCTCATTGTAGTTTTTTTTTAAACTCACTTTATTGTAATGAACTCACAAGTAAAAACATCATGCCACTAGATGCCTTTTTAATGTTCAATTCTCTAGTGGCTAAAGATATTCAATATATTCATGTACAGTTCTATGAATTTCATAGCCTCCTGAATAAATTATCCTATTTACTAACTGGATTGTGTGTTTACAATTGAGTTCCTATCAGACTGCATCTTCACTGTTTAAACATCACATCTCTTCTTGGTTTGGTGTTAAAAGATTTCCTAGTCTGTATCTGTTTCCATCAAAAACAATGCAAAGCCTTCTCTATTATTTCTGGCAAAGTTCAATGGGTCAATTTTCTCTTTTATAAACAATGGCTTTAGTGTCAAGAATTTAAAATACTTTGCCCAAATAAAAAGTCTTAAAACCTTGTTTATAAACACTAATATAGTAAAGAACTCTGGCCACCTGAGCAAGTGACTTTGATTTGTTCTCTCTGCTAGAAACTTTATTTGTGTGAACGTGTGTCTGTGTGTTTACGTTCATGTGGAGGTCAGAGGCTGTGACAATCCCATACATTGATCCTTAGAAGCAATCTATTTAAAAAGAAAAGACAGTGTCTCACGGACCTAGAGCTTAGTGGTTGGCCAGCCTAGTCTGAATCACAAGCTCTAGGGATCAGCCTTCCCTTTCCTGGGTTACAAGTGCATGGCCACCATGCGTGGCCATTCTGTGTGGGTTTTAGGGATCCAATTCAGCACTTGACAAACTGGGCTGCCTCTCCTGTCCTAGAAACATGGCTAGCATTTTAGAAAGTAAGCTATAATGTCTACTTCTGTCTACACTTAAATGTGTCTAGATACAATGATATGTATATATTTTTGTGCCTCCTGGTGGTATTGTACAATTAATTTTTTATAGAACTTATTTATTTAACTGGCTCATCAACAACAGAAAACAAGCACTAAGTAAGTTTATGTCATCTTTCCTGGGTCACAGAAGGTCATAGGTTCAACCTAAGAACAAATGTTCAAGTGGATGGGCACTGCCCATCACTTCATATATGTCCTGACCTGAACTGTCATTGAAGACTTAAAGAGATGAAGAAGATAGGACTGAAAAGATAAGAAGGTAAAGGCTGAAAATCTCCTTATACATGGGATTACTTTTGTACAGTAGTTGCTATCACAACAAAATATTCCATCCTGGACGGAGGCTTTATTAAGACTCAGGGAGTAAAAAAAACAATTCACAAGTCCAACTAGTCCTTGAAATTTACAGCATTCACAAGGCACCCTCCTTAAAGTTATACAGACAACAGTAATTGCAGGGAAAACAGACTTTCCCACTAGCCAAGCTTGGAGTGAGCTTCTGGGCTCTAACTTTCATCACCTGTGCTAGGGTGGGTTTTTGGTGACAGTAGCTGCCTTTGTGTCATCCATGCTCCTGTAAGTTGAGTTACTTCTGTAAGTAACCCCACTAAACTCACTGGTTCACTAAGCTAGACTTGGATGGAATAGTTTCTTGGGTCTACCATTGGCTCACTTTCAGGGTTAATAGATATATCTTCTCATCTCCCCAGGAAAAGAGACACACTTGAGAAAACACACAAATTTATAGATTCGAGAAGCTAAGTGCTATGATTTGAACATTAATGTATCACTTCAACCCCTCCTCAATTCCTATGTAGAAATTCTGGCCCCCAAAATGATTTAACAAAGTGGGTTTCTGAGACATCATTAAGGCATGAGGTTGGAGCCTTTATGAACGGTTTAACGCTGTTAAAGACCACATCTCAAGAGTACATAAGTAAAGTAAGCCATGCACACCAGAGTTCATTTGCACTTACCTTGCTCAGTGCCATTTGTACAAATGTTAAGGTTTACGTAAGCACAAGCAGGACCAGGCATACACGATCCTCTGGTGAGTGTGATTTCCAGTTCCGACCCCTTTAACTGAGCAGTAAGCATATGATTAGCAACAATGTGGCAGTGCTGGGCTCTCAGCAAGTCACACATAGCCACTGCTTAGTAAGAAAAAGCTCCTCAAAAGCAAGTGCTGCAGTTACAAACTAAGCTGCAGTCTCTCAGTCTCCTGACCTGTTCTCCTAAAGATTCTGTTTTCTAATTACATAATATATGCTCATTTTTTAAAAGTCCAGAAAGTCTTTAGGGATAAAGAGAAAATGACTGAATAAATAACCTATTTTGGCACTATTTTAGTGCCAAATTTTCATAGTAACATCTAAAAGTACTAAGTGTAAAGAGGCCATGAATTTGAAAGAGAGCAGGGATGGGTATCTGGGAGGTCTGGGATGAAAGAGAAAAATGAGGTAATTATATTAATCTCAAAAAAATAATTAGAGAAAAATAGTACTACCTGTAACAGGAAATTCAAAGTAAGACAGTGGTCTGAAACTTATCACGACTCAACTATATAAATGTAAAGCAACACCCAATATGAAACAGTATTTCCACACAAGTTGGATTTTACCTGTGTTTGTTCTTCAATAAGAATATTATCTGATGTAGGAACCGGATATGGCTTCAAGGGAGCTTTGATAGTGGCAAATATGAAGTCAGCGTGGCTTTCGATGACATTATTCAAGTATCTTCCTTCAGATTTTGCATTATAATAAACCGTTATTTCATCAGTTGGAACCAGATTACACTAAAATAGCATACAGAAAAGCTTAAAAGAGGAGTAGATTTTTGTCCACCAAAACTAGAAGTTCTGTTGATTGAGAACAAGCGTGTGCTGACCTGTCATGGAGGCCATGTCTGCCCATTCTCCTCAGGTCATGTGTAAGACTGGCACCTGCTCTTTTGTGTTCTTTTACCCAATTTTCTTTACAGAGCAGAAGACAGAGTGTCTTTTCCTAGTGCAACCAGCTCTTCATGAGTGTGACATAAAAGACTTGACTGTGAACCTACTCGCAAGGCTCTGAACCAGGACAAAAGCTCCTGCCGTCTGCTGGAGTGCCCTCCTCAGACTCTGAGCCAGCAGCCCATGAGGCTCGGTTTAGGTGGGAACACCCATGGCTCCTACAGTGCTCTTTAGTTAGCACTGTCTACAGGAGGAAGAGCTCTCTGATATCAGACCTAATAAGCTCAGCGACGCCCTTCCCGGCTTAAGGAGGCCATGAGCGCCTCCCTCACCTCTAACAAAGAAAACCCTGCTGCCTGTGCAGACCCAGGAATCTCTCTCCTCAAATAGAAGCCCTCCACACTCATCTGTCTTCCTTGGATACCCTCTGTCATCTCTGGTTACCTTCTGTAGCAGCCAGAGAGTGATCTTTCTGAAAGATAATTTTGTAGAAGACCAAGGGAACTGAAGAAGAATGGGTGGACTAAAAGCTCCTGGTCAGAGAAAGTGAGTGCTACCCAGCCAGGGAGTGGGTAAGGAGGGAGGGAGGGAGGGACCTGACTGTGCTGCAGAGCACACTCAGAGGGACTATGGATGAATGAAGCATTGCCATAAGTTTCTAACTGTGCTTTATACTGCCTGCCTCGTCTGTGTTCCCTAATATCCAAAATAAACCAGCACAAACCCCAACTACAGCTGATTCCTAAAGAGACAAACTGACCTTCTTGCGAAGTTTCTGGATGCGATTGATGACTTCCCGGGCCATGCCTTCATCCACCATAGACTGGTCAGGTGTGACATCCAAGAGAACTAAAGCCTATAGGAAGAACAGCGCACATGACAACCAAGTAAGAACACTTCCTTCTAACTTGGTGAAACAGAGCTCGGGTTGGAAGGTGGGACGTGTCCTAGAGGACCCCTGGAACCAACATGGTGGAAGGAGAAAACTGGCTCCTGTGAGCTGTCCTCTGACCACCACACACATGCTGGCCCCTGCACCCACATACCCATGCATGCAAGACTAAGAAATAAATGTTTAAAAGAGACAAAGTCTGGCCTTGCACTTCTTGTACAATCAGATATATTTATCCCTCCCGGGTCTCTGATGTGGTTGAACACTAGATAGCTAGAGTCTCATAGTTAAATTTTGAGTTGTTTAGGAATTAAGAGGTTGCTCTGGATCTAAAAAAGATGTTTTAAAAATTGTGATGCAAGTTAGGATGGAAGCGGAGTTGGATATAGAACTTTAAACTCATGGAGATGGTTGGATAGTAGAATGTTACAGTCAGTTGCCAAATACGTATGGACTGGACATTGGGAATGTATGCTAAGCCATATAACTCTCATAACTGTGGCCTAATTATTTCTGTTGTTTTGTATTGTATTTATTATTATAAGAGAAAAAGCCATTTATTGGACTGAAAGGGGGAGCTGTTGGGGGGAAAAGATATACCTTAAACTTAAGAAAAAAAAAGGAAGGGGATGGGGGGGTTGAGGGGGAAGAGGGTGGGAGAGTGGGACTGGAGTGGGGAGTAGGGAGGAGATTGAGATGTAACTTGAAGAAATTAAAAAAAAAAAAAAAAGACAAAGTCAGCCGGGCGTGGTGACACATAGGAGGCACTTAGGAGGCAGAGACAGCCTAATCTCTATGAGTTTGAGGACAGCCTGGTCTACAGAGCAAGTTCCAGGACAGCCAGGGCTACACAGAGAAACAAAAACAACAACAACAAACAAAAAAACCCAAAGTATCTTAAAAAGCTCAGTGAAACTAAATTCTGGGGCTGGTGAGGTAGCTCAGCATTTGCTGATCTTTCAGAGGACTCAAGTTCAGTTTCCAGCACCCACATGGAAGCTCACAACCTTCCATGATATGTTTTGGAGCGTTTATTTTTGTGCAACCCAATAATCAGGACAATTATTCACAAGCATAAATCATGAAATGCTCACTTAAGCATCTGATAAACAAATGCAAAGGATAAGGGCCCATTTAGAAGTTCAACAGAGCAGCTCTAAGAGGAATTAACTGATGTGTGGGTAAAATTCGCTCCTGTGTTCACATCCATTGGTGACCAACGTTCTAGGAGGCTGAGGATGATGCCTCCAGCCTGCAATCCTGGTACTCCCCAGAGGTGGAGGTAGGCCCTCCAGGACATTCTCAGCTATACAATGAGTCCAAGGCCAGAGCAGGGTTATGCAACCTTGTCTCAAAAACACCAATAAACAAACAAAGAAATAAACATTTTTGAGGGAACAGAAAAATACCTGAGCATCAGAGTGTGCTTCAAACTGTGCCGTGCCTCCCGAGGCCTGGTCAAAGGTGTACATGAGGCGAATATCTTCTCCGTGCAATTCATGGCCTTCCACAACAATGCTCCCTATGGGAAAAGTAGACTCCTCCTATTAGCATACTATGCCCTCCCCTGGTGACCCGAGGGTTCTGCCAGCTAGCAAGGGTTGGTGCAAGTGAAATGGGGCAGTGTGAAGTGCTGGGTCCTATCTGTCCAGTGCAAGCACAGGAAGTGTGGATAGTTGGTGATGAGTGACATACCACCTTTAGGGAAGCCCACTGTAGCCACTCCATTAAGGCTGACTAAGAAGTACATGTAACCAGAGGAAAGGACACAGATTTTAACAGGTACCAGCACCCAGCGGGTACAATAGAAGTTGGGATACCAGGCACCTGTCTGGAAATTACAACTGTCATCCTTATGAATAGGATGATGGTTTTAAGAAAGAGATGAAAACATCTAACAGGAGTCTGAGTATGAAGCAGTCCTTGGGCTGAGGACATGAGGGCAGACACCCACCGCTCTTCTGGAACTGCTCCAGCTCCTCACTACTCAGCTGCTTTATGGCCATCATTACTGTTTTAAAGGCTCCCTTTAGACGCTTCCCAAGGACCATGTGATCTGGTTCGGCCCTTAGTCGAATACCATACTTGTTTTTATCAGTAGACAGTGTAACTTTTCGAACATTTAATTCCTGTAGCCAAAGGAAAGGTAAAAGTGTGAGACACAAAGATCTTTATCACATAAGACATTTAGACAAACCCATAAGAGACAACAAGCAAGATATACCCTACATGTCAGTCAGCTGTTGAATGGGTGGGGCTGAGATGTGGCTGTAGAAAAAATTAATACATTATTACCAATATTTATATTATAATTAATTGGTTGGCGGTGTTAATCCTTAACCTGCTATTATAAATAATCACACACACACCTGATGGATTTTAACAAGTCTTAGCCTGGATTATGTAATCTTAGCCCGTGTAAACCAGCTTATAATTCTATTCCCTCAATAAAACCCCAATGTATACATATGTCCCCTTGGATTGTTATTCTTCATGCTATGCCGATGTTCCATGTCATGTGAAATAATGTTCTTTTTTCTCTAATCCATGGCCTGTCTCGTCTCCTCCTTCTTCTTCCCACCTGGTTTCTTCTTCCTGCCCCAGAAACTAGCCAGCCTTTTCCCCGCCTACCTCTCTTCCACCCAATCCAGTCCCCAGCATCTTGTTGCCACCCAGACAAGGACATTGTCATGCATATCTGTCTTTGTTGTGTAAACCTTGCTCTATGTAATTTAAAGTTGATTGGTTGAATAAAATGCTGGGGCCAGAAATTAGCAACAAAATACAAGCAGCTTTCAGGTTACCCCAACATGTGGCTCAGTGCATAATGCTAGCTTGGCATGCACAAGGCCCTTCCTTGGATTCCCAGAACCACACAGTGAACCAATCTGGTGAGACTAGATAAATAAAGTATGGTTTATACACACAATGGAGTACTGAGCAACCTAAAGGAGTTAAGTACTATTCTTTGCCACAATGTGAATGAACTAAAAAACATGATAAGCAATAAAAAGTCAGACACAGTAGAGTAGAAACTGTAATTTCTACTTATATGAAATGTCTAAAGAAGGCAAATCCACAGGCAGAAAATATATTTGTGATTGCCAGTAAATGATCAGATTGCAAGGGGAAAGCAGGTGAATGATGAGGGAGACTGGCTTCTTTTTAGGATGATGGAAATGTTCCATGATTCTGACAATAGGTGCAATTCTACAAATATATTTAGAACACACTCTGGAATGGCACAGAAATACAACGCTCTTATCAAGACCAATCAAGTGAGCTGAGCATCACTAAAAGAGGATGCCAAGGCTGGTATTGCTGCATGTCTTTAATTTCAGCAATCATGGCACAGAAGCAGTTGGATCCCTGTGAGTTCAAAGACAACCTGGTGTACATTAAGACCCTCTCTAGACACAAAAGCCAAAAAAATAGCAGGGAAGAAAGAAAGAGAGGGGGGCACAGAGGTAGGGGGGATTGAAATAAAAACTCCATGTCTGAGGGGTAAACTTGCACAGGCAATTCAGGGCACCACCATTAACTATCATTTAACCAGGAATGTGTTGTGTGAACTCACAGTACTGCACGAGGCCACTATGCTACTGACATAGTCCCATGAAATAGGGAACAGTGAAGATACAGTAGGAGATACAGAAACAGAGAGGACAAAGCAAGGCAAACAACAGGCAACACTGAGTTTTGCTATTCTCTGTAGGTGGATTAAAGGGTGATGAAGCCCAGGTGTGATAATGTATATAATGCCAGCACCTGGGCAGCTGAGGCAGGAGGACCCCTCTTGCCTGGGCTACAGAGTAGTTCAAAGCAAGCCTATGATATACAGTAAGACAACATCTCAAAAATCACACCCATATACAAAAGGTGATCAGGCTGGAGATATGTATGGATAATAATATATATGCATGTGTGTGTCTACAAGGCATTGTTAAAGATATAATGCGTCTACAAGGCATTGTTAAAGATATAATCTCACTTTTTGGCTTCTAGTGTTTGTCTAAAATTCCAAGTATTAAAAATCAAATACAGGTTGGGCCATGGTGGCACATACCTTTAATCCCAGCACTTGGGAGATGGAGGCAAGTGGGTCTCTGTGAGTTTAAGGCCAGCCTGGTCTACACAGCAAGTTGCAGGACAACCAGGGCTACACAAAGAGAAACTTTGTTTCAAACAAAACAAAAGAACCAAATAAACAAAAAACCCAACAACAAAAAACAGCCACCCCCCAAAAAAAAACCCAAATACAGAAATTAATATTTTCTGTAATGATGTACTTAAAATACTACCTGAGAAAAACTAAAAGCATATTTGTTTTGAAACAGTAATGAATTTTAAACTTTGAAACATATTTGTTTTAAAAACATCACAGAATGCAGGTTTGAGAGGATCAGTGACACTAAGGGATTCTAAAGAGACACTTATACCCACTCCTAGCCCCATCAGATGACTGAGACAGTGGACTGGAAACACTGCTTTCCCTGCAATCCCGTGCTGTGCGAAGAGAACAACCCCATGGAACTTGACAGACAGAAGATGTTCACAGAGTTCTGACAGCTTAATGGACATCATGTCTTGATGGTTCTGCACTATTCCTATTATAAAACTGTAGCTTGGCTACAGAAAAGGCAGGAAGAAACCAGGAGTCTTTCTCTTCCTAATCTGGACAAATTATAAGTGAGCATAATTCATTTACCAGTTCCAGGCTCCTAGTCTTTTAAAATACAGGAAAATAAGCATCCTGTGAGTTCAATGCATTACCCAGCTACTAAAACGGCACTGTATCCTTCTGAAACCAAATTGTACTCCTGAAATCCATCTAACACACACACACACACACACACACACACACACACACACACACACACACAC
>CAJQZJ010004381.1:7261472-7305236 GCA_907164525.1 Lophiomys imhausi
CACACACACACACACACACACACACACACACACACACACACACACACTGAACTACTCAAACATTCAACATCCACACACTGAAATGGGCATAGATACACTCATCTTTGTAATGAGAACCCACAATTTCTCAGATAGAATATTTAAATAAATTATGAAGCAGCTAGAAAATAAATACCATGTAGACATGATAAAGATACATTGTAGAATCAGGGGTAGTGCTGGGTGTGATGGTGATTAAATATGCCTTCAATCCCAGCACTCGGGAGGCAGAGGCAGGCGGATCTCTGTGAGTTCGAGGCCAGCCTAGTCTATTCTACAGAGTGAGTTCAGGACAGCCAGGGATACACAGAGAAACCCTGTCTCAAAAAACCAAAGAGAGAGAGAGAGAGAGAGAGAGAGAGAGAGAGAGAGAGAGAGAGAAAGAGAGACAGAGACAGACAGAGAGAAAGAACTGGGGGTAGTGACATATGCCTGTAATTCCAGCACATAGGAGGTCAAAACAAGAGAATTGAGTCTAAGACCAGCCCACACTACAAAATAAGACCCTGCTCCCTTCAGAAGGCTACAAAAAAACGATGAGCTAAAAACTACTTATGTAATGTGTATATGTGCATAAATGTGTAAAATCCCAGGAACCTTCCTCAGAGGGCAAATGAAACACTGGAAACAGGACAGGTACATTGGCCCACCTTTTATCAGAACATACTACACCTAGTGTACTCACAAACAGTAACGACTACTATTTTATCATTCAAAGAAGCAAAGCTTTTCTATTAATTACAAAAATTTACTCTGGAGAAGTAGATGAGAGTAAAGAAATCCACTGATTATATAAAATTTCATGGATGGTTATACATGTAGCAATTTTCAAAAGAAAATTTTCCTGAAAAAGGCTAGGCCCATCAATGATCTTACCTCAATGATATACTTTTCCAAGGACTTGATATCCTCAAGAGCTTCCAGGTCTTGATGGATAATCACAATTTCCTTCA
Organism: Lophiomys imhausi; assembly: GCA_907164525.1. Classification (NCBI taxonomy): domain Eukaryota; kingdom Metazoa; phylum Chordata; class Mammalia; order Rodentia; family Muridae; genus Lophiomys; species Lophiomys imhausi. Next base: position 7,262,465 of record CAJQZJ010004381.1, read on the forward strand.
AAGGATACTAGAAGGGAAGGGAGGGGAAAAGAACCAAGGGTCAGTTCCTCCAAATGGCAAAATGCTGTATGTTCATCTAGCTAGCGTTTACCTGAATGTTTAGCTACACTAGTGTCAAGCCACTCAACCTCACTGTAGGAAAAGACATAGAATTAAGCCACCACTGGGAGGTCTACATTAAAACTTCCTAAGACACACGTCTGTGTCAATCCGCTATCTAAATAAAACTTCAAACCTTTATTGGAATAGTTTTCCGGTCTCGTATCACTCTTCCAAGTTCAATCACGGACTGCATCCTAGATACTGCATTCTCCGTTTTCTTGTCAATCAATTCCTCTCTGATTGATAAACACAAGAATATGAAAGATTATTACTTTTGAGAGGTGAAAATCTTAAACACTTACGTTAAGTGAGGAAGAGGATCAGGCTAGGTCGCCTGTGGTACCTAAGAAAGGAAATCATTCACTCCCACCTTGAGGGGTACACAAAGAGCTCCCAAGGGTCCCAATGTTGCGTTTACATCTCACCTAACCATAACTCTTTAGGACAATGCTATAGTCCTCCTACCACTTATCAAGGCGGGCCCCCATAACCTAAAGAGTAGCAGTATCAGCCCAGGTGGGATGAGGGGTTCAGGAGGTAGAGCAGGGGAAATGAGTCCTCTCCCCATTCCTTCCAGTGGAGCTTGGGACTCTACATGTACTTCCCTTTGCCATGGCCTAGGTGAGGCTTCTGTATTTGACTCCTACCGAACACGGGGAAGCATAAGGTAGTGGATGCTGAGTGTGTCCTTGTCCCGGATAGAAACAGGGTCAATCAGCACCTTCAGATTCTGGTACATCAATTCAGTGAGAAATGGTGTGTAAGGGGCCTGTATAAGGATGGAGGAGAAAATATCATTCAGACACACCCATCATCAGTTGAGCCGAAGAAGTGAAAACTAGTCACTTTGGAGAACAATAGCAACACCCAGACACAGTCTGATTATTAGATACCCCTTTTCAAAGGAAAATGACTTCATGTGTCTGAAGCACAGTAGTAAGTAAGGCTATATTTACTGAGAACAGGACTCAGAATATCTCTGGATATCTTGCTACCCACAACCGAACCAAACCAGGAGCCCTTGAACAGTTATCAGTTAGGTCACAAGCGCCAGGTGAGTCAATATACACAACGGTTAAGTAAATATCTTAAAGCCTAGAGACCACAGCTACAAAGCAGAAAACCACACTGGTATCATGGGATCTGGTGCAGCAAGATCTTGTATAAGGGCAAATTATCCTGTGAACATTACAGACTCAACAGAAGGCTTGCTGTATAGTATAGAACAGTATACTGGAACAGCAGAACAAGATACAGGAAACAAGCAGCAGCCTTCCCCCTACTATGCCATTTAATTACCAGTTTAAGAGGAATCCATGTCAAACAATCACACATTTTCCTATCAGTGCTAAGTTTTGATATGCTTGATCATTTAAGTCTGAGTTTAGGAATCTTGTCATTACTCCCATTTAGAGAATTTACCTTAAGATTTATGCCTTACGTCCCTAAGAGTAGATCCTTGTCTAAATGCTGAACTGCCAATGACGAAGCACCTGGCATTTCTCAGCTGTGCTTAGAATAAGGCTTAGACACATGAGCTATTAAGATTTCTGGAAAAGGGTCACAGATAGGAGCTGCTTTGATCCTTCTCTAGAGAACAGATGGAAGGGGAGGGTGTTACAGCAGAGGATCACTGTAGCTCAATTTGGAAAGGGGTTGAGCATCTCACCATCAGTCTGCACAGAGAAAGCAGGACACTGAACAATGTCTCCAGAGCCATAACACAATCTTCCATCCCATTCTCACCCTAAAGAATAAAAGAGAGACAAATTAGTTTGCTAGTAGTGAGACAACAAAACAGGTGTGTATTCAAAGAGGCAGCCTACAGGGACCATGTAGTACATGGATAGAAAGGAGACAGAGTAAGGAGAATTGGCCACAACCATCATACCTGGGGCCATGCAGGGCAGTGAGAGAGGCCAGCATGGGACAGTAGTCTGCTGTACCCCTCCCTGACCATCTCTACTAGAGGTCAGAAAAAGCGAGAAGTGGCTCTGTAACTGGGAGCCAAAGACTGACCATGCACTTGAAGGTGGAGGGGGGAAAGATGAATTCCCATAAAACAAGAGAAGTTAGGTAAAAGTTTTTGCTTCAAAAAAAAAAAAATGTATGCACTGTGTATTTTTAAAGTAACTGCTGATTCATAAGAAGAAAATAACCTGTCTGCAGTGAGGAATTTGTCAGTCTTATCTTACTATAAATTCTTCACAAGTCAGTCTGTCTGGAGACCAGTGTTCATGTTATGCTCACTCTAAAGCCCCAGCAGCTAAGAAGAATTCTGTCCACAGAAGACACTTGATCATTGTCTCTTTGGGTGTAGACAGAAACAAAGAGGCACCCCCAATGTGTAGCTCTTCCTCCAAACTGCAACACTCCCCCCAGGAACAAGGTTTATAAGTATGGAAGTAAAACAAACCCTTAACTCTCAGGAAGCCCCTTCCCAAGATTTTATAAGAAGAAACAACTGTGGCAGGGACATCCGGCCCAGTCACACTGCCTCCAGGTTCTGTAGGGAGATGTGGGAATGATGCAGCTGTTGCTGAGTCACCCACGCTCCTATAAGGAACCCCAAATTCACACAGCATTGGGTGGAGACAATTCTTTGGCTTTCACTGGTATACTATCTAGGCTGAAGAGACATTTGTTCACATCTCTAGGGAAAAACCACACAACAGTTTCTTTAAAGGATGATAGTGATACTTTTCAGCATTTGCAGAATTGAAGAGGTCTGCTCAGTTCAGTACTGCATCGATTTGGACACTTCACCCCTAGTGACTTGACCACAGTGTGTTATGAAAATATGCAGAATGATTTTTAGAACTCCAAAGTTCCATCCCGCTAAATTGTAATCACTACAGTTAATGTACCACAAACAGAAGACATCTTCAGAATAGAGCATTGACAATGCTGTTTTCCCTTCAGACCTTTCTCATTTTTTCTTTCCTCTCTCTCTCTCTCTCTTGCTTTTGGAAACAGGGTTTCTTTGTGTAGCACTGGCTGTCCAGAACTCACTCTGTAGAACTTACTCTGTAGAGTTCAAGGCTGGCCTCAAACAAAAGATACACCTGCCTCTGCCTCCTGAATGTTGGGATTAAAGGTGCGTACCATCACCTTTTTCATTTTCTTTTGTTCCTGAACTTCAGACTTTTCACTATTCTTTCCAGTTCTTACCTTTAATCTTCTCCGGTTCATTCGGACATACCAATTGGTCAGAATATCTACAAATTTGACAAGGCGAGGTACCACAGTATATAGCCTGTAAGCTAAAAGCAAGATTATCAGTCGGGCAACCAAGGTGATTAGGGGCACACAAAAATGATACTAAGCTAAAAGCAAAGCCACACAGGTGAGAAAAATGGAACCCCTATTCTATGCAACTATGTAACATGGAATGCACAGAAATGTTGGACAGCACCAGCAGGGCTCAGTTCCACACCACTGTGCTGGCCTCCTATCCTAACTAGAAAGTAGCAGAAAGCTTGCCTTAGATGTTGAGAGGCGCAGCACATGCCAGCAATGCTTGACCAGAGATCATTTTGCCCAGAAGATATCTGCCAAAGCCTGAGAAGATATTCTCATTGTATAAATATGTGTAGTGGCAGCATTGCTTTTTCTACTCGGTGACACAGGGATGTTGCTCAGCGTCTTACAATGCAGAGCACAGCCCCACTGTGCAAAGATGCAAAGGGAAGAGTTGGTCTTACCGGGGTTCATAGAAACCAGAATTCAGGGCCACAATCATTAGCTGGCCACACACATCTAGAAGAGTGGTTTCAGAAAGTGGGGCTTTTTCTCTTGAAGAGGAAAAGCCAGTCCATATTGTGTCTAGAGCTCACCATACTTTATTTTCTAGGAAGATTAAGAGGCCTGTGTTCAGGTTTCACTTCCTAGACAGTAAGCGAGCCTCACACATACAGTGAGCATGCACAGCATGGACAAAGCAGCAGTAACTGCCAACTCCCACAGGGTGCCACTGCCACCCTGTAGAAACAGTCTCTCATGATCTTGTTATGGGGGACATTGTGGGGTACACAAGGGACAGGCGAACAAAGCTGGGCTCGGTGGGTAACGGAACAAAGCTGAGCTCGGTGGGTGACTAGCCTCCCATGCATGAGCCTCATCACACATATACTAATCTATCTAGTTCCTAGGCAGACTGGGATCTGTCCAGGGTGTATGATCTCCATGGGAAGTCATGGCAGCCAGTGCTGAAAGATGGCAGGGTTCTCAGACAATCCATTACACAAGAATGGGTCTGTACTCCTCAGACAAAATTCCCTAGACCCCAGAAGCAAACTCCTTTCTACAGCCCTCCCAAAACTATACTTTAGGGTTAGTAGGAAAAAAATTATCTGTGTTATCTCTCAAAATTTCCTCTATGTTAATGAGGGAAAACAGTCAAAATACCAAAAGAACAATTAAAGAGAATAAACGGTCCTCACCCCTGGGAAGATATCGTAAGACTCACCTGTCATCTCAGTGTCAAAGAAGCCAATAAGTGACTGCATGAAGGACAGAACCCACCGGTCAGTGATGTTCGGGCTTTCTCTGACTGTGTGCTCATTGTACAGGAATTCCACTTCTTCTTCCTACAGGCAGACACCCAATTAGATGTTCACATGCACAAAGGGTGAACTAATACCAGAGAAAAATAACCTTTTTATTTAAGTGTGTGTGTGTGCCTGTGCCCACAAATGTCAGAAGAGGGCACTGGATCCCTTAGAGCTAGAGTTATAGGCGGATGTGAGTCATATAATACGGGTGCTGGGAACCAAATTCAGGTACTCTGGAAAAACAGCAAGTACTCTTTCCTGCTGAGTCATTTCTCCATGCCTACCAAATGCCTAACCTCCTTACCAACACAGAGTTGCGGTCACTATTAAGTCTCAGCCTAATGCTTCTCCATACAAGTCTTCCCTGACCACATGCTCAAGGGTCAATCCCAGGGTCTGCCCCTGTCCTTCATCAAGTAACTCTTTGTCAGTAGTTGCCTCTTATACTGTCTATAATTCCACAGCCCACCAGTTCCATGAATGGAAGAGAACACACTCAACATGAAATCTGTGAAACAAAGAATTTGCTGACCAAACAATGACACACCTCTTTATACAGAGGAGAGCATGTCCTACAGAGGACCAGAAACCTCCTGCATCATCATGTAAGGCTTCCTCGTGGCTCTGGGTTATCCAATCAGAGTAGATAAGAAAGTGGCCTGAGGGTCCCGCACAGTCCCTTCTCACAGCTCAGCATACATGCCCAGTGTGTTCCATACCTTGTGGAGCCTAAAGACATTCTGGATGAAGAAGCGGTATGCATTGTACCACGGGAGCAGCACATCCTTCAGGACATCCCGCACACCTTCCTCTTTAAAGCGGAGGTTTTCTGCTCTCACCACAGGGGAGTTGATCAGATATAACCTGCAAGAAGCAGAAAACTTACTCAGATGGTAAACCACATACTACTATTTTAACAAGGAGAAGGCAAACCTTCTAGTTCCTCTTCAGACCATATCCTTTTACTAAAGATGAAAGCCAGCTTGAACTCTACTTTCCTACTGCAGAGGAACAGTGCGCACAACTGGCACCCCCACCTCAGGTGCACTTGGTTTATGGGCTCTGCTACACTCTGGAGGAAACCCTCTCCGTGGAAAATGGCCCACCCCAAGTGGACAACAGGTCAAGTACAAGCCTGACAGATAAATGAGTGGAGGGTCAGCCTCAATATATCTTATACAGCTTTGTAAATGCAAGACCAAAATATATATATATATAAATAATACCTACAAGATGAGCAATCTGAAAAGGAGCTGAGGTAGAGACAACCTGCAGCTGCAGCTGCCTGGGTGGTCATGAGTGGCTCAGGACAGTTTCTAGTCCTCAAAGACTTCTAGGTTTGAAAATCACCAACTACAAAAATATAACTCCCCCATACAGAGACCTAACACTTAAAGTACAATAATAGAGCAATCTGAGAATGGTGATTACAGGACAGGAGATACACACGAGCAAAGGACTGCTTCCTACCTGAGGGCATCGGCACCATACTTATTGATGATGGAAACTGGATCTGGGTAGTTCTTTTTCCGTTTGCTCATTTTCTGGCCATCACTTATAAAACAAAAAGTAGATACCCATTAAATGAGTAAACACAGGTGGTCTTTATATATGGCTGTAAAAGGCACGCAAACACACAAATGCAAACGGAAAGGGGTAACAGATATAAACTAGTGTAACTGACAATGGCAGGGTAGTTTTGTTCTGTCCGTTTTCTATTAAATTTACTTTTGTTACTGTGTATGCACATGTGTTTGGTGTATGTGTGTTTGGGAGGCGTGGGTCAGGGCACTCATGCAGAGTCCACACAACTTTGTGAATCAGCTTTCTCCTTTCAACTTTATGTGGGTTCCAGGGATCCAAGGCAGTCATGTTTACAGGCTTGCATGGAAATTGCCTTTACTCACTGAGGACATAGTCTTTTAATACCATGGTGTATCTATGTCTTTAGGGAAGTTTCAAGGTAGGGAGGAGCAGGAAGATGTACGAGCATTTATTCCAGAGAAATTGGGAGCAAAGATGGACAGGCAGCAAGGCCCTGTAGGAGTGTAACCATTTAATGCCATAGTTGTACACGTGAGGAAGGTGGATACTGAGGATGTATGTGTGCAGGTGTGTGTGTGCCATGGTGTGTGCACGGAGGTCAGAGGAAACTGTGATCAGATGGTTTGCTCCTTTCACCTTAACAATGGTTCTAGAGAATGACCTCGGGTCACCAGGCTTGCACAGCTCTGCACACTGAGCCACCTCATCAGCCAAGAAAACCACCGAAGGCAAGGATGTGGGTGCAGCTCAGGCAGAGCATGCAGGAACCTCAGTGCCAACAAGAAATAATTGGGGGGGAGGGGAGCACAATTTATAGGCCCAGAAGGAAGCCTGGGTTCAGAATGAGAGTTTACAAACTCATTTGCAACGTATCTTCAGCAAGATATTTTCTCTGTTCCTCCATCACTAAAGGGAGATTCGGGATTCATCACACTGTTGATGAGCAATGTGCTTTTCATGGCAGTATACATGCAGGCCTGGCTAAGGATAAGCATGTACTCCTTGGTCTTACACTTTTCCTCTTCATACAGCATGTGAAACGGAGTGTTTGTGTGGGTACTCTCTTTCACTAAAAATGTTAACTGATTTTAGGAACATTTTAATAATAGCCTAGAAAACCATGCTATCATGGGCTAGCATTTTTATATTATTTTTTCGTTTTTCAAGACAGGGTTTCTCTGTAGCCCTGGATGACCTGGAACTTGCTCTGTAGACCAGGATTGCCTTGAACTCAGAGATTCACCTGCCTTTGCCTCCTGGGATTAAAGGTGGGTGCCACTACTGCCCAGTGGGCTGGGTGGTTTTTTTTTGTTTTGTTTTGTTTTGTTTTTTAATTTGACACAAACGAGAACTATCTAAGAGGAATCCAGAACTGAGAAAGTGCCAACATTAGACTGGTCTGTAAGCAAGCTCGTGGGGCATTTTCTTGATTAATGATTGCTGTGGGAGGGCCCAGCTCGTTGAAGGAGGTGCCACCCCTAAGCTGGTGGTCCCCGGTGATGTAAAAAAGCAGGTTGAGCAAGCCATGGGGAATAAGCCAGTAAGCAGCACCCCTCCGCCCTGATGGGGTGTGACCTGACATGAACCCTCCCCTCAAGCTGTTTTTGGTCACAGTGTTTTATCACAGCACAAGAAACGTTAAGACACATGCCCAGTAACTTGGTATCCCAGAGCTTAGCAGTAAAGAATGCTACTTGGGCAAATCAGAATCTGGGGCCAACTAAATGGTGACAGCTTTGTCAAAAACAAAAACAAGAACATGCTCTTCTAGGCAGGAGGAAACAACAGATGGACCCAAAGACACAAGGAGAATTACTGTTCATTTTTCCTAACTGAACAAATAATGCAAGCAAGGAAACTCTAAAGACACTAACACAGTTAAGAAATAATTCTCCATAGGAGGTAAAGGTCCTAGGAGGGGTCTGGTATGGTCAGGTGGCAATGCTCCTGAAATTCACAGGGTTTCCTCATGTATTACAAAGAGGACAATAAGAATCCACATGTCAGCAGTGAAAAACAGCGAGACATGAATACTAAACTGCCTTACAAAATACTAAGTGAAGTAGCTCTCCTGGTAGTGATATCACTAAAAGTAGTGTGTTACTACTAACCCCATCTAGGTGCCATTCATTGCTGTCTCCAGAGGCCTGGCCCACAGTGTAGTCTTCCTACTCAGGACACGTGGAGCCAAGCAGACAATGGGCAGGACAAGAGTGTCAATAAACAGGAGTGTAGACAGGCATGAGGTCTTTGTGCTCACAAATAAGCACTAGGGAAACCAGGAATGTTAAACACAGGCTTGTCTCTGCAAGGGAAGAAATGTGTCTATCTCTTTTTCACCTTGCAGTGAATAAGCTGGTGATCTGTGTTTTCTGCAGGGCTAGGCCACACGGAATCTCCCAGACTATTATGCGTATCCCAGACATTTATCTTTGTTTCTCAATCAAGAGAACCCACCCTTAGTGACATATCACGTGTACTGTAGAGCATGGTGACCTCTAGGCTATCTGTATGACTGAGACCACAAAGATCCTAGGCCCTTAAGCTAAATACAGAACTTATCTTCATGGTAGAGGGCTCATGTACTTGGCAAAGCAGCAGTCATGCTTTAAGCTTTATTGTGCACATAGGATTAAACCAGAAAACTATTTTTCCAAAATTGTATTGTACTCAAATATGTCTAAAACAAACTGCCCAGGGTAAGACTCTAGAAGTTTGAATAAACACTGGCTAAGTAAGTGTTGAGCTGGATTTCATATCTGCCTCATGAGGACTGTCCCTCCGCATCTGCAGAGAACACCACACAGGAGCCTGGGCAAGGCATGGAACCACAGAGTACACAGCCGTAATCTTAGCACTCTAGAGGTTAAGGAGGGAGGATGGGAACCCTGAGCAACAATGCCTTAGAAAAAAAAAAAAAAGAAAGAGAGCTGGGCGTGGTGGCACACGCCTTTAATCCCAGCACAAGGGAGGCAGAGGCAGGCGGATCTCTGTGAGTTCAAGGCCAGCCTGGTCTACAAAGTAAGTCCAGGACAGCCAGGGCTGTTAGAAAAACCCTGTCTTGGAAAACCAAAAAAAAAAAAAAAAAAAGAAAGAAAGGGAGTAAGAGTTGAGACAGGTAGGAAGAGTCAGAAACAGGAAGATTCCTGTGAGTTCAAGACTAGCTTAGCCTACAAGATTAAGTTCTAAGCTACCAAGGGAGGTATAGTGAGACCCTACTCAAAAGCAAAGCAAAACAAAACAACCAAGTTTGAGACTAGAAGGAAAGGGGAACCAGAGGTCAAAGTTGGTGGTGCTAAATTCCTCTATTCAAAGAGAAAATGTGGTAAGATCCAATCAGAACATGGCTGAAGACAAATCTCAAGGACAGAATAAAGAGGATGGGAGCTGAAACTTATCCCTGCAGAGAGGAGTACACCTGCCTTGCCAAGATGAGTCCATTCACAATCACATTCTTGAAAGGTGGTTGTCCACAGAGGGCTGTGGATAGCACCAGCAGTGTGTAAAACCTGAAAAAAAAAACCACAACAACCAGAATAACTCATTAAAGGCGGGAAGGAATCTAAGGGCAGGAAAATGTATATTTATTCACTAGACTAAACTTTTAGTTTTGATTCATAATACTTCTTTAACTATTTTTCTTTTTACTTATGGGTTGTGTGGGTGGAGATCAGAGGACAACTTGCAGGTTCTTTCCTTCCACCACATGGGTCCTGAAGCTCCAACTCAGGTTATCAGACTTCGTGGTAAGTAAGCACACTTACTCACTGGGCTATCTAGGTAGACCTATACTATACATTTTGACAATCGTATAAAGTAATAGATACAGATGCACTATGCCCCGATAGATCACTCAAATTAGAGTCTAACTGGAAAAATAAAATTTAAACAAAGTCTGCAGTGAGGAGCCATAGGCAACACTTTAGGGGTGCTCCAGAAACACCAGAGAGGCCTACTGAGAGATGTCATGTTTCATCTAAGACCATATTCGACAGACCATGTGATGACAAAAGACACACAAAGCACTTAGATCACAGAACCGGGAAATGCTTCCAGTCTGTAAGGTACAAAGCCACTCAGTTAGGCAGTGCTCACGGCCTTGCTACGGTGAGTTAGGTGGGTGCTCTTGTTCCACTGACTTGCTTCCTCTATCAGGGAGCTGATGTTCTCCTGTCATCTTGACCCACTCTTGTACTTCAAGAACATCAAGGAACAGAAACAAGAGGAGAGCCGACCCCACTCCTGATACAAATACCCATCCAGACATTCCTTTCTGTCCCACAGGGCGCCACTTGGTGGGCAGGAGGCGGCTCAGGCAAAGAAAGGGAACAGGAAGTAGACACTGAGGACAAGGGAACCACAAGAGGAGTTTAACAACGAGTTTAACAATGGTCAGGCTTCACTTTCCCTAGAGACATAAGCTCACTCATTAGTAAGTAATCTGGCCCTCCTTAAAAACATGAATTTGTGGCGCTGGAGAGAAGGATGAACAGTTACGAGCACATCTTTCAGGGGACCAGTCACCCAAGTCACATGGCTCACAGCAGCCTGTAATTCTAGTTCAAGAAAACCAGATACCTCCTTCTGGCCTTGGCACTGCCCTTAAATGCACAAAACCACACTCAAAAAGCATATACACACATGTATTAAAAAAAAAAGAAATTAAACAACAAAACCCTGAGAAATTTTTTCATAGCAAACACTTGTACTAGAATGACATGGTGGTGCCCATGCTGGGTGGGTGGGAAGGGCAGAGGGCAGACAGAACAGTCTGTCTCGTTTTCTGCACCAGCACTAGGCAAATGCATGTGGGCACTTAATGAGACACATGTTCGGCAAAGTAAAACCAACAGAAATATCCAAAGAAAGAAGAAGCATACATACCATCCTCTGGTTTGATCAATGCCTTCGGCAATGAAGTCTGCAGGAAAAGCATCCTCAAACTCTCGTTTGTTCTCAAATGGATAATGAACCTGGGCATAGGGCATACTTCCACTCTCGAACCAACAGTCAAACACCTCAGAGACACGCCGCAACAGTCCTTTCCCACAGCGGGATGGGATGGTCAGGTGGTCAACGCTGACAAACACAAAAGTTGCCACCTCTATTCATTGTAAGTCTAGAAGAACTAGCAGCGTAAATGCCAATTTGACACACTTACGTGTCATGCAACAATATCTTGGTAAACGACAGACTACATGTACAGTGGTGGTCTTATAAGGTTATAACGAGCTAAAAATTTTGTTTTGATCAGTGACATCATACAGGTGGTAATGTGACGTAATGCTTACTCATGTTTGTGATGATGGGATGCAAACAAAGCTACTGTGCAGCAAGAAGTACAGGTATGGCACATGAGAGTGCACATGGCTCACAGGAGTTGATGGTGAGCATGAACAACTATGCAATCAGTTCATGTATTTACTATACATTTTTTTTTCTAGTTTTGAGACAGCTTCATAGACCAGGCTGGCCTTGAACTTGCTATGTAGCTATGAATGGCTCTGAACTCTTGATGCACCTACCTCTGCCTCCTGGGTGTTGATTTCAGCAGTCATTCCCGGCTTTTACCTTAAGTTTTGGGGTGTAATACCGTAAAACTGTATGCCATGTTATGCTATCAACACCCATTTATACTCACACCTAAGTATCTGGCCTATATAAACAGGTCAGAGTAATGAACCTATCTACACTATCTAGTTCCGTGCAAGCTCACTCCACAGCGTTTGTTGAGTGAACAGATTTGTCTAATGATGCACTTCTCAGAACACACACACCTAGCAGAGGAGTGATGCATATGCATAAAATAAATTGTGGCCTGGAATGGTGGTGCATTTCATCCTAGCACGTGGGTAGGAGGCAGAGGCAGATGGATCTCTGTGAGATCAAGTTCAGCATGGCCTACATAGTGAGTTCTAGGATAGCAACAGCTACTAACTATTTTGTGATACCTTGTCTCAAAACAAGACAGTTGTCTCCAAAGGCTGAGAACACCAGGAGCCCTCAATCTGAAAGCTTGTGTATCCAAACTATCTGACATTTCAATGAAGGAGGGGAATGAATCACAACTAACGGACCAGTGCTTTCCAGGTGCAGATCTGTAACTCCCTGGGGATGGCCTTACCAGGACAACAGCATGGCAGTGACTCAGGTGTGTGGGAACTGACCTCTCTCTGTGGAGATCTGAGATTTTTGTTCCCGACAATTCTTCAAGCTCTGCCACTGATCCAATGCAAACTACCTGTCAAAATGAAGAGAAAAGGAGCAGAGGGGACTGTGCTGAGGTCATTTCGGCAGCATTCTGTTCAGTTTTAGAAACCTGACTTTCTTTATAAGCAGGTTAATAGAGCACTCTGGGCTGCAGGACAGTTAGAGCCAACAGAGCTCACTCATCTCTAGGCAAGATTGTTGACTCCAAAGAAGCCAGTCTGACTTTGTTCTAGTGACTCCTCTTCTGCAGGTCTGAAGCACAGGCCCCTAAAACCACAGCCACCACCTCAACAGGCATTTCTGGGAATTTATCATAATCAGTCTCTGCCTAAAATAAATGAAACGTGTTAGACTATTAGCACACGCATCTTACTTTCTGCCCTGTGCCTGGATCTGGCTCTTTAATCTGTGATCTTTCCATGTCAAGGCTAGAACAAAATTCTTGTGTTTGAAGTCTATAAAAAAAATAAAAGTAGCCCAAGTCCCAAGAGGTTAGGACTATGTTCAGGTAAAGAGCTGGGGAGGAGGTGGGAGGACCAGGGAATGATGATCACTGGACAGGGAAGGGTCAGATCAGCAGGAAAGGCTGTGTGCTTTCATGGAGGTAAAGGCCTCTGCCTCTTGGGCACCTTAGGCCTTTCAGTCCACTGTTGCGCCTCAGGAACACCGAGCTGGGGCGTTGTTGCTCATCACTGTTGGAGTGCTCTCCACACTGAACAGAAGGCTCTGCCATGGAACTGTGTCTCCCTACCCAAGTGTATGCATCTATACTCACATAAAACAAACACGGTTTCAGAAGTTCAGGTACACAACGTCTGGGATGTTTCTTGTTCACCGGGTTTCCCCCTTAAGTATTCATAAGGTCAGTTTAACTTTTTTTTTTCCTTTCTTTCTTTCCTTTTGAGCTACCGTCTCAGTATGTCCCTCTGGCTGGCCTGGAACTTGCTGTGAAGATCAGGCTGGCCACAAACAGCAGATTCACCTCCCTCTGCCTCCTGAGTGCTGAGACTAAAGGCGTGCATCACCACACCCGGGAGGCCAATTTAACTTAAAGTTAATTCTGTAACTTAATGTGGTGGCAGGAGATGGGGGAAATCAAAGCAATACCCATCTACCATCTTTTGTTGATTTCACTGAAAAAAAAAAAATCACTACTTTTTTTCCCATTTTACAGAATAAAAATTTAAACTGCACTTAAATAAAAAGTAAGCCCCTAAACAGATTATCTTACATGATTATTCTAGAAAAGAATTACGAAAGACAGTAAGAAGAGCCCGTACTTCTTAACATTATACTCACATAACGTGACAAAAAACTTCAGCAACAGTCAACACAAGCCCATATAGCCCAGTCTTACCTCCTCGAAGTCTTCACTGACCCACAATGGGATGGGGGTACCCCAGTATCTGTTTCTGGAAATTGCCCAGTCACGAGCTTCCTTCAGCCAATTTCCAAACCGTTTTTCTCGTACAAACTCTGGGACCCTGACACAAAGAGATGACATCACAGGTCATGCAGGGACGTTAGACTAGGTGACAGAAGCACAAGCTCCTGTGTGACACTATGGGAACACTGAGCTGAGCTCACGACCAGCACAGCACATGATTGGGAAGTCTCTTTCTTGTCTATTTGGTTCTTCATAAGGTGGGCTGGCACTTGCAGTGAAAAGCAGCTGGAGTGGAAAACGGCTTCTGAGGTTGGGCTGTCAAGCCAGGGGCAGGAGATACCAGACACAGCACAAACTCAATTACCCAAATTGCTTATGTATAAATAAACAGCTCTCACAGATAAACACTAGCCTCTATGAAAACTACTTACAGTTAATGGTCTGAGTACAGCTAGATTGTTTGGTTTTTTGAAACAGGATGACGTGTAGCCCTGGCTGTCCTTGAACTCACTATGTAGGGTGGGCTGGCCCTGAACTCAGAGGTCCACCTGCCTCTGCCTCCTGAGTGCTGGGTTAAAGGTGTATGCCACTATGTCTGGGTAAGGTATCTTCCCCAAAGTCAGTTCATCTTGTAACACATGATGCTTACCTCTATTGGGATTTACAAGGAAAGATGCAGTCTGTCATAAGCAGGTATTACTTTAGCTCTATGTGATTTTGTGTTCCTTACACAAATAAAGATGATTACAAATTACAATAAACAATTACATATGGCTAGTAATTCTGAGGAGTAGGAACTATACTCACTCACTACATGCAGTAGGAAGGACCACATCTCATGCTCACCAGTAACAGAGGTCATTGTTCTTCAGGAGCTGCTCCACCATGTGCTCCACCCGCACAAACCAGCTGGGCACCGACTTGTAAATGAGGGGCGTGTCTGACCTGGGACCAGAACAGATTCTACTAGTCAGACAGAGGCATATGGGTACCAAGGTTAAGATTGACTAATCAGCATCACTTCCACCTACTCAGTCTTCTGCTGACATTAACTTTTATTTTAGATTTAAAATGCCTAGACCAGCAAGATGGCCCAGAAGGTAAAGGCACTTGCTGTCAAGTCTGGTGACTCGGGAGGCAGGAGCAGGTGGATCTCTTGAGTAAGAGGTCAGTCTGGTCTACAGAGAGTGTTGCAGGACAGCCAGGGATATACAGAGAAACTCTGTTTATATGTTGTTATATAATGTTCTTTATATCAATAACATTAAAACTTGGTTATCTAAGGGCTGGAGAGATGGCTCAGAGGTTAAGAGCACTGGTTGCTTTCCTGGAGGTCCTGAGTTCAACTCCCAGCAACCACATGGTGGCTCATAACCATCTGTAATGGGATCTGATGCCCTCTTCTGGTGTGTGTGTGAAGACAGAGCATTCATATACATAAAATAAATATTTTTTTAAAATTTGGTTATCTAAAGAAATTCCAATTAAGCCGGGCAGTGGTGGCACATGCCTTTAATCCCAGCGCTTGGGAGGCAGAGGCAGGCGGATCTCTGTGAGTTTAAGGACAGCCTGGTCTACAAAAGCGAGACCAGGACAACCAGAGCTGTTACACAGAGAAACCCTACCTCGAAAAACCAAAAAAAGAAAAAAAAGAAATTCCAATTAGAAAATTTCAGAGATGTTTTGTCATCTTTAAAAAAGTGCCAGCTAAGCCGGGCGGTGGTGGCGCACGCCTTTAATCCCAGCACTTGGGAGGCAGAGGCAAGCGGATCTTTGTGAGTTCGAGGCCAGCCTGGTCTACAAAGTGAGTCCAGGACAGCCAGGGCTACAGAGAGAAACCCTGTCTCAAAAAAACCAAAAAAAAAAAAAAAAAAGTGCCAGCTAGGTGGTAGTGGCACACGCCTTTAATCCCAGCACTCAGGAGGCAGAGGAGGTAGATCTCTGTGAGTTCGAGGCCATCCTGGACTACATAGTGAGTCCAGAACAGCCAGGGACACACACGAGAAACCCTGTCTCAAAAAAACCAAAAATAAAGTGACAACATAAAATCGATGCGTGTATAGACATCTATTTTTCCACACAATTCCTCTCAGAAACAGCATTTCTAAACACCAGTTCCAAATCTAAGGAGGTATAAGCAAAGCAACAAGCAGACCCACAGCGGTGACACTCCACAACAACAGTCAGTGTCCTCTCACCTCCAGCAGAAAGGGTAGCTGTGAGTGAAGGTACTGACAACAAGCAGCCGGCCCTGCTCCTTCAGCATCCTAATGATATTTTTGTCAGCATCCTGTTAAAAAATTAAAACTTCAGTCATTAAAACACCCTAGTGTACTTAATAATAATATAAATATACTACAAAAACCTCACATTTCATTATGATTAAAAGGCACAAATAGTTGATGTCTTTTGAAAATATCTGTCCTGGGGCTGGAGGTGCATCTCGAAGGTAGGAAGCTTACCCAGGATGAGGAATATGCACGAGCCCCTCAGCTTCATCCTCACATTAAAAAACGAAACCCAGAAAACTACTCTGCCCTGTTTTACCTACTTAATTAATTTAAAAATATATCTGTAACTTTCTAGGCAGTGACATTTTCTAACAGAAATGATTACAAGGCTGCTCCAGGACAAGCTACAGAGTAGTGGTCAACTCTTACTGATGAAGATATAGCATACATCCTTATCTAAACACATTAAACCCTCTGAATGTGGATAACAGTCATCTTTGCTTATTTTAAGTGTTTAAACAAAATAAAAATGTCTACATTAATTTTAATAAACTATAAAGAAGATTAATTATTGCAATAAATTTTCTTACTGGAAAAAGAAAAAAAGGATGAGGAAATCAACACCTTTCTATGCACAAAGCACAGACCTTCACATACTGTCCCACAAAATGTGTCACTTCCTCTGTGAAGCAGCCTGAAGCATCCACAGGGCAAACAGGGGCTGAGTCTTTCTGAATAATATTGAAGTCCATACAGACCCGGTGGTCATCCTGAGACAGACAAGAAAACATGTCTAAGTATATATGCAGAAAAAAGGAAAGCTTGAGTTTATATAGATTTGTAAGACAATTTTTTTCAATACTACCTTGTATGAATCTAAGTAACCTTCTACTTCTAAGTAGAGGTGACTCAGGACCAGCTATAGAATGTAGGTCTCATAGCTGAACTGGAGTTAGATTATCTAGCCCAATCATCCCAAACACTAGAGATGCCACACACGAACATCTTGAAACTAAACCATAGCTGGGTACAGTGTCACACATCTTTAATCCCATCATTCAGGAGGCAGAGGCAGGTGGATCTGAGTTCATTAGTAGCCTGGTCTACAGTGTGAGTTCCAGGCCAGTCAAGGATAAAGCTACATAGTGAGACATGTCTCAAAAAACCAAAACAAGATAAGCAAAACAACCAAAACAGCAACAAAAAATAAGTAAATAAACAAAGCAAAAGACCCCACTAAGTTAAATTTTATTTGTAGTAATATACATGCATATTTGAAAAATGAAAGTCAATCTAGGTGGAAGGCACATGCCTGATGTACATACAGCTTTGGATCCTATCAAGAAAACCTACGGTTGACATTACTGATCTCAAGTTAAGTATTCCCTGTCACTCAGTAAACAGGCTTCAGGAGGCACAGCTTTCCTAGGTTACACCATGATGCTTCCAAAGTAGGTCCAAAGTGTTACTAATCAATGCTCCATGAGGGATACTGAGCATGTTATTACATTTGCTCATTTAACCTTAGCAATACAATTGCCAGAAAGGCAGACAACTGAATTAGTGTTTACAAATAGCTCAATGTTTGACCTGCTTCCAGACATCAGCAAGAGGAATAGAGACTGCAGATTCAAGTTTTCTATGCCATCTTCGGAGGCAAGGAGCCATAAAAATGCTGGATTCTACTGGTCTTGGAAAGAGAAGCTTATTGAAACCCGAGACTCAGGATCCCAGGAAAAGTGGCCACTGACATTTACTTCTCATAAATGAATACATCT
Organism: Lophiomys imhausi; assembly: GCA_907164525.1. Classification (NCBI taxonomy): domain Eukaryota; kingdom Metazoa; phylum Chordata; class Mammalia; order Rodentia; family Muridae; genus Lophiomys; species Lophiomys imhausi. Next base: position 7,280,271 of record CAJQZJ010004381.1, read on the forward strand.
GTAAGATTATGCTACTCACAGCACCAAAGTAAGGAGCCTGGTGCACAACTCCTGTTCCTTCTTCATCCCTCACATAGTGGTCAACGAGCACAGTGAAGGCACCACTCTCCTTACACTGGAAAAGAAAGGTTATGAGGTGTTAGATAGAACACAGGGAGAAAGGTCTGAAATTAACTGTTGATCATGGAAATAGAAAAGACAAAATAATTCAAATTAGGAAGACAAATGCAGAGAAGTAGAGAGAGGAGTCTCTGGGACAAGGTTGGTAGATAAGCCAGCTGAACTAGCAAGCTTCAGATTCAGGCAGAGAGAGAACTATCTCGGAATTAAAGTGGAGAACAATCAAAGATCTAACATCAACCTCTGGCCTCCAGGTGTACGCACTCACACCCACATGCATACGAATGTGAACACGAACACAGACCACACTGAGAAAAAGAGACTTGAAAGTGAACTGACCTCAGTAATACAATGACAAAAAAACAAAGTACTTAAAACAGAAGACAAACTTACTGCAAACGCAGAGAGATGGGAAAGGAAAAGTCCAGGCTGGAGTTGTGATTAGCAAGCTGGCCAGTGGTAAAATTCTAATTAACTCAAAGACAGCAATTTTCTAATACTAAAGCAGAGTTTTGGATTCAGACACACTCCCAGAAACAATATTAACAAGGAGGCCACATGAGTCCCACTCATCACTTCACTCCTATTATCAAAGACATTAATGTAGAGAGCCCACAGCGTAAAAGTCCCAGAAGTACCTTAATAAAGTAGTCAAACAATGGCTTGTATTTCTTGCCTTTGAGTGAGGCACCAGGAAACCTTGAAAAAGAAGATAAGTCTGTAAATCAAAGCAATAAAGCCAGGAGCTGGTTCAGTAAGTAAAGTGGTCCCTGCTCTAGTATGGCAGTTTGAGTTTGGATCCCTGAAACACATATGAAGAGATGGGAAGGGTGGGTGCACCTGGAATCCCAGAGCTGGAGAGGAGGAAACAAGGGGACCCATATGACTTGCAGACTTGAACTTAAATTGGTAAGTCCAAGTTCAGAGAGAGAGCCTGTCTCAAGAATAACGAGGAGAGTGACTGAAGACATGTGATGTTCACCTATGGCATACATGTGCACACCCACCCACAAGTAATGCACACGCAAATCAAAGAAAGAACGGAAATAATGAAATTGTAGCCAGAATAAGTCACCATCCTCTGAGGCCTACAGCCATTGTCACAGAAGCAGAAATGTGTGACCTAAACATATTCGGTACCCAGAATTCAACATGAACAACACAGCTTTAGGATGATAAAGACTTGTCTGTCTCTTTTAAAGCTAAAGACACGCATGCATGCACTCGTGCGCGCACACCCACACACGTGCGCTCTCTCTCTCTCTCTCTCTCTCTCTCTCTCTCTCTCTCTCTCTCTCTCTCTCTGTCTCGCACGCGTGCCTAACTCTATGAACACTCACCTTTCAAGGATCTCATAGTCACTCTCTAGCTTATAGAGGGCCGATAATCTGGCTTCCATTAAAATGAACAATTTCCCTCTGGCAACATCTATGAGAACAAGGAAAAGGAGTATATTAGTGAATCCGGACTGGCTGACTATGAAGACATACACCAGGCATATGCTTATGTTGCCCATATTGACTGTGTGCCCTGGACTCACAGAGGACACTGCAAAGCTAGGTAGCAATGCTACCCAGGTGTGACAAAGACAAAAGGCAGCAGAGTAGGTGGCCACTATTAATCACAACAAACTCCATTTAGGAAAATTAATAAATGTGAATGATAAAAAAAAAATCCTCAAATTAAGCCATGCATGGTGGCTTTAATCCTTTAATCTCAGCACCTAAGAGATGGAGCTCTGAGTTCCAGGCCAGCCTGGTCTATATAGTGAGTTCCAGGCCAGCCAGCCCTAAACAGTGAAATCCTGTCTCAGAACTAACGAGCACACTCCACCCAAATCACAGTTCCCTGTGATCTCCTTCCCACAGATGGCTTCACTGCTGTGTTATCCAGGTGATGTTTAGCACATAGCAACAGTGAGTGCTCTCTTCATCTTTTAACAAGCATAAGCTGATACTCTAGGGGCTCTTCCAGCATGTGCACTGAAAATACTATGACTGTCACCATGTGCAGTAGACCACGAAGATCTCTCTCTCTCTCCACTTAGCCAGACCCTCAGCCCGATTCCTTCATATGAATTGTTTTTTTAAACAAGATACCACAAACTGTTTCCAACAAATCAATTTATGTGCAGTTAAGCTGCTTTTAAAATGTTACTACCACACCCTGAGAAAATGTATGTATGTGTGCACCCTCATTAAAATGATTCTAGAAGATATAATCCCTGGAAGCCTAGAGCAAATACCTAAACATTAAAACTTTGATACTGACAAACTGCCCAACAAAAACATACAGAAATATCTCTCTCCATTTTACATAAATATGACAACAAAACAAAACATATAAGTATGTGGTGTGTGTGTGTATACACAATCACATTTTATTTGAAACATCTATCCGAAAGCCCCTAAGGTGCCAGGCTCACTACAAATTTCCAGTGACTCACGGGTCATGCAAGAAAATAGTCCCGAAGACATCATAACTCCCTTAGAGAAAAGCCACAGGCTCCAGAGCCAGGATCCTATATGGACAACAGTTATTCCTAGGTTCAGGAAGAAACCAAATACAGACCTTCCACACCACCCACACATTTTAAGCCTGGATAATGTTCCCCATGCACCTACATGGGCAGCTTCCATGCCCTGGGTATCGTGAACGTGCTGATATAAACACAGGTGTAACAGCATTTGAACAAGTAGTTGTTTTTGCTGTTCTCAATTTCTTTCTTTTCTCCCTTTGTGAGACAAGGTCTCAAGCAGGCGAGGCTGGCCACAGACTCTTTAATTGCCTGCCTCCCATGCACAAGGACAAGGATTAGGGGCATATGACACCAAACCCAGATTCTGCTTTCAATCTCAAGCCAAACTACTAGGTAAAACAATGCTTAACCCCAGAAGAAATGCCACACTGCTTCCAAAACAGGTGTTCCACAGACCCGTCCGCCTTTCCCATCCAATGTGTTTTTCTTTTCTCCCCTATAGTTTCTCCAAATCTGAAAGTATATTCACTCAAAAAGTACCAACCATTATATTTCATGTAAATCTCTAGGGAAGGACCTAGTTGAGAATGTAAGAATTCTCTACCACAGACAATGATATACAAAAATTACATTAAAACTGGAAATTATAAAAGTCTGTGTCAGTTTGAAACAGAAATGAAACTTTTCAGGCTTTCTTTTCTATCCTTCCTGTTCTCTTCCCCACCCATCTTGTTTTGAGACAGGATCTTGCTATGTTGTTCAGGGTAGCCTCAAACTCACAGTGCTCCCGGCCAATTTATTGTGTGCTGAAACTTACTAAAGATAAGATAAAGGTATGGTGGCACACACCTGTCCTTACAGCTTATCTTTAGTAAAATTTTTGTAAAAAAGTGTTTTACTCCAAAAATAAATATAAGCTTTTATAGCTACATAAAAATTATGTATCTGTCTTAGTCACAAGTAACTAGCCCCATAGTCACCTTTGATCTTCACATACTGTATTTCTGGATTGACACACAGCGCAAGGTTACTGGGTAGGGTCCAAGGAGTGGTCGTCCACGCAACTAAGGATGTACTTTCATCTTCCTCCAAAGGGAACGTCACAAACACTGAAGGATCTTGAACATCCTGAAAGACATTGAGGGAATAGTGTTTCACAGGCCCGTACAGGCCACAATAATAAGAAAATGATCTGAAAGGGGACTAAAGTTAATTTTAGGATAAAAATGAGCTCAAGGGCTGGGTGGTGGCAGCAGCAGCAGCTCACACCTTTAATCCCAGCCCTTGGGAGACAGAGGTAGGTGGATCTCTGAGTTTGAGATCAGTCTGGTCTACAGAGTGAGTTCCAGGACAGTTAGGACTACACGGAGAAACCTGTCTTGAAGACAACAAAACCAAAAATGAAAAATATTGTGCCTAAAATATTTTACTAGATATGTATAAGCCAGTGACAAAGGCAATAAAGAGACAAAGAGAAACCATTCCAGCCATCTAACAGGCATTTGAAAGATCAAATGGAACAGGAAAAATATTCTCTACCATGATGCTAAAATGCTTCTGAAATGTAATAATTTCCAAACCTGGGCATGAGCAAGACTTCCAAAAAGTTACCATACCTTTAAAACTGAGGGTCACATAAAATAGCAAAAGTGAAGGCTGAATACAGACACGTAAGACATGAGATAGTTCATATTCTCAGAGAGTCTCTATGTCACTCTCTAAATGACATAGAGCAGTTATACCAATGATACAAGACCTGTACAGCAGAAAAAAGACCGCTGCACAGCCCAACATTGCAATTAAGTTTCCTCTGTAATGCCTTTAACTACCTTTAAATACCAAGAACACTACAGGTACCAGAAAAGACAAAGTCACCAAAAGACTTCAGATCCCTGAAGAACAGTAGCTGGAAAAAACTATGTCAGAGTTAGACAAGAGCAGTCAGTCAATATGGCCAAACAGACTCCTTCACACTAAGCCACATGATAAATCCAATAGAAGGAAGGGTCCCCGATTTTAACTCAGCAGAAGCTCTGTGCAGTGAGTGGCAGTGTCGCCAGCACTCCGCAGTGACAGATACCTGGCACCACCAGCCCATGTTGGGAACAACGGGGAACAGTCACCTGAATCACAATCAGTCAACAATCACCATGGACTACGCCAGCACTCGGCATGTCACGCACCTTGTAATTCTGGTTTGCTTCGAAGTTAGAAAGTGGAGTGCCGCATGCGGTGGAGAAGGGCATGACTTTCACACCTCTGTATACCAGGCCTTTGTCATACAGCTGCTTGAAGACCCACCTGGCAAGTTAAGAGATGGAGCTTTACAACTACATAACCAAAACCTACCGTTCAAATGCAAGCCTCTATGCCAAGTTCTGTAGTTTTCTTCTGGTCAAGAAGAGAGAGAAACCAAACGACCCGTCATTTGAGAGACTGTTGGTAAGTAACACTTAACAGCCAATTTTAGACTATAAAAGTGTTATTGTTGAGGATGGGTTGTTGCTTAGTGGTAGAAAGCTCGCCTAGCATGTACAAGGCTGGAGTTTAACCACCAGCCAGGGGTGGGGCTTGGGGTGTGGCCACCACCTACTGACATAGAAAGATGTTCACAATTAAGAAAGGCAAATATTAGTGCACACTACCCAGCACACTATCAATGCTATAAATCTGTCCCTATCAACATACATATTTTTACACTAAAATTCTTAGAGGTGTGATAAAACAATTTTTTACCAACATTACTCGCATTTTTGGACTTTCTTTGGGTTTTTAGTACATTATTTAAACTATGCAATAGCAGCTTTTATAAAAGTAATTTATAAAATTCAAGCCACACTTACTACAATGTTTTAATGATCATATTAAATACAAGGACACCAGAAATCAATGTTACCTCAAATTCTCCAGTTAACTACTCATTTTTCCCAACTGGAAAACGCACTGTCTTGGTGGAAATTCTTATTTAATGCTGCCTTTTCTTTTATTAAAACCTTCATTGTAATTACAATATCCATGGGACATTTTCTATTTTGTGAGACAAAATCTCTCTCTTACTAAATAGCCCAGGCAGGCCTTGAACTCATAATCTACTACTGCTTGGACTATAAGTGTAAGTGTGAGCCACTGCCTACCACTAGGAAAATAAGAGGATTAAATGCTTTCCCACAGGACTCAGTGGGACAGCACTTGCCCAGTGTGTAAGGGTCTTGAGCAGGGTCTTCAGCACTGCCAAAAACAACCAAACAAAAACCACCTTGCTCCTACTTGCCAAAATATCATTTGTGCAGGGGAAAAAATTTGGGGGGAGGGGTGTAAATAATTTTTCATGGTTTTAGAAAAATAATACATATATTACACACACACACACACACATATATATATTAAACATATTTGTTCCAAAACCAAATAATGGATTTATAAACAAACTTCTTCAGGCATGCACACACCTCTGCTCTGAGCAATGCAAGAGAATGTTTCTTAATCCTACAATTTAAAATAAACCTACCAGACGGATTCCATGAATTGTGGGTATAGTGTTTTGTAGTCATTGTCAAAGTCAATCCATCGGCCAAGTCTGATAACAGTAGACTTAAAAACAGGAATGTCAGAGTAATATTAGAAAATAGCACCATGGCTATTTTTCACTTTTATTATCACTACATATGACTATTTTGGAAAATCAAAATAATAAATGGTCCAAGTAAACATATTTCAAACAATACCTAAGGTTGACTAGTTTTCTCAGCATTCATTTCTTATACATAGATATTGCTATTTTTTTAAGTATAAATATTTACTAATTTAAGTCATTATACATTGGGGGGTGGGCAGTTGTTCACAATGTATCCTGGTTGATTTAAAAGTTGTCATATAAACCAAACTTAGGATCATCCTCCTTTTGTCTCCTAGTACTGAAATTATGGGTGTGTGCCATCATGTCCAGCAATATTAATTGATAAAAGTCTTTTTCAGCCATTACTTGGCAAACATTGGAGAAACAGTTATACCTAGGAATAGTTGGCTAAGATTAATGACTAAAAGTGTCATAAGAAGAACCATGCTAGAAATAGTGTTCCCATAAGAAACTTATTAACTACAAAGCAAAACCTGCACTTCGCCAAGTTAAAACTGGACAGTCAGGAGGCATCTTGATGAAGTGAACAATTAATTGGTAACCCTCCTCCCTATTCCCCAAAGGGTCATGGTCATAAAAGACAAAGAAAGACTAAATGAACATTGTACACCAAAGGAAACTTTAGACAAGCCACTATAGGCAATGGCTGAACCTGGATAGACATTAGATCAGGTCAGAAAGATCGGTGGTACAAGTGGACAGTATTTTGTTTGTGCTAATTAACTGTTTTTGTGTTACTGAAGATGTCAGCAGCTGGCAAATTGTAGATATAGGGCATAGGGGATTGGTTCATACCATGTCAAGATAGTTATATGCTTTAGGTTATCTCAAAATGAAACATTTTTGGAAACATGGAACAGCATGGTGGCATATGCCTTTAATCCCAGCACTTGGGAGGCAGAGGCAAACGAATCTCTTTTACTTCCAAGCTACCCAGGACTACAAAAGTGAGACCCTTTCATAAGGGGGATGGGGTGAAGGTGGGGGAAGACAGGGGAGATGGGTCACGGGGAAATCAGAAATTAGATTTTAAAACCAGATCTGTATTTAGGCTGCATTCATCCCATCAGAACTCTCCCCTCTATCCCCAGCTGTATTAGGCAAGAAAGTTAAGTTGGGAGAAAATTGAGCTCTGGTTTTCATGCTGATGAAACTGGACTCTATATGCCAATAAACCGAAGTCACTCAGTGTCATGACAGAAGAGCGATAAGGAGAGCCTTGTGTGAGGGGGAACACACCACCCTGCATGGAAGGACCATACAGAGAATGGGAGGTGGGGCTGTATCCCCAGCTCTCAGACTACTGAGGCCAAAGGGCTTGAGTGTTAGTTAGGACAGTGGACACAGAATGAAATACCAAGAACACATTGTGGAGAGATTTTTTAAAGAGATGACAGTGGCAAGGGGACAGAGAAAAACTTAGGAATAAAAACAAACAAACAAAAAAACCCCTGGGATTTAGTACCTAATCTTGGGATTAATGTTTAAAGGGTAGAAGAATCCAGGCCCTCTTATTATACAAGCTCACATGACACCCACACTTTGGGAAATATTTCATAAAAAGCACAAAGAATGATTAGCCATTTCTAGTTCTATGTCAAAGCCAAAGCTTCTATTCATTTTTCTGAACATACCTTCCACTCTGCAGAGTATCTCATGACAATTGCTCGGCACTGTTTGTTATATTCTGCAATCCCCATTTTGGCCACATCCTCTGGCCCTTTGATCCCCAGTGTCTTATCAATTTCATATTCCTAAAAATTAGTAAGATGGTTATGTTAACAACCATGCCTTATGAAACAAATACAAGCTACAACAGAAACCAAAATAGTTAAATGAATAAATAGAAAACAAAACTCTACAGAGAAACTAACCAATAAATAATAATATGAAAAAGAATTCAAAGGGAACATCTGTCTATAGACAATGAGAACATCACAAGACTGGAGATTCAGACATACCACAGGTAAGCCATGACAATCCCATCCAAATCTTCTGTCAACATGAAACCCGCTCTGGTGAGCGTATCTTGTAACTATATCTTTAATTGTCCCCGCAAGTATATGTCCATAATGAGGCAGTCCAGTAGCAAAGGGAGGCCCATCATAGAAGCTAAATCTAAACGATAAAACAAAATATAGTAAGTCATTTTAAAACAGCAAAAATTCAGGACACATTATATCAAGTCGCTAGCATACTAAAATGTGTGGAGGTGAGGTGGGTGGGTGGGATCAACAGGACTGGAAAACAGACATAGCTGATTAGAAATTTACTGGGGGTCCTGCCTTCAGAAAGGCCATTCATATAGACCTGAGGAAATTGCCATTCAAACATCTGGTCTTCATTTATTATCTCCAAGATATAAGCTAGTTAAGACTGATCCTGAGTTACCTCATCAATGAAGCAGGACAGTGGACATCCATCATAAAATTTTTGAACAGGGAAGGTTCATAATGAAATCACTGATCTAAGATTAGTAATCTTTCCTATGAAGACACTAAGCCAGGAAATACTGTAGGACCCATCCACCAAGACCTATGTTGAGGTGCTAAAGAAGGGCAGAGATGATAGTAAATGCAAGAAAGAAATGGTAAGTAAACTCCATTCAGATGACTTCTGACAACCAGGACTCTAACATGGAGAAAGGTGACACACTTGGAGAACATACAGATAAACGAAGGGCGTGTGTATTAATGGAACTCTGTACAAGAAAGGGCTTTTTGTAAGGATTCTATCTATGCCACAGAAACTCACATACTTTGGCCTGTGTTTTGACTGCTTTAAGCATTCTTGGAAACAGTTATATTTGGACCAGAACTCCAAGATTTTCTCTTCTTCAGCAGGAAAACTGATGTTTTCTGGAACTTGTTGAACCATTCTGTTGCTGCAAGAGAAATCAAATTTGCTAGTCAAAGCAATTCCAAATTTAGAAGTATCAGGCTAACAAATTATTACAGTGCGTATACACATGACTGTCCATACTGTGTGTTTTAAAGCCAAAGCTTTATTAGGTAATGATGTATATACTATATAGTATGCTCTTTTAACAGGATACAAGCCAGTTGGTTTTTAGGATATTTAAAGGCTTATAACCACCACCACTATCTATTTCATAATATTTTTAAGTCTCCCCCCAGACATTAGCAATCACATTCTCTCTACTTCAGCCCCTGGCAACTATTAATTTTGTTGCTAACTCTGTAACAGTTTGTCTATTATATTCCACATAAGACAAAGTTTTCATGCTGGTTTGTGGTAGCACACTCCTTTAATCCCAGTGGTCAGGAGGCAGAGGCAGGCGGATCTCTAAGTTTGAGGCCAGCTGGTCTACAGAGTGAGTTCTAGGACACCCAGGTTTCCACAGAGAAACCATCTTGAAAAACAAAAACAACAACAAAATATCCACTACCACCACAAACAACAGCAAAAAACTACAAAATGTTCACATGAATTTCCTACATGTTCTATTTCCTTAGTTTTGAAGGGTCAGTTGTGCTGGAAAACACATTCATACTTCATACACCTTTGCCACAATTTAATCAATGCATCAGTCTTCATATTTGAATTGATTTGTCCTTTTGGCTAGTTTTTAAGATTGTTACGAGCATTAAGTTCAAACTTCCTCATGGAGATGCTTTCTTTCTTGTGTATATGGCTAGCTATGAGTAGAATTTGTGGATCACATAACTCAGTATCTAACTTTCTGAGGAACTACCAAAATGGTTTCCACAGTGACTGCGCCATTTTACATCCCATGAGCAGAGCAAATGTGGTACCCACTCCTCAATCTATACCCGCCTCACCACTCCCTACTGTCTGCCTTCAGAGCACAGCTACCTTACAGGCCAAAAAGCAGCACTTACATCTTTTCATGTGCTTCTCGTCCATTTGTGTAGCCTAGGAAGATTAAAGTTTATTCACCTTTTGCCCTCTTTGAGTTGGACTGACTTTTCATTTCGTGGCTGAATTTTAAGAATTCTAATTTCTGGAGATTGTCCTTGTCTGGGGAGCTGTCTTGGTATCTGCAGATAAGTGCTGGTGCTTCCAGGAGCCAGGGATGTCTTACCTCAATCACTTCTTATGCTAAAAGTATCTGGGAGGAGGGAACCTCAATTAAGAAAGTGCCTCCATAAGACAAGACTGCAGGTAATTTTCTTAATTAGTGATTGATAGGGGGAGGGCCCAGTCCACCGTGTGTGGTGCCATCCTGGACTGGTGGTCCTGGGTTCTATGAGAAAACAGGCTGAGCAAGCTACAGGGAACAAGCCAGTAAGCACGACCTCTCCATGACCTCTGCATCAGCTCTTGCCTCCAGGACCCTGCCCTGTTTGAGCTCCTGTCCCAACTTCCTTTGAGGATGAGCAGTGATAAGGAAGTCAAATAAACCTTTCTTCCCCAACTTGCCTTTTGGTCATGGTGACCTTAGGCCAGGCATAATGGTTCGTTCATACCTTCACTCCTAGCACTTGGGAGGTAGACGAAGGCAGTTCAACGCCAGCCTGGTCTATATACCAGAGTTCCAAGTCAGCCAGAACTATATACTAAGATTCTATCTGGAAACAAAAACCTTGCTTTATTTATTAATATGTATGATGCATGTGTGCATTCTCATTTAAATTCTAAACAAGCTGGTGGCCAGATTCCTAAGCCAAAATTCAATTAAAAGGGAACAGGATTGCTAATGGTGGAAGAACAGAGAAGACAGAAAACTATGTCCCCAGGAATCGCAGCAGCGGAGAGTAACTGTCTCTGGGAGAGAAGGATCCACATACACACCTCAACCAGATCTGAGAGAGGCTTAGCTTAAGACCTGAGCCTACCAAGACATTTTTATGACCAAACTAATAAAAAAGGACATGTTTATTAATTTTTCATAGTCAAGTATCTCTTGAGTGTTTTATAGAAAGAAAAAAATACAGGTGGGCCATTTACCTAAAACAGCCCCTTTTAATCAGAGCTCAGAATTAAACTCTACTGAGAAAGAAGTTCATGGCGTTTTGGATCAGCTGTTATTACAGCATCCAGCCTTTCAAAGATGGAAAGAATTTTCTGCACTTTTTGATTTCCCAAGGGTCTTATTGGTTCAGTGAGTAAGAGGCTGGTAAGAAGTCCTTAGGTGCCAAGGCATTCATTTTGTCACTTCTAATCTACTGATCTTGTCTCTGAGCCCTATCAGAGAGGCAGAAGCACCATGGGTATGAACATGCACTTTGATTAGATCCCTAGGAGAGGCTCCTGCAGCACACACTTGGAACACTCTCATTCACACAGTGTCCTGACAATGATTCATGGATATCTACCCCAACCTCTGTTGAGAACATTCGATCTAAACTTTCCGGGAAGTGAGAGGATAGCTTTTACTGCACTTCCTATGCTGTCTCTGCTGTTCTCAAAAGACTAAGAATAGCAGTATTGTTCTCCCAAATACAAAGGCCAGGAGCAACTGACTGCTTAAGGAAGAACAGTGTACCAATGACCGGGCTATGGCAGCTGCTGAGAAAAAACAGCTTCCATGCATAAATCACAGGGTTTCTCTAGCCCATTGTATCCACTGGACAGCTGTACCTGCACAACAGCCTCCAGCAACCACAGGGCAGATGCAGGTGGAGAAGGGGCAGTAATAGCGCCAGGTTATGCACAAAAATGCCACTCTTCTTCCCTCCAAACACAACCCTGGCCTTTCTTCCTTATTCTGTAACTCCTTCAGGACATTTTCGCCTCAGCTTCTTCTTCTGAGACGTCATTTCCCTTTTAAAGCAGTCTCATATTATTCAGGGTGGTTTTGAACTTCCTGTGTATCTGCGGTTAACTCTGATCTCATCAATGTTGGAATTACGAGTGCTTTGGGATTTTGTGTGTTTGCTTGTTTATTTGTTTTGGTGATGGAGTCTCACAGTGTGGCTGGCTGACCCTGAACTCAGGAAGTTCAGTTCAAAAGTGTGTACCACCACTTTTCAGCTCACAAGTGTGGTTTTATGAGGGGCTGGGGCTTGAACTCAGAGCCTTATGTATGCAAGGCAAGCACTCTATTGAACCACATCCCCACCTGTCAGTTCAGCTACTTCTAAACTACCTCCACAGAGCTCTGCTTAAGATGATGTCAATTTATCTTAAGAAAGTATACCGAAATGCCATGGATATATGATTATGTTGGCACATACCCACAATATCAGCATTTGGGAGGCTGAGGCAGGATGACAATTTGAAGCCAGGCTAGGATCCATAGGGAGAGACATACATCACCATCTTAACTTTTTACCCCTGACTTCCTCTTCTTTTTTTTTTTTTTCTGAGACAGGGTCTCTCTGTGTAACAGTCTTGGCACTCTCTTTGTAGACCAGGTTGGCCTTGAACTTAGAAATCTACCTGCCTCTGTCTCCCAAGTGCTGGGATTAAACTTGTGAACCACCATGCTCATAGCCTGACTTCTCTTTTAATTCTCCCAAGTGGCTCCACCATTCGTCTTGCTCTCTTCCTAATGTGCATGGGTACTGTCTGCATTTATGCACCATGTGAGTACCTGTGTTCCACAACATGGCATTTCACTGTCACTCAGGGTCTTTTCACAGGAACAAAAAAGTGACTAAAGCATCAACTAACAACAACAGTGAAAAACCACAAACCAGACAAACAGAAACATCCCTCCACACCCACAGGGTCCTAGATTCAGAACCTGTTGGAATACTCAAATATGAGATGCTCAAGCCTCTCATGTTGTTTTAGCATATAAATTACATACATCTGCCTGTGTATTTTAATTAAACTTTAGATTGCTTATCATACCTAATACACTTAGATGCTAGATAAGCAATTGCTATATTATATTGCTTAGGACATAATGACCAAGAAAAAATAGTTTGTACATATGTCACCACCACAGACCTAATGCATAGCATGGCCACTGATTGATTGAAACCCCAGATGCAGAACTAGTAGACAGAGAAGACCGACTCTGTATTGTCTACCTATACATTGAGAAACAAAAGAGCAAGTCTCAGATACACCAGTTTGTATTATATGCAGCATATGAGTTTTTCGAAGATTTTTGCTTATTTCCTTAACTCAGTAAAAATGGGAACCATAAATTCCTAAGGTTGGAAACCAAATTCCACTCTCCTACACTTATCGCACACATCCTAAGCTAAAGTGACAACAACGACCCCTTATCTTCCGACCAAACATGATGACTTCTTACAAACCTCATAGTATTTTGAGCATAGTCCTCTGCCTGTTTTCAGTCCAAGCCTATGGGAGATCCTGGTAAGGCATCTCTTCTTACCTCCAAACTTCATTGGTTTGTTCAATGTGGCCGCCAGGTATGAGCTTAAACTGCATTACCAGACTGTGAGCCCAGGACAAGCCCGCCACGCATAACCAACCTTGTTACCCACGGATAATTGCGCACGAACCCGGGACAGTTGAAAGAAGCCTGAAATCCAGAATGTCTCCTAGGTTAGTCCTTTTAAATACTAAACTTGGCAGTGACCTCAAGGACCTTTCGATCTTTTCCCAGATACTGTATCACCCTGTATTCGCACACCTCCCTGCTCAAAAGCTACTGTGGTCCCACTAAGTGACAGGAACTTACAAGGATCTCAGTCCTCCGCACAATGAGTCAGGCCAGAATCTGTGTGCAGTTCTGAGTTCTGCAACGCTACTTACTCTCCCTCCACAAAGGCTCTCTGGAAATAGCTTTGAGCCCACAGTTCACTCACGGCCGGAAGCAGCGTGCTTCTTTTTCAACGTCTCGTGGGGTCTGGAGGTTGCAACACGTGCAGGCCTCGCTCTGCGGGCCAGACTGGGTGCAGTAAGGGGCCGGAAGGGCGGAGGGTGCGGCTTACCTGGGAACCCAGTGGAGAGCCCAGGTTACAGCCAACTACCAAGATCCGAAACCGTGTCTGCTGCAGGTGATGCAATACGGAAAGCGAGAGGCTCAGCTCGGCTCCGCGTCGCCCAATCAGCGTGTGCCATCCAGCACCCACAAACAACACTTATGACGATTGGTCCATGCGTAACTGCAGTGCAGGTCGGGAGGAGGAAAGTCGTGCAATGCAGGAGGAAGAGACCGTTCTCAAAGGTTTGGAGGGGCAGGGAAGTTGCCGCTCCGCTGCGGGCAAAATTTTTGCCTCTGGGCAAGTAGCTCCGTTCCCAAGTATTGGCCTATGAACTAGAGACAACCATTCTCTTTATCTTGGCTACCTATATAAGTATTCTTAAATATATGTCAGTATATTTAAGAGCTAGGCATTTCACAGCATATAAAATTAGTTTGGACACAGGGTCTCATGATTTTCAGCTGGCACCGGAACTCCTAGGCAGCCAAAGATTGTACCTTGAAGATCTTCCCGTATCCACCTCACAGTGTGGAATTACAGAAATACCTCATTACTCCTGTTTTTATATGGTACTGGGGAATAAAGCCAGGGCTCTGTGCACCATAGGCACACACTGCCAAATGAGTTAGATTCCCAGCTGTGATGACATCTAAATTTATGCCACGACTGAAACTTATGACAAGTGGCTCCTACGACTGAAACTTATGACAAGTGGCTCCTACAACTATTTTGGAAACAGTGCAAGCTAACCTGAAAACTGCTTATGTGGTAACTATCAAAAAGGAGGGTCTAACAATAATCTGAACTTTTTTATTGAACTTCATTTATGTTTTTTAATTTCAAAAAGTTACTTATTTATTATCGCTATACATCTACTTAGTGCCCTCTGGTCAAGAACAAAACAGAACCTGGAGCTTGACACCAAGCTATGGAGGAAAGTTTGGGACTTGACAAGTTGACAGAGTTGAATAGGTGACTTTATTTTATTCATTAGTGACAAAGGAAAAAATGGATTTGGACTAAATGAGGTAGAAAGCTTAGCAAGATTAAGAACATTTTGGTAACTGTTAAGCATTTATTCAACAGTATGTTCTAGATCTTACTGTGTCAAAAATTACATGTGTGAGTGGTTCCCTGTCCTCTTAGTTTCCTTAATTGGATGAGTATCTTCATTAACCAGAAATATTCGTTTTTTTTTTTTTTTTTTTTTTTTGGTTTTTCGAGACAGAGTTTCTGTGTATTGTTGGCTGTCCTGGACTCACTTTGTAGACCAGGCTGGCCTCGAACTCACAAAGATCCGCCTGCCTCTGCCTCCCAAGTGCTGGGATTAAAGGCGTGTGCCACCACCGCCCGGCAATATTCGTAGTTTTTAAGTTTTGCATCCTTTAAACAGACTTAATTCACTTTATTTTTCTTGTATAAGTTTTGCATTCTTTAAATTGCAAATTAGTTCACTTCATATCTATCCTCTGTTCAGAGTGCAGAACAGAATAGAACAAAGGGCTCCTGCACAAAAGGAAATCTATAGGTAGTGTAGACTGGACCAGACTGTTTAAAAATTGGATTGAGAAACACAATAAACTGCTGTCAGGAGGTAAGGGAATACTTTGTCTGGAAAAAAGGTAATTAAAAAAAATTCCAGGAGCTGGGCGTGGTGGTGCATGCCTTTATTCCCAGCACTCAGGAGGCAGAAGCAGGTGGATCTCTGTGAGTTCAAGGCCAACCTGGTGTACAAAGTGAGTCCAGGGCAGCCAAGGATACACAGAGAAACCCTGTCTCGAAAAATTCTGGGGACTGGAGTGATAGCTCAGAGGTTAAGAGCACTAACTGTTCTTCCAAAGGACCTGGGTTCAAATCCCAACCACATGGCAGTTCACAGCTGTCTGTAATTGTCAGGCATGGTGGTGCACGCCTTTAATCCCAGCACTCGGGAAGCAGAGACAGGTGGATTTCTGTGAGTTCAAGGCCAGCCTGGTCTACAAAGTGAGTCCAGGACAGCTAGGGCTACACAGAGAACCCTGTCTCAAAAAGCAAAAACAACAACAAAAAAAATTCTGTAGCTGGGTGGTGGAGGCACAAGGCTTTTAACACCAACACTCCAGAGGCAGAGGCAGGCAGATATCTGAGTTTGAGGCCAGCCTGGTCTACAGAGCCAGTTCTAGGACAGCCAGGGCTACACAGATCAAAAAATTAGAAACTAAAAAAAAAAAAAAAAAAAAATCTGGAAGATGTTAATTATGGCCAAAATATACTACTACTTGGATTCTAGAGTAGTTTTTTGTTGTTGTTTTGTTTTTTTAGGTTTTTCGAGACAGGGTTTCTCTGTGTATCCCTAGCTTTCCTGGACTCACTTTGTAGACCAGGTTAGCCTTGAACTCACAGAGATCCACCTGCCTCTGCCTCCCTAGCGCTAGGAATAAAGGCGTGCGCCACCACGCCTGGCAAGAGTAGTTTTTTTGGTTTTTTGTTTTTTTAAGTAGCAAGTTAGGTAAAAACTAACTAGGAATACAATTCAGTGATAGAGTGCTTGCCAAGTTTGCATAAAGCCCCACACAAAACAGCAAATGCAAGTAATCAGAGTTACAAAAAGATAGAAAGCAGGTCATTTTATCTCATGACAGGGAATTAGGAATGGGAAAAGCCACTTGTCACTGCTTTGAAATGGAGTCCTTGGCAGATTTAAATATGGACACAAGCTCTTTGTCTCCTCCTATTGTTTTAAGCTGTAGAATACAGAACCTGTGGCTGAGCTTACTATTAGCCCAGACCTCAAGCAATGGGCAGCATGTTTCCTACCTCTTGGAACACTTGTCGTAGGATTCTAGTTGCCATACTTTTAATGAAGCGCTTGGATAGACATTGAGTGTGCCTGGCATCAAAACAGAACCTCTATCCCCAGGCTAATGGCACCACAATGACTATAGTCTATAGAGAGCAGAGAATGCTAACCAAATAAAGTATATGTGAGCAAAATTGTGACTTTACTAGGATCATTTGCTATGAAGTGATGAAGTATGAGAAAAAGGTATATCACCTTAAGTATCTAGCCATGTAGCTTTTAATCTCCTCTAAGTATGAAACCTAGAAACAGAAATCTAGAACAGCTCTTCAAGCTACTTAGTTCTTTGTAACCTGTTTTATTTATCCAAGTGATTTTTATGTGTATATATGGTGGTGGCATGTGCATGTGAGTGCAGTTGCCTATAGAAACCAAGATGACATGGGATCCTTTGGAGCTGGAATTACCAGAGACTAAATCTGACAAGGGTGCTGTGAAATGAACTTGGGCTCTCTGGGAATTGGCAAACAATTGTTTTTTTTGGAGACGGGGTTTTTCTATCTAATAGTACTGAATTTCCTGGACTTGCACTGTCGACCAGGCTGGCCTTGAACTCACAGAGATCCACCTGCCTCTCTGCTAGGATTAAACGAGTGCACCGCCACACCCAGCTTTTTATTTTATTTTATTTTTAGTAAAAGGTGAAAAATTTACACGATCTGAAGAGAAACCAGAGTATTAATTTGCAAACACTCTTTAACTCCAGTCATCTCTCCACTCCCTGTAAGCTATTTTACTAAATACAACAATAAGAGTTAAAAAAAAAACATAGAAACTAAGCATCTGTGTGACAACAGATATAGGCAAAATGTTAACAACCCAAGAATAAATCCCAATAAATTTGGTACTCAAGCAAAATGTGCATCAATAAATACTACCCTAACTTGAGATGCGCATAGTTCAGTAAGACTCTTAGGATTAACACCCTTTTGTACAGAGCTCACTTTAATAGGAGGCCCGCCTGTGTTGAATGAAACCTGCGCCTCTATCTGGACTTGGGATCTGACTCCTGACTACTGACTATAAGTGGTCTTTTAAACTCAGATCCAACTGGGCTTTTGGGACTAACAGACCCATCTCCATATGCTGTTCACTAATGACGCTAAGGTCAAGAACACACTGTTACTGTCTTTCCTGGTCCTCACAGAAATCTTAGCTGCTGGTCTGAATATCCACATTTCAGTCTTTGTCATTAGAATACAAGTTAACTTGTAACTTATTCTTTTTTCTAATAGAAGACAAAATGAAGGTAGAGTATTATCAGAAATAAACACAAAAACACTGAATCATCTATTAAATGGTTTCAACTTGTCATCAGAACATAAGTACAGAACTCAAAGTTAACTTGTAATTCAGTTTTAAAAGACAAATTAGAGGTAGTGTCTATTCAGTAGTCAGAAATATTTAAACAAGTACATCAAACCATTTATTAAACTGGGCTTCGTGTAAGCCTCCCACCAAGAGATAACTCCTAGTAATTAAGGATGAAGAAAAAGAATGAGTACTCTTCTTAGGTGGGGTGCTGCTGTGTTGCTGAGTGTGATATAAAACTCCAGGGCTCAAATGATCCTCCCACTTCCCCTTCTAAAGTGCTGAGGCTACAGGTATGTGTCACCACAACTGGCTCAGTTAATTTTGGGACATAGTCACCGAGAAAAAAAAAATACAGAGGAATTCCACAGAAACAAATAGTAATCAGGATGGCATATCATCATCCAGGCTTTGAATATTTTTCCACTATGAAATTTCTTCTTTGTCAATGAATGGTTTTCTGGGTTAATTTCTTTGGAGAGATAGTGACCTGTATGCACATTCAGTTCCAAAACTGACGCTGGCACTAGTTAATTTCCTTTCACCTTCCTTTTGGCTTCTTTATGTTTCTTCCGACAATCCTAGAAAAACCATAAAATAAAAAGCTCTCATAAACAATAAACAAATTTCTCATGTTCAACAAAGTATACTTTAAGTTAAAGCCATAGAAACAGTCACTCAAAAGAGCCAGTCTTCAGTCTCTTGACATTCACTTGTGTAATGTACACTATATTGGTAAATTGTCATGTGCTGTTTGAGCTCACTGAGAAACTGGCTCTGGAAGCAGGGATTCCCCCACCACCATTATTGTGCACCCAAGTATGTTTTTATCAAATGTCCTCTATGAACCCTTGTCTGGAGATGGGTTGGCCCACAAACTCTGTGGCAGGAAGAAAGAACAGCAGGAGAGCCCAAGAGCAACACTGTGCCCCTGAGAACAGCTGGAAAGCGAACCATTTCCAGTGAACGTTACTATGTTTACTCTAGGATATACAAGTGCCTGTAGTGGGAAAAGAAGCTGAAAGCTTACCTATGGGAAGCTCAGGTAAGGACAGAAAACTTAACTGGGAACTTCACCTGACTACCTTAAAGGGGCTTCCTACTCAGTTCCTGCTGGGATGTTTAGAGCACATGATTTGATGATATCTATCTATCTGTCTGTCTGCCTGCCTGTCTGTATCTATCTGCTATTTATTCTTTTCTATCTGCTATTTATTCTTTTGACTTTCTATATACTTAATAAACTCAGTCATTCAAAATAAAAAATCTGCCCTATGGTATCTAATTTTCCAGACTGCACAGGACCTGTCGTAGTTGCATTAAACAGCCTCTAAGTTCTTTTTAGTAGTATAATTTTAAAAGTTTAAGTCATGTTTTCAGTTGCCATCAATTTTTAAATTTTCATATCTTATTCTATTTGTTCTTATACTTGGGGAAAAGTAATAATAACATAACACCTTATCCTGTTTTGGAGGAAATCAATATGGAGAAAAAATTACTTACCAATAGGAGACTACTTGTTCGGGCTTCCCAAGAACTTCTGCTAACACTACTTCCCACACCACTCCAGAATAAGTTAGAACCTACAGGAAAAACAGGAGCATGAGGCAGCAATTTACTTACTATTAAAATGAACAATCTGATGACATTACCAATTCTAGTTCATCATCAGCCTCAGAGATTTCATGCAGACTTCTAGAGTAGTGAAAACTTAGGGCTTTTGTATGTTAGTATCTAAACAAGTCCTTACAACAAAATAGGCTCTAGTTGATAATAAGGTATAAGCAATGAACATGGTAACAGAGGCATTCTCAGCCCTAAGAGCTTTATAATGGATAGGAATAAATCACATTATTGAATAATGGGCCAAAATATCCAGATGTAGATACTGTATCCAGTATACAATGAGTAAGAGTTGTAAGAACTACCTGTTCCATACCACTGAATGGAAGAATGGACCTACCATGAAGTCTGTCATCATTCTCAGAGAAAAAGAAAAATCTAATGGTCTCTTTCTCAGGAGATGCTTCTCTGAAAACAAGTGGAAGAAAAAGGCAGACATTACTTTAAAATTTATAAGAAGAAATTATTATAGCTGGTGTGATAGTGTATGCCTATAATCACAACATTTGGAAAGAAAGGCAAGAGGATGAGGAATTCCAGGCAGCCTTGGGTATATAACAAGTTCAAGGGCAGTTTAGACGATATCAGATATCAGCCCTGTATAAAACAAAAACAAGAAACCCAAGTAACAAAACAAAAACAAAGGAGAAATAATTACAGTGAAATTATAATATATTCCTTTAAAAAAGTTGCTCTGTACTTTGCTCATGACCTCAGCCCATCTTCAGTCAACATTCTTCCATCTAAATAAAGTCTTAATAACGAGGAATTAAGTACAAACTCTGGATGTCAATATAATATAAATGTCAACTCATTCCCATTGTTACCCTTGTTTGCCAGCGCTCCCCAGCTGACACCTAAGTCAGCTGTAGCATCTGATTCCAAACCCAGAATGTTACCATCAACCTCACTGCCCTGCACACATGCCGTATCTGCCACCAGTTGCCATCTAAAAATCAGTCCCTTTGTTAAAAATGTTAGAGACTTCTGTACAGTCCCTGATAAAATGTGTTCTAGCTGCTTGTATAATGCTGCTGAAACATATCTGACTCTGACTTTATAAGTCATGACACATGCTTATACACAAACTACTTACCCAGGGCTGGACTTTCTGTGATCTGTTTCTTTAGTAGCATCTTCTTCTTCTGAACTACTATCTTGGAATCGGGGATCTTCCTGACAGACTATCTTCCCACGTTTCACTGGTTCAATTCTATAGATGTCTATATTTTTATGATGACAACAAAAGGCAATACAATTATGACTGAGCAACCAGACATTTCTTTTTTTTTTTTTTTTGGTTTTTCGAGACAGAGTTTCTCTGTGTAACAGCCTGGCTGTCCTGGACTCACTCGGTAGACCAGGCTGGCCTTGAACTCACAGAGATCCGTCTGCCTCTGCCTCACGAGTGCTAGGATTAAATGTGTGCACCACCAATGCCAGGCAACCAGACATTTCTAAACACAGTAAATTGATTAACTATACTATGCAAACATGACTGAATTTCTAATATGTTAAAACAAATATTATCATTGTTTTCTCTTCCAGTTTTGGAACTCAAATCCAGGGCATTGTTCATGCTAGGCAAATATGCTACCACTGAGCTATAGTTCTAGTTACTAAAATAAGTAGCATTATCTTTTTCAATTTTAAAGTACTAAAAGCCACAGTTTATAGAGTGATCAGATAAGAAGTGTAACAATGTAAAAAGAGCTAAAACCTAAAAGTTTATAAATGAGCAATATAATATTCAAAGAACAGATAAGCATAGCCTAGGTGCCGTTAAAAGAAGCCTACAGAACTGAGTATGTGACACACACTCTTAATCCCAGCACTCAGTAGGCACAGGCAGGTGGAGCTCTGTGAATCTGACGCCAGCCTGGTACACATAATGAGTTCCAGAACAACCGGGACTATGTAGAGATCCTCTGTCAAAAACAAAATCATAAAAAAAGAAGAGGCCAACAACATAAGATTCATCGAAACCAGAGTCTTCCTGCTAATCCACACACAAGAAAAAGAACTAATGTTTATGTTTTTGTCAACTTTCAAACTGCTTTCTAGAACTGTGAGATCTGCATAATCTCTCACAGCTCTCCAAGTTTCCAACTACTTTAAAAAATAGATTGTTTATATCTAATTATAGGGCCAATTTATTTCTCACATTTGGTTCTCAAATATTTAGAGTTCATATTCTACTCAACTGTCACTCAAACTAACCACAAAGAAACACATAAAGCAGAACACAGGGTGTAATGCATCGCATTTGCATTTTGGAAGAGCTTATTTGTGTCTGTAGCTATTTTAGGGGGTAGCACTGTGTGAAATTTGACATGTATCTGTTAAACACACAGTGCTTTAAAAAATTTTAATTATGTATATGTGCCATGAGGGAGTGACATGGGCCCAGACAAGCAAATTAGCCTTGGCAAGGCCATGAGACAAAAGACTAGGCTGAACAGTGCAACAAAAGTCCTGAGTGGTTCAGCTAATTCAAACAGCGACCTGAGGTGTCTACGGACAGTCTCCATTGACTGAAGCCAGCACCAAGCTGAGTAGTTAAAGCAGGCTGGCTGCAACAAGCCAGTGGGTGATACTAGGCCCTGAGCTTGAGGAGAAAGCCTCAAAGCTAAGCTGAATTGAGGAGAAGGCTGCCATAATAATGCCAGAGGCCAAACTGTTGATTGCTGTTTGAGGTGTGCTTGCAGACCAAGTTGCCCTAAGGACCCACGGCTTGGTATTCTTTCAAAAGGGTTAGGGTAGGGTTGTTTAAGTGATATTAGGTTATAGGTTATGAGGTATTAAATATAGGGGTTTTTTTGTTTGTTCATTTTTGTTTTGTTTTGTTTTGTTTTTTGAGACAAGGTATCTTTCCTGCCTGTGCTGGACTCACTTTGTAGACCAGGCTGGCCTCGAACTCACAGAGCCCCACCTGCCTCTACCTCCAAGTGCTGAGATTAAAGGTGTGTGCCACCACGTCCAGCTAATAAATAGTTTAATAAAATTTTCATTTACACTACATTCTGTCAAATATAAAACAATAAGCTTTGAAATAACTGGCATACTGATGACATGGCATATTTGTATAAAACTAAAATGGCTATCTCTTCTTTTTGTTGGCTACGACATCTCCAGCTGCAGAAAGAGAGCTATTTAAATCATGTAGTTTATTTGTTCATGACTGTTTTTATGTAACAAAAAAAGAAACATAGAGCATTCATATAGCAGCAAGCTTGAGCAGTCTGCTCCCTTCAGTGCAAAAATAGCTCTTCTCATACCTATAGGACATCACATTTATGATCAGGATACATTGAATCTCATACTGCTCATATCAAGACTGAAAAAAGGATCCTCTACTGAGGCAACATAAAATGCATTATATTTACTATAAATTCAATCAAGCTCAATCTGCCTGAAATAAAAAAATAGGAAAAATCAAAAACAAAACCACATACCTTCATTCACGTCTTTAGAGTCTGAATCAAAGAACGAGAACGTGAAGCCACTGGTTGGCTCCGCCCCACTCGGCAGTGCTGCAGGGTTGCCAACATCCCCAGTCTCCTCCCCTCCACAGTGCTCCTTCCAGGAAGCATTTTCCTCCTTTCTATCCGTGTCTTTCACACTTTGGAATATATCTTTCAAATCTGTAGTGATGTTGTAATACATGTCTTGGGATACCTCAGGCAGCTTCTCAGCTTCTTCCCTTTTCTTCTTCCGTTTTGCTTTACTGAAATGACATATATGGACAAGCTCATGACAAAGACAAGTTCTGAAAAATTCTAACTATCAGGAAAGGCAAAACTCCTTAGTTTATTTCAAGGATAATTCTAACATTATCCTTGAATTTTGAACAGAAACATTTTTCTTTTTCACAAAGTACCTCTAACAGAGGCAAATATGAAACATGAGTATTTTCCTCTCATTCTCTTTAAACTACATTTGTAGGAACTTTCAGGAGTGTTTTCTCATCTGCAAAATGAACATGTTAAACCAGATGACTTCTAAAATTATTTTAATTTTTATAATTTTACATTTTTTTACTAAATCAATTGAAAATCTTTTAAAGGTTAATAATAAGTGTGCTGCCTTATCTTTTGCAAAAGGTTTTTTTTTTTTTTTTTTTGGTTTTTCAAGACAGGGTTTCTCTGTGTAACAGCTCTGGCTGTTCTGGACTCACTTTGTAGACTAGGCTGGCCTCGAACTCACAGAGATCCGCCTGCCTCTGCCTCCCAAGTGCTGGGATTAAAGGCGTGCGCCACCACCACCCGGCATGCAAAAGGTTTTTGCATTTGTCATCTTTCCTGTATTTAGAAGTAAATGTCTTATCTCAGACATAGCATGTTTACAATATTTATTTTTTAGCTAATAGATTAAAATGTTTACCAATTAAGAATCTATTCCATATAGTACATACAAGAAAAAGCAAAAGTTCTTAATGTACTATTTAAAACTGGAATAAACAGGATTGCTCTATTTATTTTTTAAACTTTATCGAAAAAAATTTTTTTGTTTTTTTTTTGTTTTGGTCCTTCAAGACAAGGTTTCTCTGTGTAGTTATGACTATCCTGAAGGTTGCTCTATAGTCCAAACTGGCCTAGGAACTCATATAGATAGATCCACCTGTTGTTACCTCTGGAGTAATGGGATTAAAGGCATAATGCCACCACCATCCAGCAAAAAATTTTTTTCATAAATATGTTCCAATCATGTTTTCCCTTTCCCAAATTCTTCCCAGACCCTACCCACCCAATTTTATGTTCCCCTTTCTCTTAAAACAAACAAAAAATAAACATACATACAAAACAAAGAAATAAGTGAAAACAAAACACAAAAACCAAAATCTATAAAGACTTTGTGTTGGCCAACTATTCTTGGATATGGGGCCTCCCTTGATATGTGCTTAATATACCCAGTGTGACACTATTGGAGAAAAATGATTCTTCTTTTATCAGCAGGTATCAACTATACATAGCTACTTGATTGGGGATGGGAGTTCATTATCTACTTCTCTCTCTCTCAGTGCTGCGACACCATTTGGCTTAAACTGGTGCAGCCCTTGTGAATGTTGTCACACTCCCCTTGAATTCATGTGCCTGAGTGTGTCTAGAAGATACTGTTACCT
>CAJQZJ010004381.1:7305246-7321905 GCA_907164525.1 Lophiomys imhausi
ACCTCGTAAACTAAGTCAGTCAGACTAGATTTCAAGACAGGTAAATAAATCTCCTATGGAAACTGAACTCTACAAATAATAGTGTCATATAGACAGATCCAAGCCACTGTCATTGAACTACCATAAGGTAACTTTTAAATTGGTCCTTCATACTTTTAAGAGTTGGAAGTGAATGTCCTCATTCCTAGAGCACAGACTAAGTAAACTTAATTATCTCTAGCATGTATTTTCTGAGTCTAGGGTCATGGCAAAAACCTGAAGAATCTTGAAGCACTAATAAGATGTTCTTTAAGGAAGTTGCAGGTAAGGGCTCCTAAAGTCAGGGGAATTGTATTGGAAGCTAGAGGAGGAGCTCTAGAAACACTGATACCTGTGGTAACGTAAAATAGAGCATATCCCTAAATGGCACAGACACTTAGCTAAAGACACATCCAGGAAACACTGAAGATATTTTCTGTTTTTTTCTTGTTACTTACAGTAAAGTGTTAAGAGCAAAGAATAAAAACAAAAGGGAAAGGTTTCTTACAGGAACCAGCTATGAATTTGAGAATTCATAATCTTCAGAAGACAAATGACATGAAATTTAGGAAATGGTTCCTAAGCAAACATCAAATCTATGAAAACATTATCTGAAGTATGAGTTGGGAAATTTCTGTAGTCCAATATAGACCACTGCTTCCCTTAATTGCATGGTAAAAATGTTTTTTCTTTTTTAAATATTTATTGATTTATTTTTACATATATTGAGTGTTTTTCCTGCAATGTATGTACGTGTACCACATGTGTCCCTGGTGCCCTTAGAGGTCAAGAAGACAGCATAGTATCCCCTGGGACTAGAGTTACAGATGCTAATGAGCAGTCAGGTGGGAATTAAACCCAGTGCTTCTGCAAGAACAACAAGTGCTCTAAAACACTGAGCCATCTCTCTAGTCCCCAAGAATGGTTTTTATAGTTTGGAATAATTGATGAAAAAATTATTTCACATTATGCAAAAATTATATATAGGAGCTAGCTCAGTTAAGGGCATTGACTATTCTTCCAGAGGACCTGGGTTCAATTCTCAACACCCACATGACAGGTCATAACTGTAACTTCAGTTTGTATGTAACTTCAGTTCCAGGGACCCAATACCCTCTTCTGGGTTCACAAGCACCAGGAATACACATGGTACATAGATGTTCATGTAGGCAGGACACCCATACACATACAAATTACATATGACACAAATTTCAATGTCCACATGCTTTCTACTACCAAAGTAAACAGACATATTTATAACAGAACCTATCAGATGTGCAAACCCTAATTTAGTCACAATTACTCCCTTTACAGAAAAATCTACAGACTTCAATTTAGAAAGAAAAACATCCTTTGACAAAGTCCTGGACATAGCTAAGGAACTTCAATAGTTCAACTAGAAGAGCTTTTACACAGTGTATTAAAGTCATTAACTCAGCAGCTTCATTGGAATTTGAAAGGAAAACAAACCCCAATTTACCTTTCTTTTTCTTTATCTTCTTGTTTTCTTTCATAAATGGCATGGTCATGCTTTGTTGGATCATAATGTACGATGTCCCTATATGACAAAAACAAAGGTTGGAAGAGATAAACTGAAAGATTAATGGCAATTCACAAGTTGTCACTAACATGCCTACAGCTCAGCCCAGTTTAGACATTCCTTCACTGAGACTCTTTGAAGGTGATTCTACATTGTATCAAGCTAACAATTAAAACTAGCCCTCACAGCCCCTAAATTAGAGTCTTTGTAGTGACAACTATTTTGATTACACTGAGATATTGAACTGTATGAGTGGAGAAAGTTATTAGCTCACTGCAAGCACACAGCATTCACTGCTCTCTGTTTCCAGTTACTGGTGTGAGTCAGCCAGCTCCTTCAAACTTCAGCTGCTCTGACTTTACCACCACAGTGGACTGCAATCTCAAATTGTTCCTTTAAATAGCTTTTATCAGGGTATTTTGTCCCAGCAACTGGTAAACAAACTAAGATGGGGGGAGTAAAATGAAGCTAAATGATATTTATCAACAAGAAGAATTACCACCTTGTTATAAACTTTTGAAACTATCTGAGTTTTCCTGGATCTTTTTTAACCTTAAAAATTATAGCAAGGAATGGTGGCACATGCCTTTAGTCCCAGCACTCAGGAGGTAGAAGCGGGCTTATTTCTATGAATTCCAGGCCACCCAGGATTACATAGAGACCCCTATCTCAAACACAACATCAAAAACTAACAACAAAAAATATTTTATGTTTTACAGGGTAAAGGCACTTGTTACTATGATGACCCAAGTTTAAGCCTCAGGACCCACATGGCAGAATGGAAGAGGGACTCCACACCTACCTTCTGAACACCATCCCAAATATATGATTAAAAAATTATCTTAAGCCGGGCGGTGGTGGCGCACGCCTTTAATCCCAGCACTTGGGAGGCAGAGGCAGGCGGATCTTTGTGAGTTCGAGGTCAGCCTGGTCTACAAAGCGAGTCCAGGAGAGCCAGAGATATTCAGAGAAACCCTGTCTCGAAAAACCAAAAAAAAAAAAAAATTATCTTAAAATTATGTATGTTGTGAGTACATACTTGTAATCCAAGAATTCATGTAGTGATCAAGACTACTGTCATATATTTGGGACCAGCCTGGGTAGCACAGTAAAATCTTGTTTCAATAACCAAATATAAGGGGAAAAAAGTTCTGAACATACAGAAGCGTTTGTAGATAAAAGTATCCAGAACTTGCACAAAATAAATTTCAATAGGTAAGTTATGTTTAAATGAGGTATAGAACAGAAAACTAGTCATATGCTAAAAACCAATTAGAAACTGGATCCATGGTATCTAGAAGTTACATTACACTAATCCAGTGGTTCTTAACCTTCCTGATGCTGTGACCCTTTTAATACAGTTCATGTTGTAGTGAACCCCAACCATGAAACTATTTCATTGCTACTTCATAGCTAATTTTGCTACTGTTATGAATTATAATGTAAATATCTGATATGCAGGATATCTGATATGTGACCCCCAAAGGGGTCCATGACCCACTGGTGGAGAGCCACTGCAATTAACCTCTTTAAAGTACATATTTGAAAATTTCCATAGGAGTTATATTTATACAGCTTAACAATTTCATAGATAATATTTAAAGTCACTTACCATTGGTTAGCCAGTTGGAGCAAAGCTGCTATGACATCATGTTATAGAGAATTTATTTACAATTAGTTTCTTTTTCCTTTTCATTGTTTCCCTTTTTGTTTTTGTTTTTTGAGACGGGTTTTTTGTTTTTTTGGTTTTTTTTTTCTCTGTGTAACCCTTGTTGTCCTGGAACTTGCTCTGCAGACCAGGTTGGCCTCAGCCTCCCAAGTGCAGGAATTAATGGCAGGCACTACCATACCTGGCCTTAAAATTAGTTTCTTAAGATGAATCACTAGGTTTTGAAAGTCTGATGTGTGTTGACACCTATTCTCTCCAGTAATTTATAAGTGCTCAGTTGGGCTGGGGGATAGCTCAGGGGAAAAGCAATTGACTGGCAAATGCAAGGCCCTAGGTTAGACCATTAGCACCTCAAGAACAAAACAAAAAATAAATTTTAAGTTAAGTTCACTAGGCATTTTTGGCAAAGGAAAACATGAATGGGACAGAACATAAGGCATACTTAAATTTCTTAGCAGCTACTGATCCTTTGCTTGTAGGGTTGTTCAGGTTGATATTCAGAACACTTTGTACAACATTCAGGGTTTTCTTTTTCTCTTCAGCAAACTCATCTTCATTCTCTTTATCTTCATTTAACTCTGAGGAAAAAGAATAAATAGTGATCTTGTGACAAGCATTGCTAGAGAAATCTCAATCATCAAGTATGCATCCAAACATATTCAAAGTACACCAAATTATACATTTAACCTCAGATTTGCTAATCTCCCTCTCTCCAATACTTTGTGCCACAAAAACTTAGAAATCAAACAACTAGCAAATGAAACATCCCACTTCTATTTCCAACTGTGAAAATAAAATCTAGATTTAATGTCTTTGGTGGCAAGTCTAAAAATTTTAAAGACTAAAAAATATAACACAGCAAGATTTTAGAACCAAAGTGATTACAGACTGATATTTCTTAACATTCTAAAAATGTTATCTAGATTATGTGCTAAGTTTAAAAATGACAACCAGTGAAGCAATTTTAATGACTACTAGTGTGACATTTGCTTCAGTCTTTGACTCAGTAGTAAAACACTACAGAAAGAAGACCATGTTGTTACCCTTAACTGACAAAACAAATACTAGAGAACAAAGCTCAATAGCTACTTATGGGAAAAGCAGCATAACAATCTGCTGTCAAGACTCTTTCAGATTACTGCAGGAAACTGCCTACAACAGAAACTGGAATTCATCTGATTTAAGTTCTCTACAAAAACTCTGCAAAGTTTCAAAGGTTCAAAACATGACTGTATTCAACTGGACAAAGAAATGTTTTAAAACAAGACACAGAAGAGGTGCACATCAGATTTACTCAAGCAGCAGAGAAAAAGCTACACAAGGACTGAAGTTCTGTGCAGAGGGGCAGGGGGACTCACTCACTCAAGGTGGCCAAGTGAAGAGCACATCTTGTAGATACATTTGTACTCACTACTGTGAAAAATCTCACAGGAAATAGAATTAGGATACCTCTGATGACATTATTTATTACTCTTATGGACACCCAAATAATAATAACTAAAAGAGAATGGATTTAAAAACAAAAAAGCACTGGGCTGTTAAGATGTCTCAGAGGATGAAGGCGCTTGCCTCTGAGCCCAATAACTTGATTTTGGGCCCCAGAATACTCATGGTGGAAGGAGAGAACTAACAAACACCAGTAATTTGTCCCTCTGAATGCCACATGCAAAGCATGGTAAGTGTGATCACACATATACAAAATAAAAAATATGTGAAAAAACATAAGCATCTATCTGGGAGTGGTGGTGCACTGCTGTAATCTAAGCAGGAGTCTGAGACAGGAGGATCACAAGTTTGATGCCAGCCTGGGCTATTACATAGCGAGAACCCTGTTTCAAAGGAACAAAAGACAACAAATGAACTAGCATCCTAACACAAACCAACCAATCCTAAAATAAGCACCCAGTACACCAGAGGAAGACAAAGACTCTTCTTATTAAATGTAAATTAGTCATCTTCAATGATTTCTAATTTAGGCATAATACTAAAAATATATATAAACTGAAGAATTACTAAGTACACATCTGACTATAAACTCAATTCAATTATCTTAGAGTAAGTTTCTTACTGAGTTAAGTGAAGGAGAGTCACAAACTTCTTACATACCTAGCTTTGACAGCAGGACTGTTGAGACAATGAGATAATTAATTACCTTTGTGTTCCTCTTCACTGTCACTCTCTAAAAATCTAGAATCCATGCGGAATCTCTCATCACTTCCAAAATGAGACTGCAAATCCATGAGCTACATGGAAAAAACATTGTCACAATAAGCACATTTTAAAAAAGTCTCTAGGTGTACCTCCTCACACCCTGAAATTCGTATTAACATCTGCATAACTGTACTGCCTGTGAACCAGTAAGAAGTGAGAGAGAATTCACTCCCACAGTAAATACTCCACATTAGAACTGTCCCCTCTCCTTAACTAGATATATAGGTTGCCTTCAAAATTTTGACATGCTGCAACTGTTTCTATTTTTAGTCTTCACTAACCTTTTGGCCAGCTCTGCCCTCAAACTGAGGTTTAATGTTGAACCTGGTGCTGTCTTCCTTGGAATCCGACTCCTCCTCATCACTGCTGTCAAACAACTTCCCAGATGCTTTACTCACAGACTCCTGTTACACAGATTAAAACAGTAATGTGTATTAACCGAGGCAGGCAACCAGCATTTTCTTCATAATGTACTCTTACCCTACATTTAAAAACCACCAACCCAGATGCATCTTTAGGAACAAGTATGTGGTGAGCCAAATGAAAATTCCCAACTCAGGGATAGTTAACTGGACTTTTGGATCATGAATCCACACACTCCCTATTGCCACTTGGATCTGAGGAATAATTATTACATACAAAAACACTCCCTACAATCTAGGATGAATACTGATGTGATTTTGTATATGACGTAACAAAAAGGTTCATGGGTGAGGAAAGCCACCAACACCTCTGAGATCTCAGGCAGGGTATGGTGTTGGCTTGGGAAACCCTGGTTCTGATCAAAGTCCCTAGGAGTTTATGCTGGGGGGGGGGGGGCATGTGAAAAAAACAGCAAACAGTTGTAGAACTCATGGAATGCAGCCCACCTTTAGCACAACCACGATGAGTGTGCCTTGGAGAGGCAAAGCCACAGGAATATGTGTCCTGAGGATGCCATGCTGGCTGTTAAGGAGTTTTGCTCTGCTTGTTGCCCTCATGGTCACCACTTCCGTCATAATCTTAAGAGTTATATGAAAACTCTAAAGGGGTTTCCAGCCCTTCATTGGGCAGTATCACTGGCTCTTATAACATTATTGATTGTGCTGGTCGTGGTGGCGCACGCCTTTAATCCCAGCACTCGGGAAGCGAGGCAGGCAGATCTCTGTGAGTTCGAGGCCAGCCTGGTCTACAAAGTGAGTCCAGGACAGCCAGGGTTACACAGAGAAACCCTGTATCGAAAAACAAAAAAACCCTCACAAAACAAACAAAACCATTATTGATTGATATTTTCCAAGTATTGCTACTGGAGCAGATTAATGATTCAACCACCAACCTTAGAAAGAATTTAGAGATGTACATTGTTAGTAAAGTTAGATTAAAATGTTTTTGTTAGTGGCTGTGATGTAGAAAACCTTGGGGACTAACTTAAAGTTTAGAAAGACACTTTTGACATCAGAGAACAAGAACAATGGCAGTCAGACTAGTACTAGCTGCCACACCTCTCTTGTTAAAGCTGAGCTGGTGATCAAGGTGATGATTAATTTCTTGTATGCATTTTACCCTCGGCTTCATGATATGATTTAATAAAAAACTGTTAATGAGTGGGTGTGCACCCTGAGGATTTAAAGTAGAAATGGCTGATTTTTATGTATAAATGTTCAGATTTGTGATTCTCTTAAGATTTTTTTATTAGATTGTTTTTTAAGATTAATAATGCCAGGTGGTGGTGGCACATGCCTTTAATCCCAGCACTCGGGAGGCAGAGGCAGGCAGACCTCTGTGAGTTTCAGGCCAGCCTGGTCTACAAAGTGAGTCCAGGACAGCCAGGGCTACACAGAGAAACCCTGTCTCGAAAAACCAAAAAAAAAAAAAAAAAAAAAAAAGATCAATAATAAGATGATTGATCCTTTCTTTGTACCTGCAAATTGCACCCTGCCAATAAGAGAAACTGGCTGAAAAAAACACCTTGCTTCCTTATACTTTGTTAATCTATAAGAAGTTGTTTAGATATTAATGTATGTAGGTTACTGGGAATAATTTGCTTGTAATACGTAAACATGCTGCTTTGTTTTTTTTAACATATATTCACTATTATCATTCACTTGAAGAAAAATAGAATGTAACCACATTGTAATTTTCATATTGCTTGAAAGATATGCAACTTGGATATATAAACTTAGAGGAAAAAATAAAGTATGCATGCCTGCTTTACACAGCACCACATCCCCTCTTTGGATTGCTGAGTACACTGTTGGAGCTAATCCAACATTATGCAGAAGTCAGAGTTGTGTGGAGCTCTTATTACAACAGACTTTATAGCTCAATGTGATATACACTCTGTAGTACCACATGGACACAGAAGTTTTCAAAGTTTTAAGGCAGCCTGGACTACACAACATACCTGTCTCTAAAAGAAAACAAGACAGGGGGAATTTGCAAAATAGATTAATGTTTAGAAGACTTTACTTTCACCAGCTCCTTTCCTGGACAGTTTTGCCCATGAGTGGTTTTCTCTTCCGTTTCACTTTCATTATCAGAAGCAAAGACAATGTGTGTCTTTTTGTCCTCAAGATGACCATCCTAGTGAAACACAAGGAGAATTTCATGAAGCTGATTGCATACCCATGTCCACATTCATCATCATCTTCTCCCATCATCTAACTTTCTTTTCTTTATTCAGAGAATGCTACCATCATCTGCTATTTTTCCAAGACAGAACCACAGGCCTCCTTTCTCTCTAAATCCAATAACAACCAAACTGTATTAATTTGACCTCACTATCTTTAAGAACCATCAGTGCCATGGTTGTGGTCCTTAGCCTCTGAAAGGTTCTCCTTGCTTCCATCTCTGACTCCATTACACACACACACACACACACACACACACACACACACACATATATTATGTCATGGCCTAAAGGATCTCTAAAACAGAGGCTGCCCAAATTTATCTGTAAAGATTCAGAGTAAACATCTTAGACACTGCAGGCCACAGATAGTCTTTGTTGTGTATTAAAAACTAGTTGGGATGGATGCTCTGTGTATTGTAATGTGCTAATTCCTGTTCCAAAGTGTACACAGTTAATCTTCAACGCCTTGATTATAATTCTTCAGTTTTCCACAGCTTGAGGAATAAAATCCCTCCCTCTTCAGTTTCTGCATAACCCTTCCTCTCTAATCACTGCTGCTTCATTTCTTACCAGTCTATAAATACTAGTGTCACTGAAAAAATTTTACTTTTAGACAAATGGCTCCCTTTTGCAGTAAGATCTTTCTTCTTCCTTGTTGCTTTTCCAAATCAGTGTAATTCGTTCTAGTCCCTTTACATTACTCACTATGGGTTAAGGAAACCTAACTGGTGTGGTGTTCTAAGAGACTGTGATTGCTTGCTTGCCACACAGTGCACCCATAGCTGCATGAGTATCAGTGTTTAACCATTATTCTATGGATCTAGCACTTAAAAGTAGACTTCACTGCTGCATAAATGAACAAAGGCTCATTACAGTGTCATCAAGGTTTACATTACTCTTGCTGTAATCACTAAACAAATTGCAGTTCCTTAATGAGGTGATGAATTTTAGATAACTTTAAAATATTTTCAATTTAATTTTGTAACCTTTAAGTATAGACTAAATAGCACAACAGGTGATATAAACTTTTACCTTAAGGACAAAAAATTATTACTAAGAAGTAAATGCAAAGAGGACAATGAGCTCTTTGGGGACACATCTTCCTTCATGGAAAGGAAAATGTGGACCTTGAGAATATTGTTAATCCATAGAATGAAAATGCACTTACCAAATTTGCCAATGCATCATGCACCAGTTTCTTTTGCACTTCTCTGGCTTTCTGCCGCACTGCCAAGGCTGCCAATCGCTTCTGGTTGTCTTCAGCATGTTTATCCTTAGCATTCATACACGATGTATTACTAACAGAAAATGAGAAACCAGCTGTGTTTTTCTGAGGGTCTTCTCTGGGAGACACTTTTGGTGGTTTCTCACGGAATGTGAGGTCACTTAAGTCAGTCTCCTCTTTCTCCAAAGCTTTTCTACTTTCAGGTCGATGGCAAGTGTCTCTGTCAGAGTCTATTTTGTGACTCTTTACACAAGGACTTGGGGACTTTTTAGATTTTAATGGCAACGGACATGAGAGAGGATTTTTAGTTCCCTTCTCAAAAATGGGAGAGGACATTACTTTATGGTCTTGGCTGTCAAAAGCATACTGTCTTTTTGGAGGCTGAATGTGGTTTGGGCTGTTGATGGTGATCGTTGCAGATTGGCATGAGGTCAGTTTGCTTGAAGAGCCATTAGCACACTGGGATCCATTTTCTATAAAAATCCTATTGGGATCTTCGTGTTTCAAGGAACTCTGATGTTCACTGACAGTACTAAAGGCAACAGTCTCTTTCAAAGTTTTGTCCAATGACTCCTTTGCATAGAGACAGCCTATTCCCTTGAAGGCCTGGAATTTTGGCTTTAAAGCATTTTCCTCTGGTTTTTGTCTGCTGTAAGTGTTCTCTTCTTCTAAAAGGGAGGCCACAATCTCCTCAGGATGAATGCACTGTCGGGCACTATCATCAGAAGTCTTGGGACTCTTGGAGGTTGTGTTAAATTGGCAGTGACTGGTATTTTGTGGGCCATCATTCTCAATAATATCTTTTCCTGGAATCTTCTGATGACTGCCAGCCAACTGCTCCAAATCAGCCAAGGTGAGACTCACACGGGGACAGTTCTTCATCAGGGCTTTATATTCTTCATCTTCCCCAGACTCTTCACTGCCACTGACATCTGAGTCAGGTGGGAATTTAGGATTCAGAAGCATTACTCCATGACACAGGGCTGATTCCTTGTTGATTTTAGTTTTTTGTACTTTAATACAATCATTACAAGGCTTTATATTTTTAAAAGAACTTTTCTTGCTTATAGGATTTTCTGGTTGTGAAGATTCTGTACTGGTTTTGACCTTACCAATACTTGTTTTCATTGCAATAATTTCATCTGTACTGCTTGAGTCATAGTCACAGTTATTTCCTAAACTGGTTGAAGAATGAAGTTTGTGAATATTTGACTTGAAATCATCCCTTACAACTTCAAAAGAATCATTTTCAGATTCATTTACTGAGGAATGCCTAGTTTTCTGTAAGTTTTCCTCTTTTGCAATCATCATTTTTAACTCATCTTCTGAGTCAATGTCATCATCAGACATGCTACTTTTATTCCAGATAATTTCCACGTCAGTAGTATGAAAAACGACACATTTAGTTTTCTGAGTACCAGAACTGAACTCAAGGAGTGATTCAGAAGGAGTAATGGTACTAGCAGCTGTCCTGTGCGCAGCCACAGGCTGTGCTGATTTGTTACTCTCCATCACCTCATTAGTCCTTAGATTAATATCAGAAACCGTGGACTCCACGGGATCCTTGCTTTTCTGTACTTTCTTGATCTTTTGGGAAGGGAAATGAAAGTCTGAAAACTCTCCTCGACGTTTCTTACTCATAGGGTCATTGCCTCCTTCCAATTCCCAAGTGAGGTCAGTTATGGGAATGGTTTCTGTTGAATTCTCCGCTATCTTTTTTAGGTTGTGGCAGTATTTTGATGGGTCATATTTCATAATGTTACTTACTCAGTCAAGGAGAAAGCTAAAGCACCAAGGGTTAGGAAAGCCTACCAATCTGGGGAAACAGGAAAACTGTATAATCTTGACTACCCTCATCTGCCTTCAGCTTCCCATCCAACTAAATGGTGATTCACATGGAAAGCTTCAGGGTCTATGAAACTAAACTATAACATATCCAAACTAAACTCAAGCACCACCACTATCAGCTGAGAGAAAGGACATGGATGTTAAATATTACAGCAAACTCTGATGTATACATGCCCTTTGCACAGAGGCCCAAGATGCCAGCTTTTCAAGGTCTCAGATAACTGACCTCATGGAACAGACATCAAATTTGCTCACCTTGGATTCCATACTATTTCTCCATATACTATTTCTTGCTTATCAGTCTATTTTATCTAGTATCTTCTTTTTAGAACTATTATTCTATCAGTTCCTCCTAAGTCTTCTTTAACAATGATCCCTTATTTTCTTTTTTTTTTTTGAGATAGGGATTTTCTGTGTAGCCTTGGATGTCCAGGAGCTTACTTTGTAGAGCATGCTGGCCTCACACAGATCCACTTGCCTCTGCCTCCCAAGTGCTGGGATCAAAGGTGTATGCCACCACGCCCGGCTTACAATAAGATTTATAATATACATTAGCAAATGAAACTGCTTCCTTGACAATCATAAAACTTCATGCACCAATTATTCTCAAAGTGCCTTATACATGTAAATAAATTAGAGCTTACCTTGTAGAGAAAGAAGTAACAACATGCTGAAACAATTAAAAACATATTGATAGAGGCAATGAAATCCTAAAAATAGTCTGCCATCACCCTGGGAAATAATAATTACTGTAAAATGCTGACCAAAGGATATTTTATGTTTATGTCGATTCTTAAGGTGAAGAACAGGTAAGACTCTTCCAAATTTACTCACAACCCAATTCTAAAAGACAAAAAAAGGAGGACTTGTGAGTGTCATAAATATAAACAAAATAATAACATATAAATGTTAATTTTTTGAAAGTTGAACTCACAATGGGCTACTATTACCGTGCTTAGATTTTGAGAATAAGAGGTCTCAAACAGCAAAAGTGTGATGAAACAAACAAAAAAAAAAGAAAATTCCAACTATATCATGGACAGTATTTTACACACATACACACAGCTATTTAAAATGCAGCTATGGTATGGGATGTAGCCCAGTTGCTAGCTTGTCTGCCTAACATGCATGAAGCCCTGAGTTCAATCCTCAGCACCTCAAGAACTGCATATAGTTGGAACATGCTTATAATCCCAGCACTCAGGAAGTAGAGTCAAGAGGATCAGAAGTTCAAGATCATCCCCAATTAAGTATCAAGTCTGAAGACAGCTTGGGAAGAAAGGGAGGAAGGGAGGAAAGGGGGAAGGGAGGAAGGGAAGAAGGGACAGAGGGAAGAAAGAGGGAAGAAGGGAAGAGAGAGGGAGGGAGCATACAAGCAGTCATCGTGATGGCATGTAAGACCTGTAACCATCAAGCCAGCCAAAATCCCAGTGTGGATGGGGTAGGGGTTCAAGAAGTCCCAGCCCTAGCTGTGGAGCTATTGGCAAGTCCCAGCCCTAGCTGTGGAGCTATTGGCAACTGATGGCTCCTGGGAGAGAAGAATTAAGTTTTCTTCCAGGAAGTGGCCACTGAAAGTCTCTAGTAGATGGTGCTAAACCTATGCACATACAGGTAAGTAAGTACTAAGTGGATTCAGTGGGTTTAAAAAACAACACATTAGGGCGGTGGTGGCGCACGCCTTTAATCCCAGCACTTGGGAGGTAGAGGCAGGCGGATCTTTGCGAGTTCGAGGCCAGCCTGGTCTACAAATTGAGTCCAGGACAGCCAGGGCTATACAGAGAAACCCTGTCTCGAAAAGCCAAAAAAAAAAAAAAAAGAAAAAAAAAAAACAACACATTAAGTTGGGAGGAAAAGTAGTGGTGGGAATGAGAGAAATTGGAAAGGAAAGAATAAGAAATGGATTTGATCAAAATAATACATATATGCATGTATGAAATCCTAAAACAACAGTAACGATAAAACACAAATAGTTCTGAAACAAGTAAAAAAACAACAACAACAACAAAAAAGTCTTGGGACCTGCCTGTCCATCTTACCACCTATGTCCTTAGGGAGAGTCTCCACCTGATTTGGATTTCTCTCCCTATAAACTGGTAGGGAAGTTGTACTAATTAAATACTTATAAATGCATGTTGAAAATGAAAAACAAATAAGCAAAACCCCCAAACTATATGCTAACTTCTCAAAAGTTGAAAAAGGTTCAGCTTTGGCTGTCACACCTACAAACATGAGATCTCAGGAGACATGGTTGGTACAATCTTCTGAAGGGGACTCACTTTATGTCCTGGTACCTCTGTTCCAGGCACAGCTTTCATATGGAAATCTATTCCTCCCATATTTTCCAAGAAGGTGGCACTGCCAGTAGTTGATTTTTCTTTCTTTACTTTTGCTTCTTCTCTTTCTTGGGCTAATCTGAATTGAAGAGCAAGTAAAAAAAAAAAATCAGCCATGAAAATGTTTATGGGTGCCATTCAGTAAGTGAACACCAAAAGATCTTTACAATATTAAAAGACAAAATAAAATAAAATATTTCTCTTGTTTTTCAAGTCAGGATTTCTGTGTAACCCTGGCCCATCCTGGGCTACTCTCTCTGTAGACCAGACTGGCCTCAAACTCACAGAGATCTGCCTCCCTCTGCCTCCTCACTGCTGGGATTAAAGAAAGGCATGTATGCCACCACTGTCCAGCTAACATTATTTTCTAAACACAAGAAAATTTTCATTCGAGAATGACTGGAAAATATTGAAAGTGAAGCAAACCAATTTATTTCTTTAATCCCACATTTTGTTAACACTTGTTTACATCAGCTTCCATTTTATTCACAAACACAATACAATCTCGATATTATTCCTCCCACTCCTGTGCTCAGCTACAGAAGGTGCCTCAGCTATCTTCATGGCAGATGAGACTACATACAAACCATAAGTTCCACTGATAAACTCTTTTTTTTAATGTCCACCCGGTATAAAATCCATGTATATACTAAACAATCTATCATGACTATATATACAACCCTTTCTTAAATGTTTCCCATTTTGAAAATTCCCAAATGAGTCTAATCTTTTCCCTCTGAAAAATTAGCTTTATGACTACAAAAGCTCTAATGGTTGTTATACAATCTTGCTATAAAATTACATGCAGAATTATTCTTGTCTCTGAGAATGGCCCCATAGGCTCATATATTTGAACACCTGGTACCCAGCTGGTGAACTGTTTGTGAAGTTAGGAGGCATGGCCTTGTTGAAGGAAGTGTGTCACTTTTGAGGTTTCAAAGCCCAAGCCATCCCAGGTAGCTGTCTCTCTGTCTCATGCTTCTGAATCAGATGTAAGCTTTCAGCTCCTACTCCAGCACTATGCTTGCCTGCCAGTTGCCATGCCTGGTCATAGACTCTAACCCTCTGGAACCATGAGCTCCCAAATCAAATGCTTTGTCATGGGAACAGAATAATAACTAAGACAGACTCTCATATGTATATACCTTCTTTCTTTCTTCATATGACACTGAATTTAATGGTGTAAATCAACATATGTAATTCAGTATCATCTGTAATAACATATCCCTAAGATTCAGTAAACTCTACCTTTTGACATAAACCCTGGAAAAACATATTCATATGTACAAGACATCCTCACAGATTATCTACAGATAGCAAGAGGTAGAAATGTCCGTCAGTGTAAAGAGACTGTGGTAACAGTCATTTCTGAAAAGATGCAGATAGTTGTTACAAAATAGGGAAAGCCTAAGAAGATTGTATTAGAAAAGAAAAATAAGACACGTACATATATTATAATATGCACATGTAAAAGCACTAAACTCTTTCCGTACAGCTTGGAAAAGAATTGAGAAAGATTTCAACTCTACTTGCAAGGTAAGAACTTGCTAATGTCCTGCTTTCACTTCTATTGCTGTGATAAAATATCCCATATAAAATGCAACCTAGGGGAGAAATGGTTTGTTTGAGGTCACAGCTCTGGGACGATTATAGTCCAATGCAGAGTAGTCAAGGAAGGAAGCTGAAGTAACTAGTCATATCCACAGTAAACAACGGAAAGAGTCCTCAACTACCTCCCTACAATCTAAGGCTCCAAATGGCACCATCCACTTTCAGGCTCAGACTTTCCAGATCAATGAAGGAAATCAGACAATCTGCCACAAACAACCTACAAACCAACCCGATGTAGATAATGTCACATTAAAATTCTCGTCCCAGGTTATTATAGGTTACATCAGGTTGAGAAACTAATGACAACTAGTAATATCTTACTCAACAATTTCAATTAATTAGGTAAACATAAAAGCAATTACACTATATAGAAGTGGGTTTACATACATGTGAGGCAAGTCTTACCTGTGCAAAAAGCTTTCTTTTGCTAGCTGAATTTGTAGTGTTCCACCTTTCCATTTTGTTTTGTTTAAAATAGACATACCTATAAGATAAAGAATTGCCAAAGTTCATTGTAATGCAAAACTGTATTTCAGCATTTTTTTCTAAATACTCAGTACTAGGAAAATAGGCTTATTTGTCATCTACACTGTAAAAGGAAAAGTGAGCCATAGAGAAGAGAACCTAGGCTCCTGTTTTTTTTTTTTAAGATTTATTTTATTTATTTTATGCATATGTGTGCTCTATCTGCATGTACACCTGCATTCCAGAAGAGGGCACCAGATCACATTGTGGATGGTTGTGAGCCACCATGTGGTTGCTGGGAATTGAACTCAGGACCTTTGGAAGAGCACTAGGCAGTGCTCTTAACCGCTGAGCCATCTCTCCAGCCCCTAGGCTCCTGTCTTATTCTGACCAGTTAGCAGGTTTCCCACCACTTTAAAAAAAAAAAGACTTGGGGGCGGCGGAAGATGGCGGCGAACTGCACGGACGCATTTTGAATGTGGGAGAGAAGAGCCATAGAGAACACAGAGTTGTGGGACACTGTGCAAAAACCGGAGGGTCTGGCCCCTCCGGGAACACGCACAGCTCCCAAGGGACTGTTAAAAGTCCCAGGGCAAGGCTTTCCCCCATCTCTCGCAGACAGGGAAGCCACTAAATCCGGGATTCGGGAACTCCCATTTGGAGAGGCGACTGGTAAGATCGATCCCAACACACAGCAGGCAAACTCAAAGGCGACATGGCGATCGCCCACTAGCCAACTGGGCTTCCCATACCTCAGGAAGACCTTATAACTATTTAGGAAATTTTGCATAATAGTTGAAGTCTTGTGGTTTTTTTTTGTTTGTTTGTTTGTTTGAGACGTAGAAAAAGGGCGCTCAGCGGGATATCCGCAGCCGCTTGAGCGGGAGTGGAAGGTGGGCGGGCAGAGCAGTTGGGGAGGGAAGCAGACGCTGGCGGGAGGGGCCAAAGCTCCGCCCAACCACGGCAAACCAGCTAGGGAAGGAGGCCGGCTCTGACGCCGGGAGGAGCCGAAGCTCCGCCCACCCACGGCAAAGCAGCTAGGACGGGAGGCCGGCTCTGACGCCTGGAGGAGCCGAAGCTCCGCCCACCCACGGCAAAGCAGCTAGGGAAGGAGGCCGGCTCTGACGC
>CAJQZJ010004381.1:7321915-7387688 GCA_907164525.1 Lophiomys imhausi
CGCCCACCCACGGCAAAGCAGCTAGGGAAGGAGGCCGGCTCTGACGCTGGGAGGAGCCGAAGCTCCGCCCACCCACGGCAAAGCAGCTAAGACGGGAGGCCTGTTCAGAAGGCAGGAGGGACCGAACGAAGCTCTGCCCACCCAAGGCGGAGCAGATAGGGAGGGAAGCGGCCAGGCCTGTGGCGGAGAAGCCTAGTGGGTAACCAGAAGCCAGGGGACCATAGCTGTATTTGGGTAAACCCAGACACATTAGGTGTGGAGACAGGCCCTGTCAGCCTCCCTGACGACAAACAAAGCCCACAAAATCTCTGCCAGAGCAAACAGGTCTATACCATTAGAACCATTGAAGGCTGATCACTCAGTGTGCAAAATAGAGAAGTCTGAACTGGGAGCAGTGTAACAATCCCGGACTATTACTCACTACCTGGGAATAGGCTGCACCAGCTCACAACGATTCAGGCTATTAAAACCACATTGACCCTGAGATCGCCCTGTAAGCAAGGACAGATAGCCAAGCAATTCGACTGTGGATCCAAACACAGAAAACAACAAGAACAGACAGCTAAACACACACACATGGCCAAAGGTCCAAAAAAAAATAGAAATCAAGGAAATATGACTCCAACAAAGCAGAATTATCCTAGCTCATCCAATTCGGATGACCTCACACCAACAGAAACACATGAAAACGTTGACAATTCTGCATTATGGAAAGTGATAGGGTCCCTGCAAGAAGAACTTAAATCTATGAAGGAATTCAAAGAAGCCACAATTTTACAAGCCAAAACAATGAACAATACCATTAAGGAGCTCCAAGCCAAGGTGACAGAGCTTGAACAGGAAAAAGACAAAGCAATGAAAGATTTTCAGACAAA
The DNA here is from genome assembly GCA_907164525.1 of Lophiomys imhausi. Classification (NCBI taxonomy): domain Eukaryota; kingdom Metazoa; phylum Chordata; class Mammalia; order Rodentia; family Muridae; genus Lophiomys; species Lophiomys imhausi. The sequence continues at coordinate 7,322,791 of CAJQZJ010004381.1, forward strand.
AACAAGTAAGCTGGAGAAGGAAATGTACAAAACGAACAATACCATACAAGACATGAAAATAGAAATAGAAACAATAAAGAAAACACAGTCAGAGTTAAAAGAGGAAGTGGAGAACCAAGGGAAGAGAACAGGAACTACGGATGCGAGTACCAACAATAGGATGCAAGATATGGAAGACAGAATCTCAGGCATGGAAGATTTGATGGAAGAAATCAGTACAACATCCAAAGAAAACGAGAAGGCTAAAAAATCTCTCACCCACAACATCCAAGAAATCAAGGACTCAATGAAAAGACGGAACCTAAGAATCATAGGCATAGAGGAAAGAGAAGACTCCCGACTCCAAGGTCCAGGAAATATCTTCAACAAAGTCATAGAAGAAAACTTCCCAAACCTGAAAAAAGAGATGCCAATAAAAATCCTAGAGGCTTACAGAACACCGAACAGATTAGATCAGAAAAGAAACTCCTCTCGCCACATAATAATTGAAACACCCAATGTACAGAACAAAGAAAGGATATTAAGAGCTGTAAGAGAAAAAGGCCAAGTCACACACAATGGCAGACCCATCAGAATTACACCTGACTACTCCTCAGAAACTTTAAAAGCTAGAAGGGCCTGGACAGATATACTACAAGTCCTGAGAGATCATAGGTGCCCAGCCAGACTACTATATCCAGCAAAACTCTCTATCAACATAGATGGAGAAAACAAGATATTCCATGACAAAATCAAATTTAAACAATATCTCCCCACAAACCCAGCCCTACAGAAAATCCTAGAAGGAAAATTCCATCCCAGAGAAGAAAACTTCACCCAAGAAAACAAAGGGAATAGAAAACCCCTCAGCAACTAAACCAAAAGAGACACAGGACCATCACCTATACCAAACTAATGGGAAACAACAACCCCAGGTCACTAATATCCATCAACATCAATGGTCTCAACTCCCCAATAAAAAGACACAGATTTACAGAGTGGATCCGCAAGCAAGATCCGTCCCTTTGCTGCATACAAGAAACACATCTCACTACCAGAGATAGTCACTACGTCAGAGTAAAGGGCTGGGAAAAGGTTTTCCAAGCAAATGGACCCAGGAAGCAAGCTGGAGTAGCCATCCTAATATCAAACAAAACAGACTTCCAACTGAAGTTAATGAAAAAAGACAAAGAAGGGCATTATATACTCATTAAAGGGAATATTCATCAAGAGGAAATCTCAATACTGAACATCTATGCCCCAAATACAAAGGCACCTACTTTTGTAAAAGAAACACTTCTAAAACTTAAATCGCACATCGATAACACATTAGTAGTGGGAGACTTCAAAAAAAAAAAAGACTTATTTTAATTTCATGCGTGCGTGTGTGTGTGTGTGAATGTTAGCATGTTCATTTGTGTGTGGGTACCCATGGAGGCCAAAGAGGAATCAGATGCCCTGGAACTGGAGTTATAGGTCACTATGAGCCACCCATGTGGGTGTTAGGAACTAAACTTGGGTCCTCCCAACAGCAAGTATTGAGTCATGCCTCAGCTCCAGCTGAAAGGTTTCTTATGAACTCTATTTCTCAGTCATTGAAGACTAACAGAGAAAACAATGTATAAGCTGTAAAGCAAACCTTATGTGCAACTTCTTTATAGACTCATTTTAGGAACTTCTGTTAAGTAACTATTCACTATTTTGTTATTTTCAACACAGCAAATACACAATTAAATATTTTCAGGGTGATTGAAACACATTTTGGTATCTTATAGCATTTCAAACATTCCCTCAATTTAGTTTTCACTGCAAAGCAGGAACACACATTAGCTAGTGACTGCACTATGTTTCAATTGTTGTGCCCTAGTAGTTGACTTTTCTAATAACTATTGTCAGCTTCATTAATGTAACAACTAACAAAATTTTCCATGCAGTAGGTATTTTACTGTAAAATGTACTATTTAATTTGATCCTTACAGTAAAATTATTAGGTAAGAAACTGGATCTTTTCATTTACTGGGCTTATATACTCCCACACAAAAACAAAAAAATCTTTTTGAAAATGGAATTATATACACTGATTTTTTTTTTCCACAATGGCACATTCCTTTTACTTGTTTTTTCAGTGCCTTTTTCTCTTTTGGCTTCCAAGACACTAGAATATATTAACTGCATCAACAGAGTGATAAATGATCTCCTCATTTTAATCATTGAAAGCTAATATTTATCCTTATCTCTACTAATCTTATAATAAGAATATCATAGTTTCAAAGATATGGTCTGACAAGGCCATATTCTAATGTCCTTTCATATCAGGTCTTTTTTTAAAAGATTTTATTTATTATGTTTACAAAGTTCTGTCTGTAGGTATACAAATCCTTTAATAACAAAGGATTAGCTGCCCAAAAAAACAAATAGACGCAGGAAAGGTGTGGCTTAATGATAAGTGGATAAATGTAATTGGCAATTTCTCTGAAAGTTTGGTCCTTTGTTCAAATTATTTGAAAATAGTTTCTGAGCATGTGATACTAGGTCTTCTGGCACAAACAGAATGATCTGAAACCCGAGATGTAGGGACCCAGAATTCTTTTGATCATGGTTGTCCATCTACATAACTCATAAGAAACTACCAGGCTTAGATATAGAACCTGTCATTTCAAGTTACTTAACCTCACTGACAATTAAAATAGAAAATACATGATGATCTTACATTTTTTCAGGTCTGCTTCTGTTATTTTGATGTTAATATATGCAAAGACTTTCTGTGAATTTCCTAAAAAAAATAAAACAAAATAAGCTGATTTAAATGCTAATCCAGAAAACAATGTAAATCTCAACAGCTTTCTCTTTTCTTTTTTTAATTTATTTTGAGACAGGGTCTCTCTATTTATATAGAACTGGTTGTCCTGTACTATGTAGACCAGGCTGGCCTTGAACACACAGATATCTGCCTGCCTCAGCCTCCTGAGTGCTGGATCAAAGGTGTGCACCACCTAGCTCAGACTTACAAAGCTTTCCAAGTTTAAAAAGTGAGTTCATAGATATTTATTCTTTGAAAGAAAATATCTATCCACACCATATGTAGCCACACCAGACTACATTTGTATAAATATGATCAAAGTATTTCAAAATTAAATGAGTAAGAAAAAAAAGCCCTCAAGTAATTAGTTAGGACACCTCCTAAGCATATGTTAGTGAGTGATCAGTTTAGACATCTTGGTTGTATATTAGTGACATTCTACTTACCAAGATGTTAGAATGTTCACTCCTAAAATTGAAAGTAAAGATGTTTTGGAAATTCAAATGTTTTATCATTTTTATGGTTTCAAAATTGATTTTCATAAGCAAGACTTGCAGGACACCATCCATCATTTCTAATGTTTAACACTAATATTCAGCCCTGGAGTTGCTTTCTCTTTATATACCTAAGCTGTCTCACTTTAACTACTCAGTGAATGGTTAGATTTACCTTGGTCATCTTTCCGGGTGATGATCTCCACATCAGAGACTTCTCCAAATCTGCTAAACTGATTTTGCAGGTCTGTCTCAGAAATGCTCTGTCCAAGTCCACCCACAAAGAGGCGCTTCATTTCTCTGTTGGCTTTCATGAATGTTGGGCATTTATCTGGAAAAGTAATTTTGTGCAGAAAACACTTTACTAGTTTTTCACAAATGTAATACAACTTTTTCCCCTGAAACTCCTGTCAAGTTGGTCTTATGGAACGTCTCATAATTCGCATTGTTTCTAGGTTTGATCACTGGAAATTTTACAAAGGCCCTACATCCGCATTGTCAGTCAGCGTTCTTTGGGGAACTGCACATTAGTGTAGCACACTCACACACCAATCCCTGATGTTTTCTCTGCAAACCACAGCTATTGTATCTTACCCTTTTCATTTTCCTATTCACAGTACTGCCCCCCCCCCTTTACTTTGTACGTTCATTTTTACTTTAACAGATACTGACAAAAATAGTATGCTAAAGGATAAAAACATTTCTCTCTCCTGGAGCTCCATAACCGTAACAAATATAAACAAAGTCTGCAATTACAATAGTATGGCCTAATACAAGTGTCTCCAAAGCGCTGTTCAGGCACAAAGAGGGCAACTAAAGTTATACCTAAAATATTTTTTCCCAGTGTGTGCCTGTATTGTACAACGCAGATTTTGTGAATCTCATTGTTGAGAGCGTGCAGGGGAGGTTACGACATTTCCTAATGACACTTAGAAAAACAGCAGTGGGGAAGCAAGGACATTAACTAAGTCTAATTTCAGAAACCGGAATTGTTATCGTTATACTACCAAGGTTGCTGGAAAAGTTTTCCAGCGGTCCCTCCATCTCGTTTAGCTCTCAGCAGCTGCTCAGCTCTCACGCAAACCTTCCTCAAAAGCTGGCTGACCCCTTCCAAGCGAAATCACGAAACGGCGGTAGGAGCCCAAAGCAAAGACCTTCAGTCCGGGAGAGAACTACAGTTTAGTACTTCTTGGCAGCCTCCGCCCCATCCTTCCAACCCCCGCTTCATCCTCCGCGAAGCCCGAATGAAGGAGAGGAGAGCCTGGGCCCAAGAGCCCCTCACGCCTCGCACGGAAACACACTCCTCAAGACGCTGCCCCTCAGCGCAGTGTCGCCTCCAACGTCTAATAACGCGTGCCAGAAGGCGCATTTTTCTTTTCCTTCCTACAGAATTTCCATCCCACTCTCCTAAGGTTCCGTTTTCACGCAGTGCCCAAAGGCTCTTTATTTCGTCTGTCTTCGCTTTAACGTTCTGCTACCTTCTCTTCCACTTTGCAAAACTGCCGAAGGAAAATACAAAAATCCCGTGTTTCCCACAGAAAAGACATGCCCCCGCGTGATTCCTCACTTCCGGGCCTAGTAGGCGGAAGTGAGGGAAGCGGAACAAAAATAAAGAGACCCCTTTCGCGTGCTTTCCAGAACCGCCCCTTCAGTGACGTAACGGTTCGGGTAGCCCACAGGAAGTTAGAAGTGGGGGGGGGGGCGGCCGTTGGAGCTTGACGTTCGATTTGGAACGAACCAACTCCAAGAAGTGTCGGGAGCGTCTACACACCAGACGCGGCGTTCAGAGCGACGTGAGGATCTGGAATGTTGTTTGAGGCGGCGTGCGTGGACGCGAGTGCCCAAGCAGCCTCTCCCCCGCCTGCTCTTGAATGGTCCGCGCCGGGAGCGCGCGCTGCTTGAATCGCCCCGCGAGGGCGGCGCCCAGAGGGCAGCTGTGTGCCGAGGCTTCGGCTGCGGGGCAGTGCGCGCGCTGCCATGGATCCCGACACCCGCGAACTGCGCGCCTTGGAGGCGGAGGTCGCGGCGCTGCAGTGGGAGTGCAGAATGCTGCAAAAGCCCGAGGAGAAGACGTCCGGAGCCCGGTACGTGACTCCCGCCCAGCCCTCTGCCCACTCCCCTAGCACCCGGCGGACGTACCCCACCTCCTCACACTTCCGGGCCCCCTACGGGGCTTATAGCTTGATTAAAATCCGCAGAAAATAGTTCTCTTTTTCTTTCTTTCTCTTTTCCTTTTTTTCTTTTTTTGCTTTTTGGGGTTTTTTGTTTGTTTGTCTTTCGAACAGGGTTTCTCTGCCTTCTTTGTAGACTAGGCTGGCCTCGAACTCACAGAGATCCACCTGCCTCCGCCTCCCGAGTGCTGGGATTAAGGGCGTGAGCCACCACCGCCGAGCTGTAATTTAGTATCTGAAACATGAAAACAAACTACCTTAATTTTATTAGGTGTAATTTGGTAATGGTGCCGAGAATGAGATTTTTCTGTGCTGAAACGATCCGTAGGAGTGCAGGGAAACGTGGAGAAGTCCTAAAGAAAATCAAATAAGAGAAAGTTGTAACTGATGAAGGAAAGAGGGAAATGTGTGTGCACTGGCCTGTGTATGCTCCTCCACAAGCGAGAGTGTGAGACACTTGCTACTGACTTAGGTGTGACCCACATATTGGAAGCATTAGGATTTCCTGAGAGTTGGTGTGACTGCTGGGCTGATTCCATCCCCATTTACCGAATTAGAATCTGTAGTTTATCAAGACAGCCTGCCCCTATGCCCTTTGTATGCACACTTAAAAATTTCAGCACTATGTCATACCATGTGGAAATTTTTCTTTTCTTTTTTTTTTTTTTTTTTTTTTTTTTGGTTTTTCAAAACAGGGTTTCTCTGTATAGCTCTGGCTATCCTGGAACTCACTCTGTAGACTAGGCTGGCCTTGAACTCACAAAGAACTGCCATGTGGGTGCTGAAATTTGAACCCGGGTCCTTTGGAAGAGCAGTCAGTACTCTTAACCACTGAACCATCTCCAGCCATGAAAAATAGTTTCTTTACTCACCACAAGATGTCAATATAAGCCCAGAATGAAATATGTAATCTGGGACTCTTTGGTAATGATGTTGAAATTGAAAGTTAGAAGAGTCCAGATTAGGGAAGACATTAAATGTCAATACAAAATGTGTGGATTTAATGTGAAAATTTTCTCACTGTGGTGAAGGAAGATTGAGACATATGAATCAAGCTATTTTTTTAAAGAAATTATTATTGCATGTGGACTGTGTGTGAGTGAGGGCATGTGTGTGCTGTAGCATGTATATGGAGGTCAGAGAATAAAACAGACACTTTCAAGTGTCAGCTCTCTCCTTCCAGTGGGAATAAAACTCCAGGGTCAGGCTTTTACCTGCAGAGCAATTGATCCTCTAAGATACTTTTAAAATAATCTTAATGGTTGATTGGATTGGCAGTCAGAATTGGAACTAAGTTGTTTAGTTATATCCATGTGTTTACACTCTGATGCCAAAATTGCTTGCCTTCAAATCTTACCTTTGCTATTGGCTAAGTGATCTTGATTTGGTAACCTACACACACACACACACACACACACACACGAGAGAGAGAGAGAGAGAGAGAGAGAGAGAGAGAGAGAGAGAGAGAGAGAGAGTAGAGAGAAAGAACTTTAAATCTGGGTTTCACAGATGAGAGAAAACTAGTATTTGTCTTTTTGACTTATTTAATATAATTTCCCGTTGAATCTATTTTCCTGAATTTCTGAAATTTTCTCTCTTGGAGTAGAGTCTATTTTTTTCTTACCATGACACTTCATCAAGTCTTACAGAGGCAACTTATAGTCTATCATTGTACTTAGAAGTACTTAAGTTCAGGCTGGAGAGATGGCTCAGCAGTTAAGAGCACTGTCTGTTCTTCCAGAGGTCTGGAGTTCAATTCCCAGCAACCACATGGTGGCTCACAACCATCTATACTGGAATCTGATGCTCTCTTCTGGCATGTAGGGGTACATGCAGATTGAGCTCTCATATATGTAAAATAAATAAATATTAAAAAAAAAGAAGTCCTTACGCTCAACAAGCCTCAGAATGCCTCTGTTTGCAGATTGAGCTCTCATATATGTAAAATAAATAAATATTAAAAAAAAAGAAGTCCTTACGCTCAACAAGCCTCAGAATGCCTCTGTTTGGACTGCATATATATCTGCATACAACATGTGTACCTGGTGCCCACTGGAGGCCAGAACAGAGGGTTGGACCCCCTGGAACTGGAGTTACAGACTATTGTAAGTCATCATGTGGGTACTGGAAGTCAAAACTGGGTTCTCTGGTACTAGGAATGGATTCTAAAGGAAAATTAGTGGGTAAGACACTTACTAGTTGTCAAGTTACTATTTCTGATATTTGCTTTTCAGGAAATCATTTCAAAAAATTTCCCAGTCAGATTCTAAGGGATGGGAATCCTTGAAAGACCTAAGAAGTCAGCTTGGACATTTAAAATCTGAACTCTCATTTCTGAGTAAACTTACTGGTATCAATATAAGAAACTATTCTAAGACCGAGGACATTGCAAACACTGAAGTGACAGAAAAAGGTAAGCATTATTTTTTAACCTGATTGTGGTTTTTTTAAATTTATTATGAGTATGTGTTGAAGTGGGGTCTGTTCTTCTCTATGTAATTGTGGCAAAGTCTCTCTTCCAGTTTCTATATTACATAGTCTAGGCTAGCTGGCCCTACAGCTCTCAGTCCCCTTCATCTCCCAATCTCCTTGAAGATCTCTCCCTCCTCTATCCCCCCATGTATATTCCAAGGAGCTAATGTCGGCCCTACTGCTTACAAGGCAAAAACTCTACCAACTGATCCATCCCATAGCCATATCCTTATCTTTTACTTAAAAAAAAAAAGTCTGTTGAAATTTAAAAAGTACTGAAATTAAAGTACTTTTTGTGTGTATGAATTTGCTGTCAATTCATCCTATTTAGTAAATGGCTCAATCTGAAGCAAATTACTCTCAGAGGTGATTTTCACTAAAAGAAGCTTTTCATCATACAGTATCTTCTATTTCTTTTAATAATTTTAAACATGAATGATAATTATTAAATGACTATGTCACATGCTTGTTTCTACATTACACAATGGCATACATAATACATGTATTAAATGAGATGTGGTACGAATGCATTATAGAGAATAAGTATTCAAAGGAAAGAGGCTAGGAGAAAATGTTAGAATTTTTTGGTAAAACAAATGTCTTTGTGTTGTGGCATGTATTTTTTTTTTCTCTTGTGCTCCTATGTATTCCCAATTTTCTAGAAAAATAAGCTTTATTACTACAACAATAAAAAAAGTGGGTAGGAAGGTGGGACCAGGAGTGGAAGGAGGGAGTGAACTATGATTGAGATGTAACTTGAAGAAATGAATAAATGTAAAAAAAAAATTTAGTCTATTCAAACTTTAAAAGTACTCAAGTCAAACTTTATTATATTATGTATATTTACTTATTTATTTTTATTTTATGAGACAGGGTTTCTCTGTGTATCCCTGGCTGTCCTGGACTCTCTTCGTAGACCAGGCTGACCTCAAAATCACAGAGATCCATCTGCCTCAGCCTCCTGAGTGCTGGGATTAAAGGCATGCATCTTTAATCTTGTTTATTATGTATATTTATACGCAACATATATATTGTATGTATACTTTCATAATGAAAAAATAAAACTTAGTTTCAAGTCACAGTATGTATATGGGCTTCAGTGTCTTTCCTGCAAAATAAAGTGATCTATGTTATTTCTATGATTCTATTCAAGATTCATCTTTGCCACATTTTTGGCCATCTTATTACTTATGTGGAAATTTGAGGGGTAAGAAAGCTAAACACATAGGTTCAATTTATTGTTTTTAAGAATGTCTTGAAACAACTTGGTACTACCGTATGAGACCAGCCCCTAAGGCCATGAAACCAAAGTAAAAGAGGCAGGGAGATCTAGAATTGCAGAGTAAAGTTTATAGATGTCTGGTTCTGGGTATTGGTAAATGTTAACTGAATATTTAAAATGTGAGTTAGAGCCGGGCATGGTGGCATATGCCTTTAGTCCCAGTACTCGGGAGGCAGAGGCAGTCAGATCTCTGTGAGTTCAAGGCCAGCCTGATCTACAAAGTGAGTCCAGGACAGTCAAGGATACACAGAGAAACCCTGTCTCGAAAAACCTAAAAAAAATTAAAAATAAAAAACAGTGAGTTAGAAAGATGGGTATATGAATGGGTTAGGACAAAATTAGCTTCTTCCTGGCTAGAATATACCTTCTTTGTTTTGATAGTAGAGTCAGATGTGTATCAGGAGCCAGGAGCCATAAGTACCATATATGATTATAATGGTCTTGAGGATGTTAGGAAACCATAGGAAAAATCAGCTAGTATTACTCTGGTATGAATGTGGTGATTACAGTAATATTAAGATAAACCCATAAAAACAATGAGATAATATTGAAAAAAAATTCAAGCACATAGGCAAGATGGATGGCTCAGTAAATAAGGCACTAATACTCAGCTTAATAATGACCAGAGTTCACTCCCTGGAACTCTCATAGAGGAAGAAGAGAATTGATCCCTTAAGTTGTCTTTTGTCCTCCACATGCATCACACACATATACAAATAAATATTTTAAAAATTAAAATAGGGCTGGAGAGATGGCTCAGCAGTTAAGAGTAGCAACTGCTCTTCCATAGGGCATGGGTTCAAATCCCAGCACCCAGGTAGCTGTTCAAAACTGTAATGGCCAGGTATGGTGGTATATGCCTTTAATCCCAGCACTGGGGAGGCAGAGGCAGGCAGATCTCTGTGAGTTCAAGGCCAGCCCGGTCTACAGAGTGAGTTCCAGGGTAGTCAGTGAGTGCTACATCGAGAAATCCTGTCTTGAAAAACCTTAAAAAATTTTTTCTTTTAAATAAAGGCCAGGAATGATGGTATATGCCTTTCATCCTAGTATTCTGGAGGCAGAGGTAGGCAGATCTTTGTGAGTTTGAGGCCAACTTGGTCTACATAGTGAATGTCAGGACAGCAAAGACAATATAGAGATGTCTGTTTGTTTGGGTTTTTTTTTTTGGGGGGGGTGGTTTTTGGGTTGTTTTGTTTTTTTGAGACAGGGTTTCTCTTCATAGCCCTGGCTGTCCTGTACTCACTTTGTACACCAGGCAGACTTTGAATGCAGAGATCCACCTGCCTCTGCCTCTCGAGTGCTAGGATTAAAGACCTATGCCACCACATCCAGCAAACCTCCAGATTTTTTAAAGCAATTACTAATGTGTACTTTCATACAACTACTCATAAGTAGATACTCACTTAAATAAGCATTTGAAGAGAACTATTCTTTTAAATAAAATATTTGGTTTTCTAATTAACAGATACAAAGAAAGTTCTACAGAGACACAGACTATCAGGAAATTGCAACATGGTTACATTTCAACTGGAATTTCAGGTCCTGGAAATTGAGGTAATGAGATTGTGATGATAATAGATTTATTTTCCTATGAGAAGCAGTTCCCATACTAGCCACTACAGTAGTTGAGATGAGAAGGAGTTCATAAGCCAGGGTTCCTCTGTAGCACATTTGTGTCTCAACTATATATGATGAAATTGGTGCTGAGCCATGTGTGCTTTGCTCTAGGGCAGGGAGGAGATGGCTTTAGGGTCCTGATGGAAGTCTTGGAGGTTGTGGAAGCAGTGTGGCATGCCTCCACCGTTTAGCTGATAGGCAAGCTATTATCTTTTAATTGTTAATCTTTTATTACTGCTATGTAACATATTTCTCAAACATTTATCATGTCAAAACAACATGAAATATTACCTTCTAACTTCTGCGTGTCAGGAATGTGGGAGCAGCCCAGTTGCGTGTCCTTGCATAGGGTCTCTCTTGGAACCACAGCCATGTTGAAAGACTCTTGAGGTAGGAAGGACCTACAGGTTGTTCTGGACTGCTAAACACAAGGAGGACATGTCTTTGGCTTAGACATTCTTTAAGAATAATGAAGCAGACAGAATGTTCACATATATCCCTACTGGCTAGAATAGAACAGGTGAAACAGCCAGAGGCTGCCTCTGAAAAGATTTCAGTCTAGTCATAATTTTGAGAACCAACCTCGCCTGGCACATGCTTTGATAGCAGTCAACCAGTTGGTTTTGCCCATCTGGGTTTACAAGAAATTTGTACAAAGTATGGAGCCAGGAAGGATAGAAAGACTGTCTTGGTCTCAGATAGTCAGATGGATGAAGCGGAGAAAAGCAGTTGTCATTTCAAGTTCTGTAGACAAACTGCACTCAAGCACTTAGTCTCAGGTTCCAGGATTCCTTATCCTAGTCAGTATCCTCAGCTGTGAAACAAGTCCTAAATTGTGACTTTTTGTATGGCATAGAAGTCAGTGACTGAGTCAGTACCCTGTGTCATTAACATGTCAGAGAGGCATATAAAAATCCAAGAATGAGGTTCTAGTATCTAGACTTTGAGCTTTTGCTCTTTACTGTCAATGTCACTTTCTGTCACTGGCCTGGGGCAGGCTAAGGATGGGCTGTGGAATATCTAGTTCTCATCTGATGGCAGAGCTCTCAACATTCACTCACTTCAGTATCACCCTTCAGTATTACCAGTGTGACCAAAAAAATGCTGTGTGGCATTCCAAATGCCTTTTGAACCTAATAGATTTGTTGATTCAGAAATACAATTCTCACGTCAAAGGAGATTCAGCAAAATGGGGAGATCTCCTTTATAGGCCTCAGATGCTATCTTGGTGACATTCTTAGTTGTTGGGTTGGTGGAAGCTAGTGCTCTGTTAAAAGCACTAAGGTTTTGTGTGTTAACCACAGAATGTTGGGTCCAATACAAAGAATTGCTATTTAGGGGACTAAAGATAGCCCAAGACAAATTTAATATGGCTCTGAACTTGAAACATTCCAAACTCTCTAAATCACTGAAGGCTCTTAATCAGTTAATCAGTCTTGCAGAAGGTTTCATCTTGAAGGCGTGGCTTCTTTCTGGGAACGTTGACTCACACAATAGTTAACATGTCAGGGTGTAATTGGTGAGTGATCTTATGTAAGTTATGCTGTTCCCAAATGGGTACCAACCCTTACAGCTATATAGGGTAACTGCACAACCATAAAGATCTCTGTCACTGGACTGGAGCATGACCCAAATTGATAGTGTCATTCAGATTGGACAGCCTGTTTTAAGCCCCATGTTTTACTTTCTGTGACCTAGGAACTCTTAGGGTTTTTCCTATTGTAAATAATTAATATAGTCTGACCAACTGAATTTTTCTTGTTGTTGGCCAATGTGATCCTCAGCTTAGATTGGTGCTATCCCATCTGTTCTCCTGTATGGTGGTATCCATTTATGGGCTCAGACTATAACCCGTGGCAACTTGGTGGTATTGTAAGCCAGGTCAGCTTCTTCTCTTAGGGCTTCTGTCATCTAGAACTGTAGTCTGGGAATTTGACTCTAGGATCCTGTTGTCCTTAGGGCCTTGTAGGCATTTTCTGCTATAGGTGGTCATGTCTTTCACAGTTATTTCATGGTTTATCTGAAGAGAGGTTTTATACTTGGAAGGCTGCTCCACAGATCCAGTTGAACACAGACTATTATTCTGTGTTTGATTTGTGCAAGGAGTTAAGTGAAGCTGTGCTTTTCAGAATGTGTTGTGCCCAAACACTGGTATGTCCTCATTAGTGGGACTGGCCTAAGATGACTCAAACCACAATATTTTAACTTCACTTTAAGTTACTTACTTTTGTCACCATAGGCCAGTGAAAATTTAGGACAAGAAAGCAAAAGGCACAACTAATGGTTTCTGCCTTATGTACTTTAGGGATGCAGAAAAATATGAGAGAAACTGTTGACGTTCTTTGAAAGACTGAATACTGCAGTTGCATCTCCAAAGAGATGTCTGTTCACATTTAAAATTATGCAGGCATTTGATGACTACTTGGTTTTGCTAACAATGTGCTGCAGAAAAGTGTGCTTTCCCTGGCTCTGTTGAAAGCACTCATTTTCTCTCTGAGCCTTTTAAATTTTATGTCTTAAAGAATCACTGGCAAATAAGATGTTGGAAAGAAGTGCAGACAGCTGTGGAATTAAATTTAATATCCTTAGGGATCAGTTATAGGAGTTGTCAATAGTTATTGGTTGGAAAGAAAGAAGACAAAGGCTCTTTTTATTTTTCTTTGTTACTTAGAATTCTGATAAAATGGAAGTGGCTTTTTTTTTTTTTTTTTTTTTTTTTTTTGGTTTTTCGAGACAGGGTTTCTCTGTGTATCAGCTCTGGCTGTCCTGGACTCACTTTGTAGACCAGGCTGGCCTCAAACTCACAATGATCCACCTGCCTCTGCCTCCCAAGCGCTGGGATTAAAGGTGTGCACTACCACACCAGGCTTCGAAGTGGCTTAAAAAAAAAAATTCTTATAGCCAGGCATGGTGGCACACACCTTTAATCCTAGCACTTCGGAGGCAGTGGCAGATGGATCTCTGTGAATTGAGGCCAGCCTGGTCTATAGAGTGAGTTCCAGGACAGCAAGTCTTACTTTAGTGGAGTTTTTGTGTGTGTGTATGTGTGTATAGAGTAGGTAAGATCTTGCTATGAACTTTGTTCAGCTTGGCCTTGAACTCATCTTCCATCTGCTTCAGCCTCATGAGTACTTAGATTCTAGTCATGTGCTGCCACACTCACTGTGTAGGTACTACATATCTTTCTTTTATAGAATTACTAGGTGAGAGACTAAAGAAATGGCTCAGCAGTTAAGAACACTTGTTGCTCTTGCAGAGGAGGTGGGTTCAGTTCCTGACACCACATGATGACTTGCAACTATCTGAAACTACAATTCCAAAGAATCGATGCCTTTTTCTGACTTCTGAGGGTACCAGACAAGCACATGGTATACATATATACTTTCAGGCAAAACATTCATACACTTAAATCTTTAAAAAACTAGAATTTTTTCTTCCCTAAAATCAAGCATTCCACTAGAGGGAGGCATTTAGCTGTCAGAAAATGAAAAAATTTAATTTTTAAATTTAATGCATTACAGTCTGATAAATACTTTTGCATAGTAACTATTAATTCAGTTTTGAACCAAAGTGCCCATCCTAATTAGGGTTACTGTTGCTGTGATGAAACACCATGACCAAAGCAGGTTGGGAGGAAAGGGTTTATTTTCCTTGCATTTCCACATCACTGTTCATCATTGAAGAAAGTCAGCACAGGAACTCAAATAGCAGGGTCCTGAAGGCAGGAGCTGATGCAGAGGCCATGGAGGATGCTGCTTACTGGCTTGTTTTGCATGGTTTGCTCAGCCTGCTTTCTTATTTAGAAACCAGGACCACCACCAGCCCATGGATAGCACCACTCACAGTAGTCTGGGCCCTCCCACATCAATCACTAATTAAGGAAATTGCCTACAGCCTGATCTTATGGAGGCTTTTTCCTAATTGAGTTTCCCTTCTCTCAGATGACCTTAGCTTCTGTCAAGTTGACATAAAACTAGCCAGCACAATGCCCTTAAGTTCTATTAGTGGGATGTGAGAAACAAAGATAGGGAAATCTAGGTAAAGAGTATGAGTTGAGCCGGGTGTGGTGCGTACGCCTTTAATCCCAGCACTTGGGGGGCAGAGGCAGTCGGATCTCTGTGAGTTCGAATCCAGCCTGGTCTACAAAGCGAGTCCAGGACAGCCAGGGCTGTTACACAGAGAAACCCTGTCTCGAAAAACAGAAAAAAAAAGTATGAGTCATTGCTTCTGTTGATGCAGTTCTTGTCAAACTGTTTGGAACATAGAATTCATTTCCTCCAGTTGACTGCCTAGTGTTGTCAGCACTGTAGTGTTTTGTGAAGAGTTTTAAGGCCATCAGAAGAAATGTACACATAGTACCAGCCTTCCACAGTCCTTGCAGTCAGATAGGTAAGAGTTTGTAGGATGCTAAAATGTGTTTACGTAACTTTCCATACAAAAATACCAAAAAGTAGCCACTTTTTTTTTTTTAATGGAGAAAATATAATTTCATTATCACAGGCTTCAAAGGTAATCTGCTTACTTGAATATTTGAATGAAAACATTGAAATCCTAATGTATTGTGTGTTATGATAGTGCACATTTGGGGGGGGGGGTCGAGTTTCGAGACAGGATTTCTCTGTATAACAGCTCTGGCTGTCCTGGACTTGCTTTGTAGACCAGGCTGGCCTCGAACTCACAGAGATCCGCCTGCCTCTGCCTCCCAGGTGCTGGGATTAAAGGCGTGCGCCACCACCGCCCGGCTGATAGTGTAGATTTTTGAAAGCAAGGGATAGAACCCAGATAGGCTTGACCCAGGGACTCAGTCACCTGACTACTAATCAACAGTCTCCAAAAGTCAACCTGAGACAGTGTCTTAAGTTCCTTATCTCATGTCAATGATAAAGTTGCAGACAAAGGAGGAGTAACCAAAGTCAAAGATTTATTAAGGAAAAATGAGACTTTATGGAAAAGTTAAGAAACTCCTCCAAATGTAAAGTGTCCTGAGGTAGGAGGAAAGTTCTTAGCTGTGTATCTTGCATCTTCCTCTAGGACTTATGCCAACCTGGACAAAGACTGAGATAGGTTCTGTTGCAGTTTGTTCATTCTCTAGGCTGAGCAGGTAGAGAGCCAACAGACTCAGCAATGCCTCCCTGGCCCAGCTGTAGATAATCTCACATGCTGTTTGCCAAATTATGGTGTGATCACTGGTCAAAGCCTATTTCTGTTTAGTTTTAAGGTTTTTTATTAGCTGCCAACCTTATTAGATCTGGTGGCTACCACTAACTTTGGCTAGTATTGCAAGTTGCTGACCCTGTGGTTGTTGCTGGTCTCTAACTTTGTCTTGTGTCATGCTGGCTGTTGATTGATTTGTGTGGGGTTTTTTTTTTTTTTAATGTTTATTACTTCAAGTTACATCTCCATCACAGTCCCCTCCATCCACCCCTCTTAGCTCCACCCTCTCCCCCTTCTCCCAGAACTCATAATTCTTTTTTTAATAATTAGGCCAGAATTATGAAAATTATAAGGTATAACATACATTCCCAATGTCCAGTCCATACATATTTGGCAACTGATATTAGTATTCTGTTATCTATCTCCATGAGTTTAAAGTTTTATACCTAACTCATTTTCCATCCTTTCTTGCATTACCAACTTAAAACCATCTTCTTAGACCTAGAACATCCTTTTAATTCCTAAACAACTTAAAATTTAACTGTGAGACTATAACTTTCTAGTCTTCAACCACATCAGAGACCTGAGAAGGATAAATATATCTGAGTAAACAGGAAGTGCTAAGCCAGCAGCTTCCAAAACTAAGAAATGACAGACAACTGGCTGCCTGAACAGTCCTCAATTTCTGTCCATACATTGGAGTGATTTGTGTTCTTTTTGTACCCATGCTTATTGCAATGCACACTGCAGCCTTGTCGTACTCCACACACTTTCCTATCTAGGTCTGTGCAGCCAATGAGTGTGGCCACAAAGCAGGGTAGTGTGGAGCCAAGTGCACCCCTAGAGGAGCTGCCTGGTACTATACAAGTACCATCATCCTTTCCAGTACTTTTTCAAGATAGGCCTAATGAAGGTTAGTCAAATCAGGAGTTAACATGGTGTCCAGTAGACATGTTGGATTTAAAGAGATTTAAGGAGTCTATTGTGTGTTATGGAAGCAAATGTTAAGTAACTAGGCTATGCAAAATAGAGTTATTCCCCAAGATTGGAAAGGACTGGTGTCAGCTATGCTAGAAGGTAGTCAGCAATGGTTATCATGGTGGAGATTTGAAGCCATAAAAATAGAACAACAGATTATAATATAGCAAGGGGGATAAATATCCTAAAAGACCAAATGCTTGGTGAGGGATGTTATGCTGACATAAGGGAACAAATTCACTTGGATCATGTCATAATAGAACAATGTTGTGTTACAACTGTAAGAGCTTAGGATATGGTTGCTGAGGCTGGGTAAAGATCTACTTCATATACTAAAGTAGTACAAGGTCCTGAGGAAACCTTCTCAGACTTTTTAGGAAAGTTGACTTCAGCTGTGGATAGAACTGTATCAAACCCTGATGTCAGACAGGAATTTATAAATACCTTGGCATTTGAAAATGCAAATGCTGAATGTCAAAGAGTAATATAATAATTAGACCATTGAATGCTTAAGCAGCCTCAATAGATGAGTGGATAAGAGAAACAACTGAAATTAGTTCTCAAGAGAATCAGGCCAACATTATAGGGCAACTAATTGCTAGGGTCTTACCTGGTACTTTAATTGTGGTGAATTTGGTCATTTCCAAAGAAACTGTACAGCTAAAAACTTCAGAGCTCTAACTGGCTCCAGAGCTCAAAATGACAGGTGCCTTGACTCACCAGAATATGATCATAAAAGGGAATGAGTGGTTTCTGGCAACAATGGAATGTCAAGACTTCCGGGATTTTGTAGTCACTGTGGAAAAGGTAAACACTGGTCTTGGAATTGTAGATCCAAAAGGGATGTCAGAGGTAACCCCTTGCAGGGAAGCAAAGGGAGGGAAACAATCTCCAACAGTTGAATGTTATAAATTACTTATAAAGTTGGTAGGTGCCTTTCACCTGCTCAAACTTAGAGCAGGAATTTATTTTCAGAGCAAAAGACTGGGTGACAATAAAGACAAAGCATGTAGATCAGGTGATTTAGCCTAACAGACTACCGTAATCACCATTTTTTGTAATGAGAGTTAGATTTAGTGAATATCTAGGGGCTTCTGATACAGTCTGTTAAAGGGGGGCATGAAGATCAGCCTGGCATCTTCTGTGAGACCCTAGTTAAGGACGTGGGGGTGGAGCCTGAGAGTTCCCACACTAGAGATGATGGAGAGGCAAAAAGGCTTGTATCATTTGGTGGAGTAAATGCAGGCGGACTGAAAAGCGGATCTCAAATGCAGCTGGAAAAATATGGTCAGCTCTTATCCTTCAAGAGAACAGCTTTTACCCTGAGTCAGAAAGAAGCTGGGGAGCAGAGAACCCCTCAGCAAGGCAGCAAAAAGGCAAGAACTAAACCTCGTGGCACAGCACTTGCCCTGAGGAGTTCAGCTAGTTCACATGGCAGCCTGAATCAAACTGCAACTAGCTGATATTGGCTGAGCGGCTGATACAAACTGAACACATTGGCCTACAGGCAGCTGAGATGTCTAGAGAGAAGAAGGTCTCCAACCTCACTTAAAGTGAAACTGCCATATCAATGCAATAGCCAGTTACCCTAAAGAACCTACACCTGAGGTGTTCCTGCAGAAAGACTGTTCACCAAGTGCCCCAAAAGGACTTACGATTGAGGACCTGCCCCAGAGACTGTATCCTTCTAAGAGGTTAGGGTTAGTTGTTAGATAATAGGTGTTTATAGCTATTAGTAGGGTTAGTTGTTAGGTAATAAGCATTTATATTTGTTATAAGTGCCAATAGTTATTAATAAATGTATTTGCTATTAAAGTTTCCACTTCAATTTTTCTCAAAAATTTGCATGCAAATAAATTTCAAAAGGGCTAGCCAAAAATCACAAAGACTGGACAACAAAAATTACAGCTAGCTTTCCCTGGAATTGGCCAGTACACCTCCATTCTCAAGAGGTAAGATGGAAAGAACAGGGACATTTGGGAGGACTGGAAAGTGGTTAGAAAAAAAGTAAAATAAAGGTTGGATTAGGGATCTCTTTCTCTTTTTCTTTCTCTATAGTGGTTGAAATTTAAAGTTATTTTGTTTAAATCTTGCTTTAGTGTATTTTGATTGTCAAAAGATGTAAATACTTCTATATGATGTTGGTATAAATTTAAGGTTATTTTGTTTAACTCCTGTTTTAATGTATATGATAGAAATTTAAGGTTATTTTGCTTATATATTGTACATAATCAGTTCATTTATGTTGTACAGTTATTCTTATTGTAGATACATTATTAATGTTAGAGAAAACAAACTTTAACAAAAAGGGGCATATGTAGTAAATGTGTGGGGGCTTCTGAAGGACAGTCTCTTGAGGGACATGCTGATCAGTCTGGCATCTGTCATCGCATGTAGAGTCCTGGGCATAATTAGGGAGAGCCCGGGAACTGAAAAAAAGGGCTTTGGCTTGGCATTGCTTTCAGCTGCTGAACACTGCCTCTCTTTGAAAAACTCTAGCTGAAGATTGCGGTCTAGGTGGGTGAAACCTAGATCAAACTGAGGCAAGGTGAAACCTTGTTTTGGAGCTGCAAAAGCTGTGAGAGTAGCATCTATAAACTGGGGGTTCAATGGGGCATGCAGATGGAAGAGGCAGTGAACCCAGTTGTTGGGGTATGCCAACAACCAGCGCCACAACCATGAGAATGTCCTGTGGAAGGGCGTGGCAGCAGAGCACAAGAGGAAGAGAGTGCGCAAGGGACAGAAGTGCAAAGCGGACGTGTGCCAACTGCTGGTGCCGAGGAAAAGGCCGACTTCAAGCAGAGATGCACTAGCCAGCTCTTAGGTCACATCAGCTGAGGAGACAGAAAGCTGAGGCGGAGAAAAGGTCACAGAAAGTGGCTCTTGACACAAGCCAGCCTAAGAAGGCCAAGAAAAGTCCATGGAAGGCTGCTCCTGCCACAAGTAAGCTCTGGCTGGCACAAGAGGCACAGCATAGGAACTGCTCAAAGAAAATTTGTGAGAACTGGACCCTGAGGATAGCTGTGGCCTGCTGACGACATGAGCAGAGCAGCCTGGTGCTACATTGATCCATTGGCCCACAGTCACAGAGCAAATGACCAAGGCCTGAGGCACACATCCTCTAAGGCCGTGGTGAAGGGACTGTGAGAGGAGACCGCCTGGACAGAGCCCTGCCGAGGGGCGTGGCTGAGGAAGCCAGAGACCCGTTAGAGACCTCGGTGCCAGGTGGGTGTGTGCCAATTGCCCGTGGGGACGCCAAGGGCTAAGTCTTGCAGCACAGCATCTGCCCCGTGTAAGTTTGACAGTCTTGGCTGACTGAGAGGCCTTAACTCCAATCTGAAGTGAGGCTCGCATGGCAACACCAGATCCAGGAGACTGGAGTGACTCCTATTGCAGTATTCCTGCAGACAGACTGCTGACCAGTTGCCCTCAAAGGACCTGTGCTTGAGGATTGGTATCCTTTCAAAGGGTTAGGGATTGTTGGGTGGTTGGTGCTTATAATTATTAATAAATAGAGTTTAAAAGTTTCTACTATATACTATACTATATATACCTGAATCTAGAATCCTTTTCTTAAATATTTCTATTCATAGTTCTTAAATCATAATAGATCCTGAGACCTGTTGTTACAAGAACATGGTAGAAAAAATGACCTGCTGAGACTACAAAGAAGTTGAGGTCAGGGATGTTTCCCTTATTTATCAATTCAGGAGTGACATGATTAACTACCACTGGCAGGGCAGGGATGGAAAACAGTATCTTGAAGTCAACTTTACACTGGCTAAGTAGAATCTACAACCTTGTAAGAGATATGGGAATCAGGACACTAAATCCCAAACTAACCTGCCTATGTAAGTGGGTGAAAGGTCAAAATCAGAGAGTGAGAGAGAGAGAAAGTGCTTCTGAGAATTTTGTTTTCTTCTAGCCTTTCTATTTTTTCTTTCTTTTTAGAGATTATTTACTTATTTATGCCTTATGTGTATGTATACCATGTTTGTGCTTGGTGCCTGTGGAATCCGAGAAGAGCATTGGATCCCATGGAGCTGGCATTAAAGAGGCTGTGACTCCTCATGAGAGAACTAAAGGCAGGTTCTCTGCAAGAGCAGCACGTGCTGCTAACCACTCGAACTCCCTTTTTTTTTTTTTCCTTAAAATGAGTTTTTAAAATAAAGCTTCATTGAGATAAACCCTTTATTTCCTCCTCTTTTTTAAGCCATATGGAAGTACTAATCTTTTTTGTTTTCCCACTTTGAACATTTCATAGTAATGGAATCATGTAACATTTTGTTTCTTGTATCTGGTTTCTTATAATTTTTTCTTTTTCTTTTTCTTTCTTTTTTTTTTCAAGACAGGGTTTCTCTGCATAGCCCTGGCTGTTCTGGACTCACTTTGTAGACCAGACTGGCCTCAAACTCACAGAAATCCGCCTGCCTTTGCCTCCCAAGTGCTGGGATTAAAGGTGTGCACCACCATGCCCAGCTTCCAATTTTTAATTATGTTGTCATTTTAAAATTTGAGTTGTAATAATGTTTCTCTAGCATCACCAGGGGTGCTAACACACCCCTTTAATCCCAGCTGTGGGACCCGAGGCAGGTGGATCTTTGTGAGTTTGAGGCCAGCCTGGTCTATGTAGTGAGTTCCAGGACAGTTCCAGGGCATGCATCCCCACCACCCTGCTGATATTTCTAATTTTTATGTATCATATTTGCTAGTTTTTTCCATATTCTTTTGTTAGAAGATTTTTAAAAATTCATTCCTTGTAATATTTGTGGTGTCGATGTTCAATTTAAGTAAGGAATTTGGAAATCATTTTAGGTTTTAGTAAGTATTGAGTGTATGGCTCAATTTTATATTTTTGGTTGTGAGCCTAGCCTTTAACGGCTGAGCCATCTCTCCAGCCCTGGCTCAATTTTCTTAACAAATAGCCAATATCTTATCAATTCTTGTCAGTTTTCTATTTGCATATTTTAAAATATTTTTGTCTGGTTTTAAAGATAGTCTGCTTTTATACATAAACTTTTTATCTTTATTTTAGACTAAAGAGAAATTATCTTCTGTTATA
This sequence comes from Lophiomys imhausi, assembly GCA_907164525.1. Lineage (NCBI taxonomy): Eukaryota > Metazoa > Chordata > Mammalia > Rodentia > Muridae > Lophiomys > Lophiomys imhausi. Next base: position 7,344,800 of record CAJQZJ010004381.1, read on the forward strand.
ACTGACCTCAGCATAATAATGGAACCTACAGAATATTCAGAATTAAGTGAATTTGCATCTAGGTAAGCTGTTTTATAAATTTTTAAAAATAATTTATTTATTTTTATGTGCATTGGTGTTTTGCCTGTATATATATCTGTGTGAGGGCATCAGATCCCTTGAAACTGGAGTTAATAGATGTGGATGCTGGGAATTGAACCCAGGTCCTCTGAGATAGCAGCTAGTGCTCTTACCTGCTAAGCCATCTCTCCAGCCCCTGATTTACAAATTTATTGCTTCGTGGTTGATTTTTACTACACAGGTTTTAAATTTTTCTTTACAATTTTTTTGTTTTCTGTTCTTTTAAATATATATATTAGGTTTTTCTCTTTTTAAGTTTTATGTGTTGTGTGTGTTTTGCCTGGGTGTATATTTGTGTACCATGTGTGTGCAGTGTGTGATCAGAAAAGGTCACTGTATATGTATGCTGTTCACCTCTCAACTGGGTCTTTCAGTATGTTAATAATCATAACTTTCATTTTGAGACTGGGTCTCTGGATATGACTGTAGCTGGTTTTAATTTTCACTCTTTTGCCTTATTCTCTTTAGTAGCTAGGATTTCATGCCAAACCATAGATATATCAGAGCTCCTATTTAACAAATACCAATCTCTGAAACCATATATATATCAGCTCCTATTTAACAAATACCAACCATCTTTGAGTCATCTTTGAGTCCAGGCCTGCTGATTAGTTTACAATAGGTTATTTTTTCTTGAAATTTTGTCTCATAATTTTTGGTTGAATAGTAGACATTGCTTGTGAGAAAGCAAATATTGTTGAGTAACTCACGTCCAGCCTTTTATCGTGCTCTTCATGTAGCAGACTAACTTCGTGATAATCGACAGTTGAACTAGATTTGGGATTATTATTATTATCATTATTTTAAAGATATCTTTTCATTATCTTTAATTATGTGTATGTGTGTGAATATGAGTTCAGGAGGCCAAGAGCATCAGATGCCCTGTAGCTGGAATTACAGGCCCAGAATTTGGGTGCCTGGAACCAGATTTAAGACCTCTGCAAGTACTTGCTGTTTACTACTGAGACATCTCACTGCTCCAGGATTATTATTTTTTGGTGTGTTATGGGATGTGTCTGGCTGTGTCACTCTGTTACACAGGCTGCCCCGAAATGGTGACCATCTTGCCTTATCTTCCCAAATAGTTGAGATTGCAGATATGTGCCACAATTGATCATTGTTGTTGTAGGATCACAGGCCCAAAGAATGCCTTGTTCCTTCCATGGAACCAGAGGGTTTTCATTGCTGCTCCTTTTCAGAAGCATTTGCTCTTTGTCTTAGTGTCAGGAGTGATCTTAGGCCTGTTCCAGAGACAGATGGGTTGACCTTCTTCTCCCTTGGAAGCTATGGGGTTTTCTCCTTTCATTACTTTGCTGTCTCACTTTCAGGCACTTAACGTTTCTGATTCTGTCAAGATTTGAAGCTTCATGCCTGTACTCCAGTAGCAGCTGATATCTTTTTGCATGACTGTGTTATTGTGGTTCTATCTGGAGTTCCACCATGGCCAAGTCTTTCTGGTACAATGCTTTTGTGCTTATGGTTCATTTCTCTCAGGGATGGGCAAACTATCACATGTTTAGAAGAAATATCTTATTGAAAGACATTTATGGACATTGACATATTGTCTTTAGTTGACTTCTTGGTATACTGACAGAGTAGAGTAATTAGGATAGAAGTCATATATATAGGGTTCAATCCTGACACATTTCCTATTAGGCTCTTTGAGAAAAGGTTTGCTGACTTCTGCTGTAGGGTAAGTACCTAATAATAGAACTGGGCTGTATGGCAAGGGTATGTTTAATAGTTTAATGTTTAATAGTTCTGTGGAACTGTTTTCCCAAGTGATTTACTGTGTTGCATTTTCACTAGCAATGTGCAAGACTTCTAGTTGCCCACATCCTCTTCAATACTTGTTTATTTCTTCCTGATTTGGGGTGTGGATATTTTTTAAGACAGGTTCTCGCTAGCCCAAGTTGGTATTGAACTTGTGATTCTCTGGCTCCCTTCCAAATGTTGAGATTACAGGTGTATGCCACTGTGCCTGGTTCAACACTTGATAATTTTTCTTTCTTTTCTGTCTTTAAACTGTATTAGAAGTATGTTTGTTTTATTTCCCTGATTGTTGACTGTGTGTCTTTACTCGTTGCTGTCCATTTATCCTCTTTAAAAGTTCATTCTGGCCGGGTGGTGGTGGCGCACGCCTTTAATCCCAGCACTTGGGAGGCAGAGGCAGGCGGATCTTTGTGAGTTCGAGGCCAGCCTGGTCTACAAAGCGAGTCCAGGACAGCCAGAGATATTCAGAGAAACCCTGTCTCGAAAAACCAAAAAAAAAAAAGTTCATTCTGCTTTTTACATTATATGATTTAGTTGATCATTTTCTCACCATTCCTTTGAAAATTCTTCATGTTTTGAAAATAAGTACCTCTTCATACATGCGTTTTCCCAGGTGTGTACTTTGTACTTCCCATTTTGTACTTTGTCTTTTCATTTTCTCAATAGTATCTTTCAAAATTTTGATGAACAGCTGTTCTTTTTGTTTTTGAAGGAGTTATGCTATATGGGGCTATACCAGGGCTTGGGGACCAGTCTTTTTTTTTTTTTTTTTTTTTTTTTTCTTAAAGTTCCTTTTGTCCTGGCCTCAGTTTTTTACTTTATATCAGGACTTTTTTAAAAAAATAATTTACTATTTTTATTCTATGTACACTGATGTTTTGACTGCATGTATGTCTGTGTAAGAGTGTTAGATCCTCTGGAACAGGAATTACAGACAGTTGTGAGCAGACATGTGGGTGCTGGGAATTGAACCCAGGTCCTCTGGAAGAACACCCAGTTCTCTTAGCCACTGAACCATCTCTCCAACCCTCTGTCAGGAGTTTTTGTTTATTTTATTATTATTATTATTATTATTTTGGTTTTTCGAGACATTGTCTCTCTGTTTATCTCTGCTGGCCTCACTTTGTAGACCAGGCTGGCCTTGAACTCACAGAGATCCACCTACCTGTGCCTTCCAAGTGCTGGGATTAAAGATGTGTGCTACCACACTCGGCTCTGTCAGGAGTTTTTAAAGCCACTTGTGGTACAGGCATACAGATTGTTTATTCTTTGTCCAGAAGAAAAGACTTTCTATGGTCTACCCTCCACTGCAGTTGTAGCTTTAGGCACATGCAACTGTGTGGTGTGCCTCCCATTCTTCACCCCACACAGGTCTGTGATCTTATCTGCTGTTGTGGGTGGCATTAAATTCTCATTCCCTGACTTTTAAAGAATCTTTTAGGCTTCCTCCATTCTTCTGTGTGTCATCATCTTCTTCATTTTGGTTTTCTGACTACTTTAGATGAAATTGAATTTTTTTTTTTCAAACATTTTGTGAAAAAATCCATAACATCTGTTTTACATTTGCTACAGTTTGGACTTTCCTTAGGAAAAATAGACAAACTAACATCAATCTTGTAGTGGTAAGAGCCAACACACACACACACACACACACACACACACACACACACACACACACACACACACATACATACACTCTCTTTCTGCATGTAATTGAAAACTGTGCCTGTTATAGCAATAGTATCTTTATGAGTACAGAAGAACTGTGCTTTTAAGGTTCTTTTTAAAATTACACTGCTGTCATCGGGTTGGGGTGTGGTGTGTGTGTGTGTGTGTGTGTGTGTGTGTGTGTGTGTGTGTGTACACTGGTCATTTTAAGTTTGGGGGGTTTTGTTTGTTTGGTTTGGCTCACTCATCACATGCTGAAGGGGTTTAGTTTTTGCTTGCTTGGTTAGTGAAAAAATAGAAAATCTTGTTTCTTTGCTTATAAGCCATATTAAAGAAACTACTGTTTTTTATAGGTGTATATTCTTTGGAGAGTAATTTATTTACTTAAGAATCTTAAATTATTACAGTAGACAACAGACAAGTTTAAAAACTCAGTATCTAGTGTTACCTATAAGATACATGCTGTGCAGCTATGTATTATTTCAAGTGTTCTGTGACTTTTTGTGTGTGTGTTGCCTTTGTGTTTTGTTTTTCTTTTCTCCTTTCTTGCTTCCACTTGTTTTATATAATTTTCTTTCCTTTTTTGTGATTCTGGGATTGAACCCAGAATCTTGTGTGGTCTGCACATACCATCCCACTGAGTTGCAAACCTACCCTACCTAGCCTTCTTATCTTTTTATTATGCTAAAGTATTCATGATAAAAAATTACCACCCTAACCATAGTGAAGGGTTCAGTAGTACAAAACACATTCATAATATTATGCAACTATCACCAATATTCTTAAAAAATGAAACCCTATTTCCCATTTAATGAAACCCATTAAATTGATTAATTTTCTTAGTTAGGCATACTTGTGATTCCCAGCATTCAGGAAACCCAGGCTGAAGGATCACAAGTTCAAAGCCAACCTGGATTATACTAAGAGAATGTGTTTCAGAACAACAATAAAAACCAAACAGTCATGGCTGGAGAGATGGCTCAGCAATCAAGAGTGCATATTTGTAGAGGACTCAAGTTCAGTTCTGTCACTCACATGGATTAGCTCACAACTGCCTGTAACTACAGCTCTAGGGGCTCCCACACACTCTTCTATATTTGACAGGCACCTGTATTCCTACATGCTTATACCACACAGACACACACACATAATTAAAGACAAAATAATTTTTTAGAAACAGTTGAACAAATAAAACCCATATAATTTCCCTTCTACGTTTCCACCACACTGTCCACTGCCATTCTACTTTTTGTTTGATTCTTTTAACTACATTGAGTACCTCACAGAAGTGAAACTCATGAAGTATATGTCTTTTGGGGAGTTGGCTTTAGTTATCACAGACTTTTTTTAATTTAAATTGATTTTGACTGATAAATTGAAAACAAAAAATGCATAAGTATGCTGTTTTGATATATATGCGTTGTGTAATGTTTGAATCAAGTTAAATATCTCTTTCTCAGTTACATTTCTTTTGGGTAAAAAAAACATTAAAAATTCTTACAACTTTCTGATATGTATGGCACATTGTTATATGTAGTCACTTTTGCTATAATGTTAAGGTATATCCACAGTAGTGTTAGAAATTCCTTGTTTTAAGATAGAATTCTTGGGCTGGAGAGATGGCTCAGAGGTTAAGAACACTGGCTGTTCTTCCAAAGGTCCTGAGTTCAATTCTCAGCAACCACATGGTGGCTCACAACTACTGAGATGTGGTGTCCTCTTCTGGAGTATAGGCATACATGCAGGTAGAATACTATATACATAATAAATAAATAAATCTTTTTTTAAAAAAGAATTCTGTAAAATCACATTTTGCTCATTCATTCATCTGCCAGTGGACATATAGGTCATTACCACATTGTAATTATCATAGGAACATGAGTATGCAAGTATATATCTTTCAGACTGTTTTTCTATTCTGTAGGCATAAACCCAGAAATGAAATTGCTGGTGTACATGGTAATTCTACTTTTAATTTTTTTGAGAAAATGCTATTTTTTCCACAGTAATTACCTGCTGTTATGTATTATGTCTCTGTGCCCATTTAATATGGTTGACTATTGCATTGAGTTCCTTTATTTTCTGCTACTGACTGCTGTAAATATTATGAATGTCCTATTCCTGATTGTCTGGCTCCTGAAAAGCACAAATGAAAAATGGAGCATAAAAGGTCACTTAGGGGTGGGAGGGTGGGACTGGGAGGGGTGGAAAGAGGGCATTGTGATTGAGGTGTAACCTGAAGTAATAAATAAACATTAAAAAAAAAAAGATCACTTAGCTCATTCTATCTTATGGAAGTCCCTTCATCTGGGATAAGTAGAAAGAGGTCTAAAGACTTCCGGTCTTTTTTTATCTGCACCTCTGTGATCCGAAGCAGTATCAACTATCAGTGCACACAGATGGCATATACTGGGACTGGCATATACCCAGACTCCCACAGATAGCTACTGCTGTGCCAAGACATGAACTTGACTGATTGGCAGTGGCAACATATATTTTGCCAAATATTTATAATTATATAATTTATACTGGCAGATGCCATACAGGAGGAGCTACAGTGGACAAGTGAGCATCCTGGAGGTAGCCCACCATTTTGCATGGCTGCAATGGGTGTACCCTGGAGAGACATACCCCAAGGGACTTTGTCTCTGGATTGCTTCTTGCTGCTGAGGTCCTTCCCATGCTTGTCATTACTGTCATATATCTGGAATGGGGAGACCTTCATTGCCTATAGTCTGGTGTGATTGTGTCCTGAGTATTATCCCATTCTGTTGAACAAATTTACTGCAGATCAACCTGAAGATATACTTTCATGAAATAATGCTGTTTAGATATATTAATGATTTTATAATTCCTGATAATGATTTTATAGAGGCCTTGATTTGATTCAAATAATTTTAAGAAGTTAAGAAGTCAACATAGAGGGGCTGAAGAGATGGCTCAGTGGTTAAGAGCACTGTTTGCTTGCTCTTCCAGAGGTCAGGAGTTCAATTCCCAGCAACCACATGGTGGCTTACAACCATCTATACTGGAATCTGATGACATCTTCTGGCATGAAGGGATACATGCAGATAGACTTTTCAAATATGTAAAATAAATAAATCTTTAAAAAAAAAGTCAACAGTTGATAGAAAGTTTAAAGTTAGAATCAAACTAGGAGCTTCATGTATTACAAGCACATAAATTGCCCTAGGAGGAAAATAGTCTTGGAAATTAGGAAAATAGAAATTATACACACCTCCTCAGTCTACTCTGACCTGTAGAAGCTGGTGTCAGCAAAATGTGCATTCTTCAACATTATACAAATTATATATATACACACAGTGTATATTTATGTATATACACACACACACACACACACACACACACACACACACATTGTAAGTATAGTCTGGAATCCCCAGTAATAATAGATCTGTGTCTTTTTTTAATGTTATGGTTTTCATATTAACATAATGGCTTGCATACATTGAAATTTCCACTAGATAACATTACAATTTCTTCTTCTCTCATACACCTTTGTAGGCTAGACAGGCCTTGAACTTACACAGATCTGCCTGGCTTTGCCTCATGAGTGCTGGGATTAAAGTTGTGTGTCACCACACCTGGTTATTTTAATTATACGTAATTTAAATAACATAAGAGAAGACTAACTTATTTTCCTAGGTCTTTACTTTTTACTGTACCTGATGGAACAATTTTGTAATATATATATATGTATATGTGTATTCAGTATCCTGGCTGTGTTACTCCCCACTTACTCTTAAGTATGGTAGGGTTGTTTGTTTTGGTTTTGGTTTTTGGTTTTTGTTGCTTATTCAGTTAGTTTTTGTAGTGGTCAGAAATGATCCAAAGGCCTCATCTACTAAGCAAATGCTGAGCAATGCCCTGAGCTTTGCATTTTGAAGTTTGTGTATTACCTTCTGAAATTATAGTGAAATGATTAGTTCTCTAGCATGCCATCTATATGCCAGTTTTTGTACTTGATCTTATAATTTATTTTATTCTTTTATCTGAAATGCATGATACAATCTAAGGTCAGATATTTACTTGTCGTGTCTCTAACTTCCTTTTATCTAGAACAGTGCAGAACCTTCTTTGCCATTTCTGACTTTGCCATCTTTAGAAGATAGATTTTTAAAACCTTTTTATTGTTTTTTACTACTTTCTTAAGAATGTCATACAATGCATTTTTATCATATTTGTTCCCTCCCACTCCTTCTAGATACCCTCCCCCCTACACAATCAGCTTTGTGTCCTGTATTTTTTTTTTAATTCATCAAGTCCACTTTATTCTGCTCATATACTTTTGAGTGTGTGGGCATTTACTAGAGCATGGTCAGAATACCACACCTTCAAAGAATGCTACTTCTCCCTCTTCCAACAGCTATCAATTTCCAGTAGCTTCTCAGCTAGGGATAAGACATGCCAGCTTTCTCTCTCCATGCTGGGATTTTTGTCTGTCTTGAATTTACACAGGTGCATACTGTCACAACAGCTGCAAATCCATATATGCAACTGGGCTATTGTGTCCAGAAAGCAGTTTTATTGTAGTCATTCACTGTCTCTGACTCTTACAATGTTTCCACTTTGTCTTCCACAGTGATTCCCTGAGCCTTGGAGGAGGGGGGTGTGAAATGTATGTCCTACTTAGGGCTGAGTATCCCACTGTCTCTGCACCTTTATCAGTTGTGAGTCTCTGTCCATCTACTGCAAAAAGAAGCTTCTCTGTGAGGGTTGAGAAATGTATCAATCTCAGTTTAATACTATATCCATTTAGCAGAGTAAGAGTGGTAAGTTCTCCCTTAGGGCCTATAACCTGTTTCTTTCAAGTTCTTGCCCCCAGTAATGGTACCAGATATGGATTTCCAATAACTTGTCTTTATTTCTAATAAAAATAATTATATTGAATATATATATTTAATATATTTTATGTATTGAATAGAAATATATATAAAGATATATTACAGATATTTATATATGAATATAGATAAATATTTTTAACTTTTAAAAAAGATTTATTTATTGATTGTGTATACCGTGTCCTGTGTGCATGTATCCCTGCAGGCCAGAAGAGGGCAACAGATCTCATTATAGATGGTTGTGAGCCACCATGTGGTTGCTGGGAATTGAACTCAGGACCTCTGGAAGAACAGCCAGTGCTCTTAACCTCTGAGCCATCTCTCCAGCCCCAACATTTTGTTTTTCAATAGAAGTTTTCTTATTTTTTCTTCTTTTAATCAATTAATCCGAGGAAATATATGAGTGATAGATATTTTTCCCCAGTGTATCTACCTCTCAAATGTGATATTCATACAATAACTTATTAACTTTTATTAATTAAACATAATGGCTTTCATTATAACTTTATATATGTGTACCTAATGTATTTCAGTCATTTTTATCCACTGTTACTCTCTCTTGTAAAATTACTTAGCTTCCTTGAGTCTGTGGATTGTAGTATGGTTACCCTGTATTAAATGGCTAATATCCGCTTATAAGTGAATACAATACTCTTCTTTATTCCTCTTCCCAACTCACTCTACCTTCTAATCTAACTTCATGTCTTTTTGTGTATGTATATAACACAATAATGCTTGAGAATGGTAACTTTTTCATTCTTGCATGTTCCCCTCATTTTCCAGTAGAACTTGGTTTTGTGCTTAAGAAACAAATCTCTATTATTTTGTAAATATATGTATTCATAGCTGTGTATTGCAGGAATTGCTTCAATCATTCCCATTTTTGATGAGTATTTTTTAATGTATAAGCTTATTCATCTCATATCTCCATTGCAGCCCTTTCCTCCTTCCTCCCCTCTCAGTGTATCTATCTCTCAAATGTGATATTCTTAGAATAACTTATTAGTTTATATTAATTATACATAATGGCTTTCATTATAACTTTATACATGTGTACCCAATGTATTTTAGTCGTTTTTATCCACTGTTACTTAGGAAAGGAGAGCCCCCGGTCATGGCATCCCACCACAACACATGGAATCTCACTAGAGCCAAGCACATCCTCTTCCACCCAGGCCAGGCACTGCAGCCCCACCAGAGGGGAGTGGTCAACAAGCAGACATTAGAGTCATGTCAGAGACAGCCCCCACTCCACTTGATAGGGGACCAACATGACTACCAAGCTGCCCCCTGGCCACATACATGTAGGGGTCCTAGGCCCAGTCCACATACACTCCCTGATTTGATGCTCCAGTCTCTGTGAACCCCCATGGGCCCAGGCAAGCTGACTCCATTGCTCTTCCTGTGGAGTTCTTATCCCCTTCCACAAGACACCCCATGCTCTGCCTGATGTTTGGCAGTGTGTCTCAGCATCTGTTTGGGTTCTCTGCTGCATGGAGCTTCTCAGAGGACAGTTATGCTGTGCTCCTGTCTGTAAGCATAGCAGTGTCATTAATAGTGACAGAGGTGGGTTTTCTCCCTTGGGGTAGGTCTCAGGTTGGGCCAGTCATTGGTTGGACATTCCCTCAGTCTCTGCTCTATCTTTATCCCTGTACATCTTGTATACAGGGTAAATTTTGGGTTAAAGGTTTTGGGGGTGGGTTGGTGATCCCCTCCCACCATTAGAAGTCTTACCTAGCTAGATGGAGGCCTCTTTAGTCTCCATATCCCCTGCAGTTAGGAGTTTCAGCTAGAGTCACACCCATACCCTCTCAGGGGCCAACCCTGTCACCAGTCTCCAGCTTGTCTCAGAGATGACAACCCGTCTTGGTTTCCCATCTCTCTCCCAACCCTCTTACCACCCACCCCTGCTCTCCCCACAACTGATCCCCATCCTTATTTCCCTCCTCTCTTTCCTACCCAGTTCCCTCTCTTCATCTGCTTCAGCTGTCTATTCTATTTCCTCTTCTAAGATTCAAGCAATCTCTCTTGGGCTGTCCTAGTTGCTTAGCTTCTTTGAGCATGTGGATTGCCTTATGATTATCTTGTACTAAATGGCTAATATCTACTTATAAGTGAATAAATGCCATATGTGTCTTTCTAGGTTACCTCACTAGGGTGATCTTGAAGTTCCATCCATTTGCCTGCAAATTGCATGATATCCTTGTTTTTAATAGCTGAGTAATAGTCCATTGTGTAAACGTACCACAATTTCTTTATCCATTCTTTAGTTGATGGACATCTAGGTAGTTTCCAGTTTCTGACTATTATGAGTATATCCCCAGGAGTGATATAGCAGGGTCTTGAGATAGAACTATTCCCAATTTTCTGAGATATTGCCAGATTGATTTCCATAGTGGTTGTACAAATTTGCACTTCGACTAGCAATGAAGGAGTGTTTCCCTTTCTCCACATCCTCACCAGCACGTGCTGTCACCTGAGTTTTTGGTCTTAGCCATTATGTCAGGTGTAAGATTTTGATTTGTATTTCTCTGATGACTAAGTATGTTGATCATTTCTTCAGGTGCCTCTAGGCCACTAGAGATTCCTTTGTTGTGAATTCTCGGTTTGGCTCTGTACCCCATTTTTTGATTGGATTATTTGGTTTGTTGGTGTATAATTTCTTGAGTTCTTTATATATTTTGGGTATTAGTCCCCTGTTGGATGTAGGGTTTTTGAAGATCTTTTCCCAATCTGTAGGCTGTCATTTTGTTCTAATGACAGTGTCCTTTGCCTTACAGAAGCTTTTCAGTTTCATAAGATCCTATTTATTAGTTGTTGATCTTAGTGCCTGAGCAATTGGTGTTCTGTTCAGAAAGTTGTCTCCTGTACCAGTGAATTCAAGGCTTTTCCCCACTTTCTCTTCTATTAGATTTGGTTTATCTAGTTTTATGTTGAGATCTTGGATCCACTTGGACTTGAGTTTTGTGCAGGGTAATAAATATGGGTCTATTTACATTCTTCTATATGTTGACATTCAGTTAGACCAGCACTATTTTTTGAAGATGCTGCCCTTTTTCCATTGTATGATTTTGGCTTCTTTGTTTAAAATCAAGTGTGCATAGGTGTACGGGTTTATTTCTGGGTGTTCAATTCGAGCCTATTGATCAACCTATCTGTTTATGTGCCAATACCATGCAGTTTTTATTACTGTTGCTCTGTAGTGCAGCTTGAAATCAGGGAAGGTGTATCACTTCTAGATACGTCTAGAAGTTCTTATATTGTACAGGATTGTTTTAGCTATTCTAGGATTTTTGTTTTTCCATATGAAGTTGAGAATTGTTCTTTCAAGGTCTGTAAAGAATTGTGTTGGTATTTTGACTTTTAAAATCTCTGACCAGTGTATCAATTTCTTCTAACATACATATCTTCTATTTCTCTTCCATTTCTTGTATTCTGTTGGTGATACTGGTGCCTGTGGTTCCTGTTTTCTTCCCTAGGTTTTCCATCTCCAGGATTGACTTCAGTTTGTGTTTTTTTTATTGTTTCTATTTCCATTTTCAGGTCTTAAACAGTTTTATTCATTACCTTCTCCCATTTGATTGTACTGTCCTGTATTTCTTTAAAGGATTTAGTCATTTCCTTCACCTGTTTGATTGTATTTTCCTGCATTTCTTTGAAGGATTTATTCTCCTCTTTTAAAACCTCTGTCATTTTTATAACATCAGATTTAAGGTCATTTTCTTTTGCTTTAGGTATGGTAGGATATTCAGGGCTTCCTGTGGTGCCATATGTCTCTAGGTTTTATTGTTTGTGTTCTTATGCTGACCTATAGCTATCTGGTTGCCCCTGGTGTTGACTGGTTGTTCTTGTTGCCGTCTGAACCTCTTGGGGAGGTGGGTAGAGCCCTTGGCCAGATATTCCTGGGGATAGGTGGTTTTCAAGGAGCTGCCAGATTGGCAAGGAATTGGGGGAGGGGTCTGGAGTCTTACCTGGTAGTCCCTGATGGCTGATAGCCACTAGGATATCAGGTAGAGCTGGGCCTGAGAGGTGGTGTGCAGAAGGCACAGGACAGACCTTACTGCTGTTGGGTTTGCCAGGAGTGGCCAGGCAGGCAAGGAATTTAGGGGAGGGGGTTTGGGATCTCATCTGGTAGTCCCTGATGGCTTCTGGTTGCTGGTTTGTCAGGTAGAGATGGGACCCAGGAAAAGGTGTACAGAGGGCACAGGGCAAACCTCACTGCTGCTGTATTTGACTAGAGGGGCTGGCAGGCAGGGAGCTGGGGGGAGGGGTTTAGGTATTTTGGGAGAAAAAAACTTTTTTGGTTTTTTGAGACAGGGTTTCTCTATGTATCTATAACTGTCCTGGACTCACTTTTTACACCAGGCTAGCCTTGAAGTCACAGAGATCTGCCTGCCCTTGTCTCTTGAGTGCTGGGATTAAAGGCATGCACCACCACGATCAGCTATTTTTGAAATTTTTATTTGGTTTTGAGCGCGCGCGCGCGCGTGTGTGTGTGTGTGTGTGTGTGTGTGTGTGTGTGTGTGTGCTCGCACCATGTGTGAAAGTGTGTGTGTGTGTGTGTTTGTGTGCTCGCACCATGTGTGAAAGTACCCTCAGGGCAAAAGAAGACATTGGATACTCTGAAACTGGACATCTATGTAAGTTGTGAACCACCATAGATGTTGGTAACTGAACTTGAGTCCTCTGAAAGAGCAACAAATGTTCTTAACCACTGAGCTGTGTCTCCAACCTTATTAAATAATTTCTTTTTTTTTTTAAAGATTTTATTTATTTATTATGTATATAGTATTCTGTCTACATGTATGCCTTCAGGCCAGAAGAGCACACCAGATCCCATTATAGATGGCTGTGCGCCACCATGTGGTTGCTGGGAATTGAACTCAAGGCCTCTGGAAGAGCAGTCAGTGCTCTTAACCTCTGAGCCATTTCTTAATCTTTTTATTTATCTTGGTGATCAGCATAAATCTGAAAATTGACCCCTGGAAACCCTTTTGAACTAGTTCCAACAGTCAAATGAAAGTACTTTGTCATATGTTTTTATAAATTGATAGTAAAAAGTTTTCAGGAATATGTGTATGTGTGTGTGTGTGTGTGTGTGTGTGTGTAAAACCTCTTCTGTTCCACTTATAAATTGAGTTATTTTTCTGAGGACTTTTAGTGGGGACTAGTATTAGAGACTAAAATCTGACACAAGATGTATTCATTGATATTGGATTGTTTTATTTCATTTCAGGAAATAGAACTAGGAAATTTGTGCTTAACCTCAGACACACATTTGAAATCATACGATCTTTTATATACATATATGAATAAATATGTATATAGTAATGAATTTATGGCACTACTTCTAGTTTTATTCCAATTCATGTTTATACTATTTTTATACATGTTCCTCTTTCACATTTGTATGTCCCTCCTTTCACATTGCAACTTAGCTCCTAATAATATCAACCTTTGGCTTAATCTTACCATTTTTTTTTCTAGTAAAATCTTCTAGGATTGTTTCAGATTCTTTTTTAAATTATTGGCTTAAAAGTCTTCTACATCCATATTTTTGAAAGTTTTCTTTTGGATATAGAATTCTTAGTTGACAATTTGAGCTTTTAGGGGGTTTCTATCCCTCAAATACTTTTAAAATATCTATATTTTTGTTTGTTTGTTTGGTTTGGTTTGGTTTTTCGAGACAAGGTTTCTCTGTGTAACAGCCCTGGCTGTCCTGGACTCACTTTGTAGAGCAGGCTGGCCTTGAACTCACAGAGATCTCTCCTCCTCTGCCTCCCAAGTGCTGGGATTAAAGGTATGTGCCACCACACCTGGCCCTTCTATCTATATTCTTAAGGATTTGATATGAAGTCTGTTGTATTTGTTTTCATTGTTCTGTATTAATGAAACTGCTTTATAATTTGGTTGTGGTAGTGGTCATTCAACTCTGTTCATTTGATAACAATTATAAAATTGTATATTACATAAAGAAGTTTGATATGTGTGAATTTAAAATACAAGTATTGTAAGGATACTATGCACTGTACACAGTTAGTCTAAGAATACAATAATCCATAAGTTAGTTTTGGTTTCACAAAGCCTGGTGCCCACATCCTAGCTGTGCTAGACAAAAGACAGGAAGAAACACCTTGAGGTGGCATGTGAGAAACAAGGATTATTGATTTGCTAACAGGAAGTCTAAGAGGGAAAATAAGCTTACTAACAGAGAGTCTATTGGTGGCCAGCTGGATTCGCAACATTTATCCTCTCTACACACCGTTGCTTCACTGAGAGACTGAATGGTGCTTATCCTTCTCTATAATATTACTAGAGTCCACTGGTGATGGGCTGGTAGAAAATTGTCTGGGGTGTGGTGCTTGATAGGCTAGACAAGTGGCATCTCATTCAGTGAGGCTTATCCTTATCCACAGGGTCCCGTGAGGACCAGTGGCACCCTTCTGGACCAAGAGCTCTTGTGCTTTTCACAGTGCTCCTTTTCTTTCTGTATCCATTTGTCTTAAAGAGCCAGATTTTATTGGTTAGATGCCAGAGGGATTGACATTATTAACTAGATTTTTGGTCTTTGTATGACTAGCATTTCAGAAACAGCCTACTTGATGTACATGCAGAAAAGCAGTTTTTCTTTACAGGTACTGCCAACTTGTCTAGTTTCCATTGTGCTTTTGAGAGGCTAACTTTAGTTCTGGCCAGTGGGTCTTCACCATTAGCAGAGAAGTATGTTTCAGGGATAGGGTAGTTGATGCTGATGTTCCACTATTTTCAGAGATCATGCATAAAGCTTATAAACAATGAGTGAAATCATAAACATATGGTAATTGATGATGGAAATTATCACCAAGAGTTTGTGAATATAAATATATACCGTATACCACATATATAGTCTTCCTAGCCCAGAGCTCCCACCCTCTAATGATATGGTTGGCCTTTTTGGTATCCAGCCCCAGCCTCCTGGAATCTAGGGTTCTCACTCAGGAACTTGTATAGGATAGAAACTTTGTACAAAAAAAAAAAAAAAGCATATTATTTCACATTCATCAAATAAGATTTCCTGGAGAATGTGTCATTTGAGAAGTTCAAAGATGGATAGGTTCAAACATTTGGGTAGGGTATTCCAGGCTAAGATAGTAGCTCTGGCAATTAGCATTACCTGTCACAGAGCAAACATTTTTATAAGTCCAGGGTTCAAGATATAGAAGGCTATCAAGGGCGTTTTTAATGTTAGTATAGCACATATGAATAGAAAAAATAAGGAATAAGCATAAGGTGAGCCTATCATTTCACACTTCTTTGGGGGGGGGGGTCAAGATAGGGTTTCTTTGTATAACAGCCCTGGCTGTCTTGGACTCACTTTGTAGACCAGGCTGGCCTCAAACTCACAGATATCCACCTGCCTCCAACTCCCCAGCACTGGGATTAAAGGTGTGCATCACCATGCCTAGCTCATACTATCATATTAATACCTATCATAATAATAAAATAAATATATTAATCATAGCATCTTACTCTTACAGAGCAGAAGAAACAAGAGATTTGCTCATGTTTTTCCGAAGTCTACATTTTTTTGTGGAGTGGTATGAATATCGTGAGAACACCTTTAAGCATTTCAAGGTAAAGTCTGAAGTCTTTGAATGTAAATATTTATCGAAAATGAGCTGGTGTTGATTGTAGAAAGAGCCATAGGTAGCTAACGAACTTGCTTGCTTTTCATTTTGTTTGTTGTTGTTGTTGTGGCAGGGTCTCACTGTGTAGCTCAGGCTATTCTGGAACCATGCAGACCAGGCTGGCTTCACATTCACAGAGATCCATCCACCTGGCTCTGTCTCCTGAGTGTTGGGATTAAAAGTGTGCGCCAAATACTTGCTTTAAATTTCAAAGAATAGAGAATATTGTCACTGGTTTCATAAGTTAGCAGTTGTTTGTAATAAGTGGGTAAGAACCTTATGTATAAATCAGGGGATAATTGATATTATAGAATTATATTATTTTGACTATTCATTATAGTCTAATTTATTTGAAAATTTTATTTTTGAAAAATCAGCCTTTCAGGAATGCATAAAATACAAGAATAAATGCAAGTAAAAATATATAGTGAAACTAAACATGATGGCCCACACCTTTGATCCCAGCACTCGGAGGCAGAGGCCGGGGAGCTCTGTGAGTAGGGCTGGGTGTGGTAGTGCATACGGCTGATCCTAGCACACATAAAGCAGAAGCAGGGAGATCTGCTTGAGTTTAAGGCCAACTTGGTCTATATAGTTAGTTCCAGGCCAGCTGAGGCTATGTAGAATGTAGACTGTATCTCAAAAAAAAGCCATTTTATATTATTTCAGGAAAAATATAAATAAATGTCTATGCCATACTATTTTGAACTTCTGGATTATTGTACATCTCGAGTATTAATATTGAAGCTTCATTTTATGAAGTAATGGTTTTAAGTCTAATGTAAATACTTTTTAATATTTCAAGGTTCTAGTCCTTCAGAAGCCTAGCCTATGGCTATTATTTTAAAGACTGGTGTGGATTCTTCTGTATTTGGGGTTTAATTCCTTTTTATTATTGTTATATTCATTCTATTCTACTTGATTGCGTTAATAAAATCAGTTAAGCATAAAGCTTTCTCCAGAATGAAACATGGGCAGTTCCCATACTACAGTCCATTAAGTAATTCTCATGATTTTGTTGTATTTTCTTGTATGTATTTATTTCTGGGCTCTCTAATTTTTTGCATCACTTATAAGTTTGTATATATGGCAGTAATACCATTTGTCTTATTCTATTTTTATAAAAAGTCTTCTAGTTAGTAGATACTAGGTTTCTTTCTTGGTTCTTTTCCAAAGTTTTATTGTTTGTTTATTTGGAGGTCTAAAATATAAATTTTAGAGTAGATTATTTTTTTAATGCTTTTGAAAAAGACATCATTGATACTTTCATGGGGATTTCACCGAATCTGGAGATTGTTTTCTTTGTTGAGGTTCCAGTGTAGTCCACATTGACCACTCAGACATCGGACTCAGACTGATGAAAGTTTAT
Organism: Lophiomys imhausi; assembly: GCA_907164525.1. Lineage (NCBI taxonomy): Eukaryota > Metazoa > Chordata > Mammalia > Rodentia > Muridae > Lophiomys > Lophiomys imhausi. The sequence continues at coordinate 7,362,259 of CAJQZJ010004381.1, forward strand.
TGAATGCTGAGTAAAGTCTGACCAGTCAGGGCACAGTCGGGATTTGGGAACCAGGACTGTGACCTTGAGCCGTTTCTCAGAGTGAAGTTTTAAAGGGAGAATCATAACCAAGGAGAAAGAATCAATTCTGTCACAGGTGCATTGTGCCTAACCAAGCAAAAAGAACTAATTCTATTCCAGGTACATTGTGCCTAGGTAGCTAGACAAAGAAACATTTTAAGCTGATTGGCTGGGAGTTAGGGTAGGGGAAACTTGGGAGCTTTCCAGTTCCCCACCATTCTAGGAAAAAGGAACATAGCAGGGTATTGTGGTTTTGTTTAAGCAGAACAGACATCATTAATTCAAACAGAACATCCAGCAAGTGTTAAATTGTAAGTAAAAGGCCGTTCTTATGGCAGGTCTTGAGAAATTGAACTCAATTTCTCCCCATGATCAAAACTGAGACTAAAGGCAAGATGGCTACAGATATACTAATAACTAAAGTAGGTCCCAACAGAGGCTCCATAGTTATGCTAAAGGACTGAAGTAGGTTTTAACAGAGGGGCTATAGTCATGCTACAGACTAAAGAAGGCCTCAACACTCTTAACAAAATTTCCAGGCCTTGAATAGGTGTCTATTCTTTTATGTATGTTGTCTTAGTGTCTATTTCTGTGAAGAAACACCATGGCCAACTTTCAGAAGAAAGCATTCAGTTGGGGACTGGCCTACATTTCAGAGGTTAGTTCATTATCGTCATGGCGGGGAGCATGGCAACAGGCAGGCAGTCATGGTGCTGGAGAAGGATAAGCTCATATCTGTTACAGGCCTGAAAGACACTGGGCCTGGTATGGGCTTTGAAACCTCCACGGTCACCACCCACAGTGACATACCTCCTCCAATAAGACCACACCTCCTAATCCTTCTTAAAACAGTTTCACTACCTGGTGACTATGCATTCACATATATAAGACAATGGGGATTATTCTTATTCAAACCACCACATACATCTTTTGAGGGTTTTTGTGTGTATGTATTCTTTTGTGGTATTTATAAGGTGTAAACAGTTTTTAAAAGATCTCATTTTTCTCTTATGTGTATAAGTGTATTTCTGCAGTTTGTAAGTACACCACATGTGTACATTGCCAGGACAGAAGGGGAGAGTATTGGATTCCCTGATGCTGCAGTTGTTGGTGCTGGGATCAAAGTAGGGTCCTTTTCAAGAGTAGTAGGTTCTCTTAACATCTGAAATGTATCTCCAATCCTGGTATGAGTACTTTTTTAATATTATAACTATTTCTTTAGTTATAATCGTCAAGAATTAAACACCTATATAATAGAGTGGAGTCAAGAATTTTAATTGTAGGCCGGGTGTGGTGGTGCACACCTTTAGTCCCAGCAGCACTCAGGAGGCAGGTAGATCTCTGTGAGTTCAAGACCAGCCTGGCCTACAAAGTGAGTCCAGTACAGCCAGGGCCACACAGAGAAACCCTGTATTCAAAACAAAACAAAAAACAAACAAACAAAAAAGATAATTTGAACATAGGTAGTTTACATCATCTCTGTTACACACCCTTATATTGAAAAATAAAGTAAGATCCAGAATGAACCAAGGAAAACAATAAAATTTAAATTCTTTTTTTTTTTTTTTTTTTTTGGTTTTTCGAGACAGGGTTTCTCTGTGTAGCCCTGGCTGTCCTGGACTCACTTTGTAGACCAGGCTGGCCTCGAACTCACAGAGATCTACCTGCCTCTGCCTCCTGAGTGCTGCTGGGATTAAAGGTGTGTGCCACCACGCATATCTCAAATTATTTTACCTAGGAGTCCCAAGTTATTTTAGTAAATTCTATAATTTACAATTTTTATCAGTGTTCTTTCAAGTATTATTTTATAATTGGCTTTAACTTTGAAAATTTATCTTACAGTTATCTTATGATATTTACTCATTAAATGCTATTAAAGAATATAGAAGCCTGTATTACATGCACAAGGCACTGTGTTCAGTCCCCAGAACAACACATACCCCCAAAATACCAAACAAGCCATGTGTGTTTGTTTGTATGTGTAGATGAGTACATTTTTCTTGTGAAAGCCAGGAAATCAGCAGACATACCTGAACATCGTCCATTCTCAGTCTGCCACTTTATTTCCATTGGTTTATTCAGGATTATACTAATTTGCTTTTTCCATATAAACAGAGCCCTTCTATTTGGATAGATTTTGCAATGATTATTATATATTTAACTCAAATGTGCTATTATTAGGTACCATAAGAGCGTAAAAGTATAACTATGTTCTATGTGAGCATTCAGTCACAGAGAAAATGAGACATACACACAAAATGATACAGTGGGATAAAGTTACTAGAATTAACTTTTAAAAAATGAATGAATTAGTGCTGAGTGTGGTGGTGCACACCTTTAATCCCAGCACTTGGAAGGCAAAGACAGGAGAATCTCTGTGAGTTCAAGGCCTGCCTGGTCTACACAGTGAGTCCAGGACAACAGGACAGACAGAGCTCTGATACACAGAGAAATCTGCTTTGAAAAAAAAAAAAAGAACTAGAAAACATTATCAAAGCAATAGTTATGGCCTTACAGATCACAAATGCTTTAATGAAAAGTTTCATCTGGGGTCAGCCTTAACAGCTCAAAGAGAGTCAATCTGGGTTGGGCAAAACAACCAAATGCTTAAAATGAATGTTCTAGGAAGAGCATGTGAAGTCTAATGTGTAATTTATAAGGGTAATTATATTGGTACTTTTATATATAAAAGGTTAATATTTCTAAAACACTGATAATTTTGTGTTCAACTCCAAAGTAATGTGTACACTAATATTTGTAAATGGGCTATATACACTTTCCTCTGAAGGTTAATCTTGGAACTTTGATCTGCATTGTTCAAAAATAATTATCACATAATTATTGATGAAATATTTCCTACACTGTGAAAAAGATTATAATTATTTCATATTTAAGAATCTTTAGACTGCCGGGCGGTGGTGGCGCACGCCTTTAATCCCAGCACTTGGGAGGCAGAGGCAGGCGGATCTTTGTGAGTTCAAGGCCAGCCTGGTCTACAAAGCGAGTCCAGGACAGCCAGAGATATTCAGAGAAACCCTGTCTCGAAAAACCAAAAAAAAAAAAAAAAGAATCTTTAGACTGAATGAACCTTATTATTCTCTGAGAACTGGGTAGGATTTTGATTTTTTTTCTTACAAAGTTTTTTTTTTTTAAGTAATTGACTAAAGACCATGTGACCACAAAGCAGAAAACTGAACTTTTCTAAATTGGTTCTACAGCAAAAAGTAAAATTTTACTTTATCTGGAAAATTTTGCCTAAGTGAGAAATACAGTAAAATAGCTGCCTTGACAGAAAGAGACTTTGTGCTTCATGGAGAATGCCAGTGAGTCATAAAGTCAATGGAAGGGCACTGGAAACACATGGCTTTTCACAGTTTTTGGAATATCTGCCTTAAATGCTTTTGGGATACAGTAAATGTTAAGAAAGACAAACAGTTGAAAGTTTCTTGGAATTCTCTTAGTTCATCAGTCTTGGGGGTGGTGTATCTCATGCTAGTGTTTGTAAAAGTATGCTATTTAGATGGCAGTCTAGTCTAAACTACAAGGAGTTTTAAATGCTGTTTAGTTTCACATTATTTTGTTTTGAACTAAAAGATTCAGGCTGGATTATTTTTGTAGTTACATATAAGAATTTCGGGCATCTTTAAACATAAAATACCATCATAGTGAGATTAAAATGATAATATTAAACTAATGTTTATATTCCTTGAGACATTAGGTACATGTACTTAGGTTATAAACTGCATGATAGTGATTAAAAGTATGACCCTATAGGTAATCTTTTTAAGCAGATGAAGCTGTTTGGATGCTTTCCCAGAGCAATGGGATTGCCCTCCAGGCGAATCTCTTCAATACGTTCCCGAATGTAACGAGTGTCATTAGCCTTGCAGAAGGTGTCATCTGTAATTGACGATATGCTGTTAAACTGAAAAATGAAAGGAAAAATATTCAGAAGTCTAAAATCAACCTTTTGTACGTTATATAATAGGATCACATAAGATATTTTGCCAATAATGTTATCTTTAAAAACATTTGTTCACGGAAATCACAGCCTTTCTTGCAAGTGTACAGTATTGTTTTAGAATAAAGTCTACTCGTTATTACTCAGAGTTGTATCTATTCAATCCTGTTTGAAATATAAATAGAAACATGCAAGCTACAGAAAGTATCCTATTCTGAAGTGTTAACTTCAAAATGGTACTTTGTGGTTAAATCCTTCTTAAAGATGTGAAAAAGAATAAGCTGTTGTGTTGCTGAGATAGCAACTTTTGCTTATTTTCCCTTTACCCTCACCTTGGCAATTCCCACTTGATGCTGTCCCATAAACAAGCTAAACAGACTGACATGTTCACCTCTAATTGAAGAAATCTGAGTTCACTACTATTTGGGGAAAGAAACATAAATTAATGGTCTTAAAATCTGTGTTCAAAGAAGCCAGCAGATACATAGAACTTTGTGTCGGGTACTGGCAGATTACCCAGGTGGTTTGTCTCCATTATTCTGTCTCTTTCCCTTCCCCTGCCTCTACCACGTTACAGAAGGCTTGAGAGGAATCTTGGGTCCTGGAAGCCAGCACACATTTTGGCACAGAGAAATTGAACTCTGAGGAAATTCTTGGATGACAGTAATGTCTTAGATGTTTTTGATTTCCCCCTTTCATAATTTTGAGTTATGATAATGAGATAACTCATAGTACCACTCTAGAAAACAGCAATATAGGGGACAAGACAAACAAACATGTGCTTTGAACTATACCCGCAGTGGGAACAGTGTTGTCAGACTGAATCTGAGCTTACAGGGTCTCCATAGACTATCAGAACTGAGTTTTAGAATGCCCAGCTGGTGTTGGAGGGTTAGTATTTAGAGAACACCACACACTGTGTGCCACAGACTGTGTCAGAAAAGACACTCAGCTCTCCTGAGCTAGGCCTGTTAGAACAGACAACACAATTCCTACCACTGTGGTTATGGATCCTGTGTATGTCTCAATTCTGAATGATTATTTAGTGCCCCTGTTGTTTTCTTCATTATCCTCCTTGTGGTCACCATCAAAGGAATCACCTCTTTTGGGGATGGCAAAACAAAAACACCACATAGACATCCCAGCCCTTGTGATCATGCTCTATGGTCCAAGAGTTCCAGTTATATAGATGTGACAATGACTGCCTAATGCCCATCCCTTCCTCACACCCCAGTCACCTTCAGCATGAGAAATAAGGAACTAAAGAATACCATAAATAAAAATCAAAAAATTTAAATACTCAGTGATAGAACACCTGCCTTCTTTGAATGAGGCCCTGTATTTGGCCCACATCTCTATTAAAACCACAACAGACTGACTAGGAGGTGCCTAAAGATATATTAGAGATGTAATGCTTAAGAACAGACTTTCAGGCTGGCCTGGTGGCACACACCTGTGATTCCTGTGAGGAAGCAGAGGCAGGTGGATTTCTGTGAGTTCAAGGCCAGCCTGGTCTACAAAGTGAGTCCAGGAAAGCCAGGGCTAAACAGAGCAACCCTATCTTGGGGAAAAAAAAAAAACAAACAAAAAACAGACTTTCAGGGCTGGAGAGATGGCTCGGAGGCTAAGAGCACTAGCTGCTCTTCCAAAGGACCTGGGTTCAATTCCCGGTACAAACATAGCAGTTCACAACTGTTTGTAACTCCAGTTCCAGGGATCTGACACCCTTACATAGACATACATGCAGGCAAATCACAAATGCTCATGAAATAAATCATTTAAAAAAAAAAAAGGAACAGACTTTATACTTCCTAAACTGTTCTACTTAGTATACTCTCGATTGGACATGCCATTCTTCTATAGGCATTAAGTAATCACACTGCTTTAGTGATGTAATCACAATTGGACATATAAATGAGTAAATTTCTTAATGAGTAATTTAAAAACCCCAACCGGGTATGGTGACATATGCCTTTAATCCCAGCATTCGAGAGGCAAGTGCAGGCAGATCTCTGTGAGTTCAAGGCCAGTTGGTCTACAAAGTGAGTCCAGGACAGCCAGGGCTATTACACAAGGAAACTCTGTCTCCAAAAAAACAAAAAAGACAACAACAACAACAACAAAAGGAGAAGAAAGTAATTTTTTAAAATGACCCCATAGTTAACTAAAACTAGTTATTGTGAAAAAAAACAGTTGTACCTGAAGGTGAATTACACGTAGACTTTCTGGTAAATTAGGAGGCACAGATTCCAGATCATTATGGTCCAAATAGAGGAAAGAGAGTTTATTCAGTTTCTATAAAGAAAAATTTGAATGTTACTGAGGTCTATGCATTCCTTCACTTTATTCAAATAATGTATACTTTAAAAACAATATTGATGCAAGTACATTTCAGTAATACCAATATTGGAGTTGTATTTTGTTTTTATTGTTATTGGCTTTTGACCTTATAAATAGTGTCTTTTGGTTTTCAAGACATTATGATATCTAACAGAGCTCTATTGCATACTCCAAATTTTTCTGACCATTCATCTTATGGTTAAATACTCAGCCTTTGAAATTTGTCTGGGGTGGGGGCTGGAGAGATGGCTTGGAGGTTAAGAGCACTTGCTGCTCTTCCAGTGGTCTCGAGTTCAATTCCCACCAACCACATGGTGGTTCACAACCATCTATAATGGGATCTGATACTCTCTTCTGTTATGCAGGCATACATGCAAATAGTGCACTCATACGTATTAATAAATCTTTATGAAAAATGAATTTGTCTAGGGAGCACCTGTGTAAGATCGATGGTTGAGTTCAAGTTTTTTGAGACTCCTGAGCTTTCCATAGAAGTTCTACCCATTTCTAGAAAAGTGGCAACTCTTAACAAGATTATTCTTAACAAGATGTTGCTTTCCCAAACGGACACTAAGCTTTGAAAAGGACTGTCTGCTGGGACTGCCATAAAACCAAGTCATCCTGCATGGTCCCACACTAAGAATATTAATATCCTTTTAAGAAAGTTAAGTTTAAGGTATATCTTATTTCCCCCTACAGTTTCCCCTTTCAGCCCAGCAAATGGCTCTTTCTCTTATAATAATAAATACAATACAAAACAACAGAGATAATTAGGCCACAGTTATGAGGGTTATATGGCTTAGCGTACATTCCCAGTGTCCAGTCCATATGTATTTGGCACCTGACTTTAACATTCTACTATCTAACCATCTCCATGAGTTTAAAGTTCTATATCTAACTCAACATTCATACTAACTTGCAACACAATTTTAAAAGTATCTTCTTAGATCTATAACACTCTCTTGACTCCTAAACAACTCAAAATTTAATTATGAGACTCTAGCTATCTGTTCTTCAACCACCTCAGAGACCTGAGAGGGATAAATATATCTGATTTTATAGGAAGTACAGGGCCTACAGCTTCCAAAACTAAGAATGACATACCAGTGTCTGAGGGTGGGAGGGTGGGACTGGAGGGGGGAATAGGGAGGGGACTGCGATTGAGATGTAACTTGAAGAAATAAAAAATAAAAGGCAAAAAAAAAAAATTCCATGCAGTCTTTCTCTTTCTCCTTAAGTGCACAGCAAGGTACGCCATTAACAGAATGTAGACTGTCACAGCCTAAAGCAAAGGATGCATAAACTTACTGAGAGAGAGAGAGAGAGAGAGAGTTAGAGAGAGAGTTCATTAAAGGCTTCTGTTTTGGAGCCAGAGAGCACCGGAAAAGAGCACAAAGCAAGTGGAGTTTGGAAGCAGCTTGGAGAGGCCTTCGGCTGTGAGGTTTGACAGGGCAAGGAGACCATTAGAGGCGAGTTTCAGCTGATGAACAAAGCCAGCCTCGGTTTGGTGGTGAAAATAAACTGGCATTGCGAACTTGCAAAGTAAGGCCCAACGAACACTAAACTTTGAAAGGGACTGCCTTCCGGGACCATCCTGAATGAACCTACGCTAAGAATATTAGTATCCTTTTAAGAAAGTTAAAATAGTGTAAATTAAGTGATCTTAGATAGGTATTAAAGTGTTCTTAGATATTAGGGTACTCTTAGATTATAGATTTTAGATTATAGGATTTCGGTACTTTTATAGAGATTTGTTAAGTATTAATATATGTAAGTGTTGATAAATAAAAATATTCTGTTAAAAAAAAAAAAAGAAAGTTAAACCAGGCCGGGCGGTGGTGGCGCACGCCTTTAATCCCAGCACTTGGGAGGCAGAGGCAGGCGGATCTTTGTGAGTTCAAGGCCAGCCTGGTCTACAAAGTGAGTCCAGGACAGCCAAGGATACACAGAGAAACCCTGTCTCGAAAAACCAAAAAAAAAAAAAAAAAGAAAGAAAGTTAAACCGGGTATGGCGGTACATGCCTTTAATCCCAGCACTTGGGAGGCAGAGGCAGGCGGATCTCTGTCAGTTCAAGGCCAGCCTGGTATACAAAGTAAGCCCAGCACAGCCAGGGCTCTGTTACAGAAAAATCCTGTCTCAAAAAACGAGAGAGACAGAGAGAGAGTGAGTTCGAGGCCAGCCTGGTCTACAAAGTGAGTCCAGGACAGCCAGAGCTACACAGAGAAATCCTGCCTCGGAAAAAAAAGAAAAAAGAAAGGTAAAATAGTGGTAAGTGTTTTTAGATAGGTATTAGAGTGTATTAATAAATATAAATGTTTATAAATAAAAATATTCTGTTACGGGGGAAGTGGTTGGTTAGTTGGTTTGGTTGCTTGGTTGGTGTTTTAAAGCAGGGTTTCTCTGTATAGCCCTGGCTGTTCTGAGGCTGGCCTCAAACTCAGAGATTGCCTGCTTCTGTCTCCCAAGTGCTAGGATTAAAGATGTGTATCACTGCTGCTCAGCCTGGAAATATTTTTTATAGGCAGTTGTGGATAGATGATATATTTGTGTGATTACATAAACTAGCACAAATGAGAATTCAATAAGAATAGGTTCTTCTATTAGGAGTTCTCTTGTAAGGTTGCCTAAAGTGGTCTTAACCTTCAGGTCCTCCTGCCTGAGGCTCCTGGATAGTTGCAATTGCATATGTGTGAGAGCTTATCTTCTGTTTTTATTTTGAGATGGTGTCTCATTATATAGCCCTGGCTGACTGGAACTTGCTATGTAGACCACACTAGCCTCAAAAGTTATAGAGATCCTCCTTCCTCCATCATGCTCCACCATGCCTGGCATCTGGCCTTTTGAATAATTTGTCTTCTGCCAATAGTAGTTGAGGATATCATGCTTTTGCCCAAGGCTCCCTTCTAGAGCAGAGAGTGATTATATCATAGCTATGGAAGTTCTGGACTGATGTGATTATGTTTGTTTTTCTTTTCTTTTGAAGCAGGGACAATTTCAGGACAGGGTTTGTGTGTGTGTGTGTGTGTGTGTGTGTGTGTGTGTGTGTGTGTGTGTGTGTGTGTGTGTGTGTGTGTGTGTGTGTGTGTGTGTAATAGCTCTGGCTGCCCTGGACAGTTTGTAGCCCAGTTCGTAGACTCAGTTTGCAGACCAGACTGAGATCAGCCTGCCTCTGCCTCCGAAGTGCTGGGATTAAAGGCATGTGCCACCACTCCCTGCTTAAAACATTTCTATTCTTCTGGAATTACTTGATTTATTCTTTGAGGAACACTGCTATATTTATTATCCACTAAAGTTAAATATAAAAGATACTAGCTATTCCTGGTTAATAGGAACAATACAAATCTTTTTTTTAATTTTGCTTTTTTTTAAGATTTATTTTTTATGTATATGGATATACTGTCTGCATGTACATTCCAGGAGAGGGCACCTAATCACATTATAGATGGTTATGAGCCACCATGTGGTTGCTGGGAATTGAACTCAGGACCTTTGGAAGAGCAGCCAGTCCTCTTAACTGCTGAGCCATCTCTCCAGCCCTCAAATCTTTAAAAACAATGATCTAGAGTATTTACTTTTAAATATAAAAATGTTCCTTTACTATTAATAGAAAACATCCATTTCTCTGTCTTTGTATGATATGTGTTATGGCATACATGTTTTGTTTGTTTGGTGCCGGGAGTTGAACTTAGGTCCTCAAGTATGCTGAGCATACTTTCTACCATCAAGTTTAACTGCCAGCCATACATACATATATATTAACCCAATGTTTTCTTGTGGAATGTAAGTCATTTTGTTACAAGTTCTGAAAATACTGGGCTGGATAAAGGCCAGCAAGAGCTCTCTTCACTTCTTACCTTGCTATACAGAAATATACCTCAAAAGTAATACAGGAGCAGAATGGGGGGGGGGAACAAGCACCAACTTAAAAATACTATCACTGTGTCAGTGTGATGCCTCAGCTATTAACATACTTGCTGCCAAGCTTGATGACCTGAGTTACAAGCCCAGGAACAACATGGTGGAAGGAAACAGCCAACTTCCACAAGTTTTCCTTGACCTCTACATGTATACCTGATACGTCCCTACACACAAAATAAATAAACACACACAATAAATAAATGTAATAAAAACTTAAAATATAATCACAGATACTGTGTTCAGTCATACTATGGAATACTTACTTTGAATGTGTTTGCTTTAATTCCTTTACTCTTGATTTTGTTGTGTTTGGCATTAAGTAAAGTAAGTTTTGGAGGAAGAACTGGAAGTCTTAGTAGTTGGTTTTCAGCAAGTGTAAGTTCCTCTAACAGAGAAAGCTTTGAAAAAGTACTATCTTCTATGTCTTCTATCAAATTTCCCGTAAAATCAAGTCTTCTTAAGTTAGCTTGAGGAAAATAAATACAAAATATGATGTTAGGATCTCATTATGTAGACTGAAGAAAAGCATTTAACAGATCACTCAAGGCCCTAAGTTTCTGTTCAGGGCCCAGGATAGTTAGTGTATGAGTTAGTAACTCAGTCAAGTTCATCTTACGGTATTGCTAATCTAACCTACAGCCTGGTACTAGAAAAGTACCATGAAAGCTGTGCTTTCATGAGGTGCTGGAGACTGAATCTGGGCTTCTTAGGGCAAGCACTCTACCACTGAGCTACAGTCACAATCCCATAAGTAAAGCTTTGTTGAACATTGAATGTTTCTGTGCCTAACAATGATGCCTCTCTTACTATGCCTCTCTTACTCATTACTATAGAATGCGTGGCTCAGAAGAAATCTTACGTTCATAGTCTTTCCATCCTTCACTGAATTCATTATGCACAAACATCAAAGGAAATTCTTACTGCACATCATAGGGAGTAATTGTGGTTAATTGGTTTTAATCTTGTAATTATTTTTAATTTTTGCCAACATGTTTCATTATAATTGTGAGTACAGTAGATTAATTTGTCTATACCTTCTTACTTAACAAAAACAAAGACAAAAATGTACCCTGATTTGTTAATATGATACAAACTGAGAGACTGAGACATATTCACTCATTCATTCATTGCCTCTCTTCCTCTGTTGGGAGTGGCTTAGGCTGAGATTGGTTAGCATATAATTTCATTCATAGTAGCTGCTTTCTAAACAGTTGTTATAACACTGAATTAGTGAATACAGATCCATTGCTTCTAGAAGAATTCCAGAGGCAGGTACTCATGAGCTTCTGCTCACTCATTTTTACCAACCAATTAATATGAAACCTGCTTTATGTATATTTTGTTTAAAGACAGCTTAATATACCCTTTGGACTCATCAACATTGGAATAACTCATGCTTGAGTGAAATTTATCTAACACTTGCATTTTCTGCATAAGTTCATCATTGTTGCCCTACATTTTGAAATGCTAGATGGCACTTCAGCACTATACTTGTTGGCATTTCAACTAACATTTTTAATATAAAGCAGAAGAATATAAAAAAAATATGATGCTAGATGTGCTGAATAAGATAGTGGTACATTTTATGACAACTCAAAGTTGTCATTGCCTTGTTATACCTTAGTTGGAAATGTTTATTTTGAGTAACTCAGTTTTGTTGTTGTTGCTCTGTGAGTTTCTGCTGCTGATCATAAATGTACTGGTAATTGTACCATGCCTTCATATGTGCTAGGCAAGTGCTCTAGCCTTGAACTACATGTCCAAAAAAGTGTTTTCTAATATCTACAAAATAATGAGGAATGCCAACTGTCCCTCAGTCTGCAATTTAGACTTATTAGTGGCAGCATGACTCCAGTTAGGCTTAATCTCATCAATGTAGAGTTAAAGAAGCTAGGGGTGGGGCAGAGTGGTAGAGAGCCTAGTGTGGGGCAAATCTTGGACTCAACTGCTGAGCTTCCAATAAGTAAATAAAATGCAGGAAAGCCAGTGTGTTTCTTGGTTGTGGTTTTCTTAGGAACACTTGATGACCAGGAATCTAGAACACTGGCAGGGAATGAGTAATCCAGGACTGGGACTTGGTGCTGCAGAAAGGGGCATTAATAGTATGCTGACCACAACACTTCAGTTAAAGATTATTAGAAGCCCAAAATGCTAATGCTAATGACCTGGCAAAGATTTAAACATGTCTATTTCAGAATTGTTTCCATTGAATCATCTAAGGAGTGTGGTTGCATTTCATGATAAATAAAGTTTTGTATTTTAAAAGTTCTTCAGATTTTTTTTAAAGATTGTTAATTATGTGTACATGTGTTTGTCCTTGTGTGGGTGAGTGCAGGTGCCTGTGGAATCCAGACAAGGATTCCCTGGAGCTCAAGTTACAGGTAATTGTAAACCACCAGATATGGGATTTGGGCACCAAACTGGAAGGTCCTCTGGAAGAGCAGCAAACACTCTTAAACACTGAGCCATCTCCAGATACTTTTATTTTATTTATTATTTTATGTACATTGGTGCTTTGGCTGAATGTATGTCTGTTGGGAGGGGTGTCAGATCCCCTAGAACAGGAGTTGCAAACAGTAGTGAGCTGCCATGTGATTGCTGGAATTGAACCTGGGTCCTAACTGCTGAGCCATCTCTCTAGCCCCTCTCCAGGTATTTTTAATATGTATCCGGATTCAAGAATTGTAAATCAAGCTGGGCGTGGTGGCGCACGCCTTTAATCCCGCACTCAGGAGGCAGAGGCAGGCGGATCTCTGTGAGTTCGAAGAATTGTAAATTAAAAGGAGCCAGGTGCTGTAATCTTAGCATATGGGAAGTGAAGGCAGGAGGGGAGGAGTTCAAGATCATCCGCCTCTACTATATATTGAGTTCAAGGCCAGAAGAAAACAAAACAACAAAAAAGTAATAAACAAAAAGAAGAGCAGTTTGTATATTTATGGTGAAAGTAGAAAATAAAATAACTGGTTAGTTGGAGAAGCATCCTGGTCATGCTAATACTGCTTACCACCTGAGGCAGTGTGTATCTTGCAGTATTAGTCTTGAAACAATACCTATGTTAGGTGGAATAGCAAAATCACCAGTAAAGAATGACCACAGAAGTCTCTATGGAAAGGAGATTCTTCTAAGAAATAAAAAAGATTGATTTTTACAAAGTGTATCCTGTATACTTGAATGCTCCAACAGTGTTGACCTTATATATAATAAGTGAAAAATAGGTAGAAATTTGGGTTTTTAATATTTAAACTTACGCATGTCTGCAAAATCTTTGGCGGTCAGCTTTTTAATTTTGTTGAATCGTGCATAAAGATAAGCTGATTCCTTTGGCAATGGTGGCACAGCATCAATGTCAACTTCTTCACAGTACACAGAACCACTTAAACATACACACAGCAGGCATGTGGGCATTTCTAAATGAGGAGACAAAATTGTAAGCATGAGCTAATTTGAAAACATTTGTCATATGATTGTAAAATTATTGGTATAATGAATTCTGTGTCTTGAAATAATATGTTACTGAATTGTTAGTGATTTCAGGAAAGATAATTATGGTAACTGACAATCTATATTGTGCTTAATAATTCATCAGAATTTTAAAGTCCATAGTTAACATAGCTTATCACTTTATTTATTCTTATTGTATGTGTGTGTGTAAATTTGTGGGTGAATGCATGCTACAGGTTTGTGGAGCTCGGTGAACAACTTACAGGAGACATTTCTCTCCTTCTACCTGTGGATTGAACCCAGGTTGTAGGGCTTGGCAACAACAGGTGCCTTTACCTCCTGAGCCATCTTGCTGGTCCCTATTTTTGTTTTCTTCTTTTGCTGATTTTCTAATTGCCGACATGAAGTAAGGCTACATTTTCTTATTTGAATTAAAAAAATAAAATAGAGCCGGACGTGGTGGCGCACACCTTTAATCCCAGCACTCAGGAGGCAGAGGCAGGCAGATCTCTGAGTTCAAGGCCAGCCTGGTCTACAAAGTGAGTCCAGGACAACCTATGCTACACAGAGAAACTCTGTCTGGAAAAACCAAAATCAACCAACCAAACAAAAAAACAAGAAATATTTACTAACCACTCTGATAGTCATCTTCCTTTGCTATGACAAAGTACCTGACATAATTAAATTTAAAGGTGGAACTCTTTGACTCAGTTTTAGAGGTTTTAGACCATGATCAATTGACTTTTCATTGACTTTGGGCTATGGCACAAAAAATAAATAAATGTAAATCTAAAAATTACCACCATCAGCTGGGACCAAGCCTTCAATACATAAGCTTTTAGGGGGATGTGTAAGGTCCAAATCTTAGCAATCATTATGATGTTATCCTTTATTCTAGAAATTTAAGCTTATTAAAAGTAATTTGAACATTTTGAGTTAACTTTTTTTAGATTTATTATTTTATTGCATGAGTGTTTTCTTTGTATGGATGTATTTCCACATGTGTCCTTGGTGCCTAAAAAGGTCAGAAAAGGGCTTTGGATCCCCCGGAGCACTGGAACTATGGATACTTGTGAGCCACCATGTGGGTGCTCGCAGTTGAACCTGGGTCCCCTTCAAGAGCAACTTATGCTCTTAACTACCGAACCATCTCTCCAAACCCTTGAGTTAAGTCTTAAGTATATGAATGATATCAGGAATAGTCAACAAGATGCTTTATTCTATTGGTGCTTTCAACATGACTTTTGGAAAAATTTATCTTTTCTTCATTGAATTGCCAACATGTTGTCAGTAACTATTTGACCACAAAATAGAAGCCTATTTCTGAACTCTAATGTTCCATTAATCTTCTTACTGTGTTTATTTATTTCTGAAATCTAATGTTCCATTAATCTTCTTTGTTTTTCTAGGTTTACCTTTACTGAGTTTATTTACATATGTGTTTGTTTATATGAAACAGTATTGTTCTGAAAAATGAAGCCTACACAAAAATTCTATTCACCCCCAGTTCTCATTCCCAGTTCTCCCTCCCTTCTTTCACTTATTTCCTTGATTAACTGGCCTCAGGGTTTTTGTCTTTGTTTTTTAAACCTCCAGCTTTAACCAAGTCTTACACATGCTAGGGAAGTGCTCGATCACTTAGTCAGATTCTCAGTCCTTCTCGGTTTTTAGAAAATTACCTCTTCTCTCTCTCTCTCTCTGTGTGTGTGTGTGTGTGTGTGTGTGTGTGTGTGTGTGTGTGTGTGTTCACATAAATGAATAGCTACATGTAAGCTTTCTTTTATCTTTTTTTTAATATGGAAGGCAGCATGTTAAAGATACTCTGTCATGGTTAACTTTTTTCACATACTTGTATTTTGGAAATCATTCCATGTTCTTACAGGTCTTCCTCTTTTTTTTTTGTTGTTGTTGTTCTTTTGTTGATTCATTGATACTGAGTCTGGCTGGTTTAAAATGCTGTGTAGTTGAGGCTGACCTTGAATTTCTGATTTCTTGCTTCCACCTCTCGTGTTCTGAGATTCCAAGCATGTACTACTATTAACAATTTTACAGCTGGGCGTGGTGGCGCACTCGTTTAATCCCAGCACTGCAGAGGCAGGTGTATCTCTGTGAGTTCAAGGTCAGCCTTGTCTACAGAGTTTCTCGAGGATACAGAGAAACTCTGTCTCAAATAAAAAAATTTGTGGGGTGCTGGGGTTCAAATCCAAGGTTTCCTGCATGCTAAGCAAACACCTTAGCAACTGAGTGACACCCCTAGCCTTTCCTCATTCCTCTTCATAGTTGGATTGTATTTTCTTGTGTGGGTGTGCCATTGTTTGTTCACTGTTTGCCTGTTTGGGTTATTTGCAGTATTTTGTAATTGCCGACAGTGCTTTAGTGATTTTACATTTTTATATTTATTTTGGATAGAGTCTTCAGGGTATAATTCATAAAATGTGATATCTATGTCAAAAAGTAAATATGGAGCTAAGGATGTAGCTCAGTAGTAGTGCGTCCCTAGCACATGGTTGGAGTTAAGCACTGCCAAAAAATAAGTAAATAACAAATACATCTATTTTGTCTTGTTAAATATTGCCAAATTCCTTTCTGGAAGTGTTGTTCTAATTCACATTTCTTCTTTCACTATATTAGAATATTTGTTACTGTACAACCTTGACCATGGAATATGTTGCTATATTGTCTTCATTTTTATCATCCAAATTAAGTAAGGCTGGAATGTCAATGTAATTTTCTTTTTTTAATTAAAATTGAGATTGAACATCTTTTCATAGTTTTGTTTTGTTTTGAGACAGGATTTCTCACTGTAATAGCCCTGGCTGTCCTGGACTTGCTTAGTAGATCAGTCTGGCCTCGAACTCAAAGTGATCCCTTTGCCTCTGCCCTGTGAGTGGTGGGATTGAAGGTGTGCGCCACCGCTCCCAGCTCACTTTTTCATATATTTAGTGTCACTTTAAAATTATTTTTTCAGTAGTCTTCATTGTGTTTGTCCATTTTCCAAACATCTTAATTTTAAAATTAAAAACATTATTGCTTATTTGTTTGCTTTGTGCGTATGTGCATGAACATTTGTGCCTGTCATGTCACATGTGCGGAGGCTGGGTTACAAGTTGGAAGAGTTCCTTCTGCCCAACATATAGGGCTTAGGGATTGAACTCAGATAATCAGGACTTGGCCCTGAGTGGTGTTACTAGCCCTCACATGTATTTTTGTTCAGTTTCCTTTCTTCAATTTATGAGTTCTTTGTAAATTGGAGATACTACATCTTTATAATATATTGCAAACATCCTTCCCATTTTTGGATGTCTTTTGCTTTATCCAAAAGTGGGTTGGTCTTTTGTTGTTTTTTTTTTATTTTATGAAGTAATTTTTAAAATATTTTCTATTAAAATATGTGGATTTTGAGCCACCCCACTCAGACTGTCCACTAATCCTTTCCCTAATGCTTTTTGTTTGTTTGTTTAGTTTGTTTTGTTTGAGACAGGGTTTCTCTGTCTATCCATGGCTGTCTTGGACTCACTTTGTAGGCCAGGCTAGCCTTGAACTCACAGAGATCTGACTGCCTCTGTCTCCCAAGTGCTAGGACTAAAGGAGTGTGCCACAACACCCAGCAATTACAGACAGCTGTAAACTGCCATGTGGGTGCTGGGATTTGAACCCAAGTCCTTTAGAAAAGCAGCCAGTGCTTAACCACTGTACCATCTCTCCAGCCCCCCTAATGTTTAAGTTTATTTCTCTCTTGTTTTTATGAAATGTGCACCTAATTTATCTCTCTCCACATGGCTGTCTAGTTCTCCTGAACTCAGTTTAAAGTGTTTCTTCTTCAATGATTGAGTGCTTGAGTGCCTTTCCTTGCTTTAATCATATATGAAATGTCTTTATGTTTTGTCCATGTCTTATTTTTTTCATCTGTGTCAGGGGTCTTTGTTCACGTACTTTCCCCAACTTGTTACACACGGTATGTTTTATCTGGAACTGTTTAATGTTTCCACTGCTATTTTTACAGTTTTCTTTATATTTATCTATATGTATTTAGAATCAACTTTCCTAGCATTATCCAAACTTTGGTAATTTTAGTGGAATTGTGTATATTTTCTAAATTTAGAGAATAATGATATCTTTATGGTATTGAGTCATCCTGTCCAAGAAAAGGGTGTCTTTCTAATTACTCAATTCTATTTTTACTACAATACTTGCCAGATTTTTATGATGTATTTTCTGTTTTGGTTCATTTTAGTTTTATTGTAACAAGATTGGTGTGCGTGGGATTTTTCATTCTTTCATGTAAAACCAGGTTATGTGGCATAACAAGAATAATTCACATATAGGAACTATAAGGTATGGCTTGTAGTTTGTTATTTTACAGTGATTTTCCTATTGTTTTAATTGAAACAGCCATTTTAGTTATTTATGTAGAGTCATTTTTGTTTCTCCTTATTAGGTTGGAATTCTTGGCCGCCTCCCCATCCCCCACATGGCCTGGTAAAATCCCATCCCCTTAACCCCTCCAACTTAGCCCAGCCAGAGGGCTTTTGTGTGTGGGAAGGGGGCCAGGAAGGCCAGTGCCACATTCCTAGCATTCCCTAATGAGAATCACAGCTCCTTCACCTATAGTCTATAAAACTCCTCCACCTCTTATCCCATGTGTGACTCCCTCTGGTCTCATCCTCTGAGGCTGTTGGACTCGCCCAGGAGCTCCAGTTCCCAAATAAACCAGCCCTTTTTACTCTAATTCAACTGGAATTGGCTTATTTTGTCGGCGGAATTATACCAGCTATAAAATAACCAATCACTCCTTTGTGTTTTTCTTTTTTTGCTTGCTGCTTTTTAAAGTACTAGTCATTGGCCGAGCGTGATGGCACACGCCTTTAATCCCAGCACTTGGGAGGCAGAGGCAGGTGGATCTCTGTTCTCAGGCAATCCTGGTATATGAAGCCAGGACAGCCAGGGCTGTTACACAGAGAGATCCTGTCTCGAAAAAAAAAAAACAATGGGTGGGTAGGTGAGTGGATGGATGGATGGATGGATGGATGGATGGATGGATGGATGGATGGATGGATAGATAGATAGATAGATAGATAGATAGATAGATAGAGTACTAGTCATTGAATTTAGGGCCACATGCAAACACTACCAGCACATCCTCGGCTTTTCTGGGTTTCTTGAAGATAATAATTAATTATATTATATTTACCTCATCCTAAGGCTGTTGATTGTATTTGGAAAATAATCCAATTGATTTATTTACTTTTGAGACAATATCTTGCTATGTAGCTTTTGCTAGCCTGAAACTTGCTATGTTTAAGACTGACTTAGAACTCATTCAGATCTGTCTGCCTTTGCCTCCGAAATGCTGGCATTACCATGTCAGGCTTTTGAATTGATTTTATGTGGACAGAATCATAGGTGGTTTTTTTTCTTTTCTTTTCTTGTGTGTGTGTGTATGTGTGTGTGCGTGTGTGTGGTTTTTTAAGACAGGGTTTCTCAATGTAATAGTCCTGGCTGTCCTGGACTTGCGTTGTAGACCAGGTTGGCCTCAAACTCACAGAGAACCACCTGCCTCTACCTCCCGAGTGTTGGCATTAAAGGCGTGCGCCACCACCCCTGATTGAACCATATGTAGGTTTTCTAAAGGATCGGCTTAGACAAAGTATTGGAGGTTCTTGGACACTCTGGGTCACAGTTTTCACCCATAGTGTGAAATGTTAGATGGTGAGCACTTCCCATGTAACTGCTGACTTTACAATTGGAGGTGAAATTTCAGTTTATAATTTACTATGTCTTGAGGCAATTTTTGATAACTACAAGGAATAAAATTTCTTGTAGATATTTTAAAATGATGCTTTTCAAAAATATTAAATGATAGATTGTTTATACTTACCATCATTTTCTTTCTTGGTGGGTGGTAGTGATGGTATAACTTCATCTTTTTGTAACTGTGGACTTTTCTCATCAGAAATTATCATGGTTATTTTTTCCTATTGTGAAGTTAGAAGGTTGTTATTATGTGTGATGAATCACAAGTCTGACTCTAAATCAGAGGGATCACAAACATTTCTCATAGTCCCAATTAGAGGTATTTCATTAAGATTCTGTTTTATGTGTGTATGTCTGTATATATAAGCATGTATATTTGTCTGTGTATTTGTGTGTGTGTGTGTGTGTGTGTGTGTCATACAAAGGACAACTTATAGAAGTCAGTTCTTTCTACCATGTGACTTGGGATCTGTGGCTACAGGAGACTATCTTTCAACTCTACCTCAGCAGTGCTCTCAGCACTCTGTTAAGATTTTGTACATAAATCCATTTCTGTGTTCATTAAAACTTACTGTAAATACTCTAGGTTGAATATGCATTCCTGAGTAAAAGAATAAGCTTTTAATAATTTTTGTTTCCATTGGCTGAACTCAGTTCTTGATATGAACATATAAATATCTGAATGGGAATGAAAGTTTTTCTAATGTGAAACTATTCCTTACAGTTTTTCATATGAACTAATTTCCTTGTGTCAATTTCTAGCCTTCTTAGCAACAGTACATGCCTCATAGTCACAATTAGAGGTATATAATTTTAATGTGAAGTACTGAATAGATTCCTTCATGACTAGGATGCCTTCTTGCTTGGACCTTAGGATGGATCCCTTTTATTCTAACATGTTCACCTGAGCAGCCCATTGGTTTAGGCTGTTAACATTATATAACTAAAGATTATCATCTCCCCTTTGTCCTCTTCTCAGAGAATGTGTTTTCTGCTAGTAGACTATAATTTATTACATGGGGACCTATGCACTCTACTTTTTTTTCTTTCTCTTGTTCCATATTATCTCAGTGGACTCCTGACCTTGCCTGTAGCCCTCATTTTCCCATCTGTGTACTGCCTAAACAGTTCACTCTCCACTTCACACAAATATTAGTTCACACATTTGTATTGATGGAAAACTACTTAAAGCTCTGTGTAGTTAAGCAGAAAGCTTTAAGATTTAAGGAATTTTGAAAGTATCTAGTAAGACAACAGGTTATAAGCTTTTTCATTTTGTTGTTTTGCTTTTTAACTTGAAACTGTTGCTAGAGACACCTGTCTAATTTATCTTAGCCGTGGGTAGAAATAGTACTAGAATCTTAACTCCTTCCTTTAGAAAAAAGAAACTGGCATTAGCATTAGCTTAATGTGAGTTAAGAGAGGGGAAAGCAGTTTGGACTGGTTAATCTTAAAATCTTCACTATCTGATTTGTAGTAAAAAGAAATTTTAAAGTAGTAAATATTATTATGTGTCTGACTCTAATTCTCCTGTGTGTGTGTGTGTGTGTGTGTGTGTGTGTGTGTGTGTGTGCCCATGACACACAGTGGGCAGCACATAGTTTTAGGCTATGTTAACTTTCTCTCTGCCCAGAAAAAAAAAAACAAAACAAAACAACTAATTGCTTTGCTCTGAGGTTGGATGTGAGGATGATGTGGTATAAAAGCCACAACTTAGTGACATGTCATTTCAGATCTTTGGTACAAATTGGTAGAGTCTTAATTGTTAAATGTGATTAAAATCAAATCCCTATAGAAAGTAGTTTTTCATTTGTTGGTTTTCTATGTGATTGACATGCATAACCAGTAAGTATTCTTACATTTACTTCCTAAGACTGTATTACTCTGAATTCTATAAACATAAACTAATAATTCATCTTTTCCCAATTTATCTTTGAGGCAATATAACATGCAAATATAGGATGTTATATAACATTATTTAGCATAAATTTCATCTGTCAGAGATCATCTTAAAGTCTGTCTCTTAAATTTTAATTTTAAATTTAAATTAAATTTTCTCTAGCTACATTTTATTTACCATAGGTACTAATTATTTATTCAGAAATCATGCATATTTGAAACTATAATCACTTTAAATCTTAAAATGCCTTTCACCTTCTTATCAAATATTGAAATTAAAGGGAAAAACATGCATTTAAATGGTCATCATCTTAGAACATATATTCAAAGTAGAAATAAAATACCTTTATATTTTTTCCATCCAGGTAATTATCTTCATAGTCCTGGCTAAATTTGGTTTCTTCAGAATGATCTGTTCCATACTCATAGTTAACGTGTGAGTCCAGCTGAGTTTGTGGTACTGGCTGTGTCAGAGGCACAAACAGTAGCAGGAGAAGTGTACAATGCACAGTCTTCATTTCAGCAGACTCCAGGTGACGGGTGTCAGTGAACTACTGACCTGATGACTATAGAACAAAACCCCCTTTCCCCTGGAAATAAGAATGTAGACTATGGAAGCCGTATTTAAAAGCTTGGAGGATATTTTGGCCCTGTGTATGCAGTAGGGGCTAGAGAACAAATATTTAACCCTTCGTGGTCCTTAATTAGATGCAAACAGTTTTTTATGTGCCAGTGAAGATTCTGTAAAGTTCAGAAAGTAGTTTTATATTTTACCTATCAGAAAATTTAAAACTGTTGGTAAGTCTATTAACAGTCAAATACTTTTGATAGAGGTACTTTTAAGCAGTCAAAGTCTTCTCAGGATACCTGCAGTATAAATGGTTAACACAAAGATCCATGATCCTGTGTCATGTGAGTTAAAAATATCATATTTCAGGATTGCTGCTTTTAAAGTAACTCTTGATTCATATCGATGTAAAAAAAAGCAGTTCTAAGAAAAGGTTTAAAACTTAAACCTTAAGTTTAACATCATAAAAAGTAGACATTAACACTTTTAAGTGGTGTAGCGTATAGGGAAGACTATATTTAATTTCTCTAGTTTTATAAATTTAGCAGATTGTCACTGGTTTTAGTTAATAATGTTGCCCTTTCCGCTGAAATTATGAAAACTTCAATAATACCACTGCGAACTAGGATTATTTAAAACTTTAAGCAAGGAACTTTGGAGAATGTACTGGAAAGATTCTTTGAGACTGCTGAGCACACATTTCAGGCATTTTTTAAAACTACAAACAGACTCACTTAGAAGTGCTGATGCTGCATTTATAGATTCCAGTTTATCAAAAATCCAGTTGTTGATATTTCAAAATGAAATGGGTTTGTAACGTTTTCTGCTTCTAATTCTTATTTACATCAATGTTAAAATTATAAAATGATATATGAAAGTATTGTTGAAAATTCTTCAAGAAAAATTAAACATTACAAGTGACTTTATATTTATTAAGACTTTTAAAATCATACTTTAACACACAGTAGTTAAATTAATATGTGACAAACAAGCCTACCGTAGTATCTGAAGTCCCGTGTGGTTTTCCTCAATAGGTATTCGTGCCTGTGCCTTAGTCCTAACTGGGAGGGTGAATGAGAAAAGCTGTGGAATTGTTTCAAACTGCTGAATAAAGTGTCAGGGCCCAAAAGCTTAAATTCCATGTGGAATTCAACAGCAGATTCCATGTGGTGGAAATCTTCGCCAGCATTCTTTCTCTGGGGTGAAACACGGGGTATTATAGGAGAGAATGTGCTGAAGAGGTTTCAGACTCCAGCCCCAGGGCAACTGCAGTGTACTGCAGCTGGTCCCTTTCCCTTGTGCACTCATCTTTTAGAAAATATTAGTTTATAAAAATGACATCTTTTTAAAACCATGCTTTTGCTTTTGTGGTTTCTGGTATAGAAAACACTTATTTTTGAATGAAATAGAACACGAAACCAAACATAGTCTTTGTTTTTAATTTAATGGGAACTAAGGATTTTGTCGCTATACTATAACTAACACATTAAAAATTTGTATCTAAAGTAAATTTTAACGCAAATTATTTTGTGGTTTTGTCCTTTGGTTTTTAACTCCTTTATTTTAGTTCATAAGAGTGTGAAAATATCTTTCAAAAGAAGTTTGATTCCATAATTTTGTAATAGCAAATATATTTACTGAATGAAATTTTATATTAAATTCCATTTTGAAAAACTAAAGTAGGGGCTGGTTGCACATATTTAATCCCAGCGCTTGGGAGGCAGAGACAAGTCTATCTCCATTAGTCTGGTCTACACAGTGAGTTCCAGAGTTCCACACCATCCAGAGCTACATAGTGAAACTCTGTCTTTTTTTTTTTTCTGGGGTGGGGAGTCCCTGTGTAACAGAACCCTGGCTGTCCTAAACTTGCTTTGTAGACCAGATTGGCCTCAAACTCACAGAGATCCACCTTCCTCTGCCTCCCAAGTGCTGGGATTAAAGGCGTACTACACCATGCCTGGCCTGAGACTCTGTCTTAAATAAACAAAAACAAAACAAAAGTGAAGTAGTAGCATAGATACCATGTAAGCATCTTTAAAGACTCACATACTTGTAATCTCAGCACTTGAGAATCAGAGACAGAGAATAGAGAGTTCAGGTCTAGCCTGGATTATGTAGCAAGCTCTTGTCTCCAAAAAACAACAACAAAAAAAAAAAACGTTTGTTTGTTTGGTGCTTTTAGTAATCAAAGTCAAAATTCTTTTGAAATAAAGCATGAAGCTGGGGAGATAGCTTAGCAGTTTAGAACACTTGTTATTGCAGAGGAACTGCATTCAGTTCTCTATAAGGAATAAGAAGTCACTGAAGAAAGTTCCACCAGTGGTTGCAGCTGACTCAGGGCGGAGTTCCTCATAAAAACCAGGCACAGAGATGCTGCAACAGAGTGTAGAGTGTGCTTGTGGTTGAATTTACTCTTTTTTTTTTTTTTTTTGGTTTTTCAAGACAGGGTTTCTCTGAATATCTCTGGCTGTCCTGGACTCGCTTTGTAGACCAGGCTGGCCTCGAACTCACAAAGATCCGCCTGCGTCTGCCTCCCAAGTGCTGGGATTAAAGGCGTGCGCCACCACCGTAGTTGACTAATTCTGCATAGCCTGAACCCCCCTATCCTAAGTCATGTGATTGGTCTTTCTAGCATGGCTAACCTACCCCTAAAATTATTGTACGTGGCCAGTCCCACCCAATACAAAGACAGAACTTTGAAGATTAACATAATCACTTCTGGGAAGGTAAAGCCAAGTTCATCCACTCTTTCAGGAAAGCCAAAGCCTTATATACAGTTCCCTATAGAACTATTTGAAACTGAGGTTGTTTTCCATTTCAGAAAGAAATGTTTCATTGTAATAGAAAATTCCTTAACTTTATCTGTTTAGCATGAAAGTGGCTTACTGCTTTAGAGCAGACCTTCTGTCCAGTAAGAACTTACTCTCTGACATTCATTTAGGTAACCCTGCTGCATTACTCTTGGTGTCTTATAGGGCTTTATTTTTTCAAGGGTGCCCATCAGTCTTCTGTAGAAGACTTCTTCCTCCTAATTGTTTCTCAGCAGTAGGCAACTAAAAATGTGTTGAGTGGAATTGAATTTTCAAGCTAGCATGTAGCCCAGTTTGTACAGTGTATGCCTAATACTCAAGAAGCCCTGGATTCTATTGTCAGAAGTACATACGACAGGAATGGTGGCACTCATCCATGACCCCAACACTTATGAGACACAGACAGATCAGGAGTTAAAGTCATTCACAGCTACATAGTGAGTTCTAAGCTAACTGAACTATTTGAGACCCTGCTCTTAAAAATGATGCCAGGCATGCCTTTAATCCCAGAACTCAGGAGGCCAAGGTAGGCAGATCTCTCTATGAGCCAGCCTGGTCTACATAGTGAGACCTTATCTCAAAAAAAAAATGGATAAGACAGGAAATTGAGTTTAAGACACAAGAGTTTTCTGGGGAGAGAGAGAGAGAGAGAGAGAGAGAGAGAGAGAGAGAGAGAGA
>CAJQZJ010004381.1:7387698-7399050 GCA_907164525.1 Lophiomys imhausi
GAGAATGAGAATGTACTAACAGAAACCAGAAACTACTCAGTCGGTTGGTATTTCTCTATCTTCATCTGCTGACTTCATAGGAAACTGTGGTTTAGAGTCAGAATACTTATCTTAGTTCTAAGCTTTGATACCCTCAGTAGCCTCTCGCTCTCCTTCCATCCTTCCTTCCTTTCTTGTGTATGTGATGGGTATTTTACCTACATGTTTATCTTGTGAAGTTGGGAATTGAACATGGGTCCTCTGGAAGAGTAGCAAGTGCTTTTAACCACTAACCCATCTCTCCAGCCCCAACAAGGCTCAGTTTCTATACCTGTAGAATTGTTTGGCCTCTGTACTGTTGAAACTTTGGACCTGATATTTCTTTGTTGTGGGTTGGTATGTGCACTAAGGATGTTTGTAAGTACTTGTCTCTGTACCCAATACGTGCTAGTAGCAGTAGCCACAGTTAAAAAGCAAAGAAGTCTCCTGACACTGCAAAATTGTCCCTAGACCAGTCGTGTAGTCTGTCTTTCATCCCACCACTTGGGAGGCAGAACCATGCAGGGTTGTTGTTTGTTTGTTTCTTTAATTCTAAGCTAGCCAAGGCTATATAATGAGAGCCTGTCTCCACAATTACAAAACAAAACAAAAGCCTTAAAACATATACAAAATATTTTTAAAAAAACCTAAAAGCCAGCCATCACCTAACTG
Source organism: Lophiomys imhausi (assembly GCA_907164525.1). NCBI lineage: Eukaryota > Metazoa > Chordata > Mammalia > Rodentia > Muridae > Lophiomys > Lophiomys imhausi. The sequence goes on from CAJQZJ010004381.1 coordinate 7,388,389, forward strand.
TGCACTATAACTGTTAGATGGGTGAGCAAACATTTTGCAGCTGGAGAGGTGGCTTACCAGTGAAAGAGGACTTGCTGCTCTTCCAGAGGACCTGATCCAGAGATCCTAACACTTGAGCGGATCACAACCACTTGTAACTCCTCCAATTCCCTCTTCTGACTACCTCAGGCTCCTGTGGCAGACACTTGGATGTTTACTCATAAATATAAACAAAAATAAATTATGCCTGTGAGAATTTAAAACTTTTTAAAATCCAACGTTCTGAGACCTTATAGCAAGCTTGCTGTCTTAAATCTGATGTGTTTATAAGAACATAGATATTTTGTTCATACGAAAGAGATGAGGATGTAAGTACTTTACAGACAAAGGGGAAGGAGGTTATAATGCAATGTGAGGGCGAGTCAATGCCTTTTAAGTATTTATGATTTATTTAGTGTCTAAGTGTTTGAGTTGTTTTGCAGTCTGAACGCTTGCTCCCGGTGATGGTGCGCGTGCGCGGTGCCTTGCTGCCTATACCAGCACTTAGTTGTGCTGGACAAAGTCACTTCAGTCGCTTTCCTGGGGCTCATTATAGGAAAGTGGAACATCGAAGAAACTTTGGATTTTTAATTTTGTTTCCAGCTGCTCTTTTACTTTATTTCCAAGATTTAGAAGGAAAAACAAAATGTGTTTGGAATCAGAAAACCAATATTTGAGTTCCAGCCATCCTTGGGGACATAGAAATTCTTTATAACACAAAGTTTTTAGATGAGATGAGGATTTGTGGTGTTATGTTTAGGGTAGTTTTTTCTTTTCTTTCTTTCATCCCTCCTGGAACTGGTTAAATGTGTTGTGTGATACACATGCATCTGTATTTTAGCTTAGTTCCTAAGCTGAGGAATAAGTTTAAAATCTGTGCTTCAGGTAATACCTACACACAGGCTAGATATTTTCAAACAGTAGTATCATGAGCATACTTCTGAAGGATCCTTTATTTTCATCTCCTTTCTAAAAGCTAAATATCTATATTTTTGTTCACTAATCTTGGATTTTTGGTGTGACTTACATGTTTTGTTAGTGCTTGCAAGCAGTTTAATCATAAAGGAAAAATATATATGCAAACACTATCCAGTGTAAAGGATTCATGGTTTTCTTTCCTGTTATAATTACCAAGTCAGTTGATAGTCTGTATCTGATAGAGGCAACTGTTGTGCTGTAGAAAGTACAGAAAACATTTCACTCTTCAGTTTCTCTGAGGAAAAGTATTAACATTTTATTTGCTTTATGTTCACTGAGAAATCCTTGGATTGGTTTGAGCTCACTTTGGCATTTCTAAGTAATAGTACTAAATGATTATAAACCTACATCCCCTGGGTCTTGAGCAGGAAGGATTTTTGTGACACCATTTACTTGCATATCTTTGAAGGTAGGAACCAGAGCAAGTTAAAGCTCTTCTTCCTCCTAAGGTGGAAGGAGTTTGACTTGACTGGGGCAGAGGAGCAGCCCCGGGATGGGACAGAGGAGCAGCCCCGGGATGGGACCGAGGGGGAGCCTGGTGAGCCTCTTCCTACTTGATGATGCGAATCAATCAGTTTAGTGTTTTCAGGTTTTTATATAATTATCATCACAATAATTTTAGAAAACTTCATTGCTTATATGGTTCTTGTATGAGACAAGGTCTAGCCCATGCAAGTCTCAAACTTGCTGTATATGGGAGAATGTCTTTGAACTCCTGAACTTCCTGCATCCATCCTCTACCCTCAAGCATTGGGATTACATAGCTTTGCACCACCACACCTAGCTATTGGTTTCCTTTTTTTTTGACTCATGAATAATGCTGCTATGGATGGTCTTATGCAGACTTTAGTGTGAGCCTGTGTTCAGTTCTCTTGGGTGTGAACCTAGAAATAGAAATGTTGATTCACAGTATTTGATATTTGCCTGTCTTTTGGTTGCTGCCATTGTAATGAAAAAGGGCTAATGCTTTATTGTGGTTTTGATTTATATTTCTTTCTTTTTTTAATAAATTTATTTATTTGTTGCTTCAGGTTACATCTCCATCATATTAATGGTTCCTTTTAAAATTTTAAAATGATGAAAGTTAGAAAAATTGTCTGATCTTGTTTATTTCTTAACACTCACAGTATCACATTTTCATTCATAATGAATAATTGCATTTATAACCTCATTTTGAAACATTTCAGAAGAAACAGCTGGACCTTAAGGCCTGTGTCACAGGGATGCCTGGCTCATGCCACTAGTCGTTGACTCTTGGACTTCACTCTCATTGTACTCTTTTTTTTCTGATCTCTCACTACTATACCTTCTGCACGAAATAACTTGGTGTGGATGCTTAGATGAATGGAAGGAGTTTTGTTTGTTCGTTATGCATTGTCAACTTATACTCGTGGGCAGATGAGTATTTTCTGCTAATGCTAACAACCTACTCAAAGATAGAAAAAAACAATAGAATCTTCTCAGCACTCAGAAGTTTGAATAAATACTTCCAAATTATAGTTTACCCCTCTATTAATTGTACCTTGTCTGAAGTTTTATCATGTGTTTTTGGGTTCTTTGTATTGGCATACCCAGATTTATATTCATTCCTTTTTATCAGGAGTTCTGTGAAGTGTCAATGTATAGTAAATAAAGTTCATCATAACAGAATATTCAGCATAAAGCTTACTTAAAATACTTCAAAATTGACTATAGCACAGAGGTAACTTGTAAGGTGGTAGAGGTGATGCGAAGAGACCTGTGATGCATTCTCACACTTCTGTGGATGAGAGGAGACTATGGCTAGGTCTTCTCCCCAAGGTCACTAGCAAAGATGGTCTTAGGCTGAAACCAGACATGATGCAGCCAAGGCTCTGGTCCTGATGCAGCCAAGGCTCTGGTCCTGGCCATGTCTCCTGACTCAGATAATTTGATCTAATGCTCTGAGAGAAGAGCACTTAGTTTCCTGAATTGTATGCCTTAGATCTGAGGATGATGACTCGGAAAGTCAAAAGTACCTTACTGAGCACTGAACTAGGGGTACTTACTAGGCAGTGGTAGTACACACCTTTGGTCCCAGCACTCAGTAGGCAGAGGCAAATGAATCTTGAGTTCACGGTCAGCCAGGTCTACACAGAGAAACCCTGTCTCAAAAACAAAAAAAAAAAAGAAAGAAAGAAAGAAAGAAAGAAAGAAAGAAAGAAAGAAAGAAAGAAAGAAAGAAAAGAAAAAAGAAATACAAGTGTGAAAGCAACTCTGTAGACAAAATCAGTAAAAGTGATCTTTCTTGAATGAAAGTCCACTGTTAGGTTAACATTCCCTCCTGTTACTCAAATGCCTTCTTCAGATCTAAAGGACAACTTCTGTCTTCACTGCCAGTGTTACTTTATCATCTCTAGAAAAAGTCCTGTCATTGGAAGTGTCATACTCAGTTTTATATAATTTATTATCGTCGTCATCATCATTATTAGGAGCATGCACAACAGCATACATATGGTTACAGAAAAACTTGACCACCAGGAGGAGTTGAGTCTCCTACTCAAGTCATCAGGCTTGGTGATAAATGCTTTATCTTCTGAGCCATCTTGCTGACCCTTACATGTTTTTTACATGATAATATTTCTAAGTTTAAAGAATATACAAAGCCATTTGAGCTTAGTTTTTTTTATTCCCACTTAGCATTCTATCTTATATTTCTTAAGATTTGCATCATTTTTAGTAAGCTCTAAGCCTATGAAATGAAGCCATTGTCACCAACATCCTAAATGCAATTCTGATCTTTATACTAACGCATGCTTCTGTATATATTATTTTGAGCAGTATATGTTTAGATGTGTAATTAGTAAGGCTTTATGAAGTCATAAATATATACCTATATAGTTTCTTGCCATTCTTGCATTTCATAGTAATGAGAATTGAAGTGCTCATCCATCACTTCTTGACTCTCCAGAGTGTTGTCCTGACCATCATGGTCTTCCTCCTCCTCCTCCTCCTCCTCCTCATCTTCGTATCTCCTGAAAACTTGGGTCTTCAGTTGTATTGTTTCACCATTAGTGCTCCTTTGTTCACCATAATAAATACTGTGTATATAAGGGAAGCAGAAGAAGATATATGAACTTATTGGTTCTTTTAGCTTATTTTGGTCCACACGAAGGTATGTCAAATGGCGATGGTGTAGTGGATCAATAGAAGGGCACATCATTGTCACGTTGATGTCTGAAAAACACAAGTTAAAAGTTCATCCTGCATATGATAGTCATAATTCCAGGTTGGGCTTTGTTACATGAGATGTAATTTTATTATAATACTTACAAGTGGAATTAGGTTTAATTTTGGAGTTAGGTTTAATTATTTTTATATTAATTAAAATAAGATGAAGTGAAACTCTTGAGTTTCATATCACCAAAATAAATATGAATTCATTGGCTTTACTGATTATATAATATAAAATTGCTTCTTGGTAGAATCAACCTTATAAAAAAAAAAAATTCAGCAGTGGCCTGGCAGTGGTGGTGCATGCCTTTAATCTCCGAGCTTGGGAGGCACGGATCTCTGTGAGTTCAAGGCCAGTCTGGCCTACAAAACAAGTCCAGGACAGCCAGGTCTGTTACACAGAGAAACCCTATCTCGAAAGAAAAAACAAAAAAACAAATTCAGCCAGGGCTGGAGAAATGGCTCAGCAGCTAAGAGCACTGACTGCTCTTCTGAAGGACACAGGTTCGATTCCCAGCACCCACATGGCAGCTCACAACTGTCTGTAACTCCTGTTCCAAATGATCCAACACCCTCACACAGACAGATACACATGCATTCAAAACACCAATGTACATAAAGTAAAATTAAATAAATTTAAAAAAAAAAATAGAGCCCTATTACCTAGGGTCATGTATCTTCAGATGTTCTCTAATACTGCTTGCCAGTATTCCTGGTGGTAAAGTTGAGTAGAAAAGACCGTAAAATTAATGACATTCCCTTTCCACAGGCCACTCTCACCACCTCCTGATCCAACTTCAAAGTGACTTCTTTTATCAGTATGTAAATCATAGATTACTAACAATTCATTCTTTATAAAGAGTCAAAATGCCATTCTTTCATCACGCATGTTGGTGCATGTGCCTTTAACCTTTAATCACTAGGGAGGCAGAGGCAGACAAATATATCTTTGAGTTTGAGGACAAGCCTGATCTACACAGTAAGTTCCAGGTCTGCCAGGGCTAGCTACATAGAGAAACCACCACTCAACACCCCCCCCCCCCCACACACACACACACACACACACACACACACACACACACACAAAACAAAAAAGTCAATACTACTCTTGTTCTTTAAAAAAATGCAAAAATTTTGCATACTTTCTATTTCGTTATTTTGTAGGTATAGATGTTCCAAATTCCTTGGAATGTAGAATGCTTGCTTCAGTTTATTGTGTCCAACATTGAGTTCTATAAGATTGGAAAGATTAAAGATATCATGTGGAATGTCTTTCAGTTTGTTGTGTGATATTCTTAGAGCATGAAGTTTTGGAAGTTTATCAAAATAATTGTCTGGTATGGATGAAATTGAATTATTTTCTAAAGATAGATACATAAGTGAAGTAGGCAATTCAGGGGGCATTGATTCTAATTTATTATTACATAGGTTGAGCTGCATTAACTTTTCCATTTTGAAAAGGTTCTTTTCTTGTAATATCAAATCAGAAAGATGATTATAGCAGAGATCAAGCATAGTCAGGTTTACCAGCCCATCCATGGCATTTGTTTGAAGTGTGGAGATTTCATTATAACCAAGAAGGAGTCTTTCCAGAGATTTGGGAAGAGGAAATGGAAATTCTTCTAAGTTGTTATGCTCTAGGTGAAGTTGTTTTAGATTTGAAAGTTTAGCAAACACACCATAATCAATCTTTTGAGATTTGATTTTGTTGTGGCTGAGGTTAATTTCTTTAAGATGAGTTGCATTGATGAATGAATTTGCAGTCACAGCCTCGATGTCGTTGAACTGAAGATAGAGTTGCTGAATGTGCATTGGAATATTTGGGATAGTCTTGAGTTTACGATTGTCACAATACATTGATGCTGGAAAGTTAGTTGGACAGAAACATTCCTTAGCACAACCTAGAATATTCTGATAAAAGGGAACTCCATATTCAATATTTTGATGAAATTGGAATTCTGGCTCATAATCCTCATTTGGCTCTTGGTCATAATCTTCATCCCATTGGTAAGCTTCATATTGGCAATACACTCTAACTCCAAAACAGAAGAAAAGCACAGATATTGGACTTAAAACGCCCATGTTCCTTTGTCCTGTTGCAAAGAGAAAAGTGATTAATACTCAGAATAATTATCATATAAATTGTCACATAAAATTTATTATGCTGATGCATGTATATAACAAAAGGAAGCCTGGGCAAAGCTCAAATCAAAATTTAATGTTTAAGTAACTTTGAAATTTAGAATCACATTTTGCATTGAACAGGAGTCAGAAGTCTGCTGTTCTGGACTTTTTACTAAGTAGTTACTATTTTGTTGTTGTTGTTTTGTTTTGTTTTTTATAGACCAGATTCCCTTTGTATCCCCTACTGGCTAGAACTTATTATGAAATCCAAGTTGTCATTAAATTACGGGCAATCCTTCTGCCTCTGCCTCCTAAGTGCTGAGATTACATGTGTGAAGCACAACACTGTATACAGTCATTATCTTCTAAAAGAATCTCAGCTGTCTGTAGATTTATAATGATAGCATGACCTCAGCAGTCACACTCTAGTGTTCCCTGCACTGTGAGTACCGGTCATTCCTGCCCCCACTCCATCTATTAGCCACGCTTGCTGCCTACATGATCAGCCAGAGGACTCGGCCTATTAAACTGTCATTAAACCAACATTTTTCTCCCTGCTATTTTTGTTACTAAATCCTTTCCTTATTCTTTAAAAGAACATTCTTTTTTTATGTAGTAACTTATTTAGAAAACATGGTCATGATTTTTCTTGCTCTTTTCTGTCTAAGCCGATCTACATCTTCAAATTTTCTCCTTGGAGCAGTTTCTCAAATCTAAATTATTTTGTCTCCAATTTGCTGAGTAACCCTAACACAGCTCAAGTGTGTACAATATTTATATCCTGCAAAGTTTCAGTTTCTCTTAGATTAATATTTTCATGTCTTCTTCCTGACTCCTTTTTTATTGTTTCTTTCTCCCTCTCCCTACCCTCTCCTTTCCTTCCTCCTCCTTCCTCTTCTTCCTTCCATTCTTCTTTCCTGACACCACAGGGTCTCATAGAGCCCAGGTTGACTTCAAGCTTGCTATTTAGGTGAGGCTGGCCTTAAGCTCATGATCTTCTTGCCTCTTCAGGTGCTGAGACTACAGGGAGTGTTACCATGCCCGACTTTTGGTAGATTCTAGATATTAAAATGCCACTATCGTTATCTCTTAGGATTTTGAAATTTAATGGAGGATGAGAGACATACAGTGCAATGTGCTGAAGGATTGAAGGATGTTGGAGTGAGTTGGATTATAAAGGAAGGCATTTATTTATTTGTTTGTTTGTTTGTTTTTAGCTTTTTCAGGACAGGGTTTCTCTGTGTAACAGATCTCTGGCTGTCCTGGACTCGCTTTGTAGACCAGGCTGGCCTCAAACTCACAGAGATCTGCCTGCCTCTGCCTCCCGAGTGCTGGAATTAAAGGTGTGCACCACCACACCCGGCATAAAGGAAGGCTTTATAGATAAGTGGCAGTTATTTCTGTTGAAACTTGAAAAAGGGTGGAATATGTTCTAAACAAAGAACCTGAAATTTTGAATTTCATTTCTGCCATTTAATAATTCTGCCTCTTGCTTTATAAGAAACTAAGAATTGCAGTTGCTGGGCAGATCATTTGAGTTCAAGAGTCGGAGACCAACGGTAATACAGTAAGATACCTCCTCAAAAAAAAAAAAGTATAATTTGCAATTATAGTTTAATTATGCCTTGCCTTGTGTGTATGTGTACATGTTCATGTTCATGTACATGTATGTGTATATGTACGTATACATTCAAATCCAGAAGACAACCTTAGGTGTCATTCATCAGGCATTATCTGTCTTTTAATTTTTTTACACAAGAGTCTCACTGTGTAATCTGAATAGCTGGCCAACTGGCCAGGGAGCCACAGGGACTGCACATCTCTGTCTCCCAGGTGCTAAGATTACAAGTGTGGTCACCACACATGTTTTTTTATTTTTTAACATGAGCTCTACAGAACAAACTCAGAACTCAGATCCTCCTGCTTGCAAGGTAAGAATTTTGCTGGGCAGTAAAGGGAAGTAATCTCCCTAGCCTTGCCTTTTTTTTTTTTTTTTAATTTGGTGTTTTGTTTTTTGGAGACAGGGTTTCTCTGTATAGCCCTGGCTGTCCTGGAACTTGGTCTGTGTACCAGGCGAACCTCGAACTCACAGAGATCAGCTTGCTTCTGCCTCCCAAATGCTGGGATTAAAGTGCCACACACCTGGCCATATCTTCCCTTCTTTATCTTACCTGCTTATCTTGTGTCTTAGTCTTCGTGGTCATGTCCTCTAGAAGATAAACTCTCACTTTATTTTTTTGGACAGAGTCTCACTGTGATACTGGGATGTTCTCCAACTCCTAAACTTCAGACAGTCTTTACTGCCTCAGCCTCCTGGGTTCGAATCACATGAGATAATCATGTAAAAGTTCTCAGCAAATTGAAAACTACAGTCCAGTTGAAATGAGTGTTATTTAGGGAATGTTTGTGTGTGTGTGTGTGTGTGTGTGTTTTAAGTGTATCTCTTTTTTTAAATGAGACCTTTTTTTCTCCACTCTTCTCATCAAGGGCTTTATGAGAGAAGAGAGAATGAACAAACATCCTAACACCATTGTGTTAATGAAGTAATTTACATTTTGTTCCTCTAGAATGCTGCTCCTCTTTTTTCAGCATTGGTATAACTTTCAAAAAATAGTTACATCAATCATTTCTCTGACAGAACTCCATTTGTTCCTTTTTATCCCATGGTTTTTGTCTCAGTTCTTCTTATGCACGCATGTCCTGGACCTGCTAATTACCAGTGGTCATATTCTTAATTTTGAACATACCATGGTCTGACCATATCCTCAGGTAGTACCTCCAACTACAAATAGTTCCTGAGTTTCAGAGGCGTCTAATGGTTTTCACTGCCTCCATCTGTACCTCCTTACAGTTTAAGTTCCCTCTTGCCTGGGATGCTACACTTCATTGTTCTCATTACTCCCTTGCACATTCCTTGAATTTTCTGAGTTCTTTGCATATGGCAAGTGGCAATTTCCTCTTTACTTTCATTCTGAGACACACAGCTAAATATGAAGAAAGAAAAAAACAGAGCCAAGTTGATTGGGCTCATTCTCAGTTCTTAGCTACAAATTCAAGTATGGCATGGCTGCATTTCCTTAGTCCACCCCCTTTCCCTCTTGCCAAGACTACTTGGATTTTTTGTTTTGTTTCCTTTCTTTTCTAAAGGCTGTAAAACATCATTTCCCAGCATTCTTTTTGGATGATGACCTTGCTTTTTAAAAAAAGTATTAAATAATTATTTGTACTAGTACATTATATTTATCCTTATGTATAAGAAAGTACCAAATTGAAATGTTTTGATCTCTTTAGTAATATGTGATTTTTGTTGTTGATGTTGTGGTGGTGGTGATGGTGTGTTGTTTGTTTGTCTGTTTTTTGAGATAGGGTTTCTCTGTGTAACCTTGGAACTTGCTCTGTAGACCAGACTAGCCTTGAACTCAGAGATTTATCCTTGTGAGTGCTAGGATTAAAGGCCTGGCTATATGTGATTTATTTTCTAAGTCAAACAAATCTAAATAATTGCATCAGTTGTTCTTTCTTTACCATACAATTCATAAAGGACATGGTATATAAACTGTGCTTTGAAGAACTGTTAGGATTCTATAGGAATGAAGTAAGGAAGTCTATTTCCAAGTAAATAGATGAATAACAGCAAAGAACCAAGAAGCATGAAATGCCAAGAAATGATACCTGTTCAATGAGACAGAATCTGAGAGTAAATTCCTAAGGAATTTGCACTCTGGTAATGAATCCCTAATTTAATGAAGCAGTCTATTTGCAATGTGTTCTTCATACTTCGATGTTCTTAGTAGAGCCTTGAGAGGAGGTGGAGTGAAGGAGGTATGATTTCATCCCAAAGGGCAAGTTCAGAGCAAGCATTCAGTTTTAGGCTAGAACCTCCCTGTGAGTCTGCTTTGGGGTCATCATTTCCTTGCTGTTGTTACTCAAATAAATACTATATATATATTGCTTAGTATGATATTTCATAAATATTAGTAGTTAGTTTAATTAGATAAGGTTATATTTTTAGAAAATATTTCTATCTGTGAGACAATGTGCTAAGTTGTTAGGGAACACAGAAATAAAGAGGAAATGAAGACATGGATGAAAATGAAACTTTTAAATATCCAATATATATTTATTAATAACTATATGCAGTTATAACAAATATAAACACTTATTACCTAACTACTAGCCCTAAGACTAACTATAACCCCTGTTACCTAACAGCTAACTTATTAATAACTATAACAACTGTTATCTAACAACTAATCCTAACATACAGCCTCTGGGGCAGGTTCTCAGTTGTTAGGACCACAGTCTCTGGGGCAGGTCCTCAGTTCTTAGGAACACAGTCTCTGGGGCAGG
>CAJQZJ010004381.1:7399060-7500246 GCA_907164525.1 Lophiomys imhausi
CTCTGGGGCAGGTCCTCAGTTCTTAGGAACACAGTCTCTGGGGCAGGTTCTCAGTTGTCAGGAACACAGCCTCTGGGGCAGGTCCTCAGTTCTTAGGAACACAGTCTCTGGGGCAGGTCCCCAGTTGTCAGGAACACCTCAGGAGTAGATCCTTTTAAGGCACTTAGTCAACAGACTTTCATCATAAATATCTCAGATGTAGGTCCTTTAGAGTAAATTGACTATGGCAGCTTCACTTTAAATGAGGCTTGAGGCTTTCTTCTCTCTGGAAAGCGTCACCTGTCCATAAGCCAACTTATTCGGTTTGTATTAGCCACTCAGCTGCTCTGCCTCAGTCTTGGAGACTGGCCACAGTTCCATTCAGGCCACTGTTTGAACTGGTCGAACCCCTCTAGGCAAAAGCTGTGTCACAGGGTTTAGTTTTTGGCCTTTTCCTGCTTTGCTGAGGCCTTCTCTGCTCACCAGCTTCTTTCTGCCTCAGGGAGATCTGGCTGTAATTTTTCAGCTCTGTTTGAGATCAGCTTTTCAGTCCACCAGCATTTTCTCCATCAGATGATACAAGCTGCCTTGCATCTTGTCTTCTCTAGTTTGGGAACTCTCGGGCTCTACCCACTTCATCCTTAAATAAGGTCCTTCCTGGTTTCACCTGGTTTCAGCCTAATCTGGGCTCTGCCCACTTCATAAGACTATTATCAGCTGGAAACAGTGCCAGGCCATAAATCTTGTTTTTAGTCCATATGCTGCTATGCCAAGTGCCCACAGCCAAGTTGATCTTCATGCCCCATATTAAGAGACTGTATCAGAAGCCCTTAGATAGTCACTAAATCTAATTTATAATAATCTAACTCCCCTTGCACATGGACACCTCTATAAGGAGCAAACAGTTCAGAACAAGAGCCAACACTACAAATTAAACTATAACTAAATGGGAATAATTAGTGCTGCAAGGCCAGGTCTTGGCCCTACTGGAAGAAACAGGGACATCATTTGAACCAGACTTTGTTCCTTTGGGAGAAATGGGTTTAGAAAATGTTACACATTTTACTCTCTTGTTGGTGACATTTTACTTGATTTTTTTTTTTTTTTAGGATTTTATACTCACTATAGTAACTTTTAAAAACATGTTTACTACTTGGTTTCATATTCTGAGAGGCAATTTTCACACAATATGCACTGAAAGAGACAGAGCTGGTCTGTGGCACTGAACCAGAGGGCTCTAAAGTTCTCATGAGAATTTACTCCATCTCAATTTTATTCCTGTGTTAAGACCATTTGCAGTCATCAGTGAGCGACGTTACATTTTAGAATTAGAATCTGTTGCTCAGCAGTTTGAGAAACTGGAAGAAAAGAAAATCCTAATAATACTCTGATCACATATTTCATGCAGTTTAGGATCAAAACCTTATAACAAACAAGAGCCTCTGAAGATAAAAAGATTCTTCATGTGTTTTCCTTCTGGTCTTCATAAACACTTTAGAAGATTTTCCCTGAAGAACAACTTTTCTTCTGAAATCCTGTCTTTTACTAGTCTTCCTCTCCTCCCCTGTGATACTTTTCCCTGTTGGTGATTTTACTTCATTTTACCAATTTTACCCATTTGCTAAGCATATTGTGTTACTTTTGTTTCCATTTCTATAATATATGCCTTGTTCCATGTTATATAACTCAGAGAACATCAGAGTAATTCACTGTCAGTCATCTCATTTCCCAGTGTCTTAATTTTTAACAAAGCCTACTTACACTGCACTCATTCTAAGTAGACAAAGATCTGTGGAATGATTGCCTTAGTAATACACAGATTATATCTTGTTAGCAAGGCTTTTCTCTGTTAATTCTGATTTCTCTAGGCATTTCATCATGTTGGTTTCTTTAGATTAAAAAAAAAGAAGAACTTGGCTATTACCTTTTGGGTATTTATTTCTCTATAACAATATATGATCTTTCTCACTTATATTACATTGTCTATTAGAAAAAATGACAGGTGAAGAAGAAAACTTCAAGCAATAATGTAAACTTTAAGAAATTATCCATTAATGTGAATTTTGCCTGTAACACACTAAGAGTATGTTCATTATAACATTTCTCTCACTTGAAAAAAAAATCATGTTTTTAAACCAATGTAAGTCCTAATATAAATGAATAAAATTGAGGTATAATTTATCTAGTTCTACAAATTTAAAGGTAAAAGCATCATAGCATTTTACTATTTTAAAGATGTAATTGTTTTATTGGTATGCCATAGAAGCCAGTATATAAAAATCATTTGTATATGTGTCAAGTTTTGTCTAAGACAACTTTAAATTTAATTCTGTAAAATCTTTGGCTATTAAAAAAGTGTCTCAGTTATTTTTAGCCATAATACATTTAAATTTTAATTAATTTAAACTTAAGTATCATTTACTAACCAGATAAAATGTTCATATTTTTTCTTTGAGAATGATACAAATGAACACAAAAACATTCTAGATCAGTAATTTGCCTTATAGGAAAATTTTCAACAAATACACACCTTCCCTACAACTGTATTCAACAGGACTACTTAGATTGATGGCTCAAAAGCATCAGCAGATTTTTTTGTTTTGTTTTGTTTTGGTTTTGGTTTTTTGTCATTTAAAATTAAGAGCAGAAAAGCAGACCCAAGAAACTAAAGAGATAATTGATTCCTTTAACTCAAGATTCTTTCCCTTTGTCCAAATTTTTTTAAAAAAGAATCTAAACAATTATTATTTGTTGAGTAATTTTAAATCAGAAGGTTAAACTCACCTTACTGATCTTTTTGTAAGAACATTTTGCCTAATCAAAAATTTAATGTAATTTTTTTAACCAAATTTTGCTTCCCCAGATCACGCTTTTATGATAGCTACAGTCTATTTTAATATTAAACAAATCCAATATACTTTTAGAACAGTAGGAATACATTCTTTAAGAATTGAAAATTATCTTATCATCATACCTGTTGAAATTGCTTTAGTTTCAGGGATTGATGAATTGGCAAATCCTTTAACTGAATCAGAAATGTCTAAAGTCTTTAACGGAGTGCCTTTAAAAATCCACAGTAACTCTGTGTCCAGACAGGGCTGTCCTTTGAATTACTGTAGCAATTTAAGTAAATACAATCTCCTTGGAAAATACTTGGGTTGAGTTAAATTTTTGTACTTCTTTTCATTATTCAAAACTTTGTGGATGCAAATTAGGATGCTTGTGCTTTTGGTCAGATTTATGTGGCTAACTTCTTTCTTTTCTCCTTAATTTTGGTTTGAGGTGTGGCAAGAATTTCCTTTAATATGAAAGGCAAACAAGACTAAATGAAACAACATGTACTGATTACTGTTTTTATTTTCATTTTTATGCCAAAGAATTCTTCAGATTAAAGTCCACTGTGACATGGAACCCAATGGCTCAGCAATTTAAGGTGGAATTCAGAATTGTGTCCAGTCTCTGGGTTAACAGAGGCTTGTATAAACACCAGCGCTTCCCTTTAGAAGCTAGGAATCAGAGTTGGGAACATACAGCATTTCACATCTGGTTTACTTTGAAAATGCAGTAGATCGCATTGGTTTCATAGACTAAAGGCACAAATTTTCAACTTAAATAGGTTACTAGTAACTTTTAAAAGAGATATGAATTCCTTTGGTTATAGAAGTTAATTATGTGCACTATGAAGCCATTTCTCTAAATTGCCTTTTTCTTCAGTAAACAAAATAATTTTATAGTGCATTTGTATTTAAGTGGACAGAATGAAAAGCCCTGTTGCACTGTGACTTCTACCTTTATTTTGTTGATTTAGAAACTTTCCCCATTTGCTGAGTGAGCCCTCCTTAAGAGTTGCAGCTAACAAGCCTGCTTACTGCAAGGCTAAATTTTTGTGCTAGTGTTTTAATAGAAAAACAAACTTAGCTGTGTCTCTTGGCATTAGATGTTGAGTTTTTTTTGGAAGGAGATTCTTTCAAGCTTGAGAAGTTCCTTTTTGGTTCTTCAAACTGTTTTCTATTAGACTTTATAAGGAACTTACAGGATTTATTTTTATGTTTCATATTTGAGAAAAGTATATAGTGTTTCAAGGATCCTTTGGCAATATTGTAAACATCAAGTCTATTATTTGAGACATTGGTATGTGAACTGTGCCAGACCATACTTAGGCCAAGATTCCATTTTGTTACTGATCTTTTCCATATGTTTCCTGTTACTTTGTTCTTAAACCTCAGGCTTTCACACTCTGGAAAAGAACAAATTTGTATTTTTTTCAAACATTGTTTTAGTTCCCTTCCTAGTTCTTTTAACAAATTATTTTAAAATCTACTACTTAAATTTTAAATATAACTTTATTAACTGTGTGATTTGGTAACTGTTTCTAGATTAGGTGGAAAAATATTTGTCTCTAGATAGCTAGAATACTTGTTTTTTTGTTTTTTTTTTTTGGTTTTTCGAGACAGGGTTTCTCTGTGTAGCCCTGGCTATCCTGGAACTCACTCTGTAGACCAGGCTGGCCTTGAACTCACAGAGATCCACCTGCCTCTGCCTCCCGAGTGCTGGGATTAAAGGTGTGCGCCACCACACCCGGCCCACTTTTTTTTTTTAAGTCTAGAAGCCGGGACCTGTGGTGCATACCTTTAATGTAGCACTTGGGAGGTAGAAGCAGGCAGATCTGTGAATTCTTAGCACTCATCAGCCAGTTTCGTTGTTCCACCACAGCTCACACAAAGCAGTAACACAGCTGACAGCCTGCACTTCTCTGCCCCACTCATTTTTATACTTCACCTTTGTTTATTCTCCACTGTACTCTGTACCACTCAATAAACTTTTATTTTCTACTTTTCTCCTCTATGATATTAAGATTTTCACTACTGAATCCTCAGTTTTTAAACTATTTTACACAAAGTAGGTGCTTTTTTTTTTCCTTTTTTCTATTTTGGTTTTTTAAGACAGGGTTTCTCTGTATAACTCTGACTGTCCTGGACTTAATTTGTAGACCAGTCTGGCCTCGAACTCACAGAGACCTGGAACACTGAGAAGCACCAGAGAGAAAAGAAGCTCTTTGCAAACAGAGAGATCTGGGAAGATTTGCCTATGTCTCAGTTTTGCAATGAACCTAAAACTGCTTTAAAAAATAAAGGAAGGTGTAACAGTAAATATTTATTTATCAAACATATACTTATTAATACTTAACAATTACCTAACAATTGCCTATAAAGTTCCTAGATCCTAAAAACCCAAACCCTAACTCTAAAACCTAATAACCCCCTGATACCTATAATACAAACATTTAACACTAACCTAAGGTTTCTCAAAAGGATATTTTCCTCTGGGCGTGGATCTTTATGGATGGATGTCCTTCATCAAATCTTTCAGTGCTAAAGTCTCCGAACTTCATTTCGCTCACCAGATCCCAAGATAGTTTATCCAGCAGGAATTATCTTTGTGGTCTTAGAGACCATTTATTTATCATCTGAAAAGTCTCCCAGGCTCACGTATTCAGATGCCTCAGAGATCCACCTGCCTCTGGCTCCCGAATGCTAAGATTAAAGGCCTGAGCCACCATCCCCGGCAATTAGACAGCTGTGAACTTTCATGTGGGTGCTGGGATTTGAACCCAGGTCCTTTGGGAGAGCAGTCAGTGCTCTTAACCGCTGAGCCATCTCTCCAGTCAAAAAAAGCAGAGCCAACAACCACTTAGCAGGAAGTGAACAGAATAAAATACCATAGTGAGAGGAAGTCTGGAGGACGATAGAGAGATACACAGGAAGTAAAAAGAATGGACATTGAATTTGAAGGGTATTTAAGATAGCATGTAGAAGGACAAGGAGCTTTTTCCTTCTGGGACATCAGCTGAGTAAGAAGGTCAGCTTGGTGCTTTCTCTGCCTCTTTGAGCTAGCAGGTTTTCACCCCAGCATCTGGCTTCCTAGTCTTTACTGGTAAAATTGAGCATTTGGGATTTTGTTTTAAAAACAACACATATGTCTCTGGGTTTTATCACTAGCAGTACAACACTAGGAAAAATTCAAATGATCCTTAACATTATAATGGATAAATACACCAATATTATGCAGTGGAATACTATTCAGCAATAGCTATTCAGGAGACTAATGTAGGAAGTTCAAGGGACTAAGTTCAAGTTAGTGGTCCTTGTGCTGGTGTCAATCTTGAACTTTAACACTTCTACAGCTATGAGCATAGCCTAGTCTATCTCAAGACATGCTCATTTCCAGCCCAAATTGTACATGTATAACTGCATTGCAACTGAAATATCAATAGTTTTTATCAATATACTTTTTACATGCTACTCTTGTTAGCATTTCTTAGCAGGCAAAATTGTAACACAAAGGAGAACACAAATCCCAAGTGGATAATAAATACTATTATAAACTAAGTTTGAAGCCTGATGGTGGTGGTGCACACCTTTAATCCCAGCACTCAGGAGGCAGAGACAGGCAGATCTCTGAGATTTCGAGGCCAGCCTGGTCTACAAGGGAAGTTCAAGACAGCCAGTACTGTTACACAGAGAAATCCTGTCTCAAAAAAACAAAAAATAAATAAATTAATTAATTAGTTAATTTAATTAACTAAGTTTGAGGCCAAGCTTACGTATAAAATGAGTTCAAAGACAACTCTGGGCAACTTAGTGAAATATTGTTCAAAATAAAACACTAAAAAGGAAATGGTTATCTATCTCAGTGGTAGAGAACCTGCCTAGGATATGCAGTGCCCTCGGTGTACCCAGTACAGCAGTAAGTAAATAATGAACTGAACACTGGGGTGTGTAGTAATACAGATCCACCTCATGTTAGCCTGAAGCTACCTCTGTACATAGTCAGGTTTGACTTTGAAACTTTCCCTTACATAGTGAACTATAGGTAAATGTGGTATGTAAAAATGTGAGGACATAAAGTTGCACATCCACCTGGAAAACAATCTGGCATCTGCTCAATAGGAGCACTGGTAGCAACAGACATGTACTGCTCCTGGACACATGAAAACATGGATCCTCTCAGAAATCTGTACACAAGTTTTGTTTTCTTTTTTCTATGCTCTTTTTGCAACAGAAATAAATTTATTGTTCATATATGACTAGTTTATGAATTAACAGTTTATAAATATAGATAAATTTGAACCATATATATTGATGTTCTTTATCCTGATCTTACATTTCTTGGGGTTTTTTTGGCATTTATTTATTTCTTCAAGTTATATCTCAATCACAGCCCCCTTCCTCCTCCCCTCCCAGTACCACTCTCCTCCCTCTTCCTTCTCCCTTCTATCCTTTTTTTTTTCTTTATGCTTTTTTTAAACCCATGTTCCTGCTTCTCATTTCCTCATCACTCATTTTCTGTGTCTGTATATGCAATGAAATCTCAAACACAGATTTTGAACCATTTTAAAAATAAATCATACATTGCCTTGTCTCTTAATACTTTAGCTGATATTACTCTTTTATTTTCTGTGTTTGTTTCATTTGTTGAGACAGGACCTTGTTATGTAGACCAAGCTGCTCTCCTATTCCTGATCTTTGTGCCTTGGCCTTTCAAGTCCTAGTGTTTCATAAATGGGCCACCATGACATCGAGTTCCATTTATTAATTGTTGTTCTTAGTTGCCTACATTAATGCTGTTCCATTCAGAAAGTCTTTTCCTGTGCCAGTGAGTTCAAGGCTATTTCCCATTTTCTCTTTTGTCAGGTTCAGTGTATCTTTTGTTTGTTTGGTTGGTTTTTGGTTTTTCGAGACAGGGTTTCTCTGTGTATCCTTTATCTGTTCTGGACTCACTTTGTAGACTAGGCTGGCCTTGAACTCACAGAGATCCATCTGCCTCTGCCTCCCGAGTGCTGGGATTAAAGGTGTGCACCACCACACCTGGCAATTAGACAGCTGTGAAGTGCCATGTGGTTGCTGGGATTTGAACCCGGGTCCTTTGGAAGAACAGCCAGTGCTCTTAACCACTCAGCCATCTCTCCAGCCCCTGTGTATCTGGTTTTATGTTGAGGTCTTTCATCCATTTTGAGTTGAGTTTTGGACAGGGTAAGTGAGGATCAATTTGGATTCTTTTACATACAGAGATCCAGTTTGCCCAGTACCATTTGTTGAGGATGCTGTCTTTTTATCCAGTGTATATATTTCTGGCCTCTCTATTAAAACGTCAGGTATCTATAGGTGTGTGTATTTACATTTTGGTCTTCAATTCAATTCAATTCCAATGATCAATGAGTCTGTTTCTTACTTTTTTACTTATTTAAACATTTATTAATTCAAGTCACATCTCCATCACAGCCCCTTCCGACCACCCCTCCCGGTCCTACCCTCTCCCACCTATCCTGTTCCTCCCCTGTGGGGTGCCTCCACATATCAGCCCCCCTCAGTTCATCAGTCACCTGAGAGCTAAGGGCTTCCTCTTATTTCACTAGAGAGAAGTGTCCCACTACCAAACAGGTAACAAAGTCCATGTTCCTGTTCCTTTGGGTCTGTTGATTGTAGGGTAGTTATCCTGTCCTATATGGCTAAAATCCAGTTATAAGTGAGTAGATGCTATGTGCATCTTTCTAGGTTTGGGTTAGTTCACTCAGGATGAGCTTTTCTAGTTCCATCCATTTGCTTGCAAATTGCATGATTTCCTTGTTTCTGATAGCTGAGTAGTATTCCATTGTGTAAATGTACCACAGGTTTTTTTTATCCATTCTTCAGTTGAAGGACATCTGGGTGGTTTCCGGTTGCTAGCTATACAATAAAGCTGCAATGCACATACTTGAGGAGATGTCCTTGTGGTTTGGTGAGGAATCTTTTGTATCTATGCCCAGGAGTGGGATGGCTGGGTCTTGAGGTAGAACTATTCCAAGTTTTCTAAGATATCACCAGACTGATTTCCATAGTGGTTTATAAACAAGTTTTCATAACAGCATTTTTTTTTGTCATAGTCAAAAACTGGCAACAATCCAGCAACCAATGAATGCATAAATATTGTATATACTTTCAAATAAGTGTTGCTTGACAATAGAGACCTTGGACATCTAATATACTACAACATGGATAAACCTCAAAAAAACTGCTAAGTGGAAGAACCAGTTATCATATTACTCTGCTCATATTAAATGTCCAGGTTAAGGCTGTCCACAGAGAAAAAAGTAGATTTGCCAGGGGATAAGGAAAGTAGTATATAGGTAAGTACATAGTTTGTGTTGAGAATAGTAAGAATGTTCCAACATTGATTTATAGTGGTAGTTGCAGAACTCTAAATTTGTGAAGACCTTTGAATTATATATTTTAAATGATTGGATTACACTATACATAAATTTTCTCTCAAATTTAGTAAAATAATAGAATTTAGAGTGAAGAAATGATTATTTATGAATTGTTGAAACTATAAGATGTACATGGAAGTTCATTATATTGTTTCATTTACTTTGCTTCTGTTATAAATTCTCAGTAAAAAATGGAGAAGTTAAAAAAAAAAAACAAAAACAAAAAACCAGCATCTCTGACATTCAAACTGAACATATTCATTTCAGGGCTGCTCCTGCCCGTTGAAGGCAGTAAGTACCTGGGTCTTTGCCCCTTGACCTTAACTATCCTTGGGTAGTAACTCTCTTGTTTCAATCTTTAATGGATTTCAAGTGGGCAACATTTTGTTATTCACCATTAAAATGTGTTTATGGCAGAAAACTTTAATGCAGTTCTGGAAGCTTAAGATAATTAATAACTTGTTTTCGTGAACTTCAACCCAAAATTACTAACAGTTGTTAAGTGGAAAACAAAAACATTAACTGCACCAAGTTAATTGCAAGGATTCAGGAATCGTTTCCACTATTAATTTTTTTCTTCAGTCTTTTATTTTTAGAAAAACATTGTTAACTCTTTAAGCTCCACCATTCTCATTATAGACTTACCTGATGACATGACTCTGATGTTGTTAACCATATTTTAATTACTAATTTGAAGAACTGCATTTTCTAGCATCATTAAATATTTGATTTTTATGTATGTTCTTATTAGTGCTGTGATAGCACTGTGGAGCCTGACTGAATCCATCTTGAAAAAAGATCCCATTTTGTATTAAGTTTGACTCAGAGCTGATCTCCAGTTCCAGAATAACAACAAAATGTACCTGACCTTGTATTCCAGGGGTGTTCCCTCGTCATCACCAGACAGTTCACTCTGAGAAAGCACCCAAAAAGTCTGAACAAACTTTCTGGTGGTCAAGCTGACCTCAGCTGGTTAGTCAGTAACAACAAGCCAATCAGAAATGGGCATGACTAGCTACCCAAATGTCATCCAATCATATGGTAAAGAACCTGCTTCTTTGTCTGAGTCTCTATATAAACTTTGTACTTTTGGGTCTGGGGGGCTCTCAACTCAAACTGCTGTATCAGTGAGTGTTGAGAGTCCAAGCTCTGAGCTTGAATAAACAACCCTCATGTATTTACATTGGAGTTGGCTCCTAGGTGGTCTTCGGGATCTCGAACTGGGCAGAACAGCACTGCTTATATTTCATTGTAGGAAAATATTTCATTGAAATGGCTGGAACTTGAGCTGGAGAGATGGCCCAGAGGTTAAGAGCACTGACTGCTCTTCCGAAGGACCTGGGTTGAAATCCCAGCAGCCACATGACAGTTCACAGCTGTCTGTAATTGCTGAGTGTGGTGGAGAATGCCTTTAATCCCAGCACTCGGGAGGCAGAGACAGGCAGATAGATGTCTGGCTAGCCTGGTCCACAGAGTGAGTCCAGGACAGTCAGAGGTACATAGAAAAACCCTGTCTTTAAAAAAAAAAAAAAAAAAGGAAGAAGGAAGGAAGGAAAGCTGTAACTTTAAAACCTTTTAATTTTGGAAGGCTTAAAAACATAGCTCAGTGGTTAAGAACACTTGGGGTCTTCCAGAGGACTGAAGTTCAATTCCCAAGCACCCATTTTGGGCAGATAACAACTGCATATAACTTTAGCTCTGGGGGATCTGTGGTGCTCTTCTGAACTACACAGGTATATCCACACTCGTGGCACCCAGACATACATGTAATTTTAAACAGTCTTTAAACTTTTAATTTTAGAATAATTGTCTTTGTATTTACTTTAAAGGAATTCATATTTTTTAGGTTTTTTTATCAGTTTTAGTTTTCTCATCAGCCCACAATTTAATAATAGATGTTCATGTTTTATGAACATTTGTGGTTTGCAAAGCACTTCATATACACTTTTATTTAGTAATCATATCAGTGTCATTGTCACATCTGTGTTGTCCAGACTGTAAATGCGACTGAATGTCCTACTCAGAGTCCTGCACTCTTTCTGTACCTCTTATACTAATGACGAGTCTTTGTTATTTGGACCTCACTATGTTCCTCTCTATAGTTTTTACAAAGCAGAAGTTTTATTCTAGGTTTCCTAAGTTATGCCATCTTAGATGCTGTGTACACTTCCTATAAAGCAGCTGCTCTCAGCCACCTTAGATTTTCCTATTATTTCCAGTATCCATACAGTAACATTGGCCATCACTTGGAGAAATTGTTGTTTGTCACAATGATGGCAGGTGGAAGAATCAGATATTATTACTTGTAGGGGTAGAGACAAGTGAGCTGCTAGCATTGTGCAGTGTGCATAGTAGTCCCCAACCCCAAGAAATGGTGGCCCAAAATACCAATGGTGCTGAAGTTGAGTAACCTGCCTTGAAGACTGAGCTGTTATTTACCCATTCTTAACCTTGGGGTTCAACTTCTACCCCTTTTTATTACATATCTATAATATTGTTCTTATACACACATATGTATGTGTGTGTATGTATGTATGTATATATGTATGTATTTGAAGTCTAGATTTTGAGGTAGTTTAAAAGAAATATAAGGGGCTGGAGAGATGGCTCCATAGTTAAGAGCACTTGCAGCTCTTTCAAAGGACCTAAGTTTGATTCTCAGCATCCACATGGCTGCTCATAACCATCTGTAACTCCAGTTCCAGGGAAGTCAGTGCTTCCCTCTAGTACCAGGCGTGCAAGTGGTGTTCATACTCACATGTAGGTAAAACACCCACACATATAAAATAATTTAAATATTAAAATAATTTTCTAAAGAAAAAAATAGTCTGTTCCTGAGTAGGGGAAGACAAGTTGAACTAAACCACACATATTTTATTTAAAACCAGTATTTTAATATTTTCCTTATTTCCAAGTTTTACTTAGTTCATATTGAATATCAGTTTCTTTTTTAAACCACACATGTAAGTACACTTAAGTTTTGTTCAGTTTTCAGTTTCTATCAGCCTAGGTGTGTTTCTCAGAATTATCCAGTCTGCATATTTGAAGTGGCACATTAATATAGAATAGTTTGGAGTCAATACTCTTACAAAAGAACATCCTGAAATATTCCTAGTTGAAGTGATAATGCTATGCAACATAACAGTTGATGTGTTCTTTTTGGGGCGGGACAGTTTTTGAGACAGGGTTTCTCTGTGTAGCCTTGGTTGTCTCCTAGACTCGCTTTGTAGACCAGGCTAACCTTGAACTCACAGAGATCTGCCTGCCTCTGCCTCTTCCTCCCGAGTGCTGGAATTAAAAGGCATGCGCCACCACATCTGGCAGTTGCTGTTCTTAAAAGCTTATGTAACTGATAATAAAATGCACATTATAGATTTTATGTAAGCAGTCATTACATTTTACAGTTTTATATCCAGATAATAATTTAAAAAAGGAAATAGTGTGTTATAGCTCCAAAACCAACTCTTAAGAATATTATCTGTTGAGAGTGAATACTTGAAGTTTCTAATGAGTTGAGAATTTCATTATGATTTTATCAAGCTATATTTCAACATTATTGGAAATATTACAGTACTATCCAAGTTATTAAAGAGATACTAAAAGTATATTTGCTCTTTATATTCCTTTTCTTACCAGTTTTGTTTTTCTAACAACAAAAAGAGCACAAATGTTATTAAGTCAAGCTTTCTGTTTACAGTACAATTCTGTTTAACATACTTGATAATGAAGTGTTAAATTCTGAGTATCATCTTTTTGTTGCTGAAAAAAGAATGTTCAAGCAAAAGATTTACACAGAATCATGTGCAAAGGGACACTGTAATAGACATTTATTCTGAGTATCGATAGGCAAAATTCTGTTGAAATTTGTCATTGACCATATGGAATAGAATTTTGCTTATGTGTATAATATTACCATTATTAGTACAGTTCAAGTATTCCAAATCTATACATTTTTGAATTTTATATTCAATGGATGTCTTTAATTATTCTTTTCCAACATTCCCAAGCTGAACACTCATTCTGCCAAGAACACAACGAAATGTTGCAGGTTGTATTTCCCAGTACTTCATTGGATTGTTGAATAAACTTATTGCACTATATAAAGATTTCTTCATCTTTGGCACTGTTGGACAAAAGTCATTCACTCCCACTTTTGTAATTGAGTTATAATGAAGGAAAATTATCTGTTGTGGAGGAAGGAAACAAATTAAATATCCAGTAAGTATAAAAGAAACGTGTTTTATTAATAGTTAGGTTTTATTAATATTTAGGATTCCTAAATCTTGAACATGGGCCTCATGCATGGTAGAGGAATATTCTACTACTAAGCTACTCTTCTGATCCTTATTATTTTTATTTGAGACAAAGCCTTGCCACATTATAAAACTGACCTTAAAAACTTCTGATGTTCTGGTCTAAACCTCCCTGACTAGTAGCTGGGATAGTAATAGGTATAAACCACTCTTCTTAGGTATACTCAGCATTTGTTAATGATTTATGGCTCTATCCATTTGTTTGTTTGTTTGTTGGTCAGAAGGTTGAGACAGGGTTTCTCTGTGTAACCCTGGCTGTCCCGGAACTTGTCCTATAGATCTGGCTGGCCTTGAATTGAGAGATCCGCCTGCCTCTGCCTCCTGAGTGCGAGGATTAAAGGTGTGCACCACCACCACCCTTCGTCTGTTTATATTGTCTTAAAAGTATTTTCCTGTAAGATAAATATGTTCATTTATACATGTTAAATATTTATGGGCTGGAGAGATGGCTCAGCCGTTAAAGGCTAGGCTCACAACCAAAAATATTTATCATACTAAGTCAAGTTTAGGTATTATACAAGTGTTTTGGAAAGACCTTTGTCACATGGAACTTGTGTCACCATCCAGGACATCCCTGGTCATCTTAGCTACTTTACTTTTCCCTTCTACTTCCCCCACCTTATACAGTTGATCACTACTGTGCTATATTTATGTCTTTTTCTGGCAAAGCTATTTATTCCTATCTCCTACATAATCTGCTTTCATTTGCCGAGATTAATCTGAGCCTGTTCATGAATAACATAGACAGACATTGACTAAAATATTTATGTTTGGTCTTCAACTATCTTATATATCAGTTTGGGATATTGTGAAAGATAGTTTATATGATTCCTCTGCATTTCTCACATTGCTCAATACCATAGCAAAGTATTACTTAGGACAGTAAGTTCAATGAGAGTAAAAACCAAGCTAGGCATGGATTTGTTTACTTTGCAGATATTTGTTATCCAGTTGGGACTTGTGTTCTTTTCTGTTTTAAATTTTGTGCACTATGAAATGCTAGTTTGTAGTGCAGAGCTGCAGATGTGGAAATGGGGGGGGGGGGGGGGCATGGCTTGAGAGAGAAGACTGGGCCGTGTTCATGGCTGCAGAAATGTCAAAGCCCAAGAACCACACCCACACAAAGTCCTTTCATTGGTGGCTTGAATCTCCAGAGTACAGTGAACAAAACTTATTTAAAGATAGGAAACAATCTGGGTATGTTGGTAAACACCTGTAATCTTGGCATTCAAGAAGTTGAATGAAGGAGGCGGATTATGAGTTTTTTAAATGTCTGTACTGCATAGTGAGTTTGAGACCAGCTTGGACTACATAATGAGATACTGTCTCAAAAGGAACAACAAAAAAAAAAGTACAAATAGTACTCAATGCTTAGTTACTTTTGTTTTGATACTTGAGAGAAAAGCCTTTGCACAGTAAGGAAAGGCCTTAGCAAAAACAGATTGAAGTGAAATAGGGATTTTTCCTCTGAGGGCCATAGATGAGACTCTGTGGGAATCTAGGGAAACTAAATGTTCTATAATTATGTCAAAATACTGTCTTCATTTTTGGTGACTTCTGCCAGCAGGAGATGACAGAATGTGAGGTTCTCAGGGAGTGTCCAGGTGCTGAGAATTGAGCTGTTGCTTCACACATTGTCTGTAAGAACTATGCACTAAACTACATTGGTAGCCTTATATTCTTAGGCTCAATAGCCAACATAGGCTCATGTGTTTGAATAGTTGGTCCCTGAGGTGTAACTGTTTGGGAAAGATTAGGAGATATGGACTTGTTGAAGGGGGGTGTTACTGGGAGAGGGCTTTGAGGTTTCAAAAGACTCCCACCATTCCCAGGGTACTCTGCCTCCTGCTTGTGGATCATAATGTGAGCACTGAGCTGCTGCTCCAGCCACTGTTGCCTTGGCTTCACTCTGTCATCATGGACATTAATTCCTTCTTTTGTAAGTTGCCTTACTCATGGTCTTATCATAGCAATAGAAACAAAACTAATACATGCTTCAAATATTGATTTTTTTTTTCAGTTAATTCTATTCTCTGGTGTGAATGTGTAAAACTGTATACGTAGCCCCTGGATCCTAATCCTCTCGCTTTGCCTTATGGAATGGTTCTAGATCTAAAGAAACAGATGATTCTGCTTATGGTCCTGACTGGTCCTGCCTGAGAAACTTTAACAACTTGAAGTTTGCTTGATGAACAGCTTGTCACAGTGACCTCAGCAGTTTCAGTAGGTGAAAGTGTAGGTGGGGGGGTCTCATTGTTCTTGAGTGGTATCTTGGTAGAAAGTGTTCTCACGTTCTCCTACCCGTCCTACTTGAGTCATTACATTTAAAGTTTTCTTGTTGCTTCCTGGATCATTGCTTGAGATATACTAGTATGTTCTTTACAAACTAAAGTGCCCATAGCTACCAAATACAAATAGAATGTTTTACCTGGAGGTATTTCAGCTCCTGTAATCCTGAAGGAATTTTTTTTAGTTTATTGTGTTCCAAGTGTATCTCTCTCACACGTGGTATATTAGCAAAAGTTCCATTTTCAATATCTGTAATTCTGTTGTTTCCCAGACCCAGCCTATAGATGATATAAAATGTATTATTGTTAGATTTGAGAAGTGTTTGCTGAAACCCCCACAACACTATGTAGGATATGGGTCTATTAGCATAGGCATCAATAACAATGGTTCTTTCCTTGTTTTCCCTTTATACTCTATTAAGTAGGATCCTTGTACATTCTCTAAAAACTTCATTAATTCTTTCATCATATATGCTACCATGTTTCAGTGATGACTTTGGAAACTTTTACCTTTGAAGTTCTTTGTATCGTTTAAAATCTTCAAGTTCCACAGTTGAAATTTTATTAAAGTCTAAATGGAGCTCCAGTAAAGTTGGTGGTAGGCCTAAAAAGAAAAGAAGTATGTTAGGTCAAGTAAGGCCAACCCTCAGTGACCCTTTACCAAGCTTCAGATTATGGAATTAGGCAGGAATTTCAAGTGTGTTCTTATAATAAACCTTTTATTATAGAAATTTTCAACCATACTAAAAAGTAGAAAGTATTGTTATGAACCACCGTACTGTTGTCTTGCTTCAATAACTAGCTCCACTTTTCTATTTCACCTACCTCACTTATTTACTTGCTTATTTAGTTGCTTTTTTGGCTGGAGTTTAACTGAAATCTACTGAGTGATGAAATTTCACCTGTGAATACTTAGCTAGATGTCTGAGAAGGTCATATTTTTGTTTTGTTTCTACATAACCACTTTATCAGTATTCTGCAAAATTGACAACAATCCTTTATCATCTAATATTTCTTCCGTTGGTTGTCTTAAGTTGTCTTATCTTATTTTAAAGTGTCTCTTCCTCGAATGTGATGGCATACACCAATATCCTCAGCACTTGAGAGCCTGAGCCATAAAGATTGCACATTCAAGGGCTGCCTGGATATCAAGTGAGACCCTGTCTCAAAAGCAAACAAATCAAGGACTAAGATTGTAGCTAAGTGATAAGCCCAGGGTTTGACAATCCTCAGATTTTAAGTATTAACAATATACAGACAAACAGTGGTGGCACATACCTTTAATCCCAGCACTCAGGAGACAGAGGCAGAAGGATCTCTTGACTTTAAGGCCAGCCTGGTCTACAGAGTGAGTTCCAGGACAACCAAGGCTACACAGAGAAACCCTGTATGGAAAAATTAGGGGTGGATGGACTGGGGAGAGGGCTCAGTGGTTAAGAGCACTGGCTGCTCTTCCAGAGGACCCAGATTCAATTCCCACCACCCACATGACAGCTCACAATTGTCTGTAACCCTAGATCCAGGGGTCTGACACCCTCACACAGACATGAGTGCAGGCAAAACCACTCATGCACCTAAAATAGAATTAGATTTTTAAAAATACAACTCTACACACACAAACAACTTGAATAACACATTTCTCACACTTCCTTTTGCTTTCTATTAATTTGTTTGGGAGACTGGTTTGGTTGAGGTGTTCATCTTTTGGTTTGGCTGGCAGCTTCCAGATGACACTGTTCATCAAGACCCTGCCTCCTTATTTCTGTGACTTGGCCCTCAGAACCAGAGATTCCACCAGATGGGGTAGGTCATTCTTCATTTGATTCTTTAGGCATTGGTAGTTGTTGTCTTAATCTGATCTTTACTAATAATTGGAAATGATTGAGATGATATCCATTTCAGATCCTCAGGTTGGCCACAAATTCCTGGTCTCAAGCCAGACTCCTACCTTAAAGCTAGCCGTACATATACACTATTGTACTTGGCTTATCAGATTGTCTTTATTTGTGGATTTATTAGCTGGAATTGTTTTCTCAATAACTTTCTGTGACTATTTACTTTGTAACATTACTTTTACAGAAAAATCAGCAGACAAGTTGATTCTTTCAGGCAAATTCATACAATGCCCAGAGGTTACCTGTTGAGTCATTTGTTTCTTAATATCATCAATATATAAAATTTTACTCTTGAGATATTTAGACTATTTTAGCAGTTACTGTTTCAGTTAGTAATATTTATTTTATATAAGAAATTCAGCTGCAGTTCCCTGGCACACAATAGGCAACCTATGAACATTTGTTCTTCTTTCATACTTGTGTACCCGAGTGTAGCCCTCTACATTTGTAGCTGACATGAAAGAGGCTGACCAGGGGACTTACGCAAACCTCCTCGTGGCGTCATCTTTCAGTGTATTGTCTGTCAACCTATGGTTCTAGTTATCTTGCTGGAAAAGCTTCCTGTTCTCAACTTTTGCTGAAACTTTTCCTTCTCTAGTAATGGTAGAAACTGATGAATGAAATTGAAATATCTTATTGTTATTGATAGACTTTATGACTAAATTTATTTTGATTCCAGAAATTAATTTGAAAATTTTTTAAGGGTGTGAGTGCTCTGGCTACATGTATACATGCATGCCAGAATAGGGCATCAGGTACCATGAGCCACCATGTGGTTGATGGGAATTGAACTCGGGACCTCTGGAAGAACAGCCAGTGCTCTTAACCGTGGAGCCATCTCTCCAGCCCTAATTTGAACTTAAACAAACTAGAAAGCAGAAAAATGATTCTTCTAAATTGTCATGATTCTAATATCTTGAATTTTGCTTGAGTTTAATTATATTTATGCAATGGTTATATGATACTTTCAGTTAAAAGACAAAGGGTCTGTTAACAAAGACTTAATATTCTCATGGAACAGATCATGGAATTACTAGATAGTGTCCTGTGTCACGCTGTTCTGCGGTGGATTGTAGGAAGTTTGAGAAGAGCAAACTCAATAGGGAGCTTAATGAACTTAAGGGTCCATTGTCCTTAGGACAAGAGGAAGGTGGGTGAACAGAGAACAGAATGGGGGGGGAGCATAGCCTCTGAGACAGGTATGAGCTTATTATATACATGAGCAGGGGTATATGCAGAGATGAGAATCTAGCAAAAGCCCATCTGCACTGACAACTATTAGCATGCTTTTGGATAGGAATATCTATTCCCATCACAAATCACTTCCCACCCATATGGGATTATGCAGAAGAATTTCCCACACAAACAGGAAAGAAGACTTTTTTGGTTTTGGTTTCACAGGACAGGATTTCTCTGTGTAACATCCCTGGCTGTCCTGGACTCGCTTGTTACATTAGGCTTTATGTTTGAAGATATGGTTTAAGCTGTTTCTTCCCTGTGGGGAAATGATCATCCCACTTTTACTTTATATATCTTGCAAATAAGTGAAAGATAATTTAATTCTTTAACTTTAATTTTATATCTATGGTTTTGCCTGTATGTATTTCTATGCACCACATGCAAACCTTGTACCTGGGGAAGCCAGAATAAGTTTGTGAGCAGCCTTGTGGGCAACTAGGAATTGAACCTGGGTCCTCTGGAAGAGCAGCCAATGTTCTTAACCCTGTTGAGCCATCTCTCCAGCCCCATAGAAGTTCATTTGTATTAAAAATATCAATTTCACTGTGTCTTGTACTCTGTTTGTTTTGTTCATTTTTGATCAGAGTAGTAGAAAGGGACAAGTTTCTGATTTTACTGGTAGATACTGAAATTACTGTTTGAAATTGAAAAATGTTATTAATGTGGACATTTCTGATCCAGATAGTCATCAACACAGAAAACAAGCCTTTATTAGTGATGAGAAATGTAATATTGTGAGCCTGAGTTCCAAGAAAGTCAGTCACTCTTACCCAGCTAGTTATCAGGTAGCAAGTTTGGAAGTCTAGCACAGTCAAGAAGCATTTTTTCCTTGGAGTGCCTGCTTCAGGTCCCATGAGTCAGGACTGCAGGTTCAGGGCTCCTTCTAATAAGGCTATTTGTAACGTACTATGTGTCAGACACTGTCTTCAAGCCTTTCTGTGTATTAGCAAATTAACCTTCACCATACCCTTGGGAAGATGTCACAGGGCCCTTTGTGGCCATAGCCTTCTTGCCAAAGCCAGTTCTGCCTTCATCTGGCCTTACAGTCTCCTGTTCCCCTTAGCTGTAGCAGCACAGCTGAGGATGAGGGTCTGGACCCATTCAACTTGCTCTGCTTTTTCTCTACAGAATTCTCCAACTCTGTAGAACTTTGTGGATTGGCAGGTTTATAAGAATAAATGTCAGAAAAAAGAAGGAATATAGAAAGTTCTTTGCTTTTTAATGTTTATTCTTACTGGGAAAAAAGATAATGGTTTAATATTGTCAAAAAGATCACTACATAATGGCTCTCTATGTGAAAAGCAGTAAATTTCATATTCCTCTGGTCACATACACTTATGCTGGGGCTTCTGATTGGAGTGGAGTTCTCATGGTGTATACTATAACATTTTAAATATTGCAACTTGATGTAGCATAATATCATATAACAATGTTTACTTATTGAAAGATGGTGCTTTTTGTTTTTTTTTTGGTTTTCTGAGACAGGGAAAAGATGGTGCTTTTTAAACACCATATTTTAAATAAAATAAATACAAACCTTTTGGGATTGATGTTAGTTTTGCTTCAGCAATCCTGATATGGAATACTGTCACCCCTTCAAATGCCCCTGGTTCTATGCCGTTGTTATCAAGAGGGTTTGCACTCATTTCTGTGAAAGAAATGGCATGATTCAGCACACATCATCATGACTATTGAATCTCAGCTCACAGAAGGACACATGTGAACAAATTGGAGGAGTGCGGTCTTCGTCATTCATGCTCACTTCCACTCAGTAGGCCTACGTCTGTGTGCTCTTTCTACGACTGCATAAAAACACTGCTATGAATTTTGTGAGCTGGAGTATATATCATGTTCTTTTATTTCTTTGTTTTAAACCACTAAATTGATGTCATTGCTTTCCATTATACCATGAACATGATTGTTTGGTCAGTTTATAGTAATAATGTAGCACGAGGGGAAAAAAACACCCTTTACATAATTCAACATATTTGTGTTTTCCAAGAGGTTACTTTTGGATGCCATTCCTAGGATACTTTCCACTTTTTTCCTGGTGTTTTTTTTGGGGGGGGGGTTGTTTTGTTTTGTTTTTTTAGGTTTTTTGGAGACAAGGTTTCTCTGTATATCCCTGACTGTCCTGGACTCACTTTGTAGACCAGGCTAGCCTTGAACTCACAGAGATCTGTCTGCCTCCCTAGTGCTGAGAGTAAAGGCATGTGCCACCACGCCCAACTTTTCATGGTGTTTTAAATTGATATAAATTAATGACACATAACCACACTGGATTTGTTTGTTCAGATGGGTTTTTTTTGCCTAGTAGGCTAGGCTGACTGGCCACTGAACCATAGATATCCACCCATCTCTGCATTCCCAATGCAGGGTGTATACTACCATGCACAACTTTTTAATGTGGATGCTGGGAGATCAAACCCAGGTTTCTCATGTCTGTACAGTTTAGTGACTGATCTGTCTCCCTAGTTCTACCTCTTAATTTTTAAAATCTCATATATCTATTATAAATTAGGTCATTACTAGAAATCTAACTTAGAAGAAATGTCAGTAAGAAACTGTTTTATAAGTGCTGTATACTTGGTTGGAATAAGTGAATGTATGGACATGGGCCTTGCTTAGGTGTTGGATAACTGTTGTGGGAAGATGGCATACTACATGATGGTCATCACAAATAAAACAGTGAGGTCTAAATGATCCAATAGAATAGTCTTCATGTTAATAATCTTAAAACACATGACCAAAATTAGGTTTGTATTACAAAAAATTAATTGTGTACATTATGTTTGAATGGTTTATACAATACATTAAGATACTACCTTTAAATTTAATAGCATAGATTTTATTAATTAGAATTCAGTTCCTATAAACAGAGCAAAATGTGTCAGGAGATTGTTGAAAAAGAGAGATGACATTGCAAAATTTTTATGTCCTATAATTTTTCACAGTTTAGTTTATAAATAGCTTAATAGATTCAGAGACTAAATTTTGAAATTACTTTGAAAGTTAATAACCTAAGTGTGACCATTAATTACAATTTCAAGATGTCCCATTCATTGGGAATACTTACCAAGAACATGTAAAGCATTCATTCCTTTGAATGTGTCCTTTTGTATTTTCTTAACTTTATTATCATGAATTCTGAGTTCTGCTAATGACTTGGGAAGATTGAGTGGAATTTCACTTAGTTGATTGTGGGATAAATACAGCCTTCGCAGCTTCTTTGTTGTTATAAAGGTTTTTGGGTGAATCTTGGTTAGCTTGTTGTTGTTCAGAATCAGAGCCTAGGTAAAGCATGGAAAGATACAGTTTAAGGCAGACATTCTTAGCCGTGGGTCACAATCCCTCCACAGGGTCACCTGTGACCCTCAGAAAACACAGATGTTTATGATTCATAACAGAAGCAAAATTACAGTTATGAAGTAGCAACAAAATAATTTTACGTTTGGGGATCACTACAACCTGAGGAACTACATTAAAGGGCCACAGCATTAGGAAAGTTGAGGACCACTGGTTTAAGGGAATGGACTGATTACTGATATTCTACAAGAATTAGTCATGGAAATCAATGTAATTTCTACCATTTGTATATTAGCTAAAGATACCAGTTACAATTTCAGCTCTAAAAATATTTATTATTGAGTTAGAACAGTACAGTGTTTTTATGGCTGGTGCTAGTTACATACAGTCTCATCTTTTAAAACTTTGAATTGGCTGTTAATACATTCACAGTAACCATTTATGTTGCAAAATAATGTACTCTATTTTTTCCCTCTGCTATATTGAACAGAGAGAATTTTTGATGTTTACCAAGGGTGGTGGCAGATTTCTTAGCATCTTCAGGACATTTTTGTCCCTGATTAAAAATAATAATAATAATAATCTGATTCTGCCAAGTAGCAGCCAGAGACTTATTTCTTTTATAAACTTTATCTATACTCTGTTCTTCCTTTTGTTTCTAGATAGATTCAGTATATGTTACTGGAATTGCTCAGAGTTCTTTCTCCTTAGCACTTACACTCTGATTGCACAGCAAACTCCTTCAAGAGCATGTTTGCTCATTTTACTCTCTGGCCTTTGTCTCTCTTTAATCACCCTCCTTCCTGACAGACCATGGCTGTTAAAGATTTCATCTAAAAAAGATTAGTCCTAGGAGAAGAGGAGAAACTATTTCTTGCTGCCCTCTAGCAAAATATGATAGCAACTAAACCTGTATTTCCTTTCAGTTAGCAGGAAAATTAAGTAGGGCGTTGGCTTTAACAGCTTAATGGATCACAAAGGTAGCTTCTGGCTTTCACTTAGCCTCATGAGGTTAGATCAAGCTTTCCATTGAGTGCTACAGTACAGGACTAAATGGAGAAAAGTAACTTGCCTGTTGTCACCCTGTAAGTGAAGGTCAGCTGCCTTGCCTAATGAATATATGCCTCAGTAAGATCTTGCCATGGTACTTAGGACTTAAGTCTTTTTCATTTATGTGCTTACTTTCTGGTTAAGACGTGCAGTTGTTGGATTCTTTTGAAATTACAGGAAAGGAATGATGTAATAAAACTAGGGTAAAAGCTCTTCAACTTTTGTTCAGCTCTGTCAAATGCCAAGTGACATAATGCCTGGCATGATGGGCTGGCAGAGTAATCCCAGGTCAGCTGTACTCTCAATGTTGGCTTTTACACAAGGAACTGGCCATGCTGCAGCCCAGATTCATCACTAACAAACAATGTAGAAGAAAATACAGTGTGTAGTCACTGTTTGTAATATCAGAAAGAAGTGAGGGGGAGGACTGAGGGTGCTCAAAGATCTCAGTCACTCTGTGTGTTGTCTTTCCTATGAAAGTACCAGCACCAAACAGGCAGCTTGAAATAAAACAGAGATTCCTAGAATGTCTAAAACATTTTGAATTCTCTTTTAAGACAGGTAATTTAAGATGATACTATAATTAAACTTTTAAATTATTCAGTATACCAGTACTTCAAGTATAAAGCACCTGCTTGTGAAAGTGCTTTAGCCTGTAGCAGTGGCAAATGGTTCTTGTTGCACCTACTTGGGACAGACAGAAAGGATAATCATTTAAGCCCAGGGGTTTGAGGCCAGCCTGGGTAACATAATGAAACCTGACTTGTAAAAACTAAAAATGAAAGTGGTTAACATTACCACATTTGGTCAGTCTACTCACACTTGCCTGAAAATAATACTGATCAACAGTTGAAGAAATCCCTATCTCTGAGTAGCAACTTACATGTATTCACTCATTTAATCTTATAAACCAGTCTATAAAATCCTTGAAATTATTACATACTGCTGAGGAAGATGAGGCCACTTCCTCAGTGTTATATAGCTAATAGTACCAAGGGTTGTGCCCAGGCTTACCCAACACCAGAAATTCACCCTTAACACAATGCAGTATAGAAACTGATTTTTAAAATATTACAGAGGCCTAAGAATTTCCCAACATCTTTTAATACATCACTTCCGAATGAAAATTAAGAGTACTTGTGGACTCAGTTCCTGAAGTATTCCTAAAATATAATAAACTTATACTATGTTGATTTGAAATTTTTAATAGCTTTGGTATCAGTTAACAGTTGTTGTTTGTAGTTAATATAGTTTCAAAGATAGTAGAATCATTCATAGGTATATATATTTCCACATTCTTTTTAAAATTACATATGTATATATGCACATTTTTTTCCAATCTCTGATGGTAGAATAACTGTTTTCTCCAAGTTTCTGTAATATCCAATTAGTGGGATGGGCTAGGTGGCTCTTTGGTAAAATTCATTGTGTTATTACTGACTATCTTAATATCTGAGTAAGCCTTAATATATGTTCCATATATGGAAACTGCATTTTATTTGGCAGTTTTATGCTTTCTTCTTAACTTAAAGACAAAAAAAGCAGTCAGAGGCCACCTGCCAAGCAATACAGCACTTAAACACAAGATTTTTGGGCTCTGAGTACAACACCTTGCCAGTTATCCTTTTGTGTGCCTCTAACATAAATGAGTATGTATATCTTTGACCTGGAATGACAGAGGATAAGGTGACCTCATGTCTCTCAGATACAGAATCTATACTTGGCTCCTGTTGTATATATATTATGTATAATCTATATATGTTTTATATATATATATATATATGCCTGGTATGATTATGGATTCTCTTTTCCTCTTAGTATTTTTCTTTCCCTAAAAGATAGCAGGCTGTGTGTTTATTTTCTCCAGCACAGCCTAGGAGTGTAGAGAATGGCCTGGAAGAGATCGTATCAGTTACCACAGCATCCAGCTCAGACCAGGGCTGATCCTCTGTACACCTAGCCTCAGCTCAGCAAGACAGGGCACTGCTGACAGGAATAGTGATGCTCACAACTGTGTCAGTGCCAAACCAGAATTCATCGGAACTAATTTCAGATTTAGTCAGAAAGGCAATAGACTCATAAGGTTCAAACCCTAGGCAATGTTAGGAAAATAAAATATTAATTATGTTTATTAATATAGAAAGGAGAAATTCCTTTCCTTTTACAAAGACCAGGGGAAAATGACATACATGAATATATTAACCACCTAAATATATTCTGTGTACTACTGTTAGAGAACTGTGGTGAGATCTTAAGTCAGTGGTTTCAGGTAAGGATTTCTTACATATTATGTTGGTTATTGGTATAGATAACCATTTTTTGTTTGTTTTGAAATAGGATTTCATTATGTATCTCTAGCTGGTCTGAGATCTACCTACCTCTGCCTCCCAAGTGCTGGGATCAAAGTCCACCAAACACTGCAATAGCTCACTTCTTACTCATTTTAGTGGAGAATGACCATTGTCATCTGGTTACGAAGTCATTAAACTCTCAGCCCAGTAACCTTTTTTTTATCTGGTTATTATTCTGTGAACACTAAGTGAATTAAATACATAGTGTTTACTTGGCTGAATACAAGAATTTTGCAGTAGGACATCCATAGGAAAATAAGATATCTATACACTGATGTAATATAAGTAATCATTTAG
The DNA here is from genome assembly GCA_907164525.1 of Lophiomys imhausi. NCBI lineage: Eukaryota > Metazoa > Chordata > Mammalia > Rodentia > Muridae > Lophiomys > Lophiomys imhausi. Next base: position 7,425,026 of record CAJQZJ010004381.1, read on the forward strand.
CAGTATTAAGAATTTTCACTTAAGTATTTGAAAATATGAGCATAAATTCTTACATAAAGTGAAGTGAGTCCTCTAAAATCATTTTCTTTAATTTCCTTAATTTTATTATTTTGAAGGTCAACCATTCGAGTATCAAATGGAATGTTGCTTGGGACCGAGGTCAAACCTGAGAAACAAACAAACATGTTACAGATGCTGGAAGTTCATGCTAAAGATAAGATCAGTAATCCTGCAGAGTTGTACATTTTTAAAGCTCATGGTGATCAGTAGCATAGTAACATAGTTGTAAAAAAATGACAAACTGGGTGAGGTGGTGCACACCTTTAATCCCAGCACTCGGGAGGCAGAGGCAGGTGGATCTCTGTGATTTCAAGGCCAGCCTGGTCTATAGAGTGAGTTCTTAGCTATACAAATATCCAGGGCTGTTACACAGAGAAACCCTGTGGGGGAAGGGGGGACGACAAATAACATTTTCTTTTGAGAGTCTCAAGACCAGTTCAAGTAACTTTTTTTTTTAACAAGGTACCTGTCTATTGAACCTGGCTGGCTCCAAGGTGAAGTACATGGTGGTAGGCTGTGCTTGGCTTTGTGTATAGATCACAAGCAACAGCTTGTACTTTGGGCTGAAAATAATAGCTTTTTCACAGATTAGCTGGTTAGTGAGAAACTGCAACATAAGGCTTTTGACCATTTTCTTTTTTAGAAGAACCAAAATAAAATTAATTGGAGTGGTACACACCTTCATCCTAGTTCTCCAGAGGCTGAGGCAGGCAAATCTCTGTAAATTCTTGGCCAGCCTGGCATACATAGTGGGACCATGTCAAAAAAAAAAGAAAAAAGAAAAATAAAACAAACAAAAAAGCCCAAAATGTAGAAAGTTATGATTAGAAAAATAGATAATACGTTAGATTCTTTTCACAAATATTACTAAAAACTTATTACTCTTTTACTGTAAATAGTCAATTCCTCTAACTGGCTATAAACTTTGTTTACAGATCCTACAAATATCTTGATTAGTGTGAAGATGTGAGATATAAATTAGCTCATTCATCACCTACTTACAGTATTAATTCAAGGACTAAGTGATTTAACTCACATCACTTTTCTACCCTTGTTCCTTTAGTCTCTGTCCTTTGCAGGAGCAACAGCTTCCTTTATTATCTCAGAATAAGATAAAGGTGTACACTTCTTTACATTTTTTTAGAGATTATAATTATACTATTTCCCTCTTCCTTTTCCTCCCTTCAAACTTGACTTCCCATTATCTCCCCCTTGCTCTCTTTTAAATTTATGTCCTCTTTTTCTTTAATTGTAAGATGTACATCTATTCCTAAATATATAAATACAGCCTCCATATAATGTGTGTATCTTTTCAAGCTTTTTTTTTTTTAAGCTTTTCAGAGGTAGAGACTCAAAAATTTAAGAGATTTTTTTTTGGCTACATAGCCAGTTTGAGGCCATCTTGAGCATAAATATAGTCTCAAAAGAAGAAGAAGGGAGTTGAGAAGGCTGGAGGGAGGGAACAGAACTAGCCCAAGAGAGAGGCCATGTTGGCTACACTAGTACAGACATAATAGAGCTCATGTCATGCCACTTTGTGCTGCTGTGGATATACAGGATTTAGTATTTGTCCTGCTGGATTTTTTTTTTCTAATCTTGATTTGGTCTTTTTTCTTTTGTTTTTGTTTTTACTTTTATTTTTGGAGACAGGGTTTCTCTGTGCAGCTCTGGCTGTCCTGGAACTTGCTCTGTAGACCAGGCTGGCCTCAAACACAGGCATCCATCTGCCTCTGCCTCCCAGGAGCTGGGATTAAAGATGTGCACCACCACCACCCACTCACTGCCTTGCTACTAGTTCTTGTCCTTTCCTTTTGGAATGGGAATTATACTGTGTGTCTCTGTATCTTGGAATTGTTTGATTTCTTTTCTATTTTACAGGAACTCACAGCTCTCTGAGTTTACTTTGAGTCTTATGAGTCCTTAAACTTGGGCTTTCTAGCAATATTGGAACAGTTAAGGCTATGAGGCTATTTGAGATGAACTAAATGCAGTTTGCATTATAAGATGGACATGAGCCTTTTGAAGACCAGGGATACAATATTAGGTCTAAAGGGGATGTTTGGTTATCAAATTGATACATCTTTCTTGAAACTAACTAGTCTTGATTGTCAACGTGATTAGATTATGAAATGTACCTCTGGGTGTATCTGAGTGCAATTTTAGGTAGGATTAACCAAAAGGGAAGACCTACCCTGAATGTGGGTGACGCCCTCTCTAGATTGGTGATGAAATTGAATAAAAGAGGAAAAAACCCAGACAGATAGCTAGTACAGTCATTCATTCTATCTCCATCTCTCTCCTTATTTGTTTTCCCCTACTTATTCCTTGCTCCCCCACTGCTTTCTTTCTGTCTCTTCTGTCCTTCCTGTCTCCTCTTGGTTGCCAATGTTAGAGCTGTAATGTACAGCCACTCAAAATTAATGGTTCCTTCCTTAGAGGGTTATTTTGTTTCAGTAACAAGGCAGCACAGCAAGATTACTCATCAAGAATGATAAATTTTAAATGTACTTTAGTTCAGTCACTTCTAGGAAGTTGTAAACCCAAAATAGTCATAACAAATAGAATTTTACATTTAAAATATCTAAAGATTTCCTGAAGTGTACATGACTCATGTCATTGCACCTTTTTTTTTTTTTTTTTTTTTTGCTACTATAGAATTTTACTGGCAAGTACAGGATCAACCTATTGACATTTTGAGTTGAATTACAATTAAGGAAATTAAAATTTAAGTGCTTAGATTTGAGAAGAGAAAGAAATCCTCTCTAAGGTCATGTCCGCTGGCGGCCCCCCCCCCCGCCCCGCATTTTTTCTTTTGATTCTGAATTTCAAATAAATGTAGATAGGCTTTCCAGTCTGCTGTATTCTCTACCTAAACACCTGTTCTGCGGTTCTGGTTTCAAAACCAGGACAGTGAACAATCTACCACCACCTCATTTTTCTTATTTTTATATGGTCTCACTGATTTACCTAAACTGGCCTCTAACTCAGTCCTTCTGTCTTGGCTTCCTAAATACTGTGGACTAAAAGCCTTGCTACCACACTTGCCTTCCAGACTGCAGAAATAAGAGTTCAAGTAAACCATTTTACGGTGATTGAAGAGACTTTTGAAAGTCAGTAACTACTTTTTTTATTCTCTTAACCTATTCAGAATAGCAGTATTCTTCAAAAAAGTTGACTCCTATCCTTACCTAGATCCGAACAGTGGACAACTCGAGAGTAACATTGGCACCCAAATGGACATGTTGGAAACAAATCAAAAGGGAAAAAGGGGTTCACTGGCTCTTTTGTTGGAAAAAGTGAATTGTCGTCATCGTCGTTGTCCTCATCTGTGTCTTCCATATCCTTCAACATCATATTCTTCAGTGCTGTGTGTGAAGGGCTAAAGAAGGGTTTGGCAGAACACACAGCCAAAAGCAGTAGCATCATATACTCCTTCATGCTGTCCTGTGTACAAATCCAACCTGGCGTTCGGTAGACATTGAGTATTAAATTAGAGTTTCAACACATACAATTTTTGTTACATACATTTCTAGTGTTGGCAAAAGTATAACAAAATTATATTCTTATCCATTGCTATGTGGTGTAAGATAAAATGCATAAAACTTTTTTGGAAAGCAGTTCACTATATGCTTTGGAAGAGAGTGTCGTTAATTCTATTAATTTAAACAGCTGGGTCTGTCCATGATGTTGCATGCTCATAATAGCAATACTTGAGAGTCTGGAACAAATCTTACTGGGAAGTGCAGGCTTGACCTCATAATACCTTGAGATAGATTTCAGTGAAGGAATTTAAGATGAAGTACTTAGATTTGAGAAGAGAAATAGTCTCTGAATAAGATCTCTTTGTTTTCTTCTTATTCTGAATTTTAAAAATAGCCTCATCTCAAGAAATAATTTTAAATGCATAATAGAAAAAATTAGATAATTTTCTTGGTTAAAGGAAAATAATAGTGTTTGTCAAGTGAAATATATTTTAACCTACAAAATGTTTCTAAAGATACATTAAAATATAGATTATTTTCTGTGAAATAAAGAACAAATATTTAAAAATCCACACTTAGTCTACTAAATAAAAAATAGTTAGTACAAATAAATTTGATCAATTTAAACTAGGGGTAGAACTATGGATTAAGTGTTTGTCTTTATTAATTTTTTTTTAAAAATACAACTTCATATATCCCAAGCTGCTCTGGACTCAGTAAGTAGGCAAGGATGACCGTGAACTCCTGATTCTCCTGCCTCCACCTCCCACATTTAGGATTCAGGGGTACAGTGCTGTAGCTGGTTTATGTGGTTATGTGGTGCTGGGAAACAAACTTAAGGCTTGCTAAGCTCTACCCACTAGACATCCCCAGCCTAAATTTTTGTCTTCTCTCTTTTTCTTTAATTTTGTAAGCACTGAATATTTCTTTTATAATTAGAAAAGTAAATTTAAATATTATCATAACTAACACTATTCTTAGAACCCTTCCATTGCTAATATCTATGTCACTTTTAAAGGATATCCTCAGTGGCCCTTAGACAATGTGAATGTTTTCCTTCACTGACACAACCTCATTCTCATCATTGGTAAAGTTTTCCACAGTGTCTTTGGGATCTTTTTATTTCTAATCTGTTCTGTTATCTATACCTCATCTTGACCATCTGGTGCCCCGACTATTTTTTGTTGTTCATTATTTCACAGAGTTTCATCAAGTTGAATAGTTGTCTCTGGTAGATGGTATGTGGTGTGTGTGTGTGTGTGTGTGTGTGTGTGTGTGTGTGTGTGTGTGTGAAAGCTTATACAAACTTCAAAGTGTGAGCTCATTGCCATCTGATAGATATTCCCATGGGTATATTTACATATCACAGTTAGAGAGTTATTCTTAATGTTATTTTATGATTTGAAACAGGTCCTCCCTATAAGCCCAGGTTAGCCTTAAATTCCTTGTAGGTGATCCTCCTGCCTCAGTCCCAAATACTGAGATCACAGATATCTACCACAATCTATGAAATATGTACATTCTTAGACATTTTCAAAGATTAAAAACATGATAAAATCATCAAAAATAGGTATATCCCAGTGATATCTATTAGCAAAACTAGTCTTAACATGAATATATATACATACACACACACATATATATGTATATATATATATACACACACACACACACACACACACACATATATGCTAATTGTCAAGAGCAGAAGGCTCTCCAGAATGTCTCTCAGCCTCAGTCACTCAACAGTCTGCTGGGTCTGCATTGTGTGTCAAAGGTGACTCAGTAAGAGAATTGTAGTCAGTCATGTCTGGCCAAGTTTCGGAATACCTGATCCTATAGTCAGCTGTTGACTGGGTCCCAGAACCCAGACATTAACTTGAACATTTACATTTCCCTGAATTTGAAGATCAGAAACAGCTGGGGAGATAATGCAGTTAAAGTGTTTGCTGTGCAAGCATAAGGACCTACATGTGTGCACACAAGTACATGAAGTGATTGGCAAGATTTATGAAATCTACAGTGGGAGCAGTGTGCTGGCATTAAGGGCCTAGTGGCTTCTATTGGACACAATCACCTGTTTTTGTAACTGTTGGCCTGTTGCTACTGTGGGATCTTCCTTCTTGAATATCTCTAGAAACCCTTACTTAGGGTTGTGGTGACTGTCATCTCAGAATCCTTTTGTTCTTGTCCCTGCTTCTCATCTACCTCCCTACCTATACCTATTGTGGTACTTGGTTTGGTTTACTGAGTAGCTCTAGCTGGCCTAAAACATGTGTAGGCCAGCCTGTCCTTGAACTTATGGTCATTCCTCCTACTTATCTCTGGAATGCTATGTTTACAGGTGTGAGTCACCACATCTGGTTCCAGTATGTCTTTTTACCTCACATCTTTTTGTGCTTTTCCTGGTTCCTTACTTTTAATACCAACTTAGCCTCAGTCTCCAAAATATTCTTTCTCTATAAATTCAGCATTTGATCCTTAGCTGACTCTAAGCTGTCACTGGTTCTTACTTTTTCAGTTTGTTTGTTTGTTTGTTTGTTTGTTTGTTTGTTTGTTTGTTTGTTTTTGTTCATTTTGGGACAGTCACATATACTCCCAGGCTGAGCTTGGATTCTTTATGTAACTGAGGATGACCTTGATCAGCTGGGTGTATGTCTCTACCACCAAGTGTGAAGATCACAGGTATACACCACCATGAACTAGTGATACTGTGCCTAAGACTGAACCCAGGGCTTCTGAATACTAAGCAGGCACTCTACCAACTGAAGTACATCACCAGCCCCTTGGGTTTTTTTTGTTTTCTTTTGGTTTTGATTTTTGCATCCTTACACTGCAGGTCTCTCTTCCAGATGCACCGCTACTCTTAACTTTAGCAATTGGAAGCTTACAGTTACAATGTCACTTGAAGTCCTGTCTTTGACCTACCCTAGTTTGAGGTTACCAGAGTTAGTTATTTAGTGAGCATTCTTTTGGTTTTTGCTTAGGGGTTTGTTTTGCTTTGTTTGTGGTTCGTTTTGGTGGGGGTGTTTGTTTATTTGTTTGTTTGTTTGTTTGTTTGTTGAGACAGAGTCACTATTATGTAGCCCTGGCTGCCCTAGAACTTGCTATGTAGACCAAACTGACTTTGAACTCAGAGATAGGATTAATGGCGTGCTCGTCCCCACCCAGTCAGTGGGTATTTCCTTTTTATTTTATTTGTTTTAGGTTTTTTGAGACAGGGTTTCTCTGTATAACAGCCCTGGCTGCCCTGGACCTCACTCTATAGACCAGGCTGGCCTTGAACTCACAGAGATCCTCCTACCTCTGCCTTCTGAGTGCTGAGATTACTGCCATGTGGGTAGTGGGATTTGAACCTGGGTCCTTTGGAAAGAACAGCCAGTGCTCTTAACTGTTGAGCCATCTCTCCAACCCTCTCCCCCTTTTTTTTTATTTTGATTTTCTGAAACAGAGTTTCTCTGCATAGACCAGGCTGGCCTTGGACCCACAGAGTCCACCTGCCTCTGTCTCCTGAGTGCTGGGATTAAAGACATGTGCCATCATGCCTGGCCATTACAGACAGTTTTGAAATGCCATATGGGTGCTAGGATTTGAACCTCAGTCCTTTTTGAAGAGTAGCCAGTGGTCTTAACTACTGAGCCTCTCCCCAAGTGCTCAGATTATAGTCATGGGTTACCATGCCTGGTATTAAAATAGTTGAAATATCATATCAGTCTGACAACAAAAAATCTTTGCTTTAATCCTAATTATATACCTTGCCCTTTTCTACCCCTTCTCTAGCATTCTGCTGACAGCTGGAGTGGCACAAAATTTTCCATATACATTGTTCTCATTTGTTGGTCTCTCCCAGAAGACAAAGAAAAAAGAAACCTACCTTGGAAATTGTTTTGGAATTCACAGTGTTTTAAGGTGTTAGCTCCATTTTCTAGATTCTAGGAAATGAAAACTGGGGTTTATTAAATCAGCTGATTGTTTTTGCTTAAGTCTTTTAGTGTAAAAACTGAATTAATGGGCTTTAGCTTCTAGTATAAGAACAAAAACTATTTTAACACTAAGGAATTTGAAATGTAGAACTAAGAAAACTGGAAAAATTTAAAGTATATATAGCAAGAGGAGTGTGTTAAGAGTTCCAGAGTGAATGCCAAGAACACATCTTGATTTTCCATGTGGCCTGGCAGCAGAGTTGAGGGCTGGAGTCATCTGTAAATGTTCCACATGCTGGTGACAGAGATTCCTTTAGCCTACTTGCCTGAGTGAGCTCAAGAGTAATCCCCCAGCTTAGTGGAGGTTCAAGCTGAGAAACAGGATGGGATATGAGAAGTTGGAATTGGAGGTAAAGGAGTAAGGAGAAAGCACACAGGACAGGGAACCAAGAAGCAGAACAGTGATGGGTTTGCTTCTCTTTCACATCCTCCCTCAGATTCACTAAGCATCAGCCAAAGTGACTCCTTTTCTCACTTCTTTTTTAGAATGATAGTATTTCATGACTGCCTCTCTGCCTTTTTTCAGACTGTAATATATGGAAGTATGAATTGAGATTTCTGCCTGCTAGTTTCAGCATTACATGACACAGTGGAGGAGCCTCGCCATTGGTAACTAGTGGAGGCAACTGTTCCTAAGGGGCGGGTTGTCTTTTTCCTGATGAGAGGTACAGATCTGTATATTCACAACCTACCACTTCAGTGAAAGTCCCCCTTGGTGGAGGTTCTAGGATGTCTGGACCACACTACCTTAATAATGCCACTGGAAGCACTGTAGGGCACCTTGAGATCTTTGGCAACTATGGCTGCTAGAAAAGTCTTTGTATTAGGAACAGAAATGCCCTCTTAATAGTTCTCTACGCTAGCTCCATCTTCTGTTAGCCTTTTTAAAATGCATCTTTCTGTGTTCTCAGTTGCTTGTGAAGAAAACAGAGGCCAGCCTGGCATGCTGGCGCACACCTTTAATCCTAGCACTTGGGAGGCAGAGGCAGGTAGATCTCTGTGAGTTCAAGGCCAGCCTGGTCTACAAATTAAGTCCAGGAGAGCCAGGGCTACACAGAGAAATCGTGTCTCAGAAAACAAAAACAGAGCCGGGCGGTGGTGGCGCACGCCTTTAATCCCAGCACTTGGGAGGCAGAGGCAGGCGGATCTTTGTGAGTTCGAGGCCAGCCTGGTCTACAAAGTGAGTCCAGGACAGCCAGAGATATTCAGAGAAACCCTGTCTCGAAAAACCAAAAAAAAAAAAAAAACAAAAACAAAAACAAAAAACAAAGGAAAGAAAGAAAAGACAGAAGCCAACCTTGGTACCCTGAGGAATTATCCTCTGATGTTGCTAGATCTCTGCTATAGGTTTGAGGAGTCCATGAGAAGATCCTAAACCTCTGTTGGTCAAGATATACAACTGTTCATCACTGGATAAATATTTTCAGTGCATAAGAGAGTTCTATTATCCAGAAAAAATGTGAAATAGAATTATTTTATTATTTCTGATTTAAAGTGGTATGATTTTGTTTTGAGCTTGTTAAGACAGTTCAAAGTCAGGCTTACTAGTTTTGGCAGCATTTAGATTGTGCTATTTTTTAAAACTTAAAAAAATATTTATATCTTGTTCTCAGGAAAGCTCAATGCTTTCCTGATTTAAACCAGCTTTGCCAGTGTTTCTACTTAGGGAAAGTTTGGGGTTTTGGTCTCAAGTTCTAGTCTTAATAAGAAGACTCTTGGGAACACTATCCTAATGCTCCTACTGTTACTAATAAATGTGAACATTAGAGCTGAGAGACAACTCTGGACATCACTCCCAGGAACTCTAGAGAAGAGGAAGTTTAGACTTTGGGCTTCCAGAACTCCCTGGAGATAGCAGAGCTGGGACAACTTCCTCACTCCTCTCTGCTAAAGCTTTCAACCATGCTCAGAGAGGATTTTCATCTCAGAGTTACTTCTAGAAAATGAAACAAAATTCCTCTAAAAAAGACAAGATGAGGTCTGACCAGCTTCTCAGGCTTCATAATAACACTAGAAACGTAGCACAGAAGTACAGAGGCTTCCAATTTGCCCCTCAACTGCCTGCAAACTTGAAACAGAAATATTGTCTAAGTGAATGCTGTTTTCTTTCAGAACCTTATTTGGTAAATAAGTCACTTTATTTTTCAGTCCCATGTTTAAAATTGCACTTGACAACTTGACTTGAATATTTCAGTTCATAGATATGTTATAAGCTTGAGAATATAAATGTGACATAACATGTCCCATGTATCTTGCAGAGAAAAAAAACAGACTACACACAGGTATAATCAAGACATAGTCTTATCCTTGAATAACTTAAAAGTCCAAGCATGCATTGGGAAACTTATTCACTATACTATTTGTTCGTAGACACCAATAATTTTGTTTTGTTTTTCAAGGCAGGGTTTCTCTGTGTAATAGCCCTGGCTGTCCTGGGCTCATTTTGTAGACCAGGCTGGCCTCAAACTCACAAAGATCCACCTGCCTCTGCCTCCCAAGTGCTGGGATTAAAGGTGTGTGTCACCACACCCATCTTACTAATAATTTTTAAAACACCACTTTTAATTGATTTTACCTTGGAAATATAAATGGCATTCTAATTAAACAATTGACTGTTTTCTTTCCTTAGGTACCAATTTTTCTCTTTATCAGCTATATTCAGCAACCTAACTGCTGTTTTAAAAACAAAACATTCCTGCCTCTCCACTTTTCTGAGATTTCCTCCAGTACTTGTAAAATTAATCTGTTTTGTGTCGAGCCTCAGGTCAGGTGTCAGGACACACATTTTTAATGTGGTGGTTACTTGTAACAGGACTGCACCACCTTTCTTCTTTCCACTACTAAACTGCCATACTTCATGCCAAAACCAAACGAGAAACAGCAGCTCTGACCCTTTCCCATGAGCTGGGGCTTTGCTCCATCTGTCTCCCTTCTTTTCTCTCTTCCTTCCTTTCTTTTTCTTCCTTCCTTTCTCAACACAATGAATCTTGGTCAGATTACAAGAAAAATAAAAAGTAAAGCACACCATTTTTAGCACAATAGATAAGATATACAGAAACCCCTAAGGGTCTTTGTGACTCTGTGACTGAAGCCTGATATCATGTGGCCTCTGTTTTCATGGCAGCTACACCTCTGAATACATTAGCATGAAAGAATGCTATATTCTATTTAGATCATTAGGAGAAGGGTGGTAAAAGCATTCTTTAATTTTTAAGACCTATGATACAATAGAAAGTGTACTCTGTAAAAAAAAATGCACGTTGTGAAAGGATAGAGGAAATCTTTGAGTATGAGATTTATGAAAAAGGAGTCCCTAATTTTTCATATGAAATATAGACCTGGTTAAACTGTTGCTGATAGGTATTCTTTCTTGAAATTATATTGATTTCTGTTATAATTGCCCAGTACCTTTTCATTGTACAGTAAGACATTTATCATATAATATCTTATTGAAAAATAAAGGTTTTCAAAGGTATAGATAAAAATGACATTTGAATAATTTACACACTTAAAGAAACAGTATCATTGATTTATGTATTGAAAGACTTTTATTTAATATATCTAAATGCTCAAACTTCACTAACATTATTAAAGTAATACTGTTTTTCTAAAAGATTGTATGTCTGTTTACTTTTTAAAATCAGTCATGTTAACATTTATGATAAAGCATTAGTGACAAGATTTTTACTTTGTTTTTTAAAAAATGTATAATAGTTAAAACAAATTTATTATAAAATATAAAACTAAAATAATTTTAGTTATAAATTATAGAGGATTTTTTAATAATGCTTATTGTAAGGAACTACAGTTCAGATTTTACCATATAATTTACAAAGGTTTATTAATAACATTAGTTCTTCCTTAGTATTAACAATAAAATAACTGTATACTGGTACATGTAATACAGATATGAAAACATACCTTGTCAGAAGAGTGAAGTTTTCTTCAAAGTAGAATTTAAGAATTTCTCCTCTTTAAGAAGAAAAGATAAAAAAGTGTTACATTTAAAAGAAAAGAAAAAAAAACAAAAACAAAAAACTAGCCCGCCTAACAGCCTCTGTGTGGCTGCACCCTGGGTGATACTGGAATAAACTGCTTCCACAGATTAGTCCATGTTAGTACTGAAGAGCAAGATTAAAATGTGTTACTGCTCATATGTTTTCCATCACTGTTTGTATCGTAGCCAAAACTTCCAGCTAAACTCTAGACGTCTACTGGAAGATGTGGAAGAAAAAAAAGAGTTTAATAATTCATGGCAACTGGCCATTGAAACTGTAGTCAGTCACTCTAGAAGTACCTGATTTCAGAATACTTCATGAAATCCTAATATGAATGGATACTTAAAAATTAGTTTCAAAAATCACTTGTCTTTTATAGGCTAATAAAGCATTTATCAATCTTAGTAAAGAATACCCACATTATTTAAGTGTGAACTCAAAGTCTATATGTACCTAAGTAGCTATGACTTCGTTTTCTCATAATGGCTGAAGAAGCTATTATGTTAAGCAGATGTCTCAAGACTGTTTTTTTTTTTTTTAAGTTCTTAACCTTGCAATAGGCATCTTAGGAAACTGCAAGCCAGGTCCTGCAAACTGTTCCTGGGCCTGCAGGGCTGTTGTGGAATAGATAGCTGTGCACGGCCAGGTGACTCCTACACCTTTCCTTTGCAAGAGTCTCGACTCTGTTCTCACTGTTGTTCAAGATATGCTATTTTCTGAGAAGAAAATAATTTTCCCCCGTTTTACTCCAAGAGCCCCACATCCATCAAGCACACAATCCTTTAAGAGAGGGTGTTTTTCTGACTCTAGGGGGAAAGACTCAGTTGGTATGGGTGATCCCAGAGAACCACCTAGTGATTTGTGCAGGTTTGTGAACAGCTTGTTTGCAAAACACAGTCTAGTGAGTTAGTAAAGTCTGTCCTGTCAATAAGTCTCATCATCTGTTGTTTCCACTCTGCAGAGAAATAGCACAGAATCGAGCTAGCTACAACCATAGAAAATTTGTATCTCACACGTGTCAGGAAGCTTAGTTGGGTGTTCATCCTCCTTTGCCTTATGTAAAATACTCATCTTTAAACCTCAGGTCTGATGTCATAAGCAACTCAGCACTCCCAGATACTCCATTCATTGTATGTCAGGTGCTATTGCACCTTCTCAGCAACATCATATTTGGAGTAGATACTCATGCTCAGTTATTCACTTGTATTTTAGTTGTAAATATATCTGTTAACTTGGATTGGGAACAAGGTAAAAGTATAAACTGTACTTTATTAATCCTTGTGCCCAGAGCAGTCAGCCTCTGCCTGAATTCCATCAGTGCATAGTCATAAGAACGAAGCTCATGAGTGAAATTCAACTTGTCCTGCACAATGACTTGTATTTTAATATTTTGTTGAAACATTTATTAAAAGAAGTAAACATACTGTAATGGTATAGCACAGTGGATTCTAATTCTTGATCAAGAAATCTGAATCCCTTCTCCTCTTCCCCAACAAAGATAATTTCAGCATCATAGCTTATTCTTGAACTTTATAGGCATGCACTCACTGTCTATCTTTTTTCATTCAGTATTATGGTTTTGAAAGTCACCCATGTCATGGTGGATAGCAAGAGTTCATCCTCACGACTGTATACATTGTAGGAATATGCCATACATTATTAACATATTCAACAGAGTTTATTACCCTTTAAAGAATTGTTATGAACGTTTTAAAATCTTATTATTTGAGGGTTGTATATATGTATTTTAGTTAGGTGAGAATGGCTATATCTTAACTTCTCCCAGAGTACAGCAAGGTGGAACCAAGGAGCTCGCTCTCCCCAGGTCAGCATTAGAAAGCTGTGTATCTCCACCTGTATTCTTAAAAAAACACCTTTGAATAAGAACCCTTAGGTCTATGGAGAACCTAATTCTACAAGTTTTGGTGTTTTCCCCACCTTTCTATTTGGCCTTGCTCTAAACATTGAAGAACTAGTTGTATTAGAACTGTATCTTTAGAAATTATGATTATTTTATGTTGCAAATGAGATGAATTACTAAACTTAAGTAATATCCTTTTTACTCAGATTAGAAAACTTGACCGCTTAAAAACACTGTATATGCAAATTTATTTTTCATTTTCCCCTACATACTAATGATTATGAAAATAAAAATAACTAATGTTGTACTCACATGTGATTTCTAAGACAACGCTTAGCCCTTCTGGTGTAGACATTGTCAGCAGAGTTCAAAGTCCTAATACAAATTAAATTAAAGAAGTGCCTGAGAAACTTTCTCATGGAACTAAAAAAAAAAAAAAAAAGTAATTGGTAGGGTAAGTGCTGTAGGAACCGTGGCATAGGTGGGCTGTGGGCACCCACAATTGCCTGCCAGCACTTTGTGTTTTGGTGTCTAGCACTCCCTCACTTTCTTGGAGAATTAGAAAAGATTATAGTACTGTGGAGGAGACTAAGGTAAGATGACACAGGTCCAGCTGCTTCACAGTTGGGTGAAGGCTGCAAGGATGTATGCCATACATCTTAACACTGGCCAAGGATGCTGGGCATAGTGGTGCAGATATTTAGTCCCAGCGCTTGGGAGGTAGAGGCAAATGGATCACAGAGAAACCCTGTCTTGAAAAACAAAAACAGAATGGCCAAGAACACTGAATCCTAGACTGCATATATGTATACTACAAGCTTTTGTTTTGTTTGTTTCTCTTGAGAGAGGATCTCTCTAAGTAGCTTAGACTGGACTAAAATTGTGATTGTCTTACTCAACCTCTAAGGTGCCCAAATTATAGTCTGGGCTTATGCTACCTTGCTTGGCTACTAGCCTAGGGTTTTGTATTTAGTGGATATCTACAAAAACTTTTAGGAAAGTTCAGATTTTATGGGTTCTTTTCATATTTATGTTTTTTATGGGGGACTAGGCACATTGATCAGGAATTTGTTAACTATAGAACATGCAGTATTATCCACAGCTGGATTTAAAGCATATGGCTTTTTAAACAAGCAAATCAAGAAATCTTGCAGCTATGTCCAAATCTTTAGCATATCTTGAATATGTTATCCAGCAAAACCAACCTGAAATCCTGGTTGGCAGAGTTCTCTGATGTTTCTTGTAGGTATCTCCTTTCCTACTTCCCTGCAGTGACAATTTATGGGACAAAGCTCACTCTTTGATTAGGCAGGTGGATCTATCTCTGTGAGTTAGAAATGAGTACCCATGACACCCAGAGAGCTACACAGAGAAACCTTGTCTCAAAAAGCAAACAAAAAATATTTATTTTTAGTTTATGTTTATAAGTAGTTTTTTAAACATGTGTGTCATGTGTGTGCCTGGTGCCAGCAGAGGTGAAACCCTGGAACAGGAGTTGCAGATACTTGTAAGCTGCCATGTGGGTGCTGCAATCTGTGCTCTTGACCACTGATCTCTCTCCAGTCCTAGACATGCTTTCTTAACTCGCATACATAAATCCATGTAGGATTTGTGCTGATGTTTTATAATCTCTTTGTGGGTGTGCATGTGTGTGCATGCATATGAACATAAGTATGTGGGGCATGCAACTCTGTGTGTGTGTGTGTGTGTGTGTGTGTGTGTGTGTGTGTGTGTGTGATGCATGTAGAGGCCCAGGGTCACCCTCAAGCGTCATTCCACTGGTCTCATCCACCTTGTGTTTTAAGACAGAGCCTCTTATGTGTCTGGCCAGTGAATCTTGGGATCCATGTTTCCATTTTCCCAGTGCCAAAATTCCAAGCATACGCCACTATCTCTGGCTTTTTTCATGAGTACTGGGGTCCTATATTTGTATGGCAAACTGTTTACTGACTGGAGTCATCTCCCCACCCCCATTTTATAAATACTTTGACATATGCAAAGTAGTTTTTGTCATAGTTCCGAAAAGATTCCTTACAGTAGACTTCCAACTCAGAGTGCATTGTTTTCTTTTGGGTGTTGGAATGTTAGTCTTCAGTAGTTCACATGCAAATTTGGAACTTGTGAATGTGATTCCCAGTTTATGCAAAACAGTGAACTTCTGACTGATCCCAGTTTACAAAAAGACTTGCTTATATCCACTGATGGCTTGATGTAAGTTTATCTGACCACAGAGATTGTTACTTAGAAACAAACCAGAACATTTTAATAGCATGATGTATTCCTTTTCTTTTCCAAACTAATACTCATGTAGTATAATCACATGTTATTTTTAAGACAGTTTTGCTTTCCCTGGTGTAGGGTTCACATTCTTCACATTTTATGCAAAGGAAAAAATAAGCCAGTATGTAAGTTTATACTCTATTCATTTATTTATATGTTTAAAAGGAAACAAAATTTGACAGAAAAATGTAGTCATTGTTTTTAGTTGTGTGAATCATAAAGATATATTTACCAAGTCAAAACATTTGTTTCTTTGCAAATGACAGCATATGATAGACAATTATTCCAGTAGGGCTCTCAGTTTCAGATGATCTTGTTCAGCACACTGAAGCAAGAACATGTGAGTAATATGCCAAGGACTTACTTCTTATACATAGACTCAAGCACACACTCTACAAAACTACAGTGTGCAGGAGTTTTCTTTATCTGGAAGTCTTTTTGGGGTGCGGAAGATAAATATTAGCTTTCAGTATTGTGTTTGTTAAAATTTTTATTAGTCCTTTGAAATTTTTATATATCTTTATTATATTCACCCCAGTCTGGTTCAGTTGGGTTAGGTTCAATTGAAAGTAATAGTCACGGGTCCAGAAATGAAAAACTTGCCATGGAATGTTCCTTCTCAACTTTGCTGCATGTTAGGAAGGCCTGAGATATCTGTGCAGACTACATTAGGGACTCAGATGTTATTTCAAAGGGAGGAATCTATCTACTAAACAGGCTTAGTGATCAAGTATGATTTCTAGTTTGATTGACTGTTAAGAGTAATGTACAGGGGTTTTGTTTTGGGGTTTGTTTTGTTTTTTAGTTGTTTGGTTTTTTTTTTTTTTACACTTTTTGGATATTGCAAATATGTAACTCATGTTCACAGGTCAAACTTAGTTACCTTTCTTATCGTCAGTTTGTTTTGTTTGCTAATAGCCCAGACTGATGCATAACTTACTATGCATGTAGCCTAGGCTGGCCTCAAACATGAATTGTCCTGCCTTACCCTTTTGAGTACAGGAATTATAGGCATATGTCACCACCCCAAACCTGGTAAATTTTTGTTGTTGTTGTTCTGAAAATCTGTTTGTTTATTGTGTGTATGTTTTAGTGTGTTGGGTGCCTGAGGCAGCCAGAAGAGGGTGTGGGGTTCCTTAGATCTGGAGCTACCTGGAAACTGAATGTGTGGGTCCTTGGAAAGAGCAGCCAGTGCTCTTAACCACTGAGGCGTTTCTCCAGCCTTGGTCTGTTTGTTTTGTTTTGTTTTTCTTTTTAAAAAAAAATTTTTAGATTTATTTTTATATGCATGAGTGTTTTGCCTGCATGTGTGTGTATAGGTACACCATGCCTACAGAAATCAGAATAGAGCATTGTATTTCCCAGAATTAGAATTACAGATGGTTGTGAGTCACCATGTGGGTGCTGGAAACTAAGCCCAGGTCATATGCAGGAGCAACAAAGGCTCTTAACCTCTGAGTCGTCTGTTTGTTTGTTTGTTTGTTTGTTTGTTTGTTTGTTTGTTTGTTTGTTTGTTTGTTTTTCAAATCTAGGATGAGAAGTACTTTAGACTGTGTATTTCAACTTTTACACCTAATATAGTCTCTTAGCCTGGAATCCAACTCAGGGATGTACCTCACCATAGTTCACTCTGTTCTTTGTCATGAATACAAGCATGCTGGCGGCACAGTGAAAAGATGGTCACACTTGAGTTTTGTTGTTGATCCCCCACCTCCTCTTCATGAAAGCCATGGTTTGCTGAGCTACTGGCATGACTAGGTTCCCTATAAAAGCCTTCCTGACCAGCCAAGAAGCCTGACTGTTCGGCCCAGTACAGAGCAATGGGCTGGACACTGCTCTAGTGTCCTTGGCCTGTTCTTTTTCTCCACTGTTGTCCTAATCTAATGAAATGCTACTTTAGACAGTAATAGCCACCACACAAAAGGCCTGGTGACCTTGAACAATTCATTTAATTCCCTGTGTGCCTGTTTGCTAAAGTCTCTGGATTGAAGACATTGATATACACTTCAAAAGTCAACCCTAGGCTCAGCATTCTATGACATCACATCATTTAATTGTCCATCTACTGTGGGACACAGTTGTTTCCCCAAATTTGTGGATGAGGACACTGGAATGCAGGTCTAAGTTTTAGACCAGGTCTGTGGCTTGTACTGATTTCAATTCAAGTTACCTTGTTCATTTTTTTTTTAAGTATTGGAGATAAATCTTAATGTTTCACAGAATCTAGAGCTTAGAGGAATCTAGTGATTACCTGGTATTAGATTAGAGATGATCAGAAGTTTCTTTTAATAAGTTCTTTTAATTTTTTTAGATCAATCAGTGATCTGAACTGATACGCAACCATAAACAAAATATTAGTTCAGTCATCTCAGTTTATAAATTCTTCTCTGAGGAAAATTTTACTCTTCCCCTAAATAAGTGGAAAGGATAGAATTGATATCATATAGAGCTTTATTTATACCACCCTTTGAGGTTTCCCTTAAACAGCAGAATTTGAGTATTTCATTAAATCTTTGGCTTGGAAACATAGTAATTCATGGTATGTTTAAATGATGGCTTTGGAAGGACTGTGATCCAGAACACCATATTGATTACAAAGCATTTCCAGTTGTCAAAGCATGATTCAATTGTTTAAAGAATACAATCTGGCTGGAAAACTAGCTCAGCAGTTAAGTTGTATATTGTTCAGAGGACACAAGTTAAGTTCCCAGCACCCATATCAGACAGCTCACAACAACCCATAACTCCAGCTGTAGAAAAATGTGATGCCTCTGTGGGCACCTGCTCACACATGCACAATCCCACATATCCACACATAGGGTTTTCTAATGTCTAAGTTAGGAAAGATTAATAAGAAAAATTATCCCTGATTGACTTTATGACTTTATGAATTTTTTTCCTTTTAGTTTCTCATTTTTCTTTTGAAAATGCTTAATTTTTTTTTTTAGATTCTTTTCTGTTTTGATTTGGTTTGGGTTTGGGTTTTGAGGGAGTTAATGTTTGTATTAACCTTGAATGACCCATGAATTGGTCCATTTTGCACTGGGGACCAGGAAGAAAAAATTCTTTGTTTATTCAATGTCCATTTTCATTGTCTACTTTGCACAGCATTCAAGGGTTCAAAAGATGAATTCTTTATTTTCTCCTGAGATTTATAGTCCTTTTAGAAAAGCACAATATATCTATCTACCCACCTAGCTGTCATACAACATTCCATACATAGATATCCCACTAGAAATACCAGATAGTCAACTATACATAACTACTAAGCCTAGATCTGACTTGAGTATTTGTGTTAAAATAAGCATGAAGTACTGGAGGAAGCTTCCTGAGGACTCGGGGTTTAGGTACAGCTCTTCCTGTACCTGGAAGCTAGCTTTGGTAAGACAGGCTCAAGTTGTGGAGACTAATGATGAGCTTGGCTTCTTCTCCTGTGCCTTGAGATGAGGTGAGCTGACTGACTCTCTAGCAGGTGTCCTCACCCGTACACCCACTTCCTGACTTTATTTTCCTCCCATCTCTAACTTGTACTACAAGCCAAGTTCAGCCTATCCTCTCACAAATGGCCACTGCTCACTTCCTTATCAGTGACCTAGTTTCCCCATGAGTGTTGTGTGATCTGATTCACTGATCTGTTCAAAAACAGTATTTTAGGTCCTTCTCTAGTTTTCGGTATGTTTATTTCTTCATAACACCAGGCTATATATGCTTCGCGCTAGATCATAACCTAGTGTTTTTTTAAATAGTCATTTACTATATAAACCAAATCTCAAAATTAAGACTACAGATAGCATTTCTTGTACATATGTGGCAAGTCAAGACACAACATTGTTTTCCCAACCATGGCTAGTCTTTAAGACTTCATTAATGCACATATGTGTTAGTGATTACAATAGATTTATGAGGCCAGACTGAACATCTGTTTGTTATAACATTGTATCAAGAAGAATGTTTGCTGTAAGGACATTTATCACTATTTCTGTGAACTTAAAACATCTCATTCAGAATATGATGAAATTTCAAGACTGAACAGGTCCCACACTGAAAGTGTTCATAAACTATAAAATCAGCTGAAATAAATGAATCTTCCAAATTTAGAACAAAGTTTCAAGTGTGTTTCTGATTTTTAGCTTTAAAAGAGATTTTGCTACCTTAACAGAGCTGGGGCCAGTGTGCATAGTGGTCATAGCACATCCGCCCCTGCTGCTACAGACACCATCCTCCCTCACAGGTTGTTGACTGTGGCCATATATTCCCTGAGAGCTCTCAGCCCTAGGCAGAGGAAGCCGAGGCTGCTATGCTGTTTTCATCATCACCTGGGTAACTTGATTGATGGCTGTAGCCTGCTACTTGATTTTCTCTTATGTCCTACCAGAAAGGAGAGACCTTCTCAGGGACATTTGTCATTGACTCTAAAGTGGCATCATAATACAGCTAAAGAAAGTCACAGTAAGATTGACAGGTAACGTGTATCTGTAATCCTAACACTTGGGAAACAGAGACAGAAGGACCATAGTGAGTTCAAAGGCAGCCTGAGCTACAGCATGAGACCCTGTTTGAAAATAAAAAGTGTGAGAAGTAGAAATAAATTGTTTAATAACCCATCACTGTTGCATTTAGATATTAATTCATTGGCTCATCTTCCTCAGTTTGAGTTCCCTCTGACCTGAGCACAAGCATTCATTGCCTCTAGTTCCTGATTGTAGACACAATGTAATCAGTTGCTGCAGCCTTCTCCTTTGACTTCCTTGCCCCATGATGGAGCAGAGAAGCATCTGTACCCGTAAACTGGACAGATAACAAATGAACTCATTCTTCTTGAGATGGCTTTTTTGGGGGGTTTTTTCTTTTTCTTTTTGGGTTTTTTGTTTGTTTTTTGAGACAGGGTTTCTCTGTGTATCCCTGACTGTCCTGGACTCACTTTATAGACCAAGCTAGCCTTGAACTCACAGAAATCCACCTGCCTCTGCCTCCCCAGGCATGTGCCACCATATCTGGTCTGAGTTGGCTTTTATGAGGATATTTTTATCACTGGAACAGGAAAAGAAACTAAGGCAGAGGCCAAAGCTAAACTTATGTCATGACATGAGTATTTCTTCAGAGCACAAAATTGAGAGTTCATGAAAGAAATCAACATGATTTCTGGATGTAACATACAAAAATTTTTTATCAATACAGAGATCTAAGATCATCATGGTTGCACATGCCTTAAACCCTAGCACCTGCTCAGTTCCAGGCCAGCCAGAGCTACACAGTAAGACTGTATTCCAATAGATAGAAGATCAATGGATGGATGGATAGATCAGATTTACATTAATAAAAGAAGTCATTGCAAGTCAGTGTGTAATGAATACCACTGTGTTCATTAAACTGAATAAAAGTACATGTTAGCAACTGGGAGAAAAGAGATGGATGCTAACTATAACTAGTGGAAGAATGTTTTCAGAGATATATTTATATTATTCATACTTAACTCACCTTATAGTTAACAGTAGTTTGTCTTTTTGTCTTTATTTTATTTATTTGTTTGTTTGTTTATTTAGACAGGGTCTCTTTATATAGCCCAGGCTATCTTAGAACTCACTATATAGACCAGGTTGGCCTCAAACTCACAGAGATCCTCCTGCCTCTTCCTCCTAAGTGCTGGAATTAAAAGCATGTGCCATCATGTCCAGCTTGCTGTTCATAATCTTTTGATCTTACTGAAGAATGAAAGCAGTCTTAAAATGGCTTTTCTTTAAAGTAATTCTAGTCTTATAGTGCATGCCCTTCTGAGAGCTTTCCTTACCATTTCCAGTGTGCATATAATCACTATAAAATTATCTAAACTAAGAAGTTAACAGTAGAACGATGTTTGGGGGGCAGGAGACATGGTTCAAGTAGTTAAGAACATGTACTGCTCTTAGAGTGGGCCCAAGTTCAGTTCACAGCACACATATCAGTTGGCTCAGAACCACCTATGACTCGAGCTCCAAGGCATCCAACACCTTCTTCTGGCTTCTGAGGGCACTGCACTCATGTGCACAAACACATAGACTCTCTCTCTCTCTCTTTCTCTCTCTCTCTCACACACAAAATAAAGAGATGTGATTTTTTTAAATGCATGGGTGAAATTTATAAGTGGCAAGAGAAAACTTGAAATTACTTGATGTTTTGTGGTTTAAGAACAATACTTGAATACAGTCTTATGCATGAAAATGCATAGGATGATATTTCTCCAATTCTAATATAATTGTTTTCAAGATGAAGATGTTCGAGAGCTGAGTCTTCATCCTCTTCAACATTGCAGATTTGTTGGGGAAGAATATTCCTAAAGAAAAATGGACATGTAAATTATAAACACTCCAAGAATCTAGCTTTAGAAGTTAAGTTTTTAAAAATGTTTTAGTTCCGGCTGGAGAGATGGCTCAGAGGTTAAGAGCACTGACTGTTCTTCCAAAGGTCCTGAACCTAATAAAGAGCCTGGTGTGGTAGTGCACACCTTTAATCCCAGCACTCAGGAAGCAGAGGCAAGTGGATCTCTGTCAGTTCGAGGCCAGCCTGGTTTACAAAGCAAGTCCAGGACAGCCAGGGCTATTATTACACAGAGAAACCCTGTCTCAAAAAAAAAAAAGCCAAACCCTAGATTCGGGCAACTTTTGTATTCTGCAGATCACTTTCTGTATGTACATGGGGATTGTAGAATAGTGTGTTTATTGCTTTACAGCTTTAAATGAGTCTGTCTCCAAGGCTCTACATGTTGTGTAATAATACTATGGAAATTTACAA
Source organism: Lophiomys imhausi (assembly GCA_907164525.1). NCBI lineage: Eukaryota > Metazoa > Chordata > Mammalia > Rodentia > Muridae > Lophiomys > Lophiomys imhausi. The sequence goes on from CAJQZJ010004381.1 coordinate 7,447,458, forward strand.
AATTAATACAAAAGTAGAAATCATTATGACTCTTCACATAACCTATTATTCCATTTTAGCAGTTACTAACATTGCCAGGTTTTTTTTAGTTCTAATTACTCTTTTGCACCATATTTTCTCTTCAAAATAAATCCAAAGGTTCATATTATGGATGTTTATTGGCCAACCAAAATTTAAACTGATACTTGAAAAATCCAAAATTTACCGAATCTTATTGTTGTTCAGCCTCAGAAAATGCAGTGCTTTCATTTCTTGTATTCCAGGTGGTATGGATTTTAAGTCATTGTGGTCCAGAAATAATTCTCTCAGAGAATGATATGCCCCATAGAATGAGACTAGATCCACACCATCATCAGAAAGTCTGTTAAATGACAAGTACAAGTACTCCAGGCCAGGTTCCATATGGCCAAACACATAGCCAGGGATCCGTTCAATTTGATTCCCAATTAGTACAAGGTGCAGCAGAGACTTGGGTAGGTAGGAGGGGACATGGTAAAGCTTGTTATAGGAGAGGTCAATAGATTCAAGATTTCTGTAATAAAGGAAAAGTGAACAGAATAAGGAAACTCAAGAGACTGACTGACCATCCTAATGATCCTAAACAGAACTAGATAATAAAATATGCCAGCCTGCGTCTGTCTGGGCCTCAAGCTCACACTGTCCTTTAGGTATGGGTGTGCATCAGAGTCCAGTTGAAAAAACTCAGAACCTGTGGGAAATGGTTGAACTGTACATTCAAATTGTTGAATCAAATTAAATCCAGGAGTCATTGGTTCCAGTAATGATGTTTCCTGATTTGGGGTGAGGGTGGGGATTGCCTTCATTTTTCATCCTTATTTATGATCTGGCACATCGAGACTTGGGGTGAGTTAAAGGAATTAGAGTGAAATGAAAGGATCTAGAAGTGTTGATGCACGGGGAAGTCCCAGGGAATGTCATGAGCTCCCTGCTTTGTTTCAGAAGCTTCCCCTGAGTCTACAAGGGCTTCTGCCCAGCTCTTTTCACCCCTCTATTCATGAAGGACTTCATTTGTCCTCCATTGGGTCCAAAGCCTCTTTTCATCTCTCTGAACAACCTGTTTCCCAGGCTAGTCAACTTGGGAGTATATTTTTTGCATAGACATGCAACCTATGTTTGGATATATCCTTTGGACATGATATCAGACAGGGCTTGCCTTCAACTTTGCTAAAGACTAAAAATAGGCTGTCTAGGAAGATGGATTCTATTGTGTACCTCTATTCTCAGAGCCTTCTTAAGATAGAGAAATGGTTTGGACTAAAGAAGGCAGCATAGTGTAGGAAGACAGGCCTGGCCTCTGCAACCTGGCATTTCCATTTAATAATGAAGAAATGGGGTGTCTGCTTACTCCTCTCTGTGTGTCGAAGATTATGCTGTTTAAACTGACAGCCTGTGAGATAGACATCACTAGAGTGACTTGATTGGTAGGGGTCAGCCCTCATTTCTTGCTAGTTTAACATTTAAGCACATCTACAGGTAGAAGTGGTCATAATACCAGTTATATAATAAATGGTTTGGAAACTCAGTGAAGTAGCTAAATGTTGGAATTAAGAATAACAGTTCCATGGGAAAGGATGCTAAGAAAATTAAATTGTAGTAGATACTTACTCTTGATTTATCCATGCTAAAGGAGCAATCCGACTTTCTTCTATTTTATTATAACGTAGTACAATCATAGTGATCTTTCTGGTATGATTGAAACAAATTTCAGTTATTTCTTCAATTTGATTATTTTCTAGGTATAACTCCTATAAATAATAGAAAATATTATTTTTCTTCCATTGGTCTTCTATGACATCCAGTTTCACAAAAACTAAAATAGATTATTCTTATTAGTATTATTTAAAGTCTTACTACTTATTCAAGTGAGTTCATTCTTTTAAGTTGTCAAATGTTATAGCTATTAAAATAAAAAGTACTGCCTATCGTGATTATGGGATTAAATAAATTTAATTTGTGTGTTTATGTGCACACATATTTGCATGTGGGTGTCTGTGAACATGCATGCAGGAGCCTGTGGAGGACAGAGGTTGATATGAGGAGTGTCCTCCTCAGTAACTCTCCGTCTTAGTTTTTGAGACAGGGTCTCTCACTGAACCTCTAGCTGGACTAGAGAGATCTCCATCTCCCTGTCCCTTACTGGGGAGACAGGTGTACACTGCCACATAGAGCTTTTTATGGGTGCTAGAAATCAAACTGATTCATTACATTTGTGTGGTGAACATTTTACCAACTAAGTCATCTCTTCCACCAAAAAGCAAACTTAGCTTTTTAGCCATAATATATGATACAACATACCATATAGTTGTATAAAATTTTCTGACTTATAAATTTATATTAATTATGTCACTTGAGCTACAGAACACTGAAAATTGGGAGTAGAAATAATCACAACTCATCAGTGAGAAACTCACTCAGGCCTGTAGAGAGAGTAATGCCCACTCTAGGTTACAGGGCTGTTACATGTTACATAAGGGTCACTAGCTTCCCACTGTTTCATAGTATCTATAATTATTTTAGACTCATGCTTTTAGACTTGAGTTATAATTTATTTACTCATAAACTTAAGGTTCATTAAGAACCTTAATTGGATAAGAGTGCAGTCCGCTAGAACTACTAAGTTTTTAGTAGCTAGCTACCTTTAAGTTGCTGGTATTAGAAAAAAAAATGTTTCCTAAAGGGTCTGAATTATTAAATTTTTCTGGCTATAGGTAGAATGCATTAGTAGAGTTGGCTTATATATTAAATGTAACTTTTTATTCCTATCATGGTTACTTTCCTTTTGTAACTTAATTTTGGCATTTGTTAAAAATGCATAAAGGAACATTCATCTTTTTGCTTTTCTTGTCCTGTGTAATTAAATGATGAATTATATAAGAAGTTTCCAAACTCTAGTGTACATCAGAATCACCCCATGAGCCTTTTAAAGTAGAAATTCCAACCTAAATACATCCCAGGAAGGGCTATTTAGGTAGGTTCTCGAAGACTCTGAAACTATAGAAAAGATTGATATGTAACACTCTTCAGATGTGCTGTGATGTAAGGCTGTCCTGCAAGTAGGATGTGCTGTTTACTATATGCCTGGAATTTCAAAGGTTGGTGGAAATAGGTCCCTTTGAAGGGACAGAAACCAGGCTGGGAAGTTCAGACATAGGGAGGGGTTTATTGATATTTTTTATCACCTAAGTTGCACATGTATGTGTTTTACCAGTAGCATGTATCAAAATGTTATTACATTTATTTTGTGTGCATATGTGTATGTGGTAGACACATGCATGGAGATCAGAAGACAACTTGTAGATATCAGTTATCTCCATGATATGGATCTCAGGGATCAAACTCGGGTTGTCAGGGTTAGCATCAGATAGGTTACCCGTTGAGCCATCTCTCTGGTCCCTAAAATTTTGTATCTTTAAAAAATAATTTTAGGTGCTTGCTTCAGCAGCACATATACTAAAATTGGAATGATATAGAGAAGATTAGCATGGCCCCTGTGCAAGAATGACATGCAAATTTGTGAAACGTTCCATATTTTTCAATTGTTAAAATAATAATAATAATAATAATAATAATAATAATAATAATAATAATAATTTTAGATGTCTGACCCTGCTGACAAAGCATCAGAGTGTCCAGGAGTCTTTATGTCTTAATAATGTAGACGAGGTCTTGGGGATTTGGGTTTGATTCCTAGTACCATATAAAGCAGGGCATGGTTGTACATGCATATAATCTCAATATTTGGGAGGTAGAAGCAGGATGATCAGGAGTTAAAGCCCAGCCTAGGATAATAAGGTCCTCCTTAAAAACAAAAAACTAGATGATTCTGATATAAAGCCAAGTACTAGTAAACTCTAGTGTTATAGAGTTATGTCTCTTTATCAAGCAATACGAAGAAGCAGAAAGGTGAGAGTGTGACTGCAGTGTGCAATCACAATAGATAGCCCTCTGTTCTGGACCACTAGGAATAGAGGAACTGTATGCTGGCTTCTTGTGGGGTGAATATGAAATGTTGTAGAAACAAGTTCAGATAAGGAAACCTGAGTTCCAGCTTGGTCTCTGAGTATATAGAGACTCTGGACCTCATGTTCCTAATTCAAGAAGTGAACATTGATAGTTGTTGGCCACAGACCACCTGAGCAGGGAAGAGCACTCCTGGGAACCACTAGGGACTCCAAAAGATTTGAAACAAGACTCTGAAGCCTGAAGTTAGAAACAGTACAGTTTTGGGTAGAACTGATGAAAATTTCTAAGCTTCAGAGTTGCTAAAATAGTCCAGGCCTTATTGGCACAATTCTTAGGTTCATCCATATAGTTACTATTAGGTGAGAATGTGGTTTTACTCAGAACTTGTGGACAGGGGATGTGTTAGATAGTTATATGTCAACTTGACACAAAAATAAATCTGAGAGGAGGAAATCTCAATTAAGAAAATGCCTCCATAACATTGGGCTGTAGGAAGCTTGTAGGACATTTTCCTAATTAGTGATTGATGGGGGAGGGCCTAGGACACTGTGGGTGGTGCCATCCCTGAACTGGTGGTCCTGGATTCTATAAGAAAGCAGACTGAGCAAGCCATGAGAAGCAAGTCAGTAAGCATCACCCCTTTGTGGCCTCTATCAGCTCCTGTCTCCAGGTCCCTGCCCTGCTTGAGCTCCTGTCCTTTCTTCCTCTGATGATGAGCAGTGATGCGGAAGTGTGAGCCAAATACACCCTTTCTCCCCAAGTTGCTTTGGTCATGGTGTTTCATCACAGCAACAGAAACCCTAACTAGAACAGGGGACAAGTAGTTAAACCTGCTGGTTCTTCTGGTTTGGGATAATTTAGTCTCTTCTCCACCAAGAACTGTCATCATTGTCATTTTTCATTTATCAGATCCACTAATACTCAGATGATAGTGGATTCTGTATATAGGACCAGAGCTGTATAATGTCCAATATATATTACAAGTAATCTTCTAATATATATTTGTTTTGGAGCCAACAGGGTAGCTTAGTAGGTAATAAATACTTGCCACACAAGACAACGACTTGCATTTCAGCCCAAGAATCCATGGTGGAAAGGAAAAAGAAAAAACAAAATTCCCAAATGTTATGCTCTGACTTCCATATATACCTTGTGATGTGTGTGTGCCTAAACTCATGTGTGCCTCTGTCTCTCTCTCTCTCTCTTACACACACAAAAGCTTATACTAACATTTAAAGGATATATTTGTCTTTTTAGTTTTTGTAATATGTAATACATTTAAAACATTAGAATAAGTTCTGTGTAATGGCACACACCTACAGTTCCAGCACTTAGGAGGCTGAAGGAGGAGGATGATGATTTCTAGGCAATCTTAGCCTACATAGTGAGATCTTGTCTCTGGAAACAAAACAAAACAGAAATTAGAAGAAAGATATCAGTACCTCAATAGAAGCAGGAAGACCTTGTGGTATGATTCTGAATTTGTTTTTTCCCAGACGTAGGTATGATAGGCTCTTCAAAGATTTGAAGGCGAAAGGGTTGACATTGATTTCGCTGAGATTGTTTCCTTCCAATTCTAAGGTGACAAGTTGGTTTAAATCTAGAAAAATAAAATTACCCAAATATTAGAATAACTTTAAAAGCATACAGTTTGGTCTGATGATGTAGCTAATGGCAGAGCACTTCCTTAGGATTGGGATAGAGCCCCAACACTGCAGACAGAAGACAGTAAAAACAGAAAAGAAACCATTTGAAAAAAATTCAGTGTATTTGGAGATTTATAATTTCATCTTTGCCTCATAAATCCTTTTCCTGAGTATTTTATACATGATTTCTTCACAGTTCTCCCAGAACAAAAGTTGTTATTGTGGGAAATCACTCAGGTATTGAAAGGCACAAATATGTTAAAGGAACAGAAACAAGGAAGAGCAGAAGGTAGACAGAGTAAAGATCACCTCTAGAGGCTGATCTTTACTGTGCTGGCTGGTTATGTCAGCTTGACACAGCAGGTCATCTGAGAAGAAGGAGCCTCAACTAAGAAAATGCCTCCGTAAGACCAGGCTGAACACAAGCCTGAAGGACATTTTGTAATTTTTGATTAGTAGGGGATCATTGTGCGTGGTAATATTCCTAGACTGGTGGTCCTGGATTCTATAAGAAACCAGGCTGAGTGTCGGATGTGGTGGCACATACTTTTAATCCCAGCACTCTGGAGGCAGAAGTAGATCTCTGAGTTCAAGGCCAATCTGGTCTACAAAGCAAGACAGCCAGGACTATTACACAGAGAACTCTGTCTCAAAAAGCCAAAAAAAAGAAAGAAAGGAGGGAGGGAGGAAAGAAAGGAAAGAGAGAGAGAGACAGAGAGAGAGAGAGAGAGAGAGAGAGAGAGAGAGAGAGAGCAGACTGAGCATACATACCATGAGAAGCAAGCCAGTAAGCAGCACCCTCCATGGCCTCTGCATCAGCTCCTGCCTCCAGGTTCCTGCCCTGTTTAGCTCCTGTCCTGACATCTTTGATGATGAGCAGTGAGGTGGGAGTGTGAGCCTAATACACCCTTTCCTCCCAAGTTGCTGTGATCGGTCATGGATTAATAATCATAATTAAGACATTTGCCAAGCAAGAATTTGAAATTCAGTTGGACAGGGAGTAAAAGTGTCATGAAAATCATTGGAAGCATCTGCAAATACTTATAGATATGAATTGGCAATGCAATAGGCAATGGGATGGCAATTCCTTTCTCCGTAACAGAAAGGAACACTGTCCTGGCAAACCCTCAATCTCTCAGCAAGGGAGTTAGAAATATAGCAAAGTATCAGGCATAGTGGTGCATACCTTTAATCCCAGCACTCAGGAAGCAGAGGCAGGTGGATCTCTGTAAGTTTCAGGCCAGCCTGGTCTACAAAACAAGTTCCAGGACAGCCAGAGCTGCATAGTGAGATTCTGTCTTGAAACCCTGCCCCCTTCAAAAAGAAAAAGGAAAAAAAAATATCAGAGCAGTGAATTCCCATCATAGTTACTCATTTATTGGCACAGAATGAAGCCAAATGAAAGGCTTTGTTTTATTTATTTATTTTTTTATGATCAGAATTCTCCATGTATTCAGACTGAACTACCAAGAAGGCTTTTATACAAACAAGTTGTTTGTTTGTTTGGTTTGGTTTGGTTTGGTTTGGTTTTTCCTACACTGTTTCTACTGGCCTCAGAAATGGTATCATTTAGGTCAGATGAAGGACACACCACTGAATATACCCAGAGGCCTCTGAGTCACAGGTTCAGGGTATAGATAAGATTCCCCAAATAGGGGATGTTTTCCTGTTCAACCTCTGTCATCACTATTGCAGTGAATGCCTTGTGCAGCTCAGGCCTGTTCTGGGCAACAGCAAAGACACTCACATGACATGAGGAGTAAGTGACAGAGAGTTTAAAAGAGCACAGTGTGCACTGGAGGTCGGTGTGGAAGTGATAGTCTGTGTGGATACAAAGATTTAGATAGAGTTAAGAAGAGTTTCAGGTTGAAACAGCCAAGTGAGCACATGTATTTGAGCTCACTGGGATGGAGGCTATGTGCAGCAGAGTAAAATTGTTGTTGGGAGGGTGTGCCATGCATCCTGGTTGTAGGTCTGACAGTCAGGATGCTACCAGGAAACTGTGATCCATAGTTATATTTCTTTCTATCTTATCTCCAAAATTAAAGGTACAGAGAATCCTGCAGTTCTCTAGTATGTAGGTTAAGATCTTGAAGTTTTGAAGTTCTCCATTGAAAAGAGGAGAGTAGAAATAAAGTTTATTACATGACATCCTGAGAAACAACAAATTCACAATGCTTTGTGTACCTGTACTGTTTCTGGTTTGTATGTCAAAAGTAGGGTAAAGAAAGTTTCAGTTAAGTTAGATCTGAGGTCACTGTTGAAAGGATTCATAACCAGAAAATAGAGGTAAAAGATCTTTATTATGGGTAAAGTCATGACCCATTCTAGATATGATGACATGTTAGTGTTCCTGGTGAATTAAAACAACCATGGTGACTTTGGTTTGATTGTTCTAGTCATTAGGCTTGGTAAGAATGTTCTGAAGCACATCCTGTTTCTCACTGCCCCACCGTGGCTCTGCCTCTTACTCTTCCACAGTAGTAGAGCTTCGCTTTTCTGTTTAGTGCACAATCAAGGTCTCAGATGGTCCCCTTCACTTGTTACATGTGTCCTTGTACACTCCTCTTCACACTTGACTACCAGCCCATCCTCCCTACAGTTCCTACAGCATCTAGAATTATCTTTTTCTTTGACATGCTTTTTTTCTCCTGGTTTTTCATTTCTCTGCATCTCTTATCTAAAAGACCATTGGTGTAACTGCATGGAAGGATTACTAGAGAATAGTGGCTTTTGGAGGCAACACACAGAAAGGCTGTGTCACAGCAGTGAGTGAGGTGACTCCATCCACAGCAGCAGCAGCACTCATAAGAGGCAAGGGAACCCAGCAGCTGCCCCAGCCAAGGAATATCCAGCACCCTAGGGGGCAATGCACAGCAGGAGTAAGAACCCATGCCACCCAGTAAGTACCAGGAGACTTCTTATGTGAGAGAGCAGAAGAGGTCTTTTCTGGCCAGCCACATAAAGATGAGGCTTCCTCAGTACTTGGTGCATAGAGGTAAGAGAGAAAGATGGCCAGTCCACCCAGGACTACGAATCAACACTCTGGAAATAAAAAGTATTTGTGTGAGAGGGACAAAGTGTGCCAAGAAACTGTTCCAGGAATATATGAGAAAATCTTCACAATGGGAAGTACATAGTAAGACATGTTGGCTCATGACTGTGAATCTAGCACCCAGAAAGCTAAGGCAGGAAGATTATGAGTTCAAGGCCAGCCTGGACTACATAGTGAGACCTGCCTCAGAAAATAAAAATCAGCAATTTATGTTTTATAGGGTATTGTTTTAATGGCAGTCCTAGAAATGTAAACTCAGTTCACACAGTCTGTTTATATGCTTGTTCTCAGTTCAGTGTTCCCTTTAGTCTAACAGAGCAGTTAAAAATTAGAGTTTCCAGTGTCCTTTCCATATGACAAACTCATCAAAATCTGTGTTTATTGATGTTTTTCACATGCACACTCAAATCCATCTGGAGACTGAGTATTTCCATAGCTATGTAATCCTCACATTTGGCAGTTCTCATAATTGTTGTTCTTTTCTCATCAATGGAAGTGGTTTTTTTCCTATGAATTTTTTTGGAAAGTCACAGAAATGATACTTAGATTGTTTCTTCCTTTATATGTTCTTTCAATATTACATAATAACTATGTTTCAACTCAACTCAAGTTAGCAGAAAGTGTGGGGCACTATACTTCAAGAGCAATGCTAGATGGTTATGGTGATGAAAAAGGAAATCAGGCAATCTTTTGTTTTGTTTTGTTTTGTTTTTTGTTGTTTTTTTTTTTTTTTCGAGACAGGGTTTCTCTGTGTAGCCCTGGCTGTCCTGGAACTCACTTTGTAGACCAGGCTGGCCTCGAACTTGCAAAGATCCACCTGCCTCTGCCTCCCAATTACTGGGATTAAAGGTATGCGCCACTACCGCCCAGCTGAAATCAGGCAATCTTAAGGGAATTCATAAGCTCTTTGCATTTGTCAGGATCTGTACAGAGTGAAATTGATGACACTTCTGTGCAGTTGCCTGGGCTGGAGGAAGAACAGGACCCCACTCCAGCAAGCTAAAGCAGCAGACTGAATTGTCCATCGGAAAGCCAGATACACTCTGGCTCCATTTCATGTATCATGGGGTGCGGAATCAGCAGGACTTCAGCTCACACACCATCAGGAACAGAGTGCCAAGGCTGCTGCCCTGAGGTTCCTTACCCCACTGTGTAACAGCAACTCTGCCTTACACGTGCTGGGTATCTATTCCTTCTTTACACAGAATTTCCAGGCACTTGGGTTGAGGTTCCAGCATGGGAAAATTAAGTACCAATGCATAGGGACACAGTGAGTCACTGAAAAACAGGGTGCTCGGGGAATATTGGTGAAACTCTTCAGATCTTAAAGGCTTGTAAGAGAATCATTTTGCTGTGAATGATGAACACATGGTATCATTAAGAAAATTTTTATTTAAGATTAAGTTTTTTTTGTTTTAAAGACAGTAGGACATTGAAAAGGCAATAGGAGACTTATATTTCTTGGATAAGTAACTAAAGTTAATCATCTTAATGGTGAAATAGCCTAAAATTTTCTAGTTATGCATTTAGCAAAACTGTAAATTAATTTCTTTTAATTTTTTTTTTCGAGGCAGGGTTTCTCTATGTAACAAGCCCTGGCTGTCCTGGACTCACTTTGTAGACCAAGCTGGCCTCGAACTCATAGAGATCTGCCTGCCTCTGCCTCCTGAGTGCTGGGATTAAAGGCATATGCCACCATTCTCGGCTGCAAATCAATTTCTATAGAACAATAGAAGAATGGTTATAAAATCTATCATTTAAAGAATGTTGGTCTGAGCTAGCAAAAAAAAAAAAAAATCAATGAAATGTTACCTAATGATACTCTGCTATACTCATAGACCAGAACCTAGCATAATGTCATCAGAGAGCCCAATGGGAACAGATGTCAAGACCCACAGCTACATTAGGCAGAGCTCAGGGAATCCTGAAGAAGAGGACAAGGAAGGATTGTAGAAGCTAGAGAGGTCTCGGACATCACAAGAATCCAACCAACAGAATCAACTAACTAGGGTTCATGAGTGCTTACAGAAACTGAATTGACCGTCAGGAAGCCTGTATGGGTCAGACTTAGGTCCTCTGCACATATGTTACAGTTGTACAGCTTGGTCTTCTATGTGACTTCTAACAGTGGGCGCAGAGGCTGTCTCTCTTTTCCTGCTTTTAGGATCTTTTCCTCCTACTGAGTCGCCTTGTCCAGCCTTAATGAGGGGAGGTACCTAGTCTTATTGCAATTTGACTTGCCATGTTTGCTTGATATCCCTCGGAGGCCTGCCCTTTTCTAAAGGGAAAATGAGGGAGAGTGGAGAGGAGGAAGGGGAAACTGTGATTGGGATGTAATATATGAGAGAAGAAGAACAAAAGCATGGAAAAAAACGTTGGTCTGGGCAAATGGCCCAATAGGTAAAGTGCTTCCTGTTATAAGCATGAGTGCCTGAGTTCAGATCCCCAACACTCTGGTAAAAAGTTGGATGTTGCAGGACATGCCTATAATCCCAGCTCTAGGACTCAGAAACAGAAAGATCCTGTGGACTTACTATATTGGCCAGCCATTCTAACCACTAATCCAAGTGCAGTGAGAGACTTTAATCTCAGAGAGACATAGACAAAGAGAATGATAGAGGAAGACGCCTGACATCACTTATCTGTGGTTTCCAAAGCCTGTGCGCGTGTGCGCGCGCACACACACACACACACATTTTAAATACCTGATAAACTTTTTTCATCGATAGACTGGAGATTGTTGTCATTTATTTTAAGTTCTTCCAGTGCAGATGGTAATTCTGAAGGGATATCTACCAAATTATTTCCATCCATGTTCAGACGCAGTAATTTCTTCAAAAGCTTAAAAAACAAATCTCAAAATTAACATTTTTGCAGTCAGGGCTATGTCACAATATTCTCCATATAACGCATATAACGGTCAGTCTTATTTTGTGAGGCTGGAGATTTTAACCTTCTTAGCAATAAACAGAATTAACTGAGGGCAGTGATTTAAACCTTTTGTGAATGCTAATAATTAATTGTAATGAATTTATAAAGTCCAGTTTCCTAGTTGAATTAATATGCTAGAAAAATTATTATAACATAGCACTATTTAGGTGAGTTGAGAAGGGAGAGGATCTGGGAGGACTTAGAGGGGAAGAATGTGATCAAAATATATTAAATTTAAAAATTGTTTTAAATAATAAAAAATAATAAAATTTTCAAAACCAAGTGATTGTATATAATTACCCAAACAGTTGACTTTCTGAACAGTATGTTTTTCACATTTATAATTGCATGCTCATTGCAAGCCTATTGTGCAACACCAAATGGACATAGAATGATTGATTACTGCAGGGATCATTTCTAAATTTCACCAGGACAGAAAATCCCGAAATCCAGCAGATAATCTATGAAGTTTTTCTCTTACTCAATTATAGAATAAATCTATGACCCTCCTCAATGCCAGCTATCTATGTCAAAAAGATGAAGAATATGAAGCAGGTACTGGGAATCCCCTCATCTGCCTGCCTAGACTCCAGAGAACTAGGAGAGAATCCAAGAGGCCAGTCATTTGTTTCAAGGGCAGATTGAGGGCCCAGAAATTCTCCAAAGGAGAATAACCTAGTGTGATACAGTGTGCTTTACTTACGGCTTTAAAGCACATGATCTATGTGTTCTCATTCATGTTCACCAATCTTTCCTCTCTGGCTTCTATTTTTGCTTCTCTGAAATTCCTTAATCTTTGAGTATTTTCTCCTTTTTCAAAAGAAATTGTTCAGTAAAATCTGTTTTCTTCAAAGGTTTCCTTTGTATATTTGCTGTCCTTTCTCTTTCACTCAGCTCCCTAATCTATCTCATGCCAATTTTCATATGAGCTCATTTGTTTTTTTAAAACTCTCCCTGCTAAAATATTCTCCATCATATTCTTTTTTTTTTTTTTTGGTATTTTGTTGTTGTTGTTTTTCTTTTTTTTTAAGATTTATTTATTTATTATGTATACAGTGTTCTGTCTGCAGGTATATCTGAAGGCCAGAAGAGGGCACCAGATTTCATTGCGGATGGTTGTGAGCCACCATGTGGTTGCTGGGAATTGAACTCATGACCTCTGGAAGAACAGTCAATGCTCTTAACAGCTGAGCCATCTCTCCAACCCCACCATATTCTATTATGCAAAAGCAAGAAAACTCCACTTTACTGGTCTGGCCATTTTATTAGACCTCTAGATAAGCTCTCCTTTATTACTGTACAGTTCTTCACATGCCGAGAGACCAGACTTCAATGTATCTTCACCTACTGGGGAAATATTCCTTAAATTCAAAATGTTAGTTATTGGACAGGCATGTTGGTGCATGCCTTTAATCCCTGCACTCAGTAGGCAGAGACAAATAGATCTCTGTGAGTTCAAGGCCAGCCTTGGTCTACAAAGTGAGTCCAAGACAGCCAGCCTGTCTTGAAAAATAAAAAACAAAGGCCCGGCGTGGTGGCGCACACCTTTAATCCCAGCACTGGGGGGTGGGGGTGGGCAGAGGCAGGGATCTCTATGAGTTCGAGGCCAGCCTGGTCTACAGAGTGAGTCCAGGACAGCCAGGGCTGCACAGAGAAACCCTGTCTTGAAAAACCAAGAAAAAGAAAGAAAAGCAAAAAACATTAGTTATGTCTGATCTTACTGTTGCCACTCTTCTCATAAGATTAACATTTGTAAAGCAACAAACTATAATCAAGAGAAAATGTGGCTATAATTTAAGGATATCAATGAAGAAACAATGTAGGCGAAAAATTAGCAATAAAAACTTTTCTGCTTATTTTTCCCTTCCCCACCTCCAACCACAACCAGTAGAAGTCATCTTGTTACATACTAATGGAGGTGTGTACCTTGAATGCTTTTGGACCTATGCCCGAAGAAGTGATATTATTTCTGCTCAGATCAAGTCTTTCCAGATTTGGTAATCCATTAAATGCTTCATCCGGAATGGAGATGATTGAATTCCCTAGATGTACAATAGTTTTATTAGACACATGTGTGCTTATAGACATGTACCTATATACTCATATGTGTGTACATGTCTCTGTATACCTGGATATTAAGAGAGAGCTTTATATGGAAAGTAAACCAATATTCAGAATAAGAGCAGGAAATATATAAACAAATGCTGACTTGGAAAAATAACAAGATTGGGATGAGACAATTTAATAGTCAAAAGTGTGTCTTGGTCAGGACCTCATGATTCATGAAGCTGTGTAAAATAATCCTAGTAGCATTGCACATTCACAACAATGGTGTGTTCTGTGAAGCTAGACAGAAACTGTGTACTTCCTTCATATTTTTCCATTGCCATTTCCCTGGACCTAGAAACATGATGCTGCATGTATCCAAGAAATCAAAGGAAAATCCCTCAGTGTCTGAGCATGTTTCTTTCTGTGTATAAGAACCTTGCCACCACATTTGATATTATACTTTTCTGACTTCAAACTAAAAGGATCCTGCATCCTTCTGTTTTATGGATTTGTGTCTTAACACCTGGCAAGTGCAGCCATCAATAGTTTTAAATACCTTCTTGTAAAACAAAGGCTTTATAACCTATATGAATTATTCATCCCTCCCATGACTTTAGTCTTCCACTGAGTTTCTGTAAGGCAGAGGGTATCTGCCACATAGGCCACAGGAGAAGGTTTTGCCAAGCATTTGAATTCGTTAAGTGATTTTACATGAAAACCTATTGGTTTCTAAAAACCACAAAAGTTTTTAGTATGTTTGACACTGGCAGCATCCTATTGCAGACTTCCATTCCTGCACATATGTCTTAGACCCATCCAGATCTCCTAACCTCTGCATCCTAAGGGCACCTTTTAGGGCATGGTGTCTCTATAAGCCAGACACTCACACAAATGAGATCTTAATACTCCACCCCTCAGAACTTTCCCTGGTAGCCAGAGACATAGGCAAAAAGATCTGAACATCACATTCTCATTGCAATGGCTAAAAGAAAGAAAACAACTGGTGATACAATCTGCTGAAGTTGTGGAATAGCTGTAACTGCTTGTGGCAATGGGACAACCACCTTAGAAAATGCTGAGTAGTTTCTTAAAACTGTTGCCATGGAGCTGGAGAGATGACTCCAGCGGTTAAGAGCACTGGCTGTTCCTTCATTGGACCCAGGTTCAAATCCCAGCATCCACATGACAGTTTGGAACTGCCTGCAGTGGCCAAGTGTGGTGGCTCACGCCTTTAATCCCAGCACTCAGAAGGCAGAGCCAGGCAGATCTCTGTGAGTTCAAGGCCAGCCTCCTCTACAAAATGAGTTCCAGAATAGCCAGGGTTACACAAAGAAACCCTGTCTCAAAACAGAACAAAACTGTGTTGCCATCTCTCTCAGCCCATTGTGCTGCTTCTAGTCATAATGAGAATGAAGGTATAAGTCCCCAAACATCTGTATGTAGATATTTTAGTAGTTACAGACAAAATTGCCTTAAACTGGAAAAAAAAATTGCATGTTCTCTAGCTGATTTATACAATAGGACACTGCTAAGAAATAAGGAAAATGAACTAGTGATTTTTTAAAGCATTAGAAGTCTAACTGCAAGGCTTACTGTGTGATTCTATTTAGTAAAACTTAAAAATCAAGTCAATAAACAGAAAATAGGTCAGTTTCATAGTGACCAACAACTGGAGGAGATGGAATTATTAGGAATTTGGGGAAGTGATAGAAATATTTTTTATCTAAACTGTGGTGGTGTTCACATTTGTAAAAACTTGTAAAACTGTACATTATAACATAAATTTTATTGCACAAAGTATTCCCCATTAAAGCTAATTTTTAAAAATGTTCCTTAGGAAGTCACCATTTGATTAGTTTGCTTTAAACCTAATTGGGTCATTCTGCAGTTTGTGCTCACCTCTGCTGCATAGTAGTTGATCTGTCTGAAGATGACAAAATTAGTCCCTTTTAAAGCAACATTCATGGGACAGTAAAATTTACCATTTTTATCTGAGCATGAAATAAGTTGTCATCTCTTACCAACCAGCTCCAGACTGGTGACTTCTGGTGCTGTTATTGGTGGAATCTGGGTGAAGGCCGCATGCGTGCAGGTGATAGTCCTGTAGGACAGGGAACAGCTTCTGGGCAGGCGTGGCCTGCCTCGTGGGATACCAGGCATTAACCTGGATGACATTTGGAACACATCTCCTCTTAGGGCATCCTCTTCTTCCTGTTCCTCCTCTTCCACCTCTCCTTCCCTCTCAGTCTCCTCCTCACTGTCCTCTTCCTCCCTTCTTCCAAGGTAGAGTGGTTGATGTGCTGACCTCCATTCCTTCTCAGGCCTCAGCTTTCTGTCCATTCTGTCGCCATCACTGTGAAGCTTGGTAGGCCCAGAGGTCTCTTTCTTGTGCTCCCTATGTCCTTTCACTTCTTCATCCTCCTCAGATTGAAGAGCTTCTTTTATGACTACCTGGTCCATTTCCATCTGAGGAGGTGGCAATTGCTTGTGATGTTCGTTAATGGATTCTCTTTGTTCTGAAGAATCACCAGAAAATTGGGTTTTATCATGTAGCGTTCTACCACTGAGTAGAGAATAGGAAGCTAATGATCACAGAAGGGTGAAGAAACAGCAGATATTAATAAGTGGGAAAAGTCAGAATGAAAATGAGCTTAGTAAATTTTTTTTTTTTTTTTTTTGGTTTTTCGAGACAGGATTTCTCTGTGTAGCCCTGGCTGTCCTGGACTCACTTTGTAGACCAGGCTGGCCTCGAACTCGCAAAGATCCGCCTGCCTCTGCCTCCCAAGTGCTGGGATTAAAGGCGTGCACCACCACCGCCCAGAGAGCTTAGTAAATATTATTCCCTCTCTGTATTTGACTGCTATGTAAAGAGGAAATGCAGTTGAAGTTTTTCCTTGAAATTAACTGTAATTTTATTTCTCTTTTGTAGGATTTTCTGTAGATACGTGATTTGGGTGTCTGTGAACCCCAGTACTATTTTTGTACTAAATAATGTAATACTTTTCACTAGAATATGATACTAATTGGTAAGCTAAAGAGGGAATAATATTGCCACGTGAGGCAAGATAGAAAGCAGTTTTATTGTGAGGCTTTGATACCATTAGATAGTATACCATTATAGTAGATGTTTGGGAGACAATAGAAAAAATATAGTCTAGGTTTAGTCTCACTTTGAAGAGTTCTAAAGAAAATTTAGTTCATAGTGCAGAGGTTTTCTTCCATGAAATTTTATAAATTAATCTAATCATGTATCTACCTATAATTGATAATCATATACAAACTAGCCCCAGAAGGAACCCAAAAGTATAATTATTTGAAGAAGTTACTTGTGATATTCATTCAGTATGTATTGTGAAGTCTGAAGATTAGTTTTTTTACATCCATAGCAAAACATGCAGAACAAGAGGGGAAAATTAATAAATGTAAGCTAATGTTATCATAGTTAAACATTTAAAATCCTTTCTGAGCTGGGCATGGTGGTGCATGCCTTTAATCCCAGTACTTAGAAGGCAGGTGCAGGCGGATCTCTGAGTTCAAGGCCAGCCTGGTCTACAGAGAGAGTTCCAGGACAGCCAGTTCTGTTACACAGAGAAACCCTGTCTCAAAAAAACAAAACAAAAAGTATGATTCTTCAGGCCAGGCTTGATGGTATATGTCTTTAATCCCAGCACTTGGGTGGCAGAAGCAGAGGCAGGGGAATCTCTGTGGATTTGAGCCTGGTATGGTCTTACATAGCACGTTCCAGGCCAGCCCAAGCTACACAGTGAGAACCTGTCTCAAAAGAAAGCACAGTGCCTCAGCAAAGCATAATTTCTAAAGATTCTGAAGTTCCACCACCTGGCAGGAGGCTTTTGTAAATACCTGTCCCCTGGTTATCTGTGAGGAAGAGAGACGCCTTGATACTTACATAGGATATGTCCCTGTCTGTATCTATCAAATTACTTAACTTTTTTTTTTTATAATTCACCAGCTAAAGTTTCATCTAGGAGGCCTAAGCCAACCTGCAGATGGCACCCCCACTTGTTCAGAAACCACTCTCATTTGAGAGCAGATCAGTAAGAATCCAGTGAAACCCATGCTATGATCTCCAGTACAAAGTGCCATCCAAGAACACCAAGCCCCAGTCCACACATCTGTATTTTGTTGGGATTCCTCAGATCAGTGTTGGATTCCTGTGCTTCCTGTAGGAGATGGATGGGAAGAGCCAGGAGGCTTTGCTTGCTCTAGTTATAACTCACTCCTTTGTTCTCATGGTGGTGATTAGTATACTCCTGACAAGCTTGATTAAATAGAATTATACATATACAGACAGACGCAAGTAAAACCCTTAACTAAGTAATAATTCAGGGCTTACTGTAGAGATTCTATCACTGTGTCTCTAAAGCCTTATAAGAGCCACACATGAAATAAAATAAAGGTCTTCTTGACTCAGTCTGAGAATTAGAACTATAGAGCCACAGTCTATTTCTGTACCCTAAATATATTTTCCTAGATATTTCTGTTTATTGGCACTGGGCAACATTTTAAGTACCTTGATGACTACATTTATAATAATTTACACTTTAATGTAATGATAAAAGAAAAAGAAGTTAAAGACTAAATTATCTGCGATAGTTTGTTTTATATCGTATACCAGTATGGGAACAGATGGGGCAGCATTCTCCTTCCTGTGTCATGGTATAGGGGCACTCCTTGGGGTGGCACATGGTTTCATCACAGAACACTTTTCCATTTGAGCAAAGACAGGTGGTACAGGGCTCAGGAGACCAGACAGCTTTGTTGTACATGATCATGCCCTTCACAGAGCAGTGTCCTTTCTTTCCTAGAAGAAAAAAGCAGCACTTTGTTTGTGACAGGATCTCTCTATTATGTAGTCCTGGCTGCCCTGGAACTCAACATATAGACCAGGCTGGCCGCTAACTCAAAAGAAATCCATCTGCCTCTGCCTCCTGAGTGCTAGGATTAAAGGAGTATATCAACATGCCCTGGAGGGTTATCAGAATAGATAAAAATACAGTGCAAAATCAAACTGATACAACCACCTGAGAACAGAGATCTATATGCAGCCATGTACAGGTTAAATGCTTGCTGTCTGAAATGCTTTTCATTGGCTCTCCTTTTTGCTCCTGAGTGACCTCCTCCTAATAGCTTGTCTTTGAATTTTATATCTATCTTCTATCTGTCAAGATAGACTATGTTGTGTCACAGGACAAACCATCAAAACTCAACCAAGAGTACAGTCTTGACATGCTGGGGCTCAGCTTACTTTATAATCGCTCTACAACAAACAGCATGCTTCCTCTAGCAGACTTTCTCAGTTGCCCCAGGAGTGAAAATGCAAGTTTACACATCATACCTGAGTTCTAAATATATTTAATTCTAGTAGCAAGGCAAGCTGTGTGGCCATACCAAAATTCATCAGAGTCAAGCCGTGTGGCTCTGTATCAGTACAGAACTGCAAACACACTGAGCCCACAGCTCACCCTATAGATAGGCACAGAGAGAAAGATAAAACAGCATGCTTATGCTTCTGCAGACTGCAGAGCAAGATAGTACAGCCCTGTAGGGTTTGTTTTGCTACTACATTTTGAAATAAAATGAGCATACCAAAACAATCACCCTTTTACATTTACTTTATTCTGTCAGTGTGTGTTTGTGGCTACACACGTGCAGAAGCCAAACATAACTTGCTGGGAGTCAATTCTGCTGTTAGCTGTGGCACAGTACTGTTGCTAAAGTATATCTCACTGAATTGAAGTGTATAGCGCTTTAACAGTGGTGAAGTTCATGCTATGTGTGATAGTATGGTAAAAACAAGGCATGGGCTATGAGATGCCTTTGCAGACTGAGGCACCGACAGCCAACCTGGACAAACCCTGACACCTGACTTTAATCCCCAGGACTCATAGTGGAAGGAGAGCTGACATCAGCTCTCAGGTTGTCCCCTAACCTCTGTACAGGTGTCAGAAACACACAAGGGATGCACGCCTTTAATCTCAGCACTCAGGAGGGAGAGGCGGGTGGATTGCTGTGAGTTCGAGGTCAGTCTGGTCTACAGAGCTATAACTAATTCAGACACCCTCCCCCAAAAGAAAAGCACATGAAGAAAATAAATTAAAATATTTAATATTTTTCTTTTTGTTTGTTTGGTTTTGTTTTGTTTTGTGTTTTGAGACAGGGTTTCTCTAGTAGTCCTGGCTGTCGTGGACTTGCTTTGTAGACCAGACTAGCCTTGAACTCACAGAGATTCGCCTGCCTCTGCCTCCAAATGCTGGGATTAAAGGAGTGTGCCACCACAGCCTGGCTTAATATTTTTCAAGTACTTTAAGACTACTAGGAAACATTTTTGGAAATTTTGGAAATGTTTAGTGCATTTTCTATACTCTTCTACTGGTACCAACTTGTGGTTTTTGGGGGGTTATTTTGTTTTGTTTGTTTGTTTTTTGGGGGTTTTTTTGGTACTATGTTTTCCGTTTTAATTTAAGCCAATGACTTGTACCTGTTGTAGTCCCAACTAAGGAGGCTGAGGCAGGAGGATTGTGGAATGTAGGAATTTAAGACAAGCTGGGCAATATGAAACTCCCCATGTAAAAGTAAATCGGATCTATATATGGGAACGTGGTAATTTGTCTATCTGAATACAGATTGCCTCAATATAATAATTTTTAAGGTTTTTTTATTTTTATATGTGTGAATGGTTTGCCTGCATGTATGTATGTGCACCACATGTATACAGTGGCCTCGCAAATCAAAAGAAGGCATCAGATCCCCTGATACTGGAGCTATAGAGAGTTGTTTACCACTGAGCCATTTCTCCAGCCCCAATATAGTATTGTTTAGACCCATCTATTTTCTCTTAAGCTAATTCTTTTAATTTATACATATGGGTGTGAGTATTGGTATAGGTTATAAAATGGAAAGGTAATGGAACACTTGTAAAATAAAAGCGGGGCGGGGGGAGGGCAGTGTTAGTAGGGACAAAGGTGGGAGAGAAAAGGTGAGGAGGAAGATCAACAATAACTATGTCCAAAAGTGCCACAGTGAAACTTAATACTTTCTATGCTGATTTTTAAAATGGAGTTTTTTCAGATAGGAGGGTGAGGGAGAAGAGCGTAGGAGGGTGGGACCGGGAGGGAGAGAAGGGAGGGACTATGATTGAAATGTAACTTGAAGAAATAAATGAGTGTTAAAAATAAATAAGAGAAAAAGTAAAAAATGGAGCTTTTTTGTATTTTTTCTTAACTATGTGTATCTATGTATAGGTTTGTGCACATGAGTACATTACCCATGGAAACCAGAATAGAGTATAGGATCCTCTACAGATGAAATCCACCCAGTGTGGATGCTGGCAACCAAACTCCAGTCCTCAGCAAGAACAGTCTGAGCTCTTAACCACTGAGCCATCTCTTCAGTCCCTAAATTGTTTTTCTTTTATTTTCTTTTTTTTTCCCCCTAAGTATTTTTCAAATAAATAAAGTAGTATTTTTCACAAGCAATAATGTTTGTGCCAGCAAGGATGTCTCATTGGATAAAGTGCCATGAAAGCAGAAAATTGACTTCTTAGGGTCATCCTCTGACCTTCACATATGTGCTGTCCATGTGTGCACCCACACACATGCATATGTCAAGCACACACAAATAATAAAAATTTAAAACAATAAACTTTAAAATAAAATGTTAAGTGTGAAATCACATTATGCATGTTAGTTTGGGGCTTTTAATTTCCTTTTATAACTTAAAATTGCTTTCATTCAACTGAGATGATGTCGTTATTGTTCTTTAGCACTTAATGGATACACTTGTCATATTTTTAGCAAATGTAGCCTTATTTTCCTTTTTTCATATAATTTTGTTATTCCCGTTAACTTCATGAAAAAATAATTAAGACTAATGACTTTTTTGGAAAAGGCTATGAAATACTGGCTACAGAGGATTATATGGTGATATTTTCTTTTCTTTTCAATTTTTTATTTAATGGTAACATAACTATAATATGTTTACTTTTTGTTCTGAACTTAGAAAATTGTTAATCATTAAATACTAGCTTCAAAAAATAATTACTTGTAATCTTTGGCAGAATTTCCAGTCTTTTCATCATTTAAAAAGTCAAAGTTCTGTATAAAATAAACTCAGTGGCTTCCATTCCATTTTTACTTAACAAACGTGGTCTTAGCTGGGCAGTAGTGGCACACACCTTTAATCCTAGCACTTGGGAGGCAGAGGCAGGCGAATCTCTGAGTTCCAGGCCAGCCTGGTCTACAAACTGAGTCCAGGACAGCCAAGGCTAAGAATTTCAGAGAAACTCTGTCTCAAAAAAAATTTTTTGAAAATATTTAAATAACCTTGTGTCAGTCATTGATTGGCTTCTGTTCTAGATGATGTCATAGTAAGTGAAAGGGTTTTACTAATTGATACATATATTTGTTTGTATTATGAATATGATCTCTTGATGATTACAGTTTTATAATGGGAAATAAGATTTGCCCAGTAATTTGTATTGGTATGTTCCTTGGATACTTTTTAAAGTTATTTTAAAATTGGTGTTTCTATATCAGAAGGTAACACAAAAACTTATGTTTCCTTTAGAGTTCAGTTCATGGAGATGTTTTCTCCCTCATACATTCTCTTACCTGGTAACACATTGTAACTTGATTCTACTCCACGATGACTTAGAAGGGACTCTAAGTTTTCCTCCACACTGTAATCGGGGTTGGCAGTGGGTAACCTAGCTTCGGGTGCAGCAGAGCTTTGCTGAATTTCAGGTTGTCTATTCACTCTGTGCTGGAATGGAGAACTTTTCCTCAGTCTTCTCTGGTACACCCTTCTCCTTTGCCTCCTACTAGTTGGTTCACTTTGTTGGCAATCGGTTTGAAAAACGATAAGCAGAATGAGGCAAAACAAAACTGCAGGTTTCATGTTTGAATTTTTTTTCACCAGCAAACTTCTAAAAGGAAACAAAATTTCAAGTTAGTAATGACTCCATTGGGCTGGAGAGATGGCTCAGCCGTTAAAGGCTAGGCTCACAACCAAATATATAAGAGTAATGACTCCATTAACTTAATGACTCCATTAACTTCAGGAAGTTAACTTAGTTGTCTGAGGAAGCAGCAGAAGTCTTTGAGGAGGAGTAATAGCAGTGTGATTGTGATCTGCATCCTGCAATATTACTACCCGGTCAGATTTTGGAATATCTGCATCTCTAGTCCAGGTTTGAGTCAAGTTTTTCTATTAAGGGCCAAATAGTAAATATCTAACCCATTATAGATTATCTGTTCTCTGTCCCGATTGCTCAGTTCCACTATTGTAGTTAAGAATCCACCATAGATGCTGCTAGGTGACAGTAGCTGTATTCCAGTAAAATGCAAATTACAGGCAATGGCAATGTCTGCAGCAGACCCCTCTACCCCAAGTGCTATATACAGAGTCTGAGTGACTTCTTCTCTCTGTCTGCTAGGGTGCTCTGTGACCATCACCACACCTCTTCTATCATTTCATCACTAATTTGCTGGAGGTCAGGGCATAATTATCCTGTATAAAAGTAACTGTGAGCCGGGCAGTGGTGGCGCACGCCTTTAATCCCAGCACTTGGGAGGCAGAGGCAGGCGGATCTTTGTGAGTTCGAGGCCAGCCTGGTCTACAAAGCGAGTCCAGGACAGCCAGAGATATTCAGAGAAACCCTGTCTCGAAAAACCAAAAAAAAAAAAAAAGTAACTGTGAAACAGCATCTTCCTTAGGAGACAGGGCTGCTAACTTTGTCTTTTTCTTTTCTTTCTTTCTTTTTTTGTTTTGTTTTGTTTTGGGTTTTTTTTTTTTGAGGGGGGTGTTTTGTTTGTTTTTTTTTTTTTTTTTGTTTTGGTTTGGTTTGGTTTTTAGAGACAGGGTTTCTCTGTGTATAGCCCTCACTGTCCTGGACTCACTCTGTAGACCAGGCTGGCCTTGAACTCACAGAGATCCACCTGCCTCTGCCTCCCTAGTGCTGGGATTAAAGGTGTGCGCCACCACGCCCAGCAATTTTGTCTTTTTTTATTTAATGTAGGGAGATGCATGTGTGTGTGTGTGTGTGTGTGTGTGTGTGTGTGTGTGTGTGTGTGCGCGCACGTGCACATTCGTGCACCTATGCATATTAAAGTAAGAGGTCAACACTGGGTGGTTTTCTCAGTCACTCCACCTTAACTTTTTCCTTTTTTTTCTTTTTGTTGTTTATTTTATTTTATGAATTTCATATATCATGCACCTGTTTCTCTCATCTCCTACTTCCCCTCAGGACCTACCCTTGCAACCTCTCCCAATATTTAAAAAAAAAAGAAGCTCATTGTGGAAGCTGTACTGTGTCTCAGTGTGTCCCACAATGTTCCATTATGTCCACACTTTTTAAAAAATGTTCATTATAATGATTCCTTGGTCTGGTATGAGGCCTCTGGCTTCTGCTGCTTTGTCAATACTGGAACGTCAGTGGGACTCCTCTCAGAAAGGCTGTTACTGTCCTGTGTCATGGAGATCCTGTAGTTTTGAGCCTGTGGAACTGGCATCTTCAAGCACTCCAGCAGTTCATCCATGGGGTACATGTTGGTGTGGGCCAACTCAAAGCCCTGGTTCTGGACCTGCAATCCTCAAATCCAGGGCCAGTTCTACTGTGTTACCCAGGTAAGGTGCAGGGGTTGCTCTCCCATGTGTTATGGCAAGTAAGAGGCTAGATCAATCCTCCTCCTCCTCTCATAAGCTCATCAGAACCAACTCTCCCACCTGCTACCTGTGTGAAGAGCATCAGAGAGTAGAGGGGATCTGTCTCTCTCACACCAACACCACTGAAAAGCAGACAAAAGGCAGGGCTGTCTCTCCCACACTTACACCCTCGGAGCTGACTCACCCATATCCCCCACATCCAGGGACAACAATACTGTGCTGTCTGGGCGAGGTGCAGGGCCTGCCTGCTCTCCCAGGTGCTGCAGCATGGAGGGTCCACCTTATCTTAATACAGGGTTTTTCACTGAGCCCAGAGCTCACCAGTTTACTCTGCTGGCCTTACAGCATCTGGAGATCTGCCTTTCTCCACCCAAATCCCACTCTCAGCACTAGGGTTACCCATGTAGATCTTCATAGTTTTGGAATAAGCACATTACTCACTGAGCCATCTCCCCAGCCCTGAACTTTTTAATTTTTAAGGGAGAATGTGGCTTTACATATGGAGGAGTGTGCATACAGGTACATGGAGATCAAAGGACAGTCTTAGTGTCACCTCCTTTGAGACAGGGTCTTTCATTGACCTGAAACTTAACCAATTAGGCCAGAATGCCTAGCAAGTGAGTCTCAGGGATCCTCCTGTCCTGTTCTCCCCACCCCCCATCCCCACTGCTGGGACTACAAGAGCATGTCATTGCACCCTGTTTTGGGTTTTGGTTTTTCGAGACAGGGTTTCTCTGTGTAACAGCCCTGGCTGTCCCAGAACTCACTTTGTAGACCAGCCTGGGCTCAAACTCACAGAGATCCACCTGCCTCTGTCTCCCACGTGCTGGGATGAGAGGCATGTGCCCCCACGCCCTGCTGCGCCCTCTTCTTTATGTGGGCTCTGGACTTGCTAACTCAGGTCTTCACATTTAGAAGGGCAGTGCTTTACCAAGTAAGCCATCCCTTCAGCTCTGGTATGAGTAACTCTCAATCAGCTGATTTCAAGAACAGCTCAGATTCCGGTTGTAGTAAAGCTGTGAAATGAATTTGAGAAATAAGTTTGTAGGCACTTTTGGTCTGGCAACAGCATTGTGGACAGATAGGCTGGTGCAGTGGCCATAGGCTAAGCAGCATGGACAGGAAAAGAATCACTTCCATGGCACCCACGGGGTTCAGAACGAGCTGGGCCTGCCAGGCAAGGCCGGCACAGTCTCCACAGCTTCTCGAGTCAGCAGCCGAGGCAGCTTTCTTAGTGCTCCTCTTTACCTTTGCCCCCATCGCCCTCTGCTCAACACTCCTCATTGTCAGCGCTCCCAGAGATCAAGAGCCTCTGCATCCATTCCTTATGAAAATTCACCGCTTAGTAGTAAGAGGGTATTAATTTCATGTCGCAGTTGCCATCATGAGAAGCTCACAGATAACGTTATACTTAGCCATGAAATCTAATGTTTTCTCATGGAGATCTAGAACAAGGGCATCTCTCAGCACTCTGCCCATGTCCTGCTGGTTTCCAGCCAGTGTACCCGCACACTACCAGGGAAAAAACACGTTCAGGGTCGCCGTTAGGTCTGGAACATGGCTGCACGTTCGCTGAGGGCGGTGCAGAGGCTGCAGCGCCTCCTGGCCTCCGGGGCTGTGTCAGAGAGCAGCTGAGATACCAGAGAGCTGTGGCTGATTGTGAAAACATAAGGAGACAGACCAGACCCAGAGATGTGTGAAAGACACTAAAATATTTGAAATCCAGAGCTTCTGTAAGAACTTGGTGGAGGTGGCAGACACTTTGGAGACGACTGCCGGGTGCTTTTCAGAAGGCACCGAAGCAGAGGATCACAAGGTTACTCTGGAAAAAGTCTGCCAAGGGCTGTCCTTTTTAGAAGCAAAGCTGAAAAGCGTGTTTGCCATGCATGGCCTAGAGAAAATGACACCCATCGGTGACAAATATGACCCTCATGAGCATGAACTCATCTGTCACATGCCAGCAGGTGTTGGGGTGCAACCTGGCACTGTGGCATTAGTTCGGCAGGATGGCTACAAGCTTCATGGCCGCACCATTAGACTTGCGCAAGTGGAAGTGGCCATGGAGTCCCAGAGAAGGCTGTGAACTGGCCACCAGGAGCTGACTGCTCCCAGAGTCCAGGCACCTACACCTCCTTTATTTATTAAGCTGGTTTGTATTATACATGAGCTCCTTTGTGTGCTCTGCTTCAGGGTTAGTCATATTGGCTTTATCTCTACAGTGATTTGTGGTTTATGTGAACTGTTTGGTCTCATCAGGAGTCCTGCCACTAGGCATTTGAACAATATGACAGGTGTCCCGTGGCCTTTATCAAAATGTTTACAAGAATCACTTAAATTGGTACTCTGATGACTGGATCCAAAATTTTCTTAACTGTTTTCATCTAATTACTGGAATTAGCACAGCGTCTTATATCTTGTATTTTATGGGGAAAGGAGATGACTAGGATTGGTTTGACATTTAGGTACTTAGATGGCAACACTCCACCCTTGTGCACATTTAGATCATTTGGTTGACATTTAGAGATTTTTCAAAGCTCCTTTTTTTTAATTTCATTTTTCATTTAGTCATCTTTTGTGCTTGTACTCCCTGCTAGGGATCACACTTGAATTGTTTCATAGCCACCCGTTTTTGGGCCCATTGGAAGGGCTAAAGGGTCAGGCCAGTCTTCCTTTTCTGTTGCTGGTAAGGTGTATACTTTTATTAAACTGGTCTATCAACAGGCAAGCCGTGGCCACCTCAACAACACAACCCACTCCCTGGGAAACCAAAATCTTCCATACACACCAAGTTTGAGAGACAGGCATGATGGCTGACTATTCAAAAATAAAAACAGAAAGTATTTTTTAAAATGTCCAGGGCTCCAGGAAGCTGTTACTCTACCTTTCAATAAAACTTTGATTGGCCTTAAAATATCATATTGCACATAAAGGACATTTTATAATCTCTAGAAATGATTTAATGAGAAGCAGGACATAGGTGCTGACCTAAATATGTTTTGATAATGAAACTTAAGATTTATAATTTTAATTCTTAGCAATTATAAACCAGTATTTATTGAAAATTCATTCACACCAGACAGGAAGAAATAAAAGAGCTTTATTCACAATGTAGAAAATCTTGTAGAATCTAAAAAGTTCCTAAATCTTAAAAGGCTCCAGAAACCAACAAGAGAATTTAGTCAGGTTTCAGAGTATAAGATAAATCTATAAAAATCAGGATCATTTCTGTATGCCTGTAATTTCTATAAAAATTCAGGATTATTATTATGTATATATCAAAAAATAGAAGCAAGGTTCCAATGTGATTTTTGTAATAGCATAAAATGTGCATTACTAGGGAATATCTTTTTTTAACATTTTTTATTTATTTATTATGTATACAGTATTTGCTCTACATATATGCCCGGGCAGATCTCAATGTAGATGGCTGTGAGCCACCATGTGGTTGCTGGGAATTGAACTCAGGACCTTGGGAAGAACAGCCAGTGCTCTTAACCTCTGAGCCACCTCTCCAGCCCACTAGGGAATATCTTATAGAAAGCAGACAAGGTGTCTGTTCTGACAAATCAACTCTCAGGTGCTGCTGAAAGAAACGGACTGAGACTTTTGTAACGAAAATATCTACCCTATATATGGACTACATGATACAAGGTTGCTAAGTTCTCCCACAGTTGATCTACACACTGTTCACAAATGCAGTCCTAATTCTACCAGGCTGCTTTGGTAAAAATTCACCATCTTAACCAGGCATAGTGCACACACCTTTACCTAGTCAGGTGCAGGAGAATTGAAAGTGGGGGTCAGCCTGGATGACAAGATCCCATCTCAATGTAAAATTGTAGCTTGTGGTAGAGTTTTGAAAAGCACACACAACACCCTGTATTCAATCCCTACTTCTTTTTAAAAGGGCAAAAGAAAGGCTGGTGAGATGACTCAGCAGGTAAAGGTGCTTGCCACAAAGCCTAACAACCTAAGTTCCATCCTTGGGACCTACATGCTGGAAGAAAAATGACTCCCAAAGGCTGTCCTCCTACCTCTACATGTGCTCTGTGGCATGTATGTGCATGCATGTTCACATGCAAACAATAAGTAAACATAATTTTAAAAAGAAAATGTTTATAATGTGTAAAATCATATGAAATTAAAGTTTGTTTCAATATGAAGTTTCACTGGAGCACAGTGTGCTTGTTTATGTATTACTGTGGCTTTGTACAATGGCCGAATCTGGCCTGCAAGACGTAAAATAGTTAGTTTAGACTCGAGCATAAGTTTTCCATTCAAAGCTAAAAGGGATGCCTCTGAGTTGGAGATGATTTGTTTCAGGGGACATGTAGCAATGTCCAGAGATTTTCAGTTATTATAGTTGGAAGCAGCTCTACCAGTATCCAACATGAAGAGGCAGAGGGTATTACCGATCATCCTACAGAATACAACCTTCCACAAAAAAAATTAGCTGACCAAAATACCAGTAGTGCTACAGTTGAACAACCAAGAGAGGGAGAAATAGTTACTCTAGCTTTTAATAATTACACTCACATGTTATTATAGGCAAACATACTGCATTTTAATTGGATGGAGTCAGTGGTTGGTTATCAAAAGATGGGAAATTAGTTGTTTTAATATGATAACCTCCTTCATAAAGTTTTTCTCCTAACTCCAGACTTATTTTCATTTTATCTGTTTCCAGTTCCAGAACATACGCATGTTAAAGAGAGATAGTCCAGATGCATTACCCTCCATTGTGAATATCTGGCAGATATAGCAGTACTGTTGATGTCACCGTCCATTTCAAGCACGTAGCTTGTGTATTCCAAAGTGTCTATGTTCCTCCCTTCAGTTGTATGTTTCTTTTCTGAGGAATGAACCTCAGGATCGTTCACACTCTAGGTAACCACTCTGCTACTCAGCTGACACCTCCAGTCTTTTCTTCACTTTGAGACAGTGTGTCATTAAGTTACCAATATGGCCTCAAACTTGAAGTCATCCTGCCTCAGCCTCCAAGACAAAAGCATGCACCACACCATTTCTGTTGTGCCCTGCTGTTCTACATGTCCCCTGGCATTCATGGAATACATTGTATACAGCTCACTTTGAACCTCTGACATCATCTACATCCCCACTAACAGAGACTTCCTGTATTATCTGTCCTCACCATCTGTGTCCATGTAGCACTGCTGGAAAGTTCTTCCTTTGGCCAAGCTTGTCCTCATGATAACCCATAAGAGACTAAAAATAAAAACATGTCCACAGTTTTCTCCTGAATTCATATTTAACCAGTATTTTAAAAATACATTTACATTTGTAAAAATGATACCTGACTTTTAAAAAAATGGTACATAAGTGTATACAGCTGAAAAGACAAGTCGTGCAAATTGTAATTTATTACAAGCATACTTAAATATTTGTATCAAGGACCAAAGAGTAACTATTTGGGACTTTGAGGTCCATAGTCTATGTCACAGCTTCTCAGCTTTCTTCTTATGGCCCCAGAGTGTAATGCTCAACATCATTTGAATGGGTGAGCCTAGTTATGTTCTGATAGTGCTGTTTTCAGCAAACAGAATTTACTGTGTGGGCCATGATTTTCAAGCTCCAAACTCAGTGTATCATTCATGACCTCCTCTAAATACATATACTCACATATATATTTAAATATAATATATGTTATATATAAATTAAATATATATATTTAAACATAATGGGAACCATCTGTATGTTATACTCCAACCTACTTCATCCCAGTTAGCAAGAAATTCTGAGCTTGTGGATACACATGTCAATGTGTTTTAAAAACAGTCTATTCAGCCTTCTTTCATCCTGTAAATTACTTTTTTTTTCTGGTGGGGGAGGAGGTTGAAACAGGGTTTCTCTGTGTATACCTGGATGTCCTGAACTCACTTTGTAGACCAGGCTACCCTTAGCTCACAGAGATCCTCCTGCCTCTGCCTCCCAAGTACTGGGATTAAAGGTGTGCACCACCATATCCAGCCCCTGTAAATTACTTAACAAATTTGGCATCTAATGTTTTAACATTTTTCTCTTAGGTTTTTTGTTTGTTTGGTTGGTTGGTTTTGTTTTGGGAGGGGGTTGGTTTTGGGGGTTTTTTGTTTTTGTTTTGAAACATGTTCCATTACAGTCTAGGCTGTCTTTCACTTTCTATGTAGCTAAGGCTGTCATTGAATTCCTCATCTTTCTGTCTCTCCATCCCATGCCTGGCTACTCAAACATTCTTAGTCATATGTCTTCTGGAACCATTTTTTTTTTTTTTTTTTTTTGGTTTTTCAAGACAGAGTTTCTCTGTGTAACATCCCTGGCTGTCCTGGACTCGCTTTGTAGACCAGGCTGGCCTCGAACTCACAGAGATCCGCCTGCCTCTGCCTCCCAAGTACTGGGATTAAAGGCGTGCGCCACCATGCCTGGCTCTGGAACCATTTTTATATTCTTAATTTTATTTTTAAGTTTACAAATAAAATACTAGTAGGGTCTCCATTGTTTTAACTTACTATTTTGGCCTTTTTATGTTGCTTGACATTTATAAATTAATTCGGTCAGGCTTATTAGTCAGCCTTAATGCTAAGTTATCTGCCTATACAACCTTAGGGTTGTCATACTTTCCTGATGCTTTTTATCATTAGGTAGAGGCTTTCTGTATCTCTACTAGTACTCTAGTAAGATCCACTTTGTCTAATATTATTATGGCTACTTTGTTTTGGTAATGTGTGCTTGGCATTTTTGTATCATTTTGCCTTTCAGCCATAGTATATTTTTCATATGCTCTTTGATTTTTAATGCAGTTTCTATCTGACAACCTTTGTATTTGATAGGAACATAAAATCTATTTATATTTAATGTTATACCTTTACCTCTTCCTGACCAATGCAAGAGCCAGGATGGCTTTCCAGTTACCCATTGTGGTATAAATGCAGTTTTCATCTTATACTTTAATTCTTCATATATATTAAACATAGTATATTAATAGATTATCATGAAAAGATTATTATTTTTCAGACTGACAAGATGGCTTAGTGAATAAAAGTACTTGTCATCCAGCCTGATAACTTGTTTGATCCCAGGAACTCCCACAGTGGAAGGCGAGAACCCCCCAGGTTGTCCTCTGGCCTTCACAAGTACACCATTTTACACATGTACAAATGCAATAAACAAGCAAACAAATGTAAACAAAAAGTTGTTTCTTTGTATAGAAAACCGTTTAGATCAGCCTTTTTGAACCTCTTCTCTTATCGGGATTTGGGGCCAGATGATTGTCTTTGTAAGGGTCTGGCCTGCGTGCTGAGGCTATTTAGCAGCAGTCCTGCTCTCTTTCACCAGCACCTTCCCCAGTTAGGACAACCACGAATACCTCCAGGCATTGCCAAATGACCTGCTCCGCATCTGAGAGCTGCTTCCTAGACTACCCTAAACACTTATGCTTTTTCTTCTATCCTTTCCTATATCTCCAGAATTCTATTCAGATTTTCCTTCTCTTTCAAAACAAAATTCTTGAAGTAATTCATTCTGTGCAGGTCTGTTGAAGATCAACTCTCTTTTTCTCTATTTAAAATGCTTCTATACTGGGGCTGGAGTGATGGCTCAGAGGTTAAGAGCACTGGCTGTTCTTCCAAAGGTCCTGAGTTCAATTCCCAGCAACCACATGGTGGCTTACAACCATCTACATTGAGATCTTGTGCCCGGGCATTTATGTAGAGCAAATACTGTATACATTAATAAATAAATGTTTTAAAAAAAAAATGCTTCTATACTACCTTAATTCTGAAAGTACATTTGCTACATAGATTTTAGGATAAAATTTCAAGATACCATTCCTATCTTTTTGTTTGCATTGATTCTATTTTTTCTTTTTTCAAATAGGGTTTCATGTCGCCCAGGGTAGCTGCAAACTCATTGTATAACCATGGATGACCTTAACTTTCTAATCCTTTTGCCTACACTTCCCAAGTACAGGTATCACAGGAGTGTGCCACCATGACTTCCTTTGTTGGCTTTTTGTTTTAATCTTAGGGTTTTTTGGGGGTTTTTAAAAATTTATTGATTGATCTTAATGTTTTTAGCTTTGTTGTTTTAATTGAAAGGTCGTGACTCAATCAAACTACTTTAAAAATAACATTTTTCTGGCCACTTTTGTGTTCTCTTTGGCCCTCAGATGTTTTACTCTAGTACACGTAGAAGTGTAGTTCTCTTGTTTCTATTACATTTGGGATTCATGATACATTTTGAATACATGCTGAATTTGGGGGGAGAAGGAGATTTGAGACAGGGTCTCTGTGTATCCCTGGCTCTCCTGGAACACACTGTAGACCAGGCTACAGAGATCCACCTCCCAGTGCTTGGGATTAAAGATGTGTGCCAGCTGCATGCTGAATTTTTTTGGTCAAATATAAGTGGTTTGTTGTTATTGTCGTTTTCTTAATTCCTCGGCTTTCGCCATATACTTTAGTACTTTTCTCTTTTCAGGACTAGGCATCTGTGTAATAACCTTTCAATTATGTCTTCCGTGTCACTTTCTCTTTATTGTTTTTTTCTTCATAGTTGCCACATGATTCATCCTCACGATTCTAACTGACCTGGTTTATTAATACTCTCTTCAGCTGTGGCTTATACATTATTAAATTCATTTGTTGTTTATTCTATTGTATTTCTTAGTTTTCAGTGAATTATTTTTGTTTTCAATTCTATACTACAATTTTAAATTTCATAATATTTTCGTTGAACATGTAATCATGTTTGTCTTAAAATCGGTCTGAAGATAAGGTTTTCTGAGTCCTCTTTTTGTCTATACCTATCATGTATTCTTTAGAATTTTAGCCATGTTCTATTATTTCTTCCTTTGTCTGATGCCCTTTGAATTTATGCCAGAAGCTATATAAAAACTCATTAAATGTTTGGACCTACAATGATATATTTTCTGTCTAGAGATTTTTATGTTTTGAGTGTGGTGTTACAAACACTGTCAATGATGAATCGAGTGTTTTGAAGCTGGACGTCACTTTATCCAATGTCACAAGCACTGATCTTACCACCCTTGCTGCTTGGCCCTAGTCTTTGTTTTGTTGCTCCCTAGCTTTGTGAAGCTATTTTAAAGCTCTGTTAAGCTCTCAGCCACTTCTTCTGGAATCCACAGATGTTTGCAGAAGCAAAGCTGTTTCAGACCTGACACAGTCCGGGTTTCAGTCTTACTCTGAACACTGGCTCTGTTGTTTTTCTCACCTTCCTATTCGTTCTCAAGCAGATGAGTGGATCTGTTCTCCTTGCTAGAGGAAGTATCTTCAGATCCCTTTTGTCTTTGCAGTAATACATATTTCTTACTCTTAGACATGGTAAAAATGTGAACTTTAAATGTCTGAAAATAACCTCTTTCGTTGAAACTAGAATTATAGCTTCAAAATCACTTTTCCTTGAATACTTTTCAGATATTGTATTTTTTTCTCTCACACTTTGTTTTCCTTTTGCTTTTATACAGGGTCTTGCTATATAGCTGTGGCTAGCCTGGAGCTGACAATGTAGACTAGGCTGATCTTTAACTTCTGGTGGGATTATAAAGTGCTAGCTACCGCACCCAGCTTGTTGCTTCATTCTTGCAGTGCTGTGGAGATGTTGACTTGAATTCAATCCCGTCCCTTTGTAGGAACCTTTTTATTCTGCCTTCCTGTGGAAATGTTCTATTTTTTAGTATGTCTTTAACATTCATTAGTTTTGCTACGAGCTAGTAATTAATTACTGATTTTTCCTTCTTGAAATTCTTTAAACCCTAAAATTTCTTTCTCTGATGAACTCTCTGTTAATTCTTTCCCAAGCTTATTCAGTGATTTATCCCACCATCCTCCAATCCTCCCCCAACACTGGGAATGAAGCCTGGGGCTTTAGGGATGCTAGACAAGCGCCTTACGTTGAACTACATCCCCAGGCCCATCTTCTATCTTTTAATTCGTCCCCATCTTCTCTTGAATGATTCCCCAGTTTCTGCCTTACCAGGAGCTCTTCTTACTTCCAGCGAAACTCTATAGTCATGTGCTTGTTACTACTAACATCTCTTCTGTTATTTCTAGGAGCTTGAGAGACCACAAGGCACAATGTGTATTTTGCTTCCCCTCTAGAATCTCAGTTCTTGTAGCTTCATCTGCTAAAATCTCCTTCTAAATCAGGCTTCACTTGGTTTAGAAGTCCACTCCCCCATGTGGACTTGCCCTCAAGTCATCTGACTCACCAGCTAGCAGCCTCAGGGATATATCTTCATGTCGACTCTAGCATCAAACTTTTGTTCAGGATACTTGTATAAGTACTCCAGTCATTTTAAAGTCATTACTGTAAGTCACTGAAATTAAATTATGTTTAAACATTTTATGATCTGCTTTAGTTTCAGAAAAACTAG
Organism: Lophiomys imhausi; assembly: GCA_907164525.1. NCBI lineage: Eukaryota > Metazoa > Chordata > Mammalia > Rodentia > Muridae > Lophiomys > Lophiomys imhausi. The sequence goes on from CAJQZJ010004381.1 coordinate 7,482,193, forward strand.
TTTGAAGAATGTAAAGAAGGTGCAAGCTTAGCTCCTGAAGTCAACTCTTATACCAAGTATTGTAGGAGAGCAGGAGCAGTGGCAGCAATGAATGTAAGCTGAGGGGAAGTAACACTGGATTTGCTGAGTGGGCCCTCACAGGCATGTAGCATGAGTGTTCTACATCATGTACGCATGTGCACTGACTTGTTTTGACAGTTATATGTGAAGGTGAATTGTACCATCCCCGCCCTTCTGGAAGCACCCATTTGTCAAGGGATTATGTAAGTGCTGGAAGAGAGTGTGCCTGTCAGCTAATGACACACTATCCCAGGACTGTGACCCTGAGACCCCTCTCATAGTTTGTCTCCCTGTTTGTTTGGTTTGGGGTTTTGATTGTTTTTGGTTTTTCAAGACAGGGTTTCTCTGTGTAGCCCTGGCTGACCTGGACTTACTTTGTAGACCAGGCTGGCCTTGAACTCACAGAGATCCGCCTGCCTCTGCCTTCTGAGTGCTGAGATTAAAGCCGTGCCCAGCCAGTCTCCCTGGTTTGTTGTTGTTGTTGTTTGGTTTGGGGGGGGTTGGTTTGTTTGTTTTGTTTTTCAAGACAGGGTTTCTCTGTGTAGCCCTGGCTATCCTAGACTCACTTTTTAGGCCAGGCTGGCCTCGAACTCACAGAGATCCACCTGCCTCTGCCTCCTGAGTGCTGGTATTAAAAGCATGCACCACCACTGCGTGGCCAGTCTCCCTGTTATAAATGAACTCATTTCTACTTAATTTAGAAATCTGAGTACATTTGTACAGAAGTAAATTGGCAGAACTGTCTTAATTTTAACAAAATCAAGATCTAGTTTAAATAAATTTTAAGAAATGGCCCTCAATACTAATTGATATTCAGTGTCTTATAGAATTTATATTTTGTTAATATTTAATAAGCAACTTTATAATCATGTTTCTAAATACTTTAATCATAATATAATTTTCATCAAGTAATGTTTTTGCTTTTTTGACCTTTTATATTTGTCCAAATATTGAATATTATCTATAAACTTTAATTAGCTTATTTTTTCCATTAAAATTTTTCATCATTTGCTTTAAGTAAACTTTAAAGTTATCCATAATTTTAATATATCTATGAAATCACAAATTATCCTTCATGTTATCCAGCAGACTTAAAATAAATAAATTAATTAATTAAACTTTGTTCCTTTAGAAATTAAGGACTGAGAAAATGAAAGTTTTGAGTCAGTTGATACGTCTACTCATCACATAATTCTTTCTAAACATATGAAAATCATTTATAATTCCTTAACATTTGAAATACTGGGAAATAATCATCCTGAAAAGAAACAATTAAACAAAATAAAGCATACTTTTAACTTTTCAGTCTATTAGTACAAAATTAATTTTCTCAAGGATTAAACATATTTGCACACAAAATACCCAGATAGTAAAGCCACGCCACATGCTGTAGTAGAAACTTAAAATTTAAAACATGTTTACCTGGAAATCTAAACTAAGTAGGCTTTGCTTGGTGTCATTTAAGTCTCCCGCTGAAAGTGAAACAAAACCAGAACTTTCTTTAAAAACAAAGAATAGAAGGGAATGTTGAAAATGTTAGCTGACTTCTTAGTAAAATCTAAAATAACTGCTTCCCTTGGGATAAATGCCTTTTGGTTCTTTGTATGGAAAATCAGCCAAAGAAGTAACCAGGGAAAATGGTTACCAAGGGAATTTTTTTTTTCATCACGAGAAAAGTGGAAAACAGCCGTTGGGCGGGGATTGGGGAGAATATTTTCTTTGCAGGCTGAAAAAGCAGAACTAGAGTCACAAAGTGATCTGAAAATCTGCAGCTTTCATAGATGTTTGCATAAAAATATGGAATGAATATTGAAGTTCAAACTAGCCAGCATACCACTTGAGATTTGTCAGGCTTACAGGGGTGGTATTCTCATCACCTAAAGGTTATGTCTCTCATCCTGTTTAAATTGAGCTACATTTCTTCTTATTAAGGAAACAAAAACTAATTATGTATTAATGCCATTGAAATTATGCAATTTCAGTAGCTGGGTGGTGGTAGATGCCTATAATCACAGCACTTAGGGGGTAGAGGCATTGGGAGTTTTAAGATCATTCTGGGCTACATGTGGAGTTTGAACCAGCTTAGACTACATGAGATCTGTCTCAAAAAAATCATTGATCTCATATATATGATATGTGTGTGTATACATACATATATACATACATACATACATACATACATATTCCTAGCTGACCTGGAACTCATTATGTAAACCAGGCTGGGCTTGAACTCACAGAGGATCTGCCTGCCTCAGTCTCCCAATCCTGGGATTAAAGGTATGTATGTGTGTCTGTGTCTGTCTATGTATGTTTAATGTATAAAGGAGTAGTAAGGCTCCTCATTACAGTTTATTCCAGGAAATTAGTTGTATGCTTTGGCCTCGGGTTTCTTCATTGTCCCATAAGCAAGTTAGAAACAGATTGGTGTTAAGCCCAACACTGCGGGGTGTAGGTGCTTGATTTACTCTATGGAAGAGCCTGGTGAGTGTTCAGCACAGTAGATGAAAGTCAACTGCCATCACAGCACAAAATCTGAAATTTAGAAAAATAAAGACGAAGATTTAACATATTTGCAGATGATGATAAATCATAAGTGACTTATGTAGTGAATTCTAATATAATTTGATCTTTGAATATCAATTCTGGAAACAAGAAAACTGTGAATAAATGCCCTTACATTTTTTAAAGGAATTTATTTTTCAATCAAAAAGTCATTACAAAAATGAAACAAAAAAGAACAATTCAGCTGACCAGTGAACAAAACAAAATGTTTTTTTCAGCATCGATAATAGTCAAGAAGTGTTCATTAAAACGTATGCTCACACCCCTAATGTGAGATAGAACATTAGATGTAGATATCATTTTCAAAAATAATCCAAATAATTCTCACATACTTGTTAATCATCAATCACAGCCTGGTTTGAAACATGCTGTTTTGTTGGGAGGGAGCTGTGTTCGTGGCATGCTGTGTGTGGCAAACAGAAATAGTTATATAAGGACAGCTAATAAACAGCAGTACTGTCTGCCCCCGAGTCACCTGCAGAAATGCATTATAGGAACATCTTTTTGTGCAGCGATGTGTCTCCAGGGTGATACTTAGAAGCACTCTAACTATGGACTTCATTTTTTTTAAACTGACTCAATTGTGTATTTAGAACAATGGACTACAAAGCTCTTTGGAAAACTAAAGTAACCCATGAGGACTGACAGGTGAAGTTGTCTCCAATACGCCAAGAGGAAAAAGGAAATATTCAAGACAGTATATGCAATATCTTTTAGTTTTTCAAGACAGAGTTTCTCTGTGTAGCCTTGGCTGTCCTGGACTCACTTGTAGATGACGCTGGCCTTGAACTCAAAAAGATCCATCTGCCTCTGCCTCCCAAGTGCTGGGATTAAAAGTGTGTGCCACCATGCCAAGCTGAATTGTCTTTTGATATAATTTGGCATCTGTTTTGTTTTTTTTGTTTTTCGAGACGGGGTTTCCCTGTGTATCCTTTGGCTGTTCTGGACTCATTTTGTAGACCAGGCTGGCCTTGAACTCACAGAGATCCACCTGCCTCTGCCTCCCAAGTGCTGAGATTAAAGGCGTGCGCCACCACGCCCAGCAATTTGGCATCTTTCTGAAGAGTAGATTAGAAGATTTAAACAAAAAAAAAAAAAACGTTAATAGTATTTATCTCTGGGTGATGAAAATTACAGCAACAATTTTTCTAAGTAATTCATCATTTTGACAGTGTTTTTAACTTTTTATAACCAGATAAGGAAAGAATAACTTTAAAAGATTATGAGCAATAAGCCGGGCGGTGGTGGCGCACGCCTTTAATCCCAGCACTTGGGAGGCAGAGGCAGGCGGATCTTTGTGAGTTCAAGGCCAGCCTGGTCTACAAAGTGAGTCCAGGACAGCCAAGGATACACAGAGAAACCCTGTCTCGAAAAACCAAAAAAAAAAAAGATTATGAGCAATAAAAAAAAACTACTTTAAATAAAAAGTGTGTGTGTGTGTGTGTTGCCTGCATGTATGTCTGTCTACCATGTGCATTCAGTGCCCACAGAAGCCAAGAGAGGACATCACATCCCCTGGAACTGGCATTACAGACAGTTGTAAGCCACTCTGTGAGTACTAGGAAATTGAACCCTGGTCCTCTGCAAGAGTAGCCATGCTCTTAATGACTGAGCCATCTTTCTGTCTCTTTTAACAAACATAGCTCCTCACTGGCATAGAGGAATAGCAATAACTATCATTCTGAGATTGACATGGTTGGGGAAAAAAAAGACAATTTTAAGATTTCTGAAGTCACTGCTCTGCAAGTTTTGTGGTCTAATAGATGAGCTCTTTTTCAGAAACTACTTTAACCACACTAGTACATGGAAAAAGCTAGTGCTATGGTTTTCCTTCTTTCTTATTGTAGGCATAATTATGTCCTAAAACTTGGCTACCACAGTGCTTTGAAAGAGAATAGTGGTTGCTCCCGAAGACTGTGCAGAGAGTGAGCAGCCATGCCAGAAGGGTTAGTGTCCATTGTCAGCACAAACCAGAGTTACCTAGGAAGAGTGCGCAGCACCATGCCAGAAGGGTTAGTATTCATTGTCAGCACAAACTGCAGTTACCTAGGAAAAGTGAACTTCGGTTGAGGAATCACTTTTAAAAGATTGGTCTTTGGGCATGTCTTTGGGAAAGTATCTTTGATTTATGACTAATGTGAAAGATGCCAGCCCACTGTGTGCAGCTCCATCCCTGGGTGTATACTCCTGGACTGTATAAAAAAGCAAGCTGAGATACCAGAGAACAAGTCAGTAAGTAGTTTTCTTTCTTTTTTTTTTTAATCTTTATTTATTATTTGAGGTTACATCTCCATCACAGTGCCCCCTTTCCACCCCTCCCAGTCCCACCCTCCCACCCTCTACCCCCTCTCCCTTCCATCCCACTCCTCTAGAGTGGAGTGTCCCTACATATCAATCCCCCACCCCAGTTCAGCAGGCTAAGAGCCTCCTCATACACTGGGGGCCTACAAGGCAGCACCACTAGGGCAAAGTGTCTCACTGACAGGAAACAGTCTATGTTCCTGTCCCCTTTGGTGCATATGCTGTAGCATTTTAACCATATAGTTATCCTGTCCTATATGGCTAAAATCTGACTATAAGTGAATAGATGCCATGTGCATCCTTCTGAGTCTGGGTTAGTTCACTCAAGATGAGCTTCTCTAGTTTCATCCATTTGGCTGCCAATTACATGATTTTGTTGTTTCTGATGGCTGAGTAGTATTCCATTGTGTAGATGTACCACAGTTTTGTTTTGTTTTTTTTTTTATCCATTCTTCAGTTGAGGGACATCTGGGTTTTTTCCAGTTTCTAGCTATTAGAAATAAGGCTGCTATGAACATAGATGAGGAAATGTCCTTGTGGTTTGGTGAGGAATCATTTGGATGTATAACCAGAAGTGGTATGGCTGGGTCTGGAGGTAGAGCTATTCTAAGTTTTCTAAGATACCCCCAGACTGATTTCCATAGTGGTTGTACAAGTTTCCACTCCCACCAGCAATGGAGGAGAGTTCCCTTTTCTCCACAACCTCACCAACATGTGCTGTCATTTGAGTTTTTGATCTTAGCCATTCTGACAGGTGTGAGATGGAATCTCAGAGTCATCTTGAGTTGCATTTCTCTGATGATTAAAGATGTTGAGCATTTCTTCAAGTGTCTCTCAGCCATTAGGGATTCCTTGTTTGTGAATTCTCTGTTTAGCTCTGTTCCCCATTTTTTGATTGGATTACTTGGTTTCTTGACATTTAATTTCTTGAACTCTTTGTAAATTATGGTATTAGCCCTCTGTCGGAAGTGGGGTTGGTAAAGATCTTTTTCCCAATCTGTCGGTTGCCGTTTTGTTCGAATAACAGTGTCTTTTGCCTTATAAAAGCTTTTCAGTTTCATGAGGTCCCATTTATTGATTGTTGATCTAGAGCCTGAGCTGTTGGTGTTCTGTTCAGGAAGTTGTCACATGTGCTCATGTTATTGAGGCTTTTCCTCACTTTCTCTTTATTAGATTTAGTGTGCTGGACTTTATGTTAAGGTCTTTGATCCACTTGGACTTAAGTTTTGTGCATGGTGATAAGTATGGGTCTATTTGCATTCTTTTACAAGTGGACATCCAGTTAGCCCAGCACCATTTGTTGAAGATGCTGTCCAGAAACACCTTCAGCAAGGTGACTGGATACAAAATTAACTCAAAATAACCAGAAGCCCTTCTTTATACAAAAGATAAATGGGCTGGAAAGAAATTAGGGAAACAACACCCTTCACAATAGCCACAAACAATATAAAATACCTGGGGGTAACTCTAACTAAGCAAGTGAAAGACCTGTATGATAAGAACTTCAAGTCCTTGAAGAAAGAAATTGAAGAGGACATCAGAAGATGGAAAGATCTCCCATACTTATGGATAGGTAGGATCAACATAGCAAGTAGTTTTCTTACTTAATGTCTGCCTCTGCTCTTGCTTGAGTATCTGTCCTGAGTCCCTCAGTGATGGATTGTAATCTAGACGCATAAAATAAAATAAAGATCCCTCCCTAAGTTACTTTTGGTCTTTGTGTTTTTCACAGCAACAGAAAGCAAACTAGAACAGAAATTGGTACCAGAAGTGAGGTATTGCTGTAGTGGGCCTGAATGTAATTTGGAGTGGGGTGGGGTGAAAATTGTAAAAGGATTCTGGAAATTAGGTCTAGGAAAGCTATTGAGTGCTGAGAGCTTAATGAGCTGTTCTTTGGGAGTTTGGAGGATAATGCAGAAAGAATGCTGACAATGGAGGCCCACTGTGAAGTTTCGGTGGAAAAAAAGAAAAATCTTTCAGGCATGTTCATATAGCATATTTCAAGAATCTGTGGTTGCTGTTTAACTGGAGCTGAAAATTTAACTGTGATTAACAAGAAATCAATACTACTGAAGTGAAACTTTATGTGCTTTACTGGGAAACTGTTGCTGGTTAGCTGAGACTGAAAACTTAGTTGTGATTTATAAGAGGCTAGCACCATTGAGGCAAAAACTTCTGGAAAGTACTTCCTTGGGGTCAGAAGCCATGGTCCAGTAGGAGGCCAAGGCTGTACATAAGGCTGCAGCAGAATGTGTCAAATAGTGTTTAAGGGTCTCCCATATGATACTGGTTTTGAAAGTGATACTGGCATGGAAAGATCATGGAGAGAACCCGAAGCTTGACACTGAGTGGCAGGGTCATTGGAGTCCACGAAGAGAGGCCAAAAGAAGTCAATGGTGAAGGTACATTCTCAGTTTTGCAATGGAGACACCAGGAAATTCCAGGACTGTGAAATCTACCAAGGATAGCTGCAGGTGTGGAACGGAGCTGATCTGGACCTACAAGATAAGCTGTGTGTGGTGTGGATGGTAGACATGAATCCAACATAGAGCTACAGGATTTTTTTTTTTTTTTTTTTTTGGTTTTTAGAGACAGGATTTCTCAGTGTAGCCCTGGCTGTCCTGGAACTCACTCTGTAGAATGGCCTTGAACTCACAGAGATCTGCCTGCCTCTGCCTCCCAAGTACTGGGATTAAAGGTGTGCACCACCATGCCCAGCATGGTACAGGATTTGACCTACACCGATAGACATTGGTTTTGCTTACGTGTGATTATTTTTATGCCCTGTTTCTTCTCTTTGGAGTAAGAAAATGCTTTTTTTTTTTCAGAAGCCCACAGCTAAACTCAAGAGTGGGACTTTAAATTTGTGCTGCATGTTATGGTATGATATTAATATGAGGTCTTGGTGACAACCAAGAAAGAAGATTATGGCTTAAGGCTGTGTCTGTGTCCAAGTGGACAGAGTGAGCTGTCAACTTGACAAAGCCCAGAGTTATCTGAGGAGGTCTCGGTTGGGGGATTTCCTTGATCAGATTGACATTTTCTGTTGTTCCTGTTGTTTTGTAATATTTCAAGAGAAGATCCTTATTAACAGAGTAAACATGACATATTGTTGAGTGATAGAAAGGAAATTACATGTTGATACCTCATAGATGTCTGCATAGATATGAAGGCTGGTGTATCTAATTAAAAATAACCATAGTTTTATACAGAATTTTATAGATTTTGTTATTTTATTCATAATTACTTCTTATGCTTCCCGAATATTTATTTATTTGTATACTCAGAAAAATAAGGCTATTTTTGTTCTACACACACAACAAAACAAAACAGAAAGAGCTCCTTAAATAATAACCATGCTCGATCACCTCTTTTCCCTTTAACTCCTAATTTCATATTTTTATACTATTGTTTTATAACAAGTCAGTATACTCTATATTGATTTGATTCCATCATGTCTGCAATTTTCTCCCTCCTCTCAACTCCTTCCCTCCCCGTATGGTTTTCATCACATCCTTCCTTCCCTCCTTCCTTCCTTTCTTTCTAATTGATTACATCACTTCCCCCCATTCCCTTTCCTTCCTCCAATTCCTCCCTGCCCCCACCTTCAAATTCCTGGCCTCCTCTTCTTTGTTATTGTTTGCATGTGTGTGTGCGTTAGTGTGTGTTTGTGTTATCTCTGATTCTCAGTATTCCTTAGTTGCCTATAGTTCTTTGTATAGAGTTAAGGCCACATGAGCTTTCTGGAAGTTTCCCTCATCCACATTAGCATGTCTATTGATATCATCCTTGTGTAGCTTCTCACATTCTAGGAGACGCAGTCTGACAGCAAACTTCCTGTTCCTTTGAATATTACACTCTTTCTGCCCCCTCTTCCACAGAGACCTCAGAGCCTTGGGAGTAGGAATTGTATTGTACATATATCAGTACAGACTGGCCTCCACAGCTCTGCATTTTGATCAGTTGTGAGTTTCTCTGTGTAACAGAGCCCTGGCTATTCTGTCCTCACCTTGTGGACCAGCCTGGCCTCGAACTTACAGAGACTGACCTGCCTCTGCCTTCCAAGTACTGGATTAAAGGCATGCACCACCACGCCCAGACAGTTGTGGTTTTCTATAATGGTCTCCATCTGTTGCAGTGAAAAGGAAACTTCCCTCTGCAGAGAAGTTAAGGACAACACATATCTATGGGTGCTAGCTCAAATATTTAGAATGTTGTTATTTTGCTGGTTTAGTAAGGTGTCAGTTGTAGATTCTCCTCCAGTATTCACAGCTTTACTAGCCCTAAGGTAGTTGGCTAGATTTCCAGTACCAGGCAGATTTCTCTCATGCTGAGCAGGTCTTAAGTCCAATTAGACAGCTGTTGGTTACCACTAAGGTATATGTGCCACTACTGCACGCACTTTTATGTTTTTTTAATGACTGGTCATTATTGTGGTTCATAGGTGTCATAGCTCAGTAGGACTACTGGTTGCTTCCCTCCTTTGGTAGATTGCGTGGCACCTTCTAGTACTATGAAAGCTTATTCCCCAAGGAAAAGGCTTTCAGATCAATTCCAGCTCAGGGGCTCTGAGTCCTGCTCTGGGTTCAAACTGCATGATGTCTTCAGCAATGAGGACTTACCTTCTACCTCTGAAAGACAACCAGTGACAATATCAATAGACTATGTTTTGGGAGTCTTGGATGACCCTGACCCACAACTCAAAAAAAGGGCTTCTAATACCTGGTATTGGGATTTTTGTTAGGTGATCTGTGACTCTTGCAAAGAGCATTGTTGTTTTTATTGAAAGAATATTTATAATTATATTTATATATCAACTTATTATAGTTATTTTAGGTAGTTAATAATATTACTTAATGACTTTTTCAGACATCCTTACTGTTATTTTACCCTCTTCTGTATTTATTTCCCTCCTCCCTCCCTAATTAAAGCTTCCCCCCCCCATTCTTCCCATTTCTCCTTTTAGATAACTTATACTTTGCTCTTTATTCTCCCTGTATATTACCCCCCTTCAGTGATCCATTTTTGTTTTCCTGGTTTCTCCAGTTTTTCCAAGTAACATATGTACTCACCTCAAGATCTTGAACTAGAAACCTCAGATGAGAGAAAACATGCAATGTGTCTTTCTGGAACAGGTTACCTCACTCAATATGATCTTTTCTAGTTCTGTTCCATTTAGAAATGATAAATTCAGCAGTGTGGCATGATACAGAATCAATTTACATAATCAACAGTATTTCTATGCACCAACAACAAACATACAAAGAGATACTAACAGTAGCCTCCAAGAAAGTAAAATACCTAGGAATAAACCTCACTAAGAGCATGAAGGATATTTACAATGAAAATTTAACCTCTGAAAAAAGGTAGATAAAGACATCTCATGCTCATGGATTCGTAGAATTAGTATTGTAAAATGATCATTTTACCACAAGACATTTACAAATTCAATCCAATACCAATCAAATTCTTCATCTTATTCTTCCTAAAAATAGAAAAACTATCCTAAAATTCATATGGCCCCACAAAAGACTTCATCCAGATAACCAAAACAATCATGAACAAAAAGAATAATACTAGCCCGGTTTGGTGGTGCATGCCTTTAATCCCAGCACTCGGGAGGCAGAGGCAGGTGGATCTCCTTGAGTTCAAGATTAGCCTGGTCTAAGGAGTGAGTCCAGGACAGCCAAGGCTATACAGAGAAACCCTGTCTTGAAAAAAACAAAACAAAAGAATAATATTGAAAGGCTTTCCATTCCGGATCCCAGCATATATTACAGAGCCATACTAATAAAAACAATATGGGAGAGGCACAAGAACAGACATGTAGGCCAATGGAACAAAGTTGAAAACTGGAACGTGAATACACGTAACTTCAGCCATTTAATAGTTCACAGTAGTGCCAAAAGCATACATTGGGGGGGGGGAAGCATCTTCAACAGATGATGCCGGGATAACTGTATGTCCCCATGCAGACGAATGGCACTTACCTGTGTCTGTCACAGCAGTTCTCACCCTGTAGGTAGCAACTCCTTTGGGGCCAAACAAACCTTTTACAGGGTTTGTTACGACCTTAAGAAAACACAAATATTTGCACTACAATTCACAACAGTAGCAAGATTACAGTTATGAAGTAGCAATGATAATAATTTTATGGTTGGGGGTTACCACAACATGAGGAACTGTATTAAAGGGTCACAGCATTAACTAACTCCAAATGGATCAAAGACCTAAATATGAAACCTGAAACACTGAATCTGCTAGAGGAAAACAGGCAGTTCCCTACATGATACAGGTACAGGAAAAGACTTTCTGAATAGGAGGACTCCATTCCCCCAAGAATTAAGGCCAACATTTGACAAGTGGGACTTCATCAACTAAAAAAGCTTCTGAATAGCTAAAGAAATAATAATCTTGTGAAGAGTAAGCCTTCATCCTGTGAATTCATCTGACAGATGATTTTTTTTCCTTTATTTTTTATTTCTTCAAGTTACATCTCAATCGCAGTCCCCTCCCTATTCCCCCTCCAGTCCCACCCTCAACCCCCCATCCTCTTCCCTTTTTTTTTTCCTTTAAGTTTAAGGTATATCTTATTTCCCCCTACAGTTTCCCCTTTCAGTCCAACAAATGGCTCTTTCTCTTATAATAATAAATACAATACAGTACAACAGAGGTAATTAGGCCACAGTTATGAGGGTTATATGGCTTAACGTACATTCCCAATGACCAGTCCATATGTATTTGGTACCTGACTTTAACATTCTACTATCTAACCATCTCCATGAGTTTAAAGTTCTATATCTGACTCAACATTCATACTAATTGCAACACAATTTTAAAAGTATCTTCTTAGATGTAAAACACTCTCTTCACTCCTAAACAACTCAAAATTTAATTATGAGACTCTGTCTGTTCTTCAATCACCTCAGAGACCTGAGAGGGATAAATATATCTGATTTTATAGGAAGTACAGGGTCTGCAGCTTCCCAAACTAAGAAATGACATACCAGTGGCTGCCTGGACAGTTCCCACTTTCTCTCCATACATTATAGCATTGCTCTTCAGTCGTTTGGCCCCGCTTCTCTGACAGACATTGATTGTAGAGCAGGGGTTATGAAGGACTTACCTACCCTGTCTTGGCAGAGCTAGGCTGTCGACTTACCTGCTTCCAGGTTTTGTCCTTTTTGGACAGCATTCTGTCTACAGTTGGAGCAAGGGGCTTTTCCTACCAAGAGATAGGCTTGCGACTAATTTAATCATCTCCCACTGGAGATTCTTCGATGCTCATCTTCTACTTGGAGGAGAATAGGGGGTGCTGTCAGGAGTTGATATGTCTTGATATAAAAAAAATCTAAAGTTACGAAAACATCTTTGAATGCCATATTCTGCAGGTCTCTTGAGGTTTTTGAAGAGGCCCTATCTGTCTCTTATATTAGGGTAAGCAGATGTTGCTTGTCTCTTAGCAGGTTTATTTCTGATTAGCTTAGCAAGTAACTATAATAGGCTGTCATAGTACCTAACAGAATGACCGGCTTGCATAACCATTAGTTTGCGTTTCTTAATTATCCTAAACAGTTTATGACAGTTAGTAGTAAAAGGCTGAAACATCACATTTCATTTTTTTTCTTTACCTCCTAACCCTTCCATCCCATTTCTCTGGGGTGGGGTGTCCTTATATAACAGTCCCTCATCTCAGTTGAGAGGTCGTATGAGGGCCAAGAGCCTCTTCATTCATTGGGGATCTACAAAGCAGTACCATCAGTGAAAAGTGTCTTGTTGCCTGGGAGAGAGAACTACTAAACAAACAAACAAATCAATAAGCATACAATAGATAAAAAAGACTAAAAAATACAACTAATATATAAAAAATAAATAAATAAATGAATAAAAATTAAAAATAAGAAGTCTATGTCCAAGTTCCCTTTGGTGTGTTAGTTGTAGTATTGATACCTTCTACTATATAGCTAAAATCCTACTATAAGTGTATAGATGCCATATGTGTCCTTCTGAGTCTGGGTTAGTTCACTCAGGATGAGCTTTTCTAGTTCCATCCATTTGGCTGCAAATTGCATAATTTCATTGTTCCTGATAGCTGAATAATATTCCATTGTGTAGATGTACCACAGTTTTTTAACCCATTCTTCGGTTAAGGGACATCTGGGTTGTTTCCAGTTTCTAGCTATTACAAATAAGGCTGCTAGCCGGGCGGTGGTGGCGCACGCCTTTAATCCCAGCACTTGGGAGGCAGAGGCAGGCGGATCTTTGAGAGTTCGAGGCCAGCCTGGTCTACAAAGCGAGTCCAGGACAGCCAGAGCTGTTAAACAGAGAAACCCTGTCTCGAAAAACCAAAAAAAAATAATAATAATAAGGCTGCTATAAACATAGATGAGGAAACTTCCTTATGATTCCGTGAAGAGGCATTTGGTTGTATACCCAGAAGTGGTATGGCTGGGTCCTGAGGCAGAGCTATTCCAAGTTTTCTAAGATATCGTCAGACTGACCTCCATAGTGGTTGCACAAGCCTGCATTCCCACCAGCAATGGAGTGGGGTACCCCTTTCTCCATGTGCTCATTTGAGTTTTTGATCCTAGCCATTCTGACAGGTGTGAGATGGAATCTCAGAGTCGTCTTGAGTTGCATTTCTCTGATGATTAAGGATGTTGAGCATTTCTTCAAGTGTCTCTCAGCCATTAGGGATTCCTCCTTTGTGAATTCTCTATTTAGCTCTGTCCCCCATTTTTTGATTGTATTATTTGGTTTCTTGGCATTTAATTTCTTGAGTTCTTTGTAGATTTTGGATATTATCTCTGTCAGATGTGGGGTTGGTGAAGATTTTCTCCCAGTCTGTAGGCTGCCGTTTTGTTCGAATGACAGTGTCCTTTGCCTTACAGAAGCTTTTCAGTTTCATGAGGTCCCATTTATTGATTGTTGATCTCAAGTCCTGAGCTGTTGGTGTTCTGTTCAGGAAGTTGTGACCTGTGCCAATTAGTTCAAGGGTTTCTCCCACTTTATCTTCTAGTAGATTTAGTGTGACCGGCCTTATGTTAAGGTCTTTGATCCACTTGGACTTAAGTTTTGTACAAGGTGATAAGTATGGGTCTAACTTCATTCTTTTACAAATGGACATCCAGTTGGACCAGCACCATTTGTTGAAGATGCTGTCCTTCTTCCATTGTGCCGTTTTGGCTTCTTTGTCAAAAATTAGGTGGCCATAAGTGTGTGGGTCTATTTCTGGATCTTCAATTCGATTCCATTGATCTACTGGTCTGTTTCTATACCAATACCATGCTGTTTTTACAACTATTGCTCTGTAGTACAGCTTGAAATCTGGGATGGTAATACCTCCAGATGTTTTTTTATTGTACAGGATTGATTTAGCTATTCTGGGCTTTTTGTTGTTCCATATGAAATTGAGACTAGCTCTTTCCAAGTCTATAAAAAATTGTGTTGGTATTTTGATAGGAATTGCATTGAATCTATATATTGCTTTTGGTAGGATGGCCATTTTTATTATGTTGATCCTACCTATCCATGAGCATGGGAGATCTTTCCATCTTCTAAAGGCCTCTTCCATTTCTTTCTTCAAGGGCTTGAAGTTCTTGTTGTACAGGTCCTTTACTTGCTTGGTTAGAGTTACCCCCAGGTATTTTATGTTGCTTGTGGCTATTGTGAAGGGGGTTGTTTCCCTTATTTCTTTCTCAGCCCATTTGTTTGTTGTATAAAGAAGGGCTTCTGATTTTTTTGAATTAATTTTGTATCCAGCCACTTTGCTGAAGGTGTTTATCAGCTGTAAGAGTTCTCTGGTGGAATTTTTGGGGTTGCTTATGTATACTATCATATCATCTGCAAATAGGGATAATTTGACTTCCTTGTTTCCGATGTTTATCCCCTTGATCTCCTTTAGTTGTCTTATTGCTCTAGCAAGAACTTCAAGTACTATATTGAAGAGATATGGTGAAAGTGGACATCCTTGTCTTGTCCCTGAGTTTAGAGGAAATGCTTCAAGTTTCTCTCCATTTATTTTGATGTTGGCCACTGGCCTGCTGTATATTGCCTTTATTATTTCTAGGTACGGCCCTTATGTGCCCGTTCTCTCCAGAACTTTTAGCATGAAGGGGTGTTGGATTTTGTCAAATGTTTTTTCTGCATCTAGCGAGATTATCATGTGGTTTTTTTCTTTCATCTTGTTTATATGGTGAATGACGTTGATAGATTTTCATATGTTGAACCATCCCTGCATCCCTGGGATGAAGCCTACTTGATCATGGTGTATGATACTTTTGATGTGTTCTTGAATTAGGTTTGCTAGTATTTTATTAAGTATTTTTGCATCTATGTTCATGAGGAAGATTGGTCTGAAGTTCTCTTTCTTCGTTGGGTCTTTGTGTGGTTTAGAAATCAGGGTGATTGTGGCCTCGTAGAATGAGTTTGGCAATGTTCTTTCAGATTCTATTTGGTAAAAGAGTTTGAAAAGTATTGGTGTTAGCTCCTCTTTGAAAGTCCGGTAGAATTCCGTGCTAAAGCCATCTGGCTCTGGGGTTTTTTTGGTTGGGAGATTTTTAATGACTGTGTCTATTTCCTTAGGGGTTATAGGGCTGTTTAATCTGTTTATCTGATCTTAATTTAGCTTCAGTAGGTGGAATCTATCAAGAAAATTGTCCATTTCACTTAAGTTTTCAAATTTGGTGGAGTATAGATTTTTAAAGTAGGATCCAAATATTCTCTGGATTTCCTCAATGTCTGTTGTTATTTCACCCTTTTCATTTCTGATTTTGTTGATTTGGGTTTTCTCCCTCTGTCTTTTAGTTAATTTGGCTAAGGGTCTGTCTATTTTGTTGATTTTTCTCGAAGAACCAACTCTTGGTTTCATTGATTCTTTGTATAGTTCTTTTTGCTTCTAAGTTGTTGATTTCAGCCCTAAGTTTGATGATCTCCTGCCTTCTGCTCCTCTTGGGAGTGTTTGCTTCTTTTTTTTTCCAATTCACCCAGTTTAGCTGTTAATTCGCTAATATGAGCTGTCACAATTTTCTTTTTGAAGGCACTTAGTGCTATGAACTTTCCTTGTAGCACAGCTTTCATTGTGTCCCATAGGTTTGGGTATGTTGTGTCTTCATTTTCGTTGGATTTTAAGAAGTCTTTGATTTCCTTCTTTATTTCTTCCCTGACCCAGTGGTCCTCTAGTAAAGAGTTGTTCAATTTCCATGTGAGTGTAGACTTTCTGTTGATTCTTTTGCTATTGAAGTCCAGCTTTATTCCATGGTGGTCTGATTAGATACAAGGGGTTATTTCAATTTTCTTGTATCTGTTGAGGCTATCTTTGTGTCCAACTATATGGTCGATTTTGGAGAAGGTTCCGTGAGGTGCTGAGAAGAAGGTGTATTCTTTTGTGTTTGGGTGAAACGTTCTGTAGATATCTGTTAGGTCCATTTGGTTCATGATCTCTGTTAGACTCATTATTTCTCTGTTTGGCTTCTGTCTTGATGATCTGTCCATAGTTGTGAGTGGGGTGTTGAAGTCTCCCACTATTAAAGTGTTTCGATCGATGTGCGATTTAAGTTTTAGAAGCATTTCTTTTATAAATGTAGGTGCCTTTGTATTTGGGGCATAGATGTTAAATATTGAGATGACCTCTTGGTGGATATTTCCTTTAATGAGTATGTAATGCCCTTCTCTGTCTTTTTTTATTAACTTCAATTGGAAGTTTATTTTGTTTGAAATTAGGGTGGCTACTCCAGCTTGTTTCCTGGGTCCATTTGCTTGGAAGACCTTTTCCCAGCCCTTTACTCTGAGGTAGTGTTTATCTTCAATAGTGAGATGTGTTTCTTGTATACAGCAAAAAGATGGGTCTTGTTTACGGAGCCAGTCTGTAAGTCTGTGTCTTTTTATTGGCGAGTTGAGTCCATTGATGTTGATGGATATTAGTGACCAGGGGTTGTTATTTCCCATTATTTTGGTATAGCTGGCTGTCTTGTGTTTCTCTTTTGTTTAGTTGCTGTGGAGGTTTCTATTTCCTCTGTTTTCTTGGGTGTAGTTATCTTCTCTGTGTTGGAATTTTCCTTCTAGGATCTTTTGTAGGGCTGGGTTTGTGAGGAGATATTGTTTGAATTTGATTTTGTCATGGAATATCTTTTTCTCCTTCTATGTTGATAGAGAGTTTTGCTGGGTATAGTAGTCTGGCTGGGCACCTCTGTTCTCTCAGGACTTGTAGGACATCCGTCCAGGCCCTTCTAGCTTTTAAAGTTTCTGAGGAGAAGTCAGGTGTGATTCTGATGGGTCTGCCATTGTATGTGACTTGGCCTTTTTCTCTTACAGCTTTTAATATCCTTTCTTTGTTCTCTACATTTGGAGTTTCTATTATTATGTGGCGAGAGGAGTTTCTTTTCTGATCTAATCTGTTTGGTGTTCGGTAAGCCTCTTGGATTTTTACTGGCATCTCTTTCTTTAGGTTTGGGAAGTTTTCTTCTATGATTTTGTTGAAGATATTTCCTGGACTATGGAGTCGGGAGTCTTCTCTTTCCTCTATGCCTATAATTCTTAGGTTCCGTCTTTTCATTGAGTCCTTGATTTTTTGGATGTTGTGGGTGAGAGATTTTTTAGCCTTCTCATTTAATTTGGATGTTGTACTGATTTCTTCCATCGAATCTTCCATGCCTGAGATCCTGTCTTCCATCTCTTGCATCCTATTTTTCATACTCACATCTGTAGTTCCTGTTCTCTTCTCTTGATTCTCCATTTCCTCTTTTAACTCTGTGTTTTCTTTATTGTTTCCATTTCTATTTTCATGTCTTGAATGGTAGTGTTCGTTTTGTACATTTCCTTCTCCAGTTTGCTTGTTTTTGTCTGGAGATCTTTCATTGCTTTATCCTTTTCCTGTTCAAGCTGTGTCACCTTGGCTTGGAGCTCTTTAATGATGTTATTCGTTGTTTTGACTTGTAGAATTGTGGCTTCTTTGAATTCCTTCATAGTTTTAAGTTCTTCTTGAAGGGACTTTATCACTTTCCATAATGTAGAATTGTCATCGTTTTCATGTATTTCAGTTGTGGTGAGGTGGTTCGGGTTGGACAGAATAGCGTTGCTTTCTTTTGTTGGAGACATTTCGCTCTGTTTTTTGTTTTTTTTTTTTTTTTTTTT
>CAJQZJ010004381.1:7500646-7523599 GCA_907164525.1 Lophiomys imhausi
TCCTTTTCCTGTTCAAGCTGTGTCACCTTGGCTTGGAGCTCTTTAATGATGTTATTCGTTGTTTTGACTTGTAGAATTGTGGCTTCTTTGAATTCCTTCATAGTTTTAAGTTCTTCTTGAAGGGACTTTATCACTTTCCATAATGTAGAATTGTCATCGTTTTCATGTATTTCAGTTGTGGTGAGGTGGTTCGGGTTGGACAGAATAGCGTTGCTTTCTTTTGTTGGAGACATTTCGCTCTGTTTTTTGTTTTTTTTTTTTTTTTTTTTTTGTCTCTGGCCTCTGGCCATATGGAATTTTTTTTTTTTTTTTTTTTTGCTGTCATCTGGACTTGGGTCCAAAGGGGGCACTGTGGTGTAGGAGTTGCCTTACTCCACCCCTATAAGGTGAGTCATTCAGTCCCGCCTTCCAGGTGGGGACCTTATTAATTCAGGTGGTGGAGCTGTGCACAAGTAAGCTCTGATTCCCCGCCGGAAGGGCCCTTACAAGTACAAAAGTTCGATATAGGACAGTTTCAAATATCTCACAGTTTGCCCGGGTTTGGTTCCTGTAGGGGGTAAATCTGCAGTTCAGCTCCAATAACCTTGCCGCTCCCGAGGCTTGAAAGCTGGCCAGTGACATCACAGACTGGGATCTGAAGGCGCTTTGCAGTGGAGCTACTTCACTTCCAAGGGTCGCAACCTTTCCCAGATAATTGGATTGTCTGTGTGAGACCTGGGAGTGCCCAGCTGGGTGGGGATTATCTCTGCGTGGTTTCTGAATCTGCCAGCTGGGTATTAGGTTGGAACTTACCGGGGATTTCTCCTTTTTGGGGGGGGGATGGGTTATCCCGATTCCCAGGTCCAGAGGCTTCCTAGCGTGTCAAAGAGTTGGAAGGGGCGTCCTGCCCAGGCATCTTCTGTGGTCCCTGTGTAGCTGGATGAGATTTAGAAGGGGTCGTGCCCTTTGTACAGCGTCCTGCAACACTTGCTGCCTTGTGACTGTTGACCCCGAAATCAAAATACGTCTGTGCTGGCCGCCGCCATCTTGGATCCCCCATCTGACAGAAGATTAATACCCAAAATATATAAAGAACTCAAAAAACAAGAGTCCCCCCCCCCCCAAAAAAAAAAACCCAAATCACTCAGGGGGTTTTATCGTTGTTGTTGTCTGTTTTGTTTGGGGTGTTTTTGTTTTTGTTTTTGTTTTTTTTAGGACAGGGTCTCTCTGTGTATCTCTGGCAGTCCTGGACTCACTTTGTAGACCAGACTGGCCTCCAACTCACAAAGATCCGCCTGCCTCTGCCTCCCAAGTGCTGGGATTAAAGGTGTGCACCACCACGCCTGGTAATTACAGACAGCTGTGAACTGCCATGTGGGTGCTGAGATTTGAACCTCAGTCCTTTGGAAGAGAAGCCAGTGCTCTTAACTGCTGATCCATCTCCCCAGCCCCCAAATCATTCATTTTTAAAAAGGGACCTAAACAGAGTGTTCTCAAAAGAAGGAAAAAGATAACTAAGAAATATCTCAGAAAATATTTCTTGTCTCTAGAATTATAGAAATGTGAATCAAAACAACCCTGAGATTTTATCTTAGTCAGAATGGCAAAGATCACCAAAACAACGTCAACAAATGCTGGAGGGGTGTGGGGAAGGAGATTTTCACTCACTGTTTGGTGGGATTGCAACCTGCTGCAGCGCTGTGGAGATCATCGTGAAGACTTTCAAAATGCTAAAGTTAAACCTACCATATGACCCCGTTTTTGTTTTATTGTATGGGTGTTTTGTCTGCATATAGGTATGTGCACCAAGTGTGTGCAGTGCCACAGTGCCCAGAAGAGGATGTCAGATCGCCTGGAACTGAAGTTACAAATGGTTGTAAGCTATCCTATATGTGCTGAGATTCAAACCCAGTTCCTCTGGGAAAGCAGCCAGTGCTCTTAACTGCTAAGTTATCTTGACAGCCCCCCCTCAATTATCTTTTTAAAATCAGTTTCTTATTGGTTAACCTACTGTTGGAAATTAGTATCCTCTTCTTCTTTCTTTCTTTCTCCATATCTTTAATTGATTCTCCCAGCCACTATCCATACCCTAAATGTTGATGCTCCTCAGATCCACTCTTGGTCTCATTTCTTGTTCTCCTTCATATTTATTTATTAAGCATAAATGAAGGGCCTAGGGAGATGGCCTAGTTAGTAAAACACACTTGCTTTGCCAGAGTGAGGACCTGAGTTCAGGTTCCTAGAACCCACACACACACAAATTCACATACAAGACAACAAAAGGAAAGTACATTTGCTAAGTACAGTTTAATTTTCCATTTAAACCATATTAGGCTTTTTTTTTTGCTAGAAGAGTATATTTAAACTAAAAATATAATTTATTTTGTACAGTATTTTAGAATTTACACTTTTTTTTTTTTTTTTGGTTTTTCGAGACAGGATTTCTCTGTGTATCTCTGGCAGTCCTGGACTCACTTTGTAGACCAGGCTGGCCTCGAACTCACAAAGATCCGCCTGCCTCTGCCTCCTGATTGCTGGGATTAAAGGTGTGTGCCACCACACCCAGCCTCAAATTTATACATTTATTTATTTGTTCATTCATTTTGATTTTCTGAGATAAGGTCTTTTTTGGGGGGTGAGGGAGTTTCAAGACAGAGTTTCTCTTGCAATAGCCCTGGTTGTCCTAGACTAGCTTTATAGAACAGACTAGCCTTGGACTCACAGAGATCCACCTGCCTCTGCCTCCCGAGTGCTGGGATTAAAGGCGTGTGCCACCATGCCCAGCCAAGACAGGGTCTTATATAGGGTTGTTTCATGGGCTGTCACCCCAGCACTGGCAAGATAGGAGCCATAGGCTGATAGATCCTTGGAAACTTGCAGGCTAGCTATCCTGTCCTACGTGGTCACATTCCAGGCAAGTGAAAAGCTCACACCAGAGATGGAATGCACCTGAAGAAGGACATTGGGGTTGTCAACTCCCCTGTCCCCCAAATACACACATGGGGGGAACAGCACATAAAGAAGCCCCTCTGTTGATGACATTACTTAAGCAGTCACTAGTGAGTTCCATGATTCACCTTGTTCTACCTTGTGATAACGGGTTTTTTTATATACTTTACGTGCTGTTTTCTGAGTTTCTTGCCAAAATTGTTGACTTCCCTTAGTCCCTTGGCATGACTTTTCCCAGTCACATATCCATGGCTTCGCAGAGTTTAGCATTCCTTACAAGTTGTTTATTATGGATAGTTTATGGAAATGCAAGCTTTACCTAGCCACTCTTCTTAGTAGTAAATTTTTAAATTTTAGCTTCCATTTCATTATAACTGGTCATTTAATTTTATGTTTGTATAGCTATAGTAAGTTTATACTATTATATTCTTGTTATTAGGTAATTGTTTTTAACTTATCCAAACCAATCTGCTTTAATAGTCTGACAAAGTTCAGGGAGAGGTAAAGTTATAGGAGAAACTTTCTACAAAGAAAACTAGAATTAGGGTCCTGGAAACGTGTCGTGGTCAGTAAAGTGCTTGTTGCGTAAGCATTAGGGTCTGAATGCAGATCTCCAACATGCACATAAAAAGCTGGGATGGTGACGTGCTTTTGTAACCCCAGTGCTGAAGAGATGGAGACAGATGGGTCCAGATGTCTTTCTGACCAGCTATCCTAGCTCCGGGGTCAGTAAGAAACCCTGTAAAAGTAAAGTGGTAAGAAAGCTAGGAAGAGCCTGACATCAGCCTCTAGCCTCAAGGAGCCCACACTGCCATACACCACACCCACCATACACATTCACACAAAAGAAAAGTACATTTGCTAATTGTAGTTTAATATCCTTCCTTTTTAGCCATCTTAAGCCTTTTTATTGCTAGAAGAGTGCATTCAAACTAAAAATATAATTTATGTTGTGCAGAAATTTCAATTTTATACATTCATTTAATTCATTTATTTTGGTTTTCTGAGACAGGGTCTTATATAGCCAGGCTGACTTTAAACTCACTGTTATCAAAACTTTTCTTGAACTCCTGGTCTGCTGCTCCCACCACTCATGTTTTAGGAACATAGGCATGCTACACTTTTAAAGTAACCTAAGAATAGCTGCACGGTGGGGCACCTTTAACCCCGCACTCAGGAGGCAGGGGCACACTACCTGTGTTAGGTTGGGGCCAGCCTGGTCTATGTAGTAAGTCTGAGGACAGCTAGGTCTACGTAGAGGGAATGTATCTCAAAAATAAATAATTAGATAAAGTAAGTGAGAATAGACATGTTCTGTGTGCCTTCCCCTGATCCTTCCAGAGGATCCTTCCAGAGGATGGAGACTCAGATAGGAGAGAGACAAATGGAGACAATAGATGTCAGAACCTCCTGGGCAATAGCTGCTCTTTCCTAAGCAGTGATCACCTGACTTCAGTAAATTCTCAAACCCTGTTACATGCATTAGTATCCTCCATTTTATAATGGAACAAAACTGAGGTGTCAGAAACTAAATGAGGAAACTGAATAGGGATAAACTATGTAATGAGGTTAAATAGGAAAAATAACAACAGCCCCCAGCTAGTCTGCTTTACTTTTCTTATAACACTCAGAGCAGTATCACTGGTCAGTGCTTCCTTTCTGAACAGCCACTGAAGGGCATGTGTTCAGATAGCCACCCTCATCATTACTGGGTCTCCACATCACAAAACTCCATAAATGCTGATGAAAATCAGTTTCTTAGTGCCAGGACAGAGCTTTGACAACAAATGGCTGCAGTCAGGACCTGGGTCATATCTAAGCCCAGTAACTTATAAACCTAGATGAGTTGCATATCCTTTCTGGCACTTAACTGGCTGATCTTTAATGCAAGACCTGTAGAGATTTCTTAGGTTGTTTCTCTCAGGCTTTACAGGGTGTGGTATCCTTGCCTTGGAAATCAGGCAGCTCAAAGCATGCAGAATTGTTATTTTCCCTATAATTTTCTTCCCATAATCCCTGAAGCCCATCCTTACTGAGGGTTAGTGAGAGAATTACACATATGGTAGTTTAAGCATTGTTGGGAACAGGGATTCTTTTCCACTGATACACTGTCTGAAAGAGATGGCTATAAACCAGGGTGACCACAATATTTATAAAGGTATGTAATGAAAAAAGAAGACTTTGGCAACTAATGTAACTCCATCACTCATGGGGAGGATAAAGAGACATCCACTTGAGATTTAATAAATCAAAACATAGTGTATTTGTCCACAGCTTCAGTTTTTCCCATTACTGGTGGGTGATGTCATCATTTCCATTTCCCTTAGAATCTTTTTGTGTCCAGAAAAAGAAAAGATTAATGTTAACTCCATTTATTATCATGTGTTCTTATTTTATGGTAAATTTTAGTTTTAATTTTGTTAGCCATGTAGAGTCTTTTTAAAGATTTATCTTTGTGTGTGTGTGTGTGTGTGTGTGTGTATCAGTCTGTCTGTCTGTATGTGGTCATGTGCCCATGAATGCAGGTATGTGGAGCTAAAGTCAAGCAGTTGTAAGCACCGCTACGGATGCTAGGAGTCAAACTTGGGTCCTCTGCAAGAGAAATACGAGCTTTTAATCTCCAAGCCGTCTCTCCAGCCCTTATTTCTTTTCTCGTTCTCTCCTTGGTGTTAGTGGTCAGATCCATTGCTTTATGCATGTTAGCCACCAGTAGTACCAGTGAGATATTCCTCTTACTCCAGGAGGTTTTCAATTGATTTGATTTTCCCTCAGATTGTTAATTAGGGCAGTGACCGACTCTAGCAAGCAGTATTATTATGCTAGGTTTTAGCCCAACAAGAGAGTTCATCCTTAGTATGCCTAATGTCTTTGTTTCAATCCCAACACCTCCAAACAAAAACCAACTAGTGTCTGCAGTTGTCTGAGAGTACAGATGTTAGCAATATTCAACCCAGATGATTCTCCTTCAAAAATTCCATTCTTCTGGTGTTTAATGTCCTTACTCTTTTGTATCCCACTTCTTAATCTCCTTTACTTCCTCCTCACCCTTGTTCCCCCTCCTATTGATGATGATGATGGTGATGATATGATTGTGGGAATGGAGATTCAAGTGCAAGGGGGAAACAGCAGAATCATGCATGACTGGCTTTGGAAATGACAGTGAAAGTTAAGTACAGGCGAAGACAGTAACTGGATCTGCATTTTAAAAAGGTCAGAGTGAAGCCGGGCGTGGTGGTGCACGCCTTTAATCCCAGCACTCGGGAGGCAGAGGCAGGCGGATCTCTGTGAGTTCGAGGCCAGCCTGGTCTACAAAGCGAGTCCACGACAGCCAGGGATACACAGAGAAACCTTGTCTCGAAAAAACAAAGAAAAAAAGGTCAGAGCGATGGCACTGTGCTTTATAAAGCACATGAAAGGAGCAACTCTACAAACCGAGCACCTATGAAAAGCCGTGGCAGCTGGCAGTGGTGGTGCACATCTTCAATCCCAGCACCTGTGGGGGGAGGGGTGCTGGATCTCGTGAGTTCAAGGCCACCCTGGTGTACAGAGTGAGTTCTAGACCAACCAGGGCTACACAGAGAGACCCTATCTCAAAAGGCCAAAAGAAAAGGAAAAACTATTTTAGTTATCCAAGAAAGGGAGATTCCCTTACCAAGGTTGGGAGGGTTGAGTATTAAAATTAGCAAAACTTGGGTCTACTTAGATATAGGAAAGTGGAGGAAGAGGAATCATGTATGTGAAGCTTGGCTTTGGGCATACTTCAACTTCATTGCAGGATAGTTACCTTCTGAGGCAACCTCTGACTTGCACAGTCAGTTCTGCAGATCATGTGGTGGCTAGTAAAGCCACAAAAGTGAATGAAATCATAGGCCATCGTGAATAATAAAGCTGTGAGGTAAGATTTACTAAGAATCAAGGGCACAAGGCAGGCGTGGCGCCGCACACCTTTAATACCAGTGCTCGGACGAGAGGTGGGTGAATCTCTGAGTTCAAGGTTAGCCTCGTCTAGAAAGTCTAGGTCTAAGTCCAGGACAGCCAGGGATACTCACAGAGAAACTTTGTCTTGGAAAAAAAATTAGGGGAACCAAGGATTTAAAAACTTTTCAAACTAAACACTTTCATGCATCATTTTCAAAAAGGTAAAATGATAAACTTTACTTAAGTCACTTTATTAAACTCTACTAAATGTTAAACCATTCTGCTTCTAGGAATCTATCCTACATAAAGTTATGCACCAGGTAGATAGCAGTCTCTTATGTGGATACTTGTAATGTATACAGTATTGAAAATTACAAGTAACCCAGATAATTGTTGAAAAAAATAGGATAACATCTATGTTAGAGGAACAGCAGAGTAAGAAGCAGCAGGAATCAGTCTTCTCACTTACATAACAACTATACTGACAGAATCTGACTGATGCAGCTGTTTTGGAGTTCTGGCAACTGTGAAGGGCTTGCAACATCCCAGAGGAAGGCTGCAGTAGTAAATGATGGTTAATTTGGTCAATTTCAGCTCTTAGCACAGTAGCTGTTAACCAGTCCCCAGCCTAGCTCCATCTCAGACATCTGTAACATGTCCCTGAGATAAACTTGTATATAACAGGGATTTGCTCTCTGATTGCTCTACTCAGAGAGGTTCAGAGTCAGGATCCATTGTGGTTACCTGCCTTAGTGTTTCTTTGCTGTCACAAAACACCACGACCAAAAAGCAAGTTGGGGAGGAAAGGGTTTATTTGGCTTCCGCTTCCGCACTGTAGTCCATCATTGAAGGAAGCCAGGACAGGAACTCAAGCAGGGCAGAAAGCTGGACGCAGGAGCTGAAGCAGAGACCATGAAGGGGTGCTTCTTACTGGCTGCCCAACCTGCTTTCTTACCGAACCCAGGAACACCAGCCCAGGGATGGCACCACCCACAATGGGCTGAGTCCTCCCCATCAATCACTAACTTAAAAAAAAAAAAATGCCTTACAGGCTTCTCTGTTTACAGCTGGATCTATGAAGGCATTTTCTCCCCAACCACACAAGCACACACACGCACAAACCCCCCCCCACACACACACACACACACACACATTTTCTCTGTGTAGTCCTGGCTGTCCTGGAACTTGCTTTGTAGACCAGGCTGCCCTCCTATTCAGAGATCTGCCTGCCTCTACCTCCAAGTGCTGGAATTACAGGTGTGCATCACTACTGCCTGGCAGGACATATTTTCTTAATTGAGGTTCCTCCCACTTGTATAACTCTACCTTGTGTCAAGTTGGCATAAAACTATCCAGCACACTGCCCCTCCTACATTTTTGCACATCCTTTCTTTTTCTGCTGAAACCACACACATACACTCCTTTTTGTCGTTGTTCTTCATTTGGGAGCTAAGTACTAAAGACTGGGTTTCGTTTTGTTTAAGGTGTATCTTTTTTTTTTTCCTCCAACATCTCCCCTTTTTAGTCCAAGGCTCTTTTTCTTGTAATAATTAATATATACAAAACAATAAAAACAATTAGGCAACAATTATGAAAATTATAAGGTATAACAAAGATTGGGTTATTAACAAGTTACTGCTGATACTAGAGAGATGGTTCGGTGGATAATGTGCTTACTATGCAAGAATGAGGACAGAAGTTCAAGTCTCCAAAACCAGTGTAAAATAGCAGTGTACACCTGTAACTCCAGCATTGAAGACTGGGAGGAGACAGGTAGATCTTTAGAGCTTGCTGGCTACCCAGTCTACCCAGTCTAGCTCCAGGTTCAGTGAAAACCCAGTCTCAAAAAAATAAGATGGAGAATGATAAAGATAAACATCTGGAGTTGACTTCTGACCTCCACAAGCACACATAGCTACAAGCTCACCTGTACACACATGTGCACACATACCATACACAACATATATGTTTTATGCACAAATAAAATTTTTAAAGAAAAAGCTAACTCCAGTGATAAGCAAAGGTAAAAATAAATAAATAAAAGAAGTAAATATTATCCAGTGTACACTTATGCTTAGATAGGAAAGTTATAATTAAAATCCTTTATATTCTGAATAGTCATCATATGATAATTTTAAAGTAATTCAATATATAAGGAAAGCTAGAAATTGACAGTACATGTTCCAGAGCTAGAAAGGCAGTAGTTCCGAATAGAACTGAGATGACATTAAATTTGCACTTCAAACAAAGCCTAAAACAATAAATAATAATAGTAATGAAATAATTTTTAAAATACAGTTCACCCTAGGGAAGGGAGAGATTCTGATTCCCATTATTAGCAAGCACAGTAGGAAAGGGCTTGCAGGATACTATCAAACAGGCCACATGAAGCATGGAAATCACAGGAGAAGAAAAAAGGCAGAATGAATAAAGACATAATATCTAAAAACTCTCCCAATTTTATGAGCATGAAATTAAACATGCCCTGGGCTACACATCCAGTTCCATGAACCTATCTATGAAAGAGACATTATGTCAGTCTTTTTTTTTGGGGGGGGGACTTTAGACAACATGAAGTATGCTCAAATAATTAAAGTAAGTTATGAGAGAGGTCAAGTTTTTATGAACAAAACAGAAAATTAATAGAAATAGCAAACAGAAAGCCAAAAGAAATCCAACATGGCTATATAGTAAGACTCTCCCCCCTCCATCTCAAACTAAAATAAAACTGTTTGAAGACTCTCGACATTTATCAGCATCAGAGAACCAACAATTTGGAGACAATTCTGCCTATCCATAGTTTTTATAGAAAAACTAAGTCTTCCTTTCCCATTTTACACCCATCATTGTTGCTAAGAGAATTGGCTGCAATTATTAAGTCTCTTTGTTGAAAAATGCCAGAAACTATCTTCCAGTAAGCCCAAGTAGACAAGAGGGCATGGCAGAAGAACACTGAAGAATATGCTTGCCCTAAGGTCATGAACAACTGCAGAAACTCACGAGGTCTGGGAATAGGAACGGGAGCCCTTTCTTTCTTTTTTTGGTTTTTTTGAGACAGGGTTTCTCTGTGTAGCTTTGGTTGTCCTGGAACTCACTCTGTTGACCAGGCTGTCCTCAAACTCAGAGATCTGCCTGCCTCTGCCTTCCATGTGCTGGGATTAAAGGCGTGGTCCACCACAGCCCAGTGGGAGCCCTTTTATACCCTACACCTTCTGCAGATTCTCTGTCCCACTTTCTTTCTAGGGTCTTTTTGTTGTCTTGTCCCTACACTATAATGTTGCTTCTTTCTGTTTCACAAAGTGTTGTCTTCTGCAGAATGGCTGTCACTGTAGTGACAGACACATGACCCAGATGACTCATCTGTATCCTCAAGTCTGTAAATCTTCAGTCCAAACAGGGTCCCAGATAGGTGATTGAGGAAAAGTTTTTGGTTTCTCCAAAATACTCTTGCTTGGGCCAGGCTTCTACTCCCTGGTCCTGTCCGCTGTGATATGTGGAGTCAAGTTCAAGTAGAGGTAATGCAATTATTGCTGATAGTGGTAATATGGTGCATTATGAAGTTAACCCAGTAGAAGGCTGTCCAGGTAGACTGCCAGTATGTTCAGGTCTTTGTAATGGGAAAAGTTCTTGTGGTTGAATAGAACTGTTCAGTGAACACCCTGAGGAGACCATCTTTATATTGTTGGAGTGTGCTTCATTGTGTGACTTAGAGCCAGCTTTACTCCTGGCTGTTCCTGCCTCGATTACCCCCTTGGGATCCACAGGTTGGCATAGTAGGCCAAATGCAATGGGCAGGGAAGCAAAGCATGAACAGCAGGAGCAGGAGAGAACTCAGGCAGCTGTGAGCTTGAGGAGAACAGACTCTGGGGAGACAGCTTCAGTGAGACTGAAGGGAACCAAGTCTACTTAAACCTTTGTGGGGTAGGTAGGAATCTTTCAGGGTGAGTGTACATCATTGGCCTGGACCAGGGTGCTGAGGGTGCCTCATGTGCATAAGGAGGAATTCCAGGTGCTGCTGGATGTGACCTTATAAGGGGAGAGGAAGTTTAACCTGTCTACTGGGCTATGTGACCTCCTGGGGGTGGAAAGGCAGGGGCAAAGAGGGCTATATATCCTGGGATATGCAGGCCCAGGGCAGGGGAGAATCAATCTTGCTCCAGATCAGTTCCCCTCAGTCCCATGGCTCCCCAGCACCACAGCTCCCCCTTTTCATTTTATAGAGGGAGATATCACCATAGTCATCAGCCTTTAGGCTGGGAATGGTTTGGTATTGAACCAGAACCTAGATGGTAGTGACTGGCAATGTTGCTTACTTGCAGTCTTAGAAATTGGATAAGTGGGGCCACAAGGAAGAAGGTCCGAGTGACCAGTATGGGGCCAAGACTTCCAGCACCTTTTAGTGGGCAATGCACTGTTCCTATAACTTTGTTGTGTCCGTAGTAGGTTTCTCTAACAAAAATTCTTCAGTGGTGGGTATTAGGAGGACTAGGGAGGAACTGGGTGGTAGCAGAGTTAGAATGGAGAATAACAAAGACAGACTTTGGAAGAGAGAAAGCCCCGGGGGGTGGGGCACATGGGCTGGGCAGCAACCACCAGGTTATGGATGTCCTGGAACAGAAGGCCTTGTTGTCCCATCTGTGGTGGCGCCTTCTTCACCTCCTTAGTCTTTGACCTGTCAGAGAGAGACAGACCATCTTCTTGGTTGGTGAGGTGATATCAGACATTTCTGGCTGGAACCATTAGGCCTGGACAGGTCCTGTGAAAAGACACAAACAAAACCCCTACCCATTTGTGAGGAGAGGGTCAGGTCCCTTCCATATTCTGTCTAAGGGATCACACCATCCTACCAGGATGGGAGGAGTTATTCCTGGTGTATGCCAGTGGAGGGAGATAGGAGGATGTTTAGAGTTTTTATAACTATTAAATATATTTAGAGTAGCTAGGGTCATTGCTGATTGTGTGTTAACAGGGTAGGCAATTTTGTTGTTGTTGTTTAAATTGGGCTTTTAGAGTTTGTTGTGTTCTTTCTATGATTCCTTGGTTCTGGGGATTGTAAGGTATCCCCGTGTGATGGGCAGTCTATCACTGTGAGCAAAAGGTTTGAACTGGAAGCGAGTAAAAGCAAGGCCTTTATTATCAGTTGTTAATCTGCTGAGGAATGAATGCCCAATATGGCAAAGGTGGAGAGTAGTGGTGAATTAATCTTTTTGACATTTCTCCCATTTGGGCTGAAGCACATATGAAATTTGAGTATTGTCAATAGTAACAAAGACGTACTTTTGGCAGCTGAATTTGGGAATATGGGTGACATCAATTTGCCAGAGGGCATTGGGTTTGAGCCCTTTTATATTTGTATGTGTGCAATGGAGTTGATCTGCTTGCTCCATAGAGGCTGTGAACACTCCAGTAGAGGCGGTCCGAGAGAGTTTCCCTCAGATATGGGACATGACTGGGGACTGTGAGACAGGGGAGACATGGACAAGCACAGGGGATAGTAGGTTGGTGGTTAACTTGACAAAGGATCTTGATAACCAAAGAAGCAAATTAACAGCACTGTCTGAGAAAAGTTTTGAGAGCCCATTGACCTCTCTGAGGGCTAAATAAATAGCATGCAGTTCCTTATATTGGGGGGGTGTGATGGACAACTCTCTGAACTGAATAATGGGGGGGTTCATCCCGAGGGAAATAACATATTATAGCCTTGGCTCCTCTCTTTCCTTCATCAGTAAATAATAAGGGGGTCTTGGTGATGGGCTTCTTTGCAAAGAACACAGGGAAGGGTAGCCTCCACAGCAGAGGTTGGAGGGCAGAAACCCATCTTTCATTAGGAGATGATTATCTGAGCTGATACAGTGATCCCATGAGAGTAGGGGAAGAGCTAAAAATCTAAAAACAAGCTGTACAGGCATTGTTAGAACGTATCTAGCCAGTGTCATGTTTTTGTTGTTGTTTTAAGACAGGGTTTCTCTGTGTAGCCCTGGCTGTCCTGGACTCACTTTGTAGGCCAGGCTGGCCTTGAACTCACAGAGATCTGCCTGCCTCTGCCTCCCAAGTGCTGGGATTAAAGGCATGCACCACCACACCCAACAATTACAGACAGCTGTGAACTGCCATGTGGGTGCTGGGATTTGAACCCGGGTTCTTTGGAAGAACAACCAGTGCTCTTAACCACTGAGCCATCTCTCCAGCCCCATGTGTCATGTTTTTTAGAGCTGCAATAATGACACCTAAAGCCTAAACTGCCTCAGAAGTGAGAGCTCTTGGGGAGGAGGAGGAGTATTTATTGCCTTTTAGGAAATCAAAGAGAGACAGTAGGTACTGGTAGGCAGAAAAAGCCATGGTCGAAGCCAATGAAGGTTTCCCAGAAAGCTTTGAAGGGAGACAAGTGTTAAGATTTGAAGGAAGGAAAAGGTAGGTTTAAGAGGGCATATTGAAGTAATGGAAATTTCCATTCCCAAGAATGTGATGGGCAGAATAAATTGTATTTTCTGAGTTGTTTTATATTCTAGAGAAGATAGGGAAGGTATTAAGTGATCCTTAAGTTTGGAGGGGGAGTGGGAGGTAGAAAAGTCTCCCACACAAAGATATGATTCAAATAATGATAAATGTGGAAACTTTTGTCTAAGTAGGGCCTAAATGCTGTGGCAACAGTCTCCTGGCTCATGGTGGGACTGTTTGCCATTTCTTGGGAGAGGACTTTCCATTAATATAGTAAGGCTGGCCCACAGTTGTAAATGGGGGATATTGAGAACACAAAGCATTGGTAATCCCGTGGTGGAGAGTGTTTGTTTGTTTGTTTCATTTGGTTTGGTTTCTCTGTGTACCAAGCCCTGGCTGTCCTGGACTCACTTTGTAGATCAGGCTGGCCTCAAACTCATAGAGATCCACATTCCTCTGCCTCCCAAGTGCTGGGATTAAAGGCATTCGCCACCCCACCCCCCAGCAAAACTATTCTTTTGAATTCCTTTTTTGTTGTTTTTGTTTTTTGAGACAAGGTTTCTCTGTGAAGCAATACGGGCTGTCCTGCAACTGGCTTTGTAGACCAGACTGGCCTCAAACTCACAGAGATTCACCTCCCAAGTGCTGGAATTAAAGGCATGCACCACCACACCTGGCTACCATATGATTTTATTAATCACCCTTAAATCTTGTAGCAGTCTCCATCCCCCTGGGCTCTTTTATAGCAAACACAGGTTTGTTTCATGGACTGCAGGAAGGGTGAATATGGTAAAGCTGGTGTTGTTGTTCTACTAATTGTGTGAGCAATTCAAGTTTCTCCCTTGATAGAAGTCATTGTTCAACCCAGATAGATTTGTTGGAGAGCCAGTCGAGCAGAGAGTGTTATATCTAACAGTGGCCATTAAAAGTGGAGGTAACCCAGGGAAGAGTTTTTTAAGTGTTTATGAGTATAATTATTACTACAGGTATAATCATTTACCCTACTGTAATTTTCCTTTGGCTGACTAATGAGAGTAACTTCCAGAGCCTCCAGGATATCTCTTCCTAGAAGATTGGTGGTGATGTGCTGGCCACAAGAGGGCTTTTCATGCCCGTAGACCTGTCAGGATTCTCTCATTTGTAGGCTTGTTTGGTGGTAAATACATGAGAACCTCCTATACCTAGAAACTGAGGCCTGGGAATTAGTTCCCAGTCTTGTGGGACCTCTTGTTGTCTTCAAATTGTTTTATCTGTTCCAGATTATCTTTGGATGAAAACCTTCTGAGATGCCAAAACCCCATAAAGCCTCTATTGGAGCAGTTTTCCCTCTTACTGTCAGGGCTGAGGGCTGCCCCATTTTAAGTTTAAAGGCTCTAGTGGCTTGCCATCTTTGTCATAATAGGAGTGACAGTCTCTCCAGTGAAAGCCCCTATGGCATCAGGGATACTGTCTTGGAGGGGTGGCATTTCTGGTGGAGGGGCTCCCCCTTTGGGCACTCACCTTTCTAGTGTCCCTTTTCACCACACTTAAAGCTCCCATAAACTTGTAATAATCTGTCAGTATGAATGCTTGACTATTCTCTTTACCTGGTATATTTATATCAGCATCTGGAAGCAATTACAAGAACCTTCCACAATTTTCAGTTCTAATCATGAGAATTATCCTTTAATTATATGCAAGCGTTTTTGTTTTTTATTTTGTTTTGTTGATACAGGGTCTCTGTATGACTCTGGCTGCCCTGGAACTCAGATATCCACCTGCCTCTGCCTCCCAAGTGCTGAGATTAAAGGTGTGCTCCACCACACCCAATTATATGCAATCTTTAAAGAGTAGAATTGGATTTGATTCTTAGTGGGTTGTTTTTTTTTTTTCTGAAATTATGGAGAGGTGCTTTTTCTTTCTTTTCTTTGGAGGGTAGTTTAAAAGCATTAGTTATAGCATATTTACTCTGTCCTCATTAGATAATAGTTGGTTTTGCATTTAAACTAATTTCAAGCAGGCTTTGTGAAACAAACAATATTTTCACTATGAAATCACCAGCATATGAGCTTCAGGAGCTTTGCCATCATCTGTTCATGGTGATATGCCATTTGGTGTCTATAATTCAGAACAGAAGTGAATTTTAAATGTTTACATGCTGAAAATAGCTTCTTTACTCCAGGAGAGGAGCATCAGCAGTAGCTGAGCACTCAGCTGTGACCAAGAGCTCTATCTAGACCTGGTGCCTTCTTAGTTTGTCATCTTAAGCCCCTCACAAGCCCTGGGAAGGCTTCATGCTGGGTCCCATGTGTGTCACAGACTGATAACATCATTGTAGTTGCTTCAACTTCAAACTGTCCTGGGGACCTATGCTTGCCTCACCACTGCCAGGATCAGTCCCAGCCACTTCTTGAAGTGCCATTCAGATGTCTGCCATATGCATTGATGCTCCCTGGCAGTGGATG
The DNA here is from genome assembly GCA_907164525.1 of Lophiomys imhausi. Lineage (NCBI taxonomy): Eukaryota > Metazoa > Chordata > Mammalia > Rodentia > Muridae > Lophiomys > Lophiomys imhausi. The sequence continues at coordinate 7,516,375 of CAJQZJ010004381.1, forward strand.
CACTTGTACGTGTGGGCACATACAGAGGCCACAGGAAGTTCTTAGGTCCTCTTCTATCACTCTCTGCCATATTCCTTTGAAACAAGGTCTTTCACCAAGTCTAGAGCCCATGGTGTTTGCTTCAGCTGGCAGCCAGAAAGCCCTAGGGAGCTTCCCATCTCTGCCCCACATGGCACTGGAGAGACTATACCCAGCTTGTTACATGGGAACTGGCAACCACACTCAAGTCTGCATGCTCCTGCCACCAAGCCATCCTCGGCATGCTTCTTCACTCAGTCCTTTCACAGAACTCCTTTTGACTTGACTTTCTTTAGCATTTTCATCTGTAGGTAAATTACATTCATGAATGTCACGAATTCAACAAAAGTTCCAAAGGGGAAAAATGGCACGCGAAAGAATTTTTACTTGAAAAAATAAGCCTCAATTAAGTGAAAATTATAGGACAATCTGGATAAAATCATCAAAGTGATTTATAATAAATAGAAAACCTTAAGAAAGTGGTATTTTTAAAATTAGAGAAACAAATTGACATCTGTATATTTTAAAAGGTCATTCAAAATTTTAAAAATTTGAAACAATGATTAGCCAAACAGCAGATTAAATATAATTAAAGAAGAAAACCAGAAGATAAATTTGAGAAAACCCTAATCATAATAACAAAAAAGAAAACCTCTAAAGTCCTTTCTATACGTATAAGCAGCCTTTACTGGACATTTAATCTACATGAAGTGACATCATTGAACTTTGTGTCTAGCTTCTTTTACTTGGAATGTGTCTAGGGATTGTCCTTGTGGTAGTGGATACGGGCACCTTGTTGCTTTCTACTGACCAGACTCTGGCCACTAATAAGACTCACCTGTTTAGCCACTTGCCAGTTTAGGGAAATTGGATTATTTGAAAATGTCTGTAATGTATAAATCTACCATGAACATTCTGTATACAGATGTGCTTTGATTTCTCATGGTTAGGTTCCTAGGAGTGGAATTACTAGATTGTATGGCAAACTCATGTTTATTTCTTATGAAAGTCACAAGCCCTTGTGATGTCACAGGAAATGGCAGAGTAGGGTACCGGAACATCAGTTTCTCTACTGAAATCACCATAAACTGCCAAATTTGACAGAATCAATCATACTGAACATTGGGATCAGATCAGATACTTATAGCAGCTGAGGAGTGCTGGGTAAAGAGAGAGCCCATGGATTTGAGAGGAAAACACCGAAGTGCTCTCTCCTGCCTACATGTCTCCTGTCAGTCTTCCCCATGTTCTCAGCAGCCCACATTCTTGATGCATCTTGCTGGAGTTAGGGACAGATACGAACCTCTTTCCAATACTGTGCTGTGTATTCTGACCCACTTTGATGGATCCCCAAGGGAACAGTGCAACACCCAATCCATCCTGCTACCATGCCTTGGCTATTGCAGCTTTCTGAGATGTACAGCCTCATACACTACCGAAGCCTGCAGAGGCAAGGACAGCTGAAAAGGCACGAAGCAGATAGCTGCTTCCCCACCCCAAAAAAAAACCTGGAAAGAGGAAGGAGAAATAATGGTTGGAAGGGCCACAGCATATGCAAAAGGAAAAGTGTACCATGCATGCCCAGGACTGATGCCAAGACAGGGACCAGGCCTACCTCCTCTAAGGTGAAGGCAGAGCTGTGGGCTGTCTTTGCACCGAAAAAGTGCCTTCCTCAATGCCAAGTTCCAAAGGCCAAAAGGATTTTTTCCCCCTTTCTGGTCTCCAGGCATTGAAAGGACTCTTTCCTGGGTCATTGCTCTGACTGATTATAACGGTGCCCTTGAGACTTCAGTGACCCACATACACAGAGCGCAGTCACAGTGCACCAGGCTGCCAGTCACTAACACACAGATGTACCTCTCAGTTGACCTTTAGTGCAAGGAAGAACTTGATTCCCAGAGTCACCACACTCCAGGATTCAAAAGAAGCAGTTTGGTTCTGTTTCCCTGTCTGTCCACACCATGTGAACAGACTACCTCATGTGCCCCAAGCTATGAATGCAGCCACACCAGCTACCATGCCTCTCCCCACCATGATGGACTGTAACCCCTGAAACTGAGCCAAGATAAGCCTTTCCTCATTAAAATTAAATACAGTTCAGTTTTTTACAACAGGAAAAAAAAGAGAGCATAAAAAGAAACAGGAAAGAATGATCCAGTCACTGGGAATAGGGCAGGGAAAAGTGAGACTGTCAACAGGAATATGTTATTTTTTTAGAGCATCTAAAAGAAGTATAATATTTACATACAATGTAATCTTTTTCAGGCATAAAAAGAAATGAAGTATTAAAGAGTCTAGAAAGCTCTGCTAAAGAAACCAGACACTAAAAGCCATGTATTGTATGGTCCTATTTCTATGAATTATGTAAGATAGACAAATTTGTAGAAACAGAAATGAAGGGGCTGGGTGTGACGAAAGTGACCACAGGTAGCCAGGCTTGACGGTGCACACATTTAGGCCCAGCATTCAAGGAGGCAGAAGAAGGTGCATCTCTGAGCTAGAGGCAGCCATGGCTATAAAATGAGACTCTGTCTCAAGAAGGGAAAGAAAGAAAAACAAGAACTACACGCTCGCATTTCTGAAGCTTTTCAAGTTCCTATTCTGTCTTATTTTGGGCTTTCTGAGAGTCCAAGCTCTGGCTGCCCTGGAATTCACCTGTAAACAGTCCTGCAATGATCCTCTTGTCTCAGCCTCCCAAGTGCTAGAATCACAGGCATGTGCCACCATGTCTGGGTGGCTATATTAGCTTTTAATTGTAATATCTTAATAAGTTTTAAATAGTATATTTACCCGATAAACACAAACCACATGGTATCATCCCTACTCCCCCTCCCAAATTCCCAACAAGTGGGCAGACTCTTTCTCTGAGAATATGCAAGCCAGGTTCTCAGGAGACCTTGCTGAGCATGAAGCCTTCCTCAATGTGAGCTAGAAGTAGGTAAATGAACTCACCTGTCCATGTTAACATAAGCACTATGGGAACCTCACTATTTGACTCTGTGGGACAGAAAAGCTCCAAGTCTGTTCGCCCCTGAGATCTGTGGGTAGTGACTGGGCATGCTGAGTGGGGCCGTGTCTGCACAGCTTCCCAGTGTCTCTGACTCAGCTGACCTGACAAACTGACTGTTTGTTCTAAAGACTTTTTATTTTCAGACTCCAACTTTAGATTCTTCTCCGTGCATTGTCTTATATGGTAAAAAGCAGTAAAGCATGTCTACTTAGTATTCAGAACTTGTAAAATAAGGACTCTTACTGTTACAAATATGTAAGGAAGCATGTGTTAAAGATGCTTGATTTTTAAAACATTATAGGCTTCCTATTTATTTGCAACTGAAGTATAACTTTTTAAAAATTGAAATGTGTCTTTTGGCTGTTCTGTCTTTAAGGGAAAAAAAGCCCAGCGGCTTGACTGTCCTGGCCCACACTCTTCTGTTTCCATTTGCTGCAGGCCAGGACTGCATAAACAGTGGTTGTTATGCAAGCCTCCAGGCCTCCAGGGCCCTTCTCCTGCCCAGTCCTCAAATACAGCATCTGTGTGTCTCCAAATAGAGCTAAGAACTGTACGGTCCTTTCAGTTTCTTCAGTCAGCCTCAGCTTCTGGAAATTACTATGTTGCTGCAAGTTTATTTAACCCTACATTCTAACTGAATTATTTTTTAAAATACATTATTTCCTTTTCACCCAAGCTGAGTTATTAATAGAGGAAGGTTTTCTTCAAAGACAAATAGAAGTTCAAAAATATTTAAAATAAATGTCTACAACTAAAATCTTGATATAACAAAGAAGTCTAAGCTGTAGCTTTTGCCCCCTCCCCCTGTACTTTTTTATTTCTTGGTTTTTTTGAGACAGGGTTTCTTTGTGTATCCCTGGCTGTCCTAGACTTACTCTGTAGACCAAGCTGACCTTGAACTCATGGAGATCTACCTGCCTCTGCCTCCCAAGTGCTGGGATTAAAGGTGTGCACCACAACCACCTGGCTCATATGTGTTTCTTAATAAGACTCTTTCAGGGCAACACAGATGGGAAAATATGGTCATATTAGCTTAAGCAGAAAGTTCCTGTAGCTCATGGTAGAGGTAAAGCTGTTGAGATGATACATGGCCATTGAGGATGGACATTTCTCCCTGAGCCTACTTTTCAGTTTCAGAGGCAGGAAAGGAAGCCTGTTCCCTAAGGTACAGGGGCTTGCCTGTAAGGCATTGTTAATGCAGAGGTAAGCTGGGCCCCTTCCGGGCGCCATGAAGGGGTAGGCTAGATCTGTGTCAGAAAATGAGAGAAGAGAAAGTTGGCAAAGCCTTCTGTGAACACACACACACACACACACACACACACGTTCTGCTACATCATTTTAAAATAATGCATCTGTCCACATTTCTCATGTTGGGTAGGCCATGGATAGGGTGATCTGAAGTATTTTATTCAGGGTGCTTTAGGAAAACAAAGCCATTTTAGAACAGCTAAGGATTTTCTGTTTCCTTCCCCCTCATTTTCTCTAATTCAACAGGTATTTCATGTTGAATTATGAATGGTAATAAAATGTTCTATAGAGAAATGGATAAAAACACAGCAATTGCTACTCTTCTGTTGTCTCCAGGTTGAAGGCCATAATAAGCTGCCCCATCATCCTGCCAGGCCAACAGTGGAAGCAGCAGTGATGATTGTTTATGGAGCTGTGTCTGTGGTCTGTGGCAAGACGTCAAGGCAAGGACTATTCCAGGGCCCACATAAACACTGTTTTTAAAATTCTGTCAACAAAACATGGAAGCCACTTAGTAAAATCACCATGCTACTTAAACTGGTGATAGCACACAGGGAGAATACAGAGAAACAAGAGTAGAGTGAACTAGGACCCTTTTTCTCACTAATCTCAAACATGGTGCCCTGATGGGACCCAAGAAGTAAAACTGAAAGAGATCTCAACATGATGAGGACTTGTTATAATAAAACCTCAGTGCTGGTTTGTTAGTGACAGCCATCCACAATAATGTAAGATATCATCGGTTTTACATATAAGCTGTGCACAGTTCTCATAACTTTTCTGACAGTAAAACTTGTGAAAAATAAAGTGTATATAAGAAAACAGTGGAGAAGAGCCTTGGGAGAAGCTCGAGGAGGTCCTGGAGCTGCCGCTCTGGCAGCTCCCTCCTTTTGTCCCCTGCACTCTACTAAGTTGGCAGCTGAGCTGGACACAGGGAAGCAGAGAGGGACGCAGCTCAGCCGCCATTTCCATCCTGGCCCTGGGACACTGAGACCTCAGTGCATGTATATGAGCCTTGATTTTCTTATCGTTAAAAATAGGTATAATTTTGCATCTTTGCCTCATAAAAGTGTCCCATAGTTTATTAGACAAAAGCATTAGAACTGCTATGCACAAAGTGAGTTCCTCCTACTCTGTCACCTGTTCTATGTGACTAAAGGTGTCTTCCTAGATAACTTTCTTCTCTCAGGAATCCTTGTTTTCTTTTTTTCTTAACTATCAGCTCTTGAGGTAATACAAAATTTAAGGAAGACAAAAGCAAGTACATTTTTTGTGAGTTTCAGGTCAGCCAGGGTTCACTGTGAAATTTTGTCTCTAAGACATAATCCATAGACAAAGAGTGAGGAGTTGGAAAGGTGACAATAAAATATTGGAAGCAGGACAGATGGCATCTTGTACAGAGCAGGGAAAGCCTTGAAAAAGGCTCTTTAGTTCTGAAAGTCCCGCTGTCTGAAAGGATGGGAGGTGGAGCAGGACAGGGAAGAAGCAGCTCATAGTCTCTGTAAAAGGCAGAAAGGGGGTGGCTACAGAGATGGCTCAGTGGTTAAGAATACTAGCTACTCTCCCAAAGGACCCAAGTTCAAATCTCAGCACACACATGGCAGTTCAAAACTGTAATGGCTGGGCATAGTGGTGCACACCTTTAATTCCAGCACTTGGGAGGCAGAGGCAGGCGGATCTCTGTGAGTTCAAGACCAGCCTGGTCTACAAACTGATTCCAGGACAGCCAGAGCTATTACAGAGAGAAACCATTTCTCCAAAAACAAAAAAAAGGCCAAAAACCTCATTCATCAGAATGAGCTTTTTAAGCAGAAGGAATTTTGAGACCAAGTAGGTCCATAATCAGCCCTTGAGGTAGGAAACCAATTATGAGAGGGATAGCTTTATATGGCCTTGAAGGGAGAGAGCCCCTTCCTTCTAGAACCATGGCAAGAGCTACATTGGGAAAGACAGCCACTATGTATAACATGCTGGGGACCCCAAAAGGAGAGGCAGGCCCTTCAGTTCTCTTCAGGACAAAGTGAATTTTCTGGTTTTATAGATTTTCATGTGGGAAATTCTACAACATGTAATGTAGTCTTACCAGATAGGACCATAGGTTTATCTTGCAGTTACAAGGGGAAGAGGCTGGGTTTTCTTTCCATTGAGATCTGTGTGACACCCACCCTCTCAGCTCCATCACCATAGCAGACTCTGTGGATTTCAGTGAATCCCACTAAAAACTCAATGATACTCTTCACAGAACTATAAAAGTGATTATAAAATTTATATGGAAGCACTAGACAATCCCTAATAGCCAAAGCAGTACTAAGCAGAAAGAGCACTGTAAGAGACATCACAGTGCTTAACCTCAAACTATACTATGGAGCCAGAGCAGCAAAAGCAGACAAAGCCAATAGAATGGAACCCAGAAATAAGCTCATATCACTACAGCCTCTTAATTTTCAACAAAGCTGTCAAAAGCATATATTGAAAAAGCCTCTTTTCATCCCATAGCTTCCATTGGGAAGTTACAGAAAAACTATCTTGCAGTGTTTGTTCATTTTTAGGACTCAGCTTCCCTTTGTTGCTGCTGGTTCTGATTTCTGAGCAGGATCCTCCTTGCTGTCGTTACATATTGTGACCTCTGACATCAGCAGTAGCTCCTTGCTCTCCCAGAAAAGTAGTACTAAACATTTTCAAATTTCTTTGGGATGGAGCTGTTTAAACATGTATGTTTGGAAGAACACAGAGGTCCTGTTTTTCTAGGCAGTTTAAGAGCAGAAGAACCAGCTCTCATCTCTGCAGGTCACATGACTGAGAAGGACCCAGTACTGCTCATATATTTGAATGCTTAGTAATCAGGTTGTGTCACTATTTGAAAATGAGGAGTAGTGGCCTCATTGGAGGAAGCAGGTCCAGTTCTCTCTCTCTCTCTCTCTCTCTCTCTCTCTCTCTCTCTCTCTCTCT
>CAJQZJ010004381.1:7528409-7576669 GCA_907164525.1 Lophiomys imhausi
CAAAAAAAAAAAAAAAAAAAAAAAAACAACAAAAAATGTATGATGAAACCAATTTACCAAAGAGACAATGTATCTCTCCTGTAGACACTGCCTTTCCACTTTGTATCTGATAAATCTTTGGCTGACCCAAGATGACAGAGGTTTTCTACTGTGGCTTTTTAGGTCTGTTGGTTCAGCTTTTTACATCTCTGATCTACCCATTTATTTAACCTTTTGTGTGTAGTGTGAGGCAGGTTCCTTTTGGGGGAAAGGGGTGGGGGCCAAAATTGTGATTAAGGGTATGCACCACAGGGTTTCTCTGTGTAACCTTGGCTGGCCTTGAACTCACAGAGCTCCACCCCCTCATGCCTCCTGACTGTTGGGCTTAAAGTGTACACCACTACAGTCCCAAGGTTCCTTTTTATATGAAGATACCCAGTTGTCCTGGCTTCAGTCCTGAGAAATCAGGAAGTGCTTTGCCCATAGTAGAAGCTTACTGAAAACATGTCTCTTTCTAAAGGCTAAGCTTTCAAAATAGCAGGACAATGAAAGGAAGCAAAAGACTCAACAGTTAGTTCTGAGATGGTTTATAGGCCAGAGGATAAAGTTGATCTCCTTTCTCATAGGAAATACAAAAGTTTGTCAAAGAGCTAATTTTAAGAATCCTTAAAAACACATTTTTTAAAAAGTGCAGGGGAGCTGGAGAAATGGCTCAGCAGTTAAGAACACTTGATTTTTGCAGAGGACCAACTTGATTCCCAGCAACCATATGGCAGCTAGCCACTGTCTGCAAGTACAACTGTAGTTCCAGGGAATCAGATGCCCTCTCCTGACCTCAGGTAGGCATGTGGTACACGGACATACATATAAAGTAAAAATAAATCTTTTTTTTTAAGCTGTACATGTGTGGTAGTGTGCACTTGTAATCCCAGCACTGAGGAGGCAGAAACAGGAGGATCCCTGGAGCCTGCTGGGCATAGCTAGCTGGCTTAAAAGGCAATCACCAAGTGCAGCTGGGCGGTGGTGGCGCACGCCTTTAATCCCAGCACTTGGGAGGCAGAGGCAGGCGGATCTTTGTGAGTTCGAGGCCAGCCTGGTCTACAAAGTGAGTCCAGGACAGCTAGAGCTATTCAGAGAAACCCTGTCTCGAAAAACCAAAAAAAAAAAAAAAAGTGTGTAGTGCACTCAGCCATCAGAAATATCAAAACCCTGCAATTTGCAATCAAATGTATGGAACTAGAGAAGCTCATCCTGAGTGAGCTAACCCAGACTCAGAAGGATGCACATGGCATCTATTCACTTAAAATTGGATTTTAGTCATATAGTACAGGATAACTATACTACAACCAATGCACCAAAGGGAACAAGAACATAGACTTTGTTTCCTATCAATGAGACACGTTTCCCTAGTGGTGCTGCCTTGTAGGCCCCCAGTGTATGAGGAGGCTCTTGGCCCTCATATGACTTCTGAACTGGGGCGGGGGACTGTTATGTAGGGACACTCTACTCCAAAAGAGTGGATGGAAGGGAGAGGGGGTAGAGGGTGGAAAGATGGGACTGGGAGGGGTGGAAAGAGGACACTGTGATGGAGGTGTAACCTGAAGTAATAAATAAACATTTAAAAAAATTCAAACAAACCAAAAAGAAAAAAAAAGTGTGTCGTGCTCTTGTAGAACCCAGTTTGGTTCGTAGCACCTATGTCAGGTGGTATACAATTAGCTGTGACGTTCAGTTTTAGAGGTCCAGTGTTGTTGGCCTCAAAGTTACCCACACACATAATTTGAACAATGAAAACTCCTTTAACCTCAACATCTGTAGGGCAAAGCCAACCTGCTCTACATAATGTTTAGTTCTAGGCCAGACAGCTATAGTGTGAAACCCTGTCTCTAAATAATGCTAGAGCCAGGCATTGTGGTGCACACCTTTAATCCCAGCACTTGGGAGGCAGGGGCAGGCAGATCTCTGAGTTCAAGGCCAGCCTGGTCTACATAGTGAGTTTCAGGACAGCCAGGGCTACACAGATAAACCATAAAAAAAGAAAACATAAACCAAAAAAAAAGGTAAAAACAATCCATATATTAGTAAAAAAGATACATTGAGGTAATTAATCTATATAATATTAGCTAGCCATTTAAAGTAGTATGGACGAGCCTTGGAAAGATAATAAAATTATGTCACCAAAAAAAAAAAATCTATACCATAGAATTCTACTTGTCTAAAATGTCCGTAGCAGGAAATCCCTAACAGAAAATTTATTAGGGTTGCCAAATTCTGTGCTGGGGACAATACCTAAAGGCCAAAGATTTTCTTTACAAAGTAATGAAAACATCTGGGAATTAGAAAGTGGTATAGCTGGGCGGTGGTGGTGCACACCTTCAATCACAGCACTCAGGAGGTAGAGGCAAGCAGATGTCTGTGAGTTGGAGGCCAGCCTGGTCTACAGAGTGAGTCCAGGACTGCCAGGGCTGTTACAGAGAGAAACCCTGTCTTGAAAAACCAAAAAACTAAAGAGGTATAATTGTACCACCTTGGAAATGCACTAAAATTATGTGTTCTAGTTGTTTTATTATGCTGTATTTGTGCTCTTTGATGAATTATGAATTTAAAAAAAAAAAACAAATGTTCAGGCACCATCTTTTGAAGTCCAGATGGACTGACATCTGTGGGCATCCAAACTGCCCGTGGGGTTCCTCTATTCTAGTTGGCTCCCATGGGAACTTAGTGGAGGGAAGGTAGTGTTGTCACTCGTATGGTATTGAGCCCGTAAGGGTGAAGCATACATAGCGCACAAGTGAGCCTGTAAAGCTGTTGACTATCTCTGTCTGCACTCCAGTGCCATAGTATGGAGTGTCAAGTGTGACCCAGGGTGGATAGCAAATGGCCAGCATTCCCCATCCCATTTCTCTATCATAAATACCAGCATTGGGTTTTGTTTTGTTTTTCATACAAATTCCACCATATGGCACACAGCCGAGTAAAAAACACGGCCTCAACATTCCTCAGTGACACTCAGGCCCAGCACTCCTGGAGAGCAGGCACAAGAGCCAGCTGGTTAGTGTTCATGAGGCCCCTCGAAAAGCCACCTCCAAAACATGGCCTTCCTGATAACAGATGCAGATTGTTATCTGCTTCTATTGTCCTCTGTGCGCCAGAGCCCCTGGAGATGTGCAGAACACACCTGTGCACTAGACAAAGCATGTCCAAGATCTAGCTGGGACTTGCCCTTTCTGGGCCTTGGCTTTACTGATGGAAGAGTGTGTGCTAAGTTTCTTTCCAGATCAGATGGACAGTTTGTAAAGAATCTTTTGTCTGTCTTACCAGTTTTCATGGAACATACTCTAAATCAAGGACCGTAACTAACTCCTTCCTGCCTTTATCAATAGTCAAATAGAATGATCTGATTTCTCTTAAACTAGCTGATCCCCAGCTTCAAGAATACCTTGCATATTTAGTTTGATCATTTTTCACAGCTTTTCTGCCTTCCCTCAAAGTCTCCTGTGCCCTTCTCATTAAGAATGGCACTCATCCTGGGTGTGGTGGTGGCACATGCCTTTAATCCCAGCACTTGGGAAGCAGGGGGTTCTCTGAGTTCAAGGCCAGCCTGGTCTAGTAGTCCAGGACAGCCAGGGCTACATACAGAGAAACCCTGTCTTAAAAAAACAAAAAGTTAAAAACAGCACTTGCATTAGTGTACTATAAGATTGTTATTCCTGGGGTCTGCCCAGGCTGTCGGCTTTACTTCCTTCCTTCGTATTTTCCACTGTGTTCTAGAGTTGAGGTGGCCAGGCAAGGACTGAATGAAGCTGTCTAAATGCAGCAACCTTAACTTACATGGAGGAAAGCTCTTGCATGCCTAGCTTTCCAGAATTATGTGTTTGTTTGAATGTCAGCATTTCTGTCTTTGTTATTAAAAACTGAGTATACTTCTTAGTGAAAGCAGCTGATTTGAGTATTCCTTTTGCTCATTCAGCAGAGCAGCCTAGGGAGTGGAGATCAGCTCCCTCCTGCTTGGAGGCCAAACCTCAGGCCCCACCTTGGAGCCAGCCCAAGCCCCAGCACTCCCTTGAGCCCCATGTGCTGCAGCCAAGCAGTCTGGAAGCTGAACTGCCACGTTCACACACACTCCTTTACGTTCCTCAAACAGTTGTTATTAATTTAGTAGAGCCTAAGGTTTAAACATCAACCAACACTTTCCACTGAAATCACTTAGGTATACATTTTTTCTTCTAAAAACTTGTTTTGCTGAAATTAGTAATTATCTGTAAAATACGCCAACCCACCCCAGCTTTGGTGCCTGGATGTGTTCTTTGTTGGTGGCTGCATGCAGAGACACTGGCAGCCTCTGGCTTCCCACACTAGCAGTAGCTCGTTGTGATCCATCTTTGTCCCCATGGAACCTTATTGGATGGACCCAGACTGCTTTAATCTACCCAGTCTCTTTAGCCACAAAAGGCTCTGTCCAGGTCACAGCCCAACCCCATGGTGACAGTGGCTCTCTGGCTGCCCTAGGGGCACTGCACCTCACAGTCCTTGCTGGACTTAGGTATCACCCCGGGAAGCATCTGTTCTTCTGGCACTGAGAGGATACGTGGAAGGACCTTTCAAAGATCAGCCTGGAGAGCTTAACATCTTGTGATGTCAATCTCAAGCCTGTCGTTCAGCCTCTTGCCCTACAGTGTTTGCAAAAGAGCTCATCAGCTACAGTTGTCTATTCAGATACCTGCAAACAAACTTTGTCATCATGGTAATATAGGAGTATGTCAGTTCTGATGTGCTGCAGCCTCCTAGATCCTGCTGTGGACAAGTTTGAAGGCAGACTACCTACATAGAGCAATCACACTACCTGAGGAAACCAAACCTACTCAGCTCTGACATTCACCCCAATCCTGTTCTCTATAGACAGAACACTGCAACCAGGAATAGTGCGAGTCTCACCATGAAGCAGACTCTCACCAGACCACAGACTTTTCCCTATCACAGTGGGAGCCTGGGACCTCTAACTATAGTTTGGGTACCTGGGTGGGGTCTGCCTGTGTCAAGGATTCCAGGGCCAGGAGCTTAGGTGGGCAAGTTGTAAGGATGCGATCAGCACCAGTGAACAGCACGTGTAACACTTCCAATTCAGACTGTAACTATTTATTTTCATATACAGGAAAAGTACCCAGATAGCGTGTACCTCTCAGAGGGTACCTATTCCCACTGCATGGAGATCCACAGTGCCAGACAGCCAGGGTAAGTCTGTGCAGCACGACAGCCCTGGAACCAGGACTGTCCATAGGAAAGGCTAATAAACTACCTAAGGAGGGCTAAAGAGCATCCAATGGAGAAATGGGTGTTATCCCAGCAGATACCCACCCTCAGTGGGCATGCTGTGCAATAACCATGAAGGAAGAGCAAAGATAGGAAGGAGTGCAAGGCAAAAGGAGCTATTCGTGGTCTGGAATCAGCAAGAGGCACTTCGTCAGGGTCCTTGGGTGGCCAAGAGAAAGCAGAGGTGTGCGTGTGCGTGTGTTACCAGCAGTGGTATGACAAAGAGACAGCAGTAGGAAGTCAACTGTCACCAGAGCCACACAGAAGCCGAAACAGAAAAACAGGTGCACCTCTACACTGGGCATCTAAGACCTTGGAAACACCTTCCCACAGCGACTGTCACACTTCTGCCTTCATATTTGCACACGTGCCTATATGTGCTCAGGGCCCAGGTTCAACAGCCTGACCTCTGCCTTCCAACAGGGTCTTCCTTACACACAGGCTGCTGGGACTGGCCTTTGTCATGTGGTTGTAGTTCATTTATTCTCATGCCTCCTCCAGTGAGTTCTGGCTATATGCCTCAAGTTCTGAGGGTTTGGGCTTTTCATTCCTGTTTCTCCTGCCATATAGCACAAGGCTGCTCTTAGAATTTTCCAACCATGAGGCAAGTGTGTGTGTGGCTTCCTATCAGTCCACATCATTTTCTCAGTATATTGCCCCAGTGTTACCACAGGAACATCCTGTTGCTTATCATGTTGATATTTGCCAAGGTGTGGGTACAAGTTTCCAAACTATCCTATAGAACTGGTGACACATCTTCCTCTGTGAAGAAATGGCTTTATGAGGTAAGCCTGGCCAGCAGAGACCACATGACGTGCTCAGAGGCTAATCTTTTCAAATTCCAGGAGCACCAAACGTTGCATCTTTTTTCAGGTTTGAACTGGTGGTGGTTTGGAAGATACAAATAAATGAGGAAGGGAAGGTTTTCCCAAAGCTGGATCTTCTCACCAAAGTCCCAGAGCGAGGTAGGACTGACTCCAGGGGTATGGACACCCTTGCCAGAGGACTTCTCAGTGTACCCAACAAAGCTGTTTGAGTATCTTATCTGGGTTTACATGGAAAGAAAAGTTGAAAATGTCATTACATGTACTTTGTTTGCAACTGTTAATATACTTTAGTCACTAACCACCCAAACAGCACAGGAGAGGGGATGTCTGTCCTGAGGCCTTTGTAAGGTTGGGTGGAGGAAGGCATTTCCCCTGCCTCAGGTTCCAGTGACAGTGCACCTTGGTCTTCCCGGCTCTGTCTCTAGTGCTTCCCACTGTGTGGCTGTTGGGGAGGAGGTAGTGTCTTATTAGACGGACACTCTGATGTTTCTTACCAGGTTTTTTTCTTCACAGCCCTGGAGCTGGACAAGAAGAGGGTCATAGAAACTGCTCCTCTGGCTTTCCGAAGCATGCTAGGAGTCCTTGGAATTGAAGCTGCTCTAGACAGTCTGATAAGATTGTTCAGTGAGGAAAACGACTAGTTCCCCCACAGGCAAACACACAATGCTGGGCTGAGAACATGCCACCTAGGTTAAATGTGAGCATTTCTCTTTTCCAATTAGAAACCACATCCTTCAGACATGCTTTTGTGTACAGTAGTGGTCATTACATATGAACTTCCATGGCATGAAAATAAAGCTTTTCAGATATGTTGAAAGCAACATGTACACTGCTTTGTACCAATAAGTGTGAAGTTGAAAAAATGTTCCAAGAATGGTCGTCCACTCTCAAGTGACTATAGAAGAGCTGTGCTGAGCCTCCAAGCTCGTATCAAGTGTGGCCCAAGATAGCATGGGACACAGTAAAATCCAAAGCTGTCCATCTGGTCTGCAGAGCAGACTCTCCAGCAAGTCCTGACAACCCTCTTCGTCTCCTACTAAAGTAGAGCCATTTAACAGCAATGACTGCATTGTTCCCTTCTCTTGGGAACTTCACTGAAGACACATGCACAGTCTGAAAGTGGCACATGACTATAATCTCAGCACACAAGAGCAACCTAAGGTTAAAGCCAGCCTTGCCTACATAGTGAGCCACTGTCTCAAAAAAAACAGACCAGATTATACCTCCATAGTAGAAAAATTGCCTGTCCTAGCCCCAGGATCACATAAGAACTACCCAGGCTAAGGCTGGACCATCTCAAGACATGGAACTAACATTTGGTGAGAGCCTCAGGTACCTGTTGTGCTACCAAGATGAGGTTGGTGTGGACTTCCTGAGCTAAGCAGAGCATCAGGAACATGGTTGGATGAGAGCCCTGCCCACAGTGACGGGGTGCTCCATTTGTATTCTTTACCCCAGGAGACACTGCTTATCCATCCCCTATTCCATCCAAGACAGGGCCCCTTGCTAAATAATAATTCTCTGGGAGAGACCAGTACTCTAGAAATATAAGTTTCTATAAAACTGCTCTGAGAGCCTGGGACCCAGCCACACCTGGGACCAGTACTGTGGCATCAGACAAAGACATACAGACACATACACACACACACACACCAAGTCCTCCTCCAAATCAGTCAACCTTGAGTCAAACCAAAACCAAAGGCTGCTTTCCCCTGCACATCCACAAAGTTATGAGAACATGATCTTCAAAGCACATGACTCAGGTGAAGAATGTAAGCATGTGTGTATATATATACACATACACACACACACACACACACACACACACATATATATATATATATCTCCCAGCATACACCAGTCAAAACAAAGTCAAAGGACCCAAATGTACAAGTGTCTTTACCTGAGTCTTCAATAGAATATTAGGACAGAATTTAACAAATTCTGTAGGAGGTCGCTTGATTCAAACAAGTACAATTCTCAAATTATCACAAAATTTCCCACAAAGGTTTACAATCAGCAAAATATTTTCTTCATTTTTCATGTAGCATTTTTCATACAGTTCCATGGTTTTACTATGTTACAATAAGCCTTCATTAGTCTCTCAAAAGGATGATATAAATAATCAGTCTGTACAGCCTACCATAGGATAAAAAAAAAAAAATGAAGCCAAAACTCCCAACGATTTCATAGCAGCCAGGCACACTTTTGGCGACCCCAATAGAACCCTCAGTGCCAGCGAGGAGTCTTCTGTAGCCCTGATGAGAACAGCAAGGCCATAGACCCACACACCCAATAAGCCTCAGAGCTAACCCAGGGATGAATGTGGCTCAGGAGGAAAGGAAACCTTGATCCTCAACCACCCAAGACACCAGAGTGCCAGGGAAACTATGGGCTGTCAGGCACACCCACCCAGCTGACCACAGCAGCTCTGAGTTACAGCTCTGCCTCCAGCCTCTACAGCAGCAATTTCAGGTAGGAAAGAACGCCTCAGCTCCCCCTAGAGTTAAAAATCATAAAGAAGAATTTTTTAAAAGCAATGCTAATGCAAGTGGTGTCCATCCTGACCTGAGTCTTGTGTTCCCTGCCGCTGCTCTTTACAAAGCCATGGGCTTCAGAACCTCCACAGGGACCTAGTCTAAACTGCTCAGAACTGATGTCCACACTGACTCGACTGCTCTGCAGCAGGGAATTCACCCAAAGCCTGTACTGAAGTGTGACTTGCATTAAACAAGTGACCAGTTAACAGCTGGGAAAGTTCCAGTAGTATCCATGTTTTCATGAAAATCCAAACTGTAAATACTCGTGACAATTCAAGTTTTCTGTGTTAAGAGCCTGGTGGTAGGAGATCCAAACCTTGGGTCTTAATAATAAGGCTTTCTGCATTAGAGAGCTGGACGTGAGCTCTGCATGGAAGAACTACTTAGGATGTTCTCCTGGGGCTTAACGGATACGTCCACTCTAAGAAAACAGGTGGCTTGCTCGGACACAGCACTCACGTCCTACATTCCTTGTCCTAGAAGATTCTAGTGCTCTTCAGTTCCTTGTCTCTGAGAGGCAGTTTAACCTCAGCAAGGTTAAAAACAAAAACATTCACTGCCAAAAATCACTCAACACAACCGCAAACAGCTCTGTCACTCAGCTTTCACATTCAAGTTTCAGGACACCGCAGGGGGAAAAGCTAGACCTTATGGAGAACTAATGTGCAGTCTTCGTGTTCCTTGAACCGAGCCGACCTCACCGCGCCATCTTCAGCATGCACAGTCTTTGAGTAATAATTGACTATTTTGCTGTCTAATTTATACTGGTGAGGAATGCTCTCATAGGGCTTGAGGTCGAGATCCAGTACAGACACGGAGAAGGCCAGCCGCGATCTTGATGAGGGGATAACAGGCCTCTGGTCAGAGCTGCAAGTAACAAAAGAACTTCAGACCACAAAGACCCTCAGCCCTCCCTGCCCAGCTTGCAGGGCACCCATTCTGTGCATCTACTGTCTGCCAGCCTCACACATAGCCCAGATAAATGACTGCTATGCCATAGGCCAGCACACTGTGTCCAGGAAGAGGGTTAAAAGAACAGAGGTGGAAAAGCCATTATGTGGAATGCGTGAGTGATAGTCCCCATGCTCCAGTGGTATTAGCAAATGCTGGAAAAGTTACTTTATCTTGAGCCAAGTATTACAAAACCTAAGAAAAAGTAAAAAGTAGGTCGTGTTGTGCAGCAGCCGGATGGATGGCTGCTGAGAACAGACGCCCTTTATATGCTCCCCAGTGCTGCTGAGAACCAGCTCAGCTCCTCCATGCTTTCCACATCTGGAGAGCAACCTGGCTTTATGTTAACTCTCAAATCACATCTTCAGTCAGTTTGTTTCCCAGAGCTTTTGTGGATTTTATAAACATCAGAAAGTCATGTGCTTCAAACAGTATGAACAATTACTTAAAAACCTTTGCAGAGTACCTTCAAAACCTGATACTGAGGTTGTTGTCATCTATCCAACTGTGTTCTGAAAACATAGTACATGGCGTTCACACAACTGCTTGAATGGCATCCGATCCCAGGCTAGCCCAAGAGAACTGTTAGGCAGTTCTGGTTCTTCCATGCTCACTACTCTTGTGGATTTAGAAATCATTAAAACATGACAGACACTACTTTCAAAAAGTCCTGAGTTTTTGAAAGAGAGGAAGAGCAAACACTGACACACATGGGCCTGTTCTAAAGTACACTAAAGCCTTACTCCTCATCTGTTGTCCCATATTTCTCTTTATGGGGAAAAAACTGAATTGGACTCAATCACAGGTCTGACAGGTAACCATGGGCTCCCAAGACAGCCAAAGGCACAGGCCAGTGTACAACCAATCCTGCAACACCGAAAAGCCTGTCTCCTTCAGACTGTGTTGTGTGGCTAAGACTCAGCAGAAGCCAGGACACAGTTATCCCTGCTGCCATGAGCACACACGTCACTGTGATAGCCCTGGACTTTGGTGCTGGGGTGGTCGGGGCTGCAGAACTGCTGTCCTCACTATGATAGCTGCTCTCCAAGGGACTAGCCAGTTTCTAGGGAGGCCAGGAGATAAGCCTAAGTTGTCCAAGCTGTTTGCAATAGACCCTGCAAGGCTTAGGGATAAGCAGCAATGAGCGACTTTCCTGGGGTTTCCAAACTCTTCAAAAGCCCACAGTAACAAGAAGAATGTCTTAAGAACCTGACAACTGTGATAGAAACAAATGGCAGCCACAGAGGCTTGTGGGCTGTCCATTCAGATCCAGAGATAGAAGTTCAACCTTAAATTTACTGTGTATCTTAAGATGAATACAGCCCTAATTTGTCTCTGGTTTTTTGTTTGTTTTTTTGAGTGCTTTTTTTCCCAAGCTAGGTACAATTCATGTGAGCACAGCACTACCTTCCTCAAAGATGGCTGGGCATCTGATGCCTGTGTATATTCTCCAAGGAAAAACTGGGGGTGGAAACATCCTTTCTCCTAGTCACCAACTTTCCTCTGCAGCTCCTTCCACAGGCACAAAGTACAGCGATAGGGACACCTTGGAGGGTCCTGTTGCCCTCCCCCTATTCTCCTTTGCTCTTGCTTCCAGGTGGATCTGCACCACCAACTTTGAGCCTCCAGATACATGGGCCCTACTATCTGGCCCTGAGACCTGACCTTAGCAGGCAAGGCAAGCCTCACAGGGCAGGCCCCCATCTTCCTGTTGAGAATTCTCTCCAAAAGCAACTCTGAATTTCCCAGTTTCTCCTCTTTAAATTTGGTCAACAAATTCACAGCTTCCACAAAATAGGTCTGAGGAAGTGTAATGACAAATGGCAAAGCTTTTTAAACACAAAATCCTAAACATTTCACATTTTAAAATTAAATAAGCTTGAAATAGTTAAGAATAAAAATGGTGTGTTTCCTACCTCTCCCAGATACATCCTTCACTACGCAGCGTACAGAGTAATAGTAAATAGTGCCATCGGGAGTGGCTCTCAACTAACACTGAAGGGCTCCTCACAGCTGAACTCTGGGTCTTTATTGGAGGATGACAGGAGTTTACAACTAAACAGCGTCAACTGCCTTCACCAGTTATGCCCTATAAATGTTCCTCACCATGTTGCACCAGAAAGTAGACAGTGCTATACCTGCCAGAGAACCTGACTGGAAACCATGAAACTCAAAAACATCAGAAAGATGGGTGGTCACTCTAACAAAGGAACACAGGTCAGATGTGGAAGATTTCAGAGAAGTCTGTGGAACGTCTGGCACCCCTAAAGATCAACACTGAAGATGCTACCTAACCTGAATTACTAAAAGCAAGGGGAGGGCACTACAACTAGCCAAACATTTGTGGAGGGAAGTGGCAAACATGCTGGTTATTCAGAAAAGGAGCGAGAGTGGCAAACATGCTATTTGATAGGTTTTAAAATGGCAGTGATGGGCTGGACAGATGGCTCAGCGGTTAAGAGCACCGGCTGTTCTTCCAAAGGATCAGGGTTCAAATCCCAGCACCCACATGGCAGTTCACAGCTGTCTGTAATTGCCGGGTGTGTGGTACACACCTTTAATCCTAGCACTCGGGAGGCAGAGGCAGGCAGATCTCTGAGTTTGAAGCTAGCCTGGTCTACAAAGTGAATCCAGGACAGTCAGAGATACACAGAGAAACCCTGTCTCAAAAAAAGCAATCAATCAATCAATACGGCAGTGACAGTTAAGAAAATTGGCACATCCTGCTACTTGTAAAAGGTTCAATGATGTAGCCTGGGCTTCCTCTGAAAGGACTTTACTCCTACATTATCCACACTACTTCTAAGTTACTAGAATATTTCCTTATAGAACAATAATGAACATCCCAATTTAAATGAAATATTCATAGACATAGTAACATACACAATAGTAATCATTTTTAGCCGGGCGGTGGTGGCGCACGCCTTTAATCCCAGCACTTGGGAGGCAGAGGCAGGCGGATCTCTGTGAGTTCGAGGCCAGCCTGGTCTACAAAGCGAGTCCAGGACAGCCAGAGATATTCAGAGAAACCCTGTCTCGAAAAACCAAAAAAAAAAAAAATAGTAATCATTTTTAAATGGAAAAGTCTGTTGTCATCCAGAAATGCCTTTAATTAAATCACAGGTTTTGAGAGAACAAGAGTTAAAAAAAATAAACTACCCATCCTTTAAAATAAAAATAAAGCCCCATGACAGCAAGTATACCACAGATACAGCAGCTTGTCAGGTAGGGTTTCTAAATAAGGAAGCCATTGCTGTCCATAAAACCGTCAGACAAAGAGAGGTGTTCTGCAGTGGTGCCTCACCTTGTGCCCTGTAAAGGGGACAGTGCGATCATAATGGAACAGTCCTTGGCGGTCATGGCTACTCGGTACTGCTGCACCTGTGGAGGACGAGAGAGAGGGCAGCTCCAAGTAACACAGTCCTCCCCACCCAATGATTAGAGCAATTGGGTAGAGTGAGGAGAATGCCTGATGTACAGTACGCCAGCCCCCACCCCATCCTTTCACCTCCTATTGCAAGCACATGGACCCCAACTGGATCTCTAAGACTTGTGACTTGCCATCAACAAGGTAGCCACAGTTTGTCTTTGGGGAGTGGGGGAAGCAGAAAGTTCCTCAGTTTCTCAATATGTTGACACACTGAGTATTCAGCCTGTACCTTCTAGAAGATGCATGCAGGACATTTGGGGGAGTGGTGATTACAACAAAAGTGAGCACATTCTAGGGCTACGTATATATTAACTCTGCATCCTCAGCAGGCACTAAGGTATCCCATTGTATAAAGAGAAAACTGAAGACAGAACTGCCAGGTGATGCTGGGCTCGACCAAGCTCTTCCACAGCAAAGACAAGCAAATGCAGTTCTGCATCATGAGCCTCCGTAGTGCCTGCCTGCCAGAAACTCCAGTACCAATACTACACATGTGAGACAGGCACATAAGGAGAGATCAAAGAGAGTGTCCAAAATGGTCATCTCAACAGCATACAACTGGGGGGCAGGTTGTTCTTAATCCCTTTTGTTTTGTGAACGTTGGTACATGTTTTTGAGTATTTTAAACAGCTCCTACTTTTATAAACATCAACTAGTTACACAAAAGGAATTGCCTTCTACATCACCACTGGCCTGGCGTCTAACCTGATGGCAGACAGTACTCTTTTGTCCCTCTGAATCACTCCTTTTGATTTCAAAGGAGCAAGAAGTGCTGATTGCCAGGCGTGGTGGCGCATGCCTTTAGTCCCAGCACTTGGGAGGCAGAGGCAGGTGGATCTCTGTGAGTTCAAGGCTAGCCTGGTCTAGCCTTGAGTGAGTTCCAGGACAGCCAGGACTACACAGAGAAACCCTGTCTGGGGGGGGAGGGGGAGAAGAAAGAAAGAAAAAGAAAGAGGTTGCTGCTCTGGGAAAAGCTCTGGTTGTACTTCCCTGCAGGCAAGGAGGGGAGGGAGGAGCAGGTCACACACCACACCAGGCCTGAAGAACCTGGAGCAGGAGACACCCAGCTCCTATCTGCACACCCTCCAGTCAGCAGAGAAATCTGTTATTTCGTGATACCTACCCAGAAGTCCAGTCAAAAAAAAGAGCCATGTATTAGATGCCCTTCAGTCACTGCCAGTCTATCAAGGTACAAAACAAAGCCACACAAGACAGTTTTAAAGTGTAAACAACTACCAAGGATTTTACATTATTTAGTCCTAATCCAAAGTGAGAAACTAGAAGAAAATGTCCAACCTATCAACATGGAGAATGTTTAAGTCCTGCGCAGGGTGGTGGTATACACCTACAATCCCAGCACTTGGGAGGTGAAGTTGGAAGGATCAGGAGTTCAAATCACCGTCTGTAACAACAGTGAATTTGAGGCCAGGCTGGACTACATATAAATTCTTTTGTGTGTATGGGTGTTTTGTCTGCATGTTGTGCAGTGCCTGAAGAGGCCAGAAGAGGACATAGGATCCCCAGAACTGAAGTTACAGATGGTTGTAAGATACCACATGGGTGCTGGGAATTGAAGCAGGGTCCTCTGGAAGAGCAGCCAGTGCTCTTTAACAGCTGAGCCATCTCTCCAGCCCTGACACAGAAATATTAAACATTTACATAATTATATATGTCTTATATATGAAAAGGTATTATTGCTACAAATCAAAGAAATGCAAATTGTAACGATGAAACCTTTTCCTGTTCTGGGGGGGAGGGGTGCATATCTCAGACACAAAACCAATGAGTGAGGTTTTCATTTAGAGTGCTGTTCCAGTGAGTTTTTGAGCCAATTCAAGCGCAACAGTCAACTAGAGAAACTGGACAAAATATCAAAATTTCTTCTTGAAGGCATTGCTAATGAGACAGACAACAGGCATTTGGGTCTGTTTTCCAAAGGAAGGTCAACCTTTAATGCTGGCAGGGCAGGAGCCACATGAACCTTCTTATTGAGTGAACTGCGGCTCCATTCAGATCAACCCTCAGCCTGAGCTGGCAGGCCCTACAAGGAGCTGCAGCTTTACTTCAAAACAATCAATCCCAAGCCCGGTCAAAATGACACCAGCCTGCCAGTCCTCTTGGCAGAAACAAACCTAAAATTCTTTCTGGAAAGAGACAATGTTAGCACCAAGTGATTTCTAACATAATTGTACAAATACAATTTCTGACACACAAGTAAAAATATGTAGGCACAAGACAGAATGGCATGAATAAAAGCCAACAAAAAAGACCACAGATGGAGTGTGAGAGCCTATGGTCCCCTTCACTTCTGCTGAGAAATAGAAAGTGCTCTAAGAAATAAAGACTGTTTTGTTTTGTAAAAAGAGCTAAAATGAAAAACAAGCCCACCGTAGTGGACACAGACACACACACAAGGACGGCAGCTGTTGGGTACCAGACACGCATGCTGCTCCGTTCAGAGAATCACACCAAACAATGTCTGAGAAGAACTGGAAACCATAAAAATGAGCCATTTAATTTTTATAGAAAAACAACATGCAGCACTGAATAGAGGGGAATAACTACAAAGGAGGAAAAACTGCCCACGCCGGCCCCTAAGTAAAGCTAGAAGCAGTGAATGGGTGTAAAGTAGCCTCCAATGTTCCACTGCAATAGTAACTCCCACATTTTGTTTTCTAAGAAGTACAGCACTAATTACCCACAAAGTTATGAGCTGGACAAAGAAAGGTAACAACTTAGGGGCTCAGACCAAATAAGAGAAGAAATGGGAGTAGAGAAGAAAAAGTGGCAGAGAATTGCTAACCTAGAAGATTCAAAGAAAATACTTAGAACAGAGTGTGGAAAGGAAAGCAGCAGAGCAGAGGGCTAACGACACAGAAGACATCTGGCATGTATGCAACTAACAGAGAAGAGACAGAAACAAGCCCATCAAAACTAGGGCCATAGGTTTTCCGAAACTGAAAATGTCTAATTCCAAAGTGTCACCAGAAAATACTGGTGTCACATATCATTAAACAAACCTAAGATGCACTGGCAAGCAGACCTGCCCTAAAGGATAAATTAAAAAATAAAAAATGGCCAGGCATGGTGGTGCACACCTTTAATCCCAGCACTCAAGAGGCAGAGGCTCTTGAACTCTGTGAGTTCAAGGCCAGCCTGATCTACAGAGTGAGTCTAGGACAGCCAAGGATACACAGAGAAACCCTGTCTCAAAAAACCAAATAAATAAATAAATAAATAAAATTTTAAGCTGTTTTGGGGTGTGGTAGCTCACACCTATATAGGGAGGCTGAGACAAGAGGAACAGGAGTTTGAAGTTTGAGGCCAGCCAGGGCAACATGAGGCCCTGACTCGCATTTTAAGTATAAGTGACAGAGATAGTGCCAGGATAGATTTTTTTTTTCTTTTATAAATAGTCTGTGTGTATATACATATGTATATGTGTGTGTGTTTATGTGAGTGTATGCACACATGTGCAAGTGCTCTCAGAGGCCAAAGAAGGAAATGGATCCACAGGAGCTGGAATTACAGATGAGCATCCATCCACCCTGAAAGTAGATGGTGGGAATTGAACCTAAGGTCTTCTCCAAGGGAAAGCAATGGTTCTTCACCAATGGTTCTTCATCTCTCTAAGCCTCTATATTTAACATTTTGCTGATCCATCTCTCTAGCACCCAAAATAACTGTTTTTAAAAACCAATTGGAGAGTATGGAAAGATGGCTCAGTGGTTAAGAACACTTGCTACTCTTCCAGAGGACCCAGGTTTGGTTCCCAGCACCCACATCAGGCAGCTCACAAGCACCTGTAACTACAGTTCCAGGGGGTCTGACACCCTCTGGCCTCTATGGGCTCCTACATACACACACAGATGGTATACATACTCATGAAATAAACTAATATTTTTTAAACCATTTTTTAATTTTATTTTTAAACATTTATTTATTTATTTATTTATTTATTTATTTATTTAAGTTACATCTCAATCACAGTCCCCTTCCTCCTCCCCATCCTGTTCCCACCCTTCTACCCTTTTCCCCTTTACCCTCCTATCTGCTTTTTTTTTTATTTAAGGTATACCTTTTTCCCCACAACAGCTCCCCCTTTTAGTTCAATAAAAGGCTCTTTTTCTTATAACAATACAAAACAATAAGAACAATTAGACCACAATTATGAAAATTATAGCACATTCCCAATGTCCAGTCCATACATATTTGGCAACTGATATTAATATTCTATTATCTGTGTATTTTTACATGTATTTATTCAAAGACAAAAGATTTACAGAAAGATAGAAAAGACATGGTACAAATATTAAACACAATAATCTACAGAAGTTCTGTGACAGAAAGAGGACATTTGAAGGTATGAAGTATATCCAAAGATAAAAAGCCAATTGAAATGATAGATGGCAACTGAAAAAGTATTTACTTCCAATGCTGAGGCACCTAGAAATACAGCCTCACACAGTAAAGTAGGAAGTCCTAAGTCTACCCATTCATGGATCACTGTGGCAAAGCACTGAAAACCAGAATACATAACAAAAACATTGCTCAACTATTGCTAGAGAAAACATCACAAAACGCAGGAGAACATGAACAGCATGACTGTATATGTGAAGTTCAAAAGCACTCCACAGGGATACAGGTCAGGACAGGGAACTTAACCGGTTGACACTATGCAGAGACTGCATGCCAGATCTCAGCAGAGGCTTCGAAGCAATCCCAACAGGGGCTCAGGTTGCTTCTGCTCACTGGAATATAGACTTTTTCCAAACACTCCCCTGTATGTGCTATTTTTTTCATAATCCTTACAGCTAATAAAATAAAATTCAAAAAGTTAAAATGAAAATTTTTAAATACTAGTAATACCTGGTGTTTCCAAGCATATGGCAGCGGTATCTACCAAACATAAACTCAGCAACTCTTTTATAAAACTGTCTGTCTCAGAGGTGCCTGCTTATGTTCAGATAAAGTAAAACAATGTCAACATCAACATTTGTCTTCGTTTTTTTAAAAATGTTTTAATTAAAACAGAACTACATTTAACTCTATTTCATTGAAATAGAGTGCCCCCTCCCCTTTCTCCCTCAAACCTCTCAAGCCACCCTACTCTCATGCTGTCTGTAGCCTCTTTTTCTTTGATTATTGTTATATGCATATGTATGCATGTATTTATGTGTGTGCATGTACAGAAGTACATACAAACAAATATATAAATTTTAAAAAAACCTGCTGAGTCCAGTTTTTGTTTGTGTGTATGTGATTTCAGGTCTCATGACTCTGCATTGGGCTACTAATAAGGGGTAATCCTCTCTGCAGTCATCTTTGTCTAGGGAGGGGGCACGGCAGACTTTCCCCCCTTCCACGTTAACATGCTTGTTGATATTGTCATTGTTGCAGTATTGTTTTTATGCAGTTATTTCTAGAAGAGACTGTTTCACAGGAGACTTCCTCATCCTCTGGCTTTTAAAATCTTTCTGGCAAGAAGGGCGTGGTGGCACACACCTTTAAAACGAGCACTCAGGAGGTGGAGGCGGAGGCAGAGGCAGGCAGATCTCTGTGAGTCTGAGGCTGGCCTGGTCTACAGAGCAAGTCCAGGACAGCTAGGGCTCTGTTACACAGAGAAACCCTGTCTTGAAAAGCCAAAAAAGAAAAAAAAAAAAAAAAAAGCTAGCTTCTCAGGGCAGTAAAGTCACAGACCTAGAACAGAATCTCCTACTGCACTTTGCTAGTTGAGCAGAATTCTGTACTACGGTCTAAGTCTTGTCCTTTTACCCACTGATATGTGTAACCACTCCCTCAACAAAACAAATGGAGACCATCAACAGATCTTGGGGAGCCCAGCCCCAGTGGGTACATCTGTACATCGTAACTCCTGCACCTCCAGTTCCACATCACTTTCAACAGCAACAAACTAAAACCACCTAGCAGCAATGGTGTGGCCACAGCAAAGAGGCTGCAGGAGGATGGAGGACTTCCAAAGGCTTTCTCCTAAAATGGCCACACTCTCATTGACACTGACACTAACACCTACTGCCTTACAGACAGCAAGAAAACACCAGACTCAACCCCTCTTCATACCACTTACCCACTCTGCCTCCAAAAAAGACTAGGAAGGGGCTGGAGAGATGGCTTAGTGGTTAAGAGCACTGACTGCTCTTCCAGAGGACCCAGGTTCAAATCCCAGCACCCACATGGCAGCTCAAAACTGTCTGTAACTCCTGTTCCAAACAATCTGATGAAACACATGTAGTCAAAGCACCAATGTACATAAAATAAAAAAATAAATTATAAAGAAAAACAAAAAAACAACACATACACACAGTGTGTGTAAAAAAACTACACTTTAAAAAAAAAAAAAAAGACTAGGAAGATTCCAAGCTTGAAGCTATCCTGGGAAACGCACACGATATTACCATTTGGACTTCACTCCTGGTCATATACCCCAGGAAAAAAAAGGATAGCCACATAAAAACTTGTACACAAATATTAACAACAGCACTGATTATAACAGTGCAAAGTGTGTCGACTGATGGGCAAGTGTCTGTATTACAGTGCATCCACTTGGTGGAACCCTAAGCCATGAGAGTGAGGTGGTGAAATCTGACAGTTATGTAAGTCAAAGCTGGACACAAAAGCTCACACACTGACTGTCCCATTTATACGCAGCACTCATAGAAAACCTGAAGTTGCTCAGGGCTGCAGGGACAGAGACAATGACGGCTAAAGAGTATGAGAAGGTTGTGAGCAAAGGACATGGCATAAGAACAGCCTGAACTGAGTGAGAAGAACGTCAGGCAATGAATAGATCTAGACAAACGTGTCTAAACCAATACTCCAAACTTGAAAAATATTCTTAGCTATACCTAGGTGGTAGAGTGCTTGCCTAACATGCTGCCCACCACCCCCCCAAAAAAATACCTAAGATAAACAAAATATCAGACAATAAGTGCACATACCCTGGAAAAAAACTATAAATTAAAGTATCCCAAGTCCTGTAACATGCCAGCTGGGGCCACAAACAACTGAGTAACTTTACACTTTAACTATATATTGGTGAACTGGACACGCCACCCATGGAAAGACCCGGACAACTCAAGACCAGTGGAGCAAAGAATGACTAAAGAAGCTACTAAGTAAGGGAACACACGAGTCAGCACATTAGTGGAATGCTCACTCTGCCCCTTTCTGTTTATGGGGCAGTCTCCCGAGACATCCCAAGTGGCTGCCAACAGACAAGAGGGCCCACCTAACCTGAAATATTGGCCACTGTCCTTCCTGGAAAGCCCACTGACTCCACCTCCAGGCACCACTCAACAAAGTTAGAGGTAGGAAGGGCTACGGTGTCCTGAGATGACAGTATTTGTCAGAGGCACCTGGTTCAGTTAGGTAAAACAGGAGAAGAGCTTTTGCTCTGGGTTGCTCTCAGACCACTACTCTTCAGTTTCAGCTTTACGAAACATGG
Organism: Lophiomys imhausi; assembly: GCA_907164525.1. NCBI lineage: Eukaryota > Metazoa > Chordata > Mammalia > Rodentia > Muridae > Lophiomys > Lophiomys imhausi. The sequence continues at coordinate 7,548,912 of CAJQZJ010004381.1, forward strand.
TCTCCAGTTTCAACTACATGAACATATATCCACCCTAAAAGAGAAATGGAGGAGTTGGATGTGGTACACTCAGGAGGCTGAGTCCGAAGAAATAACAACCTGGGTCTACTCTTGCCTACACAGTGAGACCCTGCCTCAAAAAGAGAAAGAGGGCTGGTAGATGATTCAGTGAGTAAAAGTACTTGCTGCCAAACCTGACAATCTGAGTTCACTATCCAGAACCCAAATGGTGGAGAAAAAAAACAGCACTCAAGTTGACCTCTGACCTCCATTGTGGCATATACTATAACTCTCATGTGGCATACACCCACCCACCAAATAAATCCTAAAAACATTATTTTAAAAAGAGAAAGAATGGCCAGGCAGTGGTGGTGCACACCTTTAATCCCAGCACTCAGGAGGCAGAGGCAGGTGGATCTCTGAGTTCCTGGCCAACCTGGTCTACAGAGTGTGTTTCAGGGCAACCAGGGCTATACAGAAAAACCATGTCTTGAGAAACCAAGGAGGGGGGAAGAAAGGGAGAGGGAGAATGAGCGCAAGCACAAAGCTCCACATTGTAACACACAAAACCCTCAAGCTTTCGGCCCAATTTCCAGCAACAGTAACATCTCAGAGCTATACTGTAGCACCATGATCAGAGTAAGCATGACTGTGCTATGTCCTCCCAGATCCTCCAAGCCCACATATGTAAGTCTCGGCAACCACCATCCCAGGGACTCTGAACTGCCACAGGCATCATGTCATTTTCTTTCTTTCTTTCCTTTCTTTCTTTCTAAGGTTTTTCGAGACAAGGTTTCTCTGTGTAACAATCCATGTCATTTTCAAAGACTGCTGCACACACAGTCATTGCTGGACCCTTTGAGAAGTGCACCGTTGCTCAGAAGAACCCCCATGATCCATCCATGCAACAAATGGAGTGGAGTTCAAGTATGTTTTCTAACCTAGTAATAGTCACATGCTGAAAACACTGGAGTTTCAACAGTTCTTTGTGGTAAGAGTTTATCTTAAAAGCCAGTTATGAGAATGTTTTTGTTTAATCCCAGGTGTGCTCCTGCTTCAGTTAAGACCACAGGTGTAAACTATTAACTGCTTTGTGAGCTAGCGGCGATGTGGCTTAGCCAGTGGCGCAAGTTTAACTTTGAGGACTTGATAGGGTGGAAAAAGCAAGAGCCCAAAGGAAACTGGGGGTGCTACACAGAAGAAAGAGGTTACTGCTCTCCCTACTGCTGGTCCTTCCCCCAAACTGCTGATGGTTCCTCCTGCTGCTGTTTCCTTTGCTGGACTTCTGGATATTGTGACTACTGAGACTGGTATTGCCCCCGAGGAACCTGATGACCCTAATAAGCAGGAAGTAGCTCTAAGGGAACTCCTCCATCCTTTTTCCCTTTAACCTTCTTTCTCTCCCACATAGCGTTACGGGGTAAGAACAAACAAGGGTTGAAAAGGAGGAAGAGATATTAAGAATATAATAAAACAAAAATAATAAAAGCCACTGTGCTACAGTTCTTACCTCAACAGCAGACCATTGTGAACATCTTTGTACAGTTCTAGGGTGAGCATAGGCCATCTCTCTGGGTTAAGTACCCATGAGGGCCCGTGATGAGTACATCTAACATGAAAACCTGACCACCAGCAACCTATCGGAGAGCCAGTTCCTAGCCACCAGCACTTTTGTATGTTCCCAACTGATTTCTTTCAGACAGGGAAGATGGTCATCAGGATACAAAAGGTGGGGCCCAGGGCCACCAAGCACTGGTTCCTGCCTCTGGCCTGTGACACCCAGGGCAGAACAGAGCCAAGAGAAATCCTGCTTAGACCCGGCATTGCCATCACCTGCCCAGCTCCTGTGAGTGACACAGCCATTCTGCTTCAACCCTCCATTCTGGACTGCCACTGTTGTGGAGGGAGGGGCAGGAACACTCTCAGGAGTGCACGGTACTTCTCAATGGGTCTACTCACCTTTGTTAGTGCGAAGGCCACTGTCCCATCATCCTCAGTGGACAGATCAAGCAGTTTCTGGTAAAATATTTCATCATAAGGCCCATCTATCTGTAATGTTTTCCTGAAAGAAAGGCACCAAGACCAAATCAACAGGGTGAAAAAGCTCCTGGGGTCTTTCACTCAATAGTGCATTCTGTATCACACAGCACAGACTAACAACCACGTTGTTTTAAAGAGGCACCTAAGAGATCTACTGCTTCCTCTCATTAAGCCTGATCCTGCAAACATCAAGATCTTCAACAAAACCTAGGACTCAGGGAAGCGAAGACTCAGCCCTCAGCTGTTCACCACAGCCTTAAGCAAAAGCCAGTGAGGTATAAAAAGGGTCCTGCCCATCAGACTCTGTGGGTGTGGACATGGGGACCCACAGTGCAGACCCAAGGGCCTAGGCATGACAGTCAGAGACACTCAGGAACTGTCAAGCCAGTGTTCCAGGAGCAGCCCGTGGGACAACACTGCCCTCTACAGGCCAGGCCCTGACAGGATTTTAGAATGGTCACATTCATGTGCTTTATGTCTAGCATCTTAGTGACCACTAATCTCATAGAGACCCTGGCACCCCCTGGCAAGGGACTTCCTGGACAGAGAGTTGGTTGTATAGGCATCCTAGAGGCAAGTTCTAGGAGGTTTGCTTTGTTCTGGAGTTCACGCAACTGTGACCTCAGCCTAGCCTCATAGCTTCCTCTGGCTCTAGCCTCACCTCTCCTCAGGAAACTCTTGCAGGTGTCGCTCAACCCGGTTGTACAGAGGGTAGAGGCCTTCGATGTCTAGCTGGTCCAACATCTGCACCTGGAGGGTTTTGTACAGAAGACAGCCCTTCGGTAACCCCGAGTGCTCTGGGGTGTTTTTTCCTACCAAGAACATCAGGGGAGAACGAGAGCAGGTTTATTATCAAAATTGAAGATGGTGGGAGGGAGACCCAGGCCAGTGCAAACAACAGAACTCACCCTGAGCATCACAGACAAGGCCTGGGCCCCAATCTAGCAGTGAAGCAGATGCTGCACACCTCACAAAGCTATGAGGCTGACTGGACGCTGACCACCCTAAACTCCCAATGACTATACACACAAAAAAGATTGGGTCCGTGCCTCTCCCTTTGGGCCTGTGCTGTGCAAACTCCTACACAGAATATCCAAACTCCATCACATGCACTTTATACTTAAACATAAAGATAATAATCATCCTACATGAGATAAGGCACAGAACTGCAAAATATCATACCAACATCCTCAAACCTTCAAGACCAACTGGGGCCTTGTTTCCAGAGTCAAAAACCAATAATCCCACACAGAGGCGCAAGATCTGGCTGCCACAGGACCAGCTACACATACAGAGAAATGCACGGTGGTGGTGAAGACCATTGGCAAGGTCCTGTCCTCACTGGGCAGGTGAAGAAGCAAAGCTCCACTCTTCACTCGTGTACTCATGGGTACAGTGCCTTCTCAACTGGGGCCTGATATCCCTGACTGTGGGGCTAGGGAAAGCCAGCCTAGAGCAAGAGTGGGGTCAATGCATGTCCAAAGCTCAGAATCTCCTCCTGAGACCAACGGGAGGACAGTCACTCCCCCACTGTCCTGGGCCTGCATGTCCTGATGCACATAGCCCTGTGCTCCCACCTTTGCCCCTGGAAGAGGAGGTCAAGTAGTCCAGTGCCCACATTAAACTTCCTCTCCCCTTATAAGGGCATGTCCAGCAGCACCTGAATTCCCCCTTATACAAATGAGACATCCCCAGCACCTTGGTTGTTGTACACAATGATGTACACCTACCCCAAAGTCCCTACTCACCCTAAAAAGGTTTAAGTAGCCTTTGTTCCCTCATTAGACAACCTCTTGAGAGTCTGCTGTCATCGAGCTCACAGCTGCCTGAGGTCTCTTCTGCCCCTGGTCATTCTATCCCCCCCACTTCCCCTCTCAGAATCCACCCAGGACGATCAGACCATGATGGCTCCGGAAGTGGACCCTGAACAGCAGCTGACCATCTCTCAGAAAGAACTAACTGGGCTGGAGAGATGGCTCAGCAGTTAAGAGCACTGGCTAGTGCTCTTCCAGAGGTCCTGAGTTCAATTCCTAGCAACCACATGGGGGCTCACAACCATCCACAATGTGATCTGATGCCCTCTTCTGGCTGCAGGTGTGCATGCAGATAGAGCACTCAAAAGAAAGAACTAGCTGGAGGCAAAGCCGGGGAGGGAACAACAGATGTCTACGGCGAGGTAGCGTGGACCCATGCGGTGAATGCTTATTACATGCGTAAGTAGCCAAAAGATGAAAACCTACATGTGCTGACAGATTACAGCACCAGGTTACAAGAAAACATGAGTATTATATTTCACTGTTTCAAATATCACTCATCCGTGGGTTAGGCCTGTTTGCACACCAGTGTCAGGAAGGTCTGTGAGAGAAACCTTGGGTGTCACAGAGCCTCCTCTTGAGTCCTCCATCATCTGAGGGTCAAGCACCCACCTATGTCCTTCCAGACACATTCTGCAGCAGTGCACCCAGACTATGAGTTTAATTTCAACAACATTTTTGAAACAATAAGGAATTGCTTTCATAACAAGAATAAATCCCCAAAAATTCACTTACAGTTTTTTTTTTTAATCATTTCAAAAAGTAAGCATGGGGAAGCAACAAGGAAGGCTGGGCCTCTGGGTTTCTGAGGAACACATACCACTGTCAAACTCAAAGGTCTCTGTAGTCCCCAAGGGTCACACCTGGCCCTGACTCATGAGACATCACAACACACTGCAGTGGTGGGGCTGATCCACCCCTCTCTGACCAGGAGGACAACTGGACCCAGAGGCCCTGTGTGCTATCCTCATTCCATGGTCTCAGCCTAGCTACAAGCACTCCTGGTCTCAGGTCTTGTCTGACAAGCAGACTAAGGGGAATCTTCATTCAAAGTTAAGATTATGATCAAGAGGAAAAAAAGAGCTGAAAGCACTGACTCATGGCAGAAACACACAATATACAGGCCATGTGTCTAAACCCATACAGTCCAAGCAGATTACAAACCCAGCTACAGGTGCCAAAGCAAGTCTTGACCCTCTGAGTCAGCTAAGCTTCATTCTGTGGAACCCTGGCAGAACCAGACAGTACCCCCAGAGGTGCTATGAAGCCAGGCAGGGACACAAAGGTCACTTTGTGGGTGCCACTCTGGCTACCCATGGGAAGGGATGTCTCCATGCACCTATAAACCCCACAACCCAATTAGGGAAGGCCAGACCCTACCTTGGTGGTGTAGGCTCCTGCTGAAAGGGCTGGCTTCACAAACGCGTGGGCCCTGGAGCCCAAGCCTCAGGGTACCCACTCGGCCTTTGTCTGAGCTGCTCAGCAGCACCCTGGTGATAACACGCACCAGCTCCCGGATCACAGCCCTTGTGCAGTGAGGCCCATTGGCCAAGCCATTGGAAGGGAAGAAGAAGGGCTTCAGGTGGTGAGCAAGCTCCTTCAAGTCAGCCACAGGGCTCCGTGCATCACAACAACCATAAATCAGCTCGCCATTCTTCAGGAGAAAACAAAAAGAAACGGAGATGGATCACACAGGCGGAGCAGGGCACAGACAGAGGGCCCAAAGGTTCTTAGCCTAATCAGGGTCGCTAGACACTAGCTACTCAGAAGAATCCCAGTGTCCATGCTAAGCACAAATCAAAGGAGGAAACGTTCAAAAACTTCACGTCTGCTCCCTGGAATGACACCCTCAGGCAAAGATCTCAAAGCATATCTGCAGCAAATGCTTAGCATAAAGTGTCCACAAACCACCAGTGACTTGAGGGCCCAAGCAGTGACTAGGGGTTAGGACTAGGCCTCACAGTCCCCAGAACTTGTGGAAGCCTCAGAGTTAAGTCCTGTGGTAAGAGGCGTGACTAGATCACTGACATGGGTACATTCCTGTTTTAAGCCTACTGACCTTCCTTGTAGGACCCTCAAAGATGCTCCTTACCATACAACATCTAGGCTTAAGTCATTCCTGGAGCTCAAGCAAGGAGACATGCTGCCCACTGCTGACACTGGGGCTGTGACAGGAGCCTGAGCTATGGGGCAGCACCAGGAGCATTTCCAGGCTCCTTGAACTACATGCCTTCATATTTAAGCCATGTGGTGGGCCCTCTAGAACTACCCTTGGCATCTTCTCTACATGGAGTCTGGTCAGTATGAATAACAAAATACAAACAGACAACAACATCATAGCACCAGTAAGGCTCATACCAAAGATATCACAGAGTGGCCCCAGAGCTGTGGCACAAGGTGGAAATGCCTTCAGAAAGTAACAACTAAGCTGACTCTCTAAGACTCTGAGGCAACGAATAGGCGTGTGAAGCTAAGGTCTCATGAGGGCAGGAGTAGCCAAGAGGACAGTCTCAGCCCTCGAGAGTTATGAGAAGGTTTTCCTCCTCACGGGATCCTGGGATACCTCTCTAGAGGCCCCTGTCTAGGTGCTGCCCAAGAGACAAACTAAGGTACTGCTTGCTCACAATACTAGACAGGAGGAGGAAGAGGGTGACCACAGTAGAGCTGATGTGGTCAACTGACATTCAGGGTAGGGCCATTTGTGCCCATGTTAAAGCTGGACCAAGGGAGTCCTCACAGCAAGGTTTCACCCCAGCATCAGGGATCTAGACTTGAGGGACTTTGTAAAGGTGAAGTCCAGAGACAAGTGTTCACACATACAGATATGGCGTCCAGGGATCTTATGGGGCACACAGTGCCACAACCTGGGCAGTGTGGTGACTCTACAACAAGGGCTCCTTGAACTTGAGACTGTCTGTCATCACAGGTCCCCACGCCAGGACCATCAGGGCTTTGAGTTTTCTGCTTTGCTGGTTTTTAGAATTTGAGGGAGCAGCGAATGCATATCAGAACCAGAAAGCCAAGAGCTGCCAGTACTCAACATGCTGAACTCACTGCACGGCTACTCTACTGCTTTCAACAGCCATAAGGCCAGCACCATGACTTGGTGGATGAGGGTGCTTGTCACTAAGCCTGATGACTTCTGTTTAAAGCCAAGGACCCACTTGATTGGTAGAACCGACCCCTGCAAGTTGTCCCCCTCCACACATGCACCATGACATGCACATGACACACACACATGTGCATCACGCACACACACATTCACAAAATGAAAGATGTGTTGTGCAGGGTCTGTGGTCGGGGGTTGGTGGGCTGCATTTGCATTTCTCTCAGATGTCTCACTGGGCACAGGGCAAAGCGACACTGACGGGTGGAGGCTTTTCTTTGGTCCATGGGCGGACCTTGACAGAAAAGTGTGCACACAGCTCTGGATATCCGTTCTCTCCCGGACATGTGAGCATCAGGCAAGGCAGGGGACACGCTAGCTGCTGTCAGGGTCCCAAAGGGTTCTGGGGTGGGGGGCACCATTCTCTCATGGTTGCCTGGGTTGAGAACCAGTGCACCGGGCCAGAGAAAGCGTGGAGAGTTCCTAATCTTTTTTTTTTTTTGTTTTCTTTTTTGGTTTTTCAAGGCTCTGTGTAACAAGCCCTGGCTGTCCTGGACTTACTTTGTAGACCAGGCTGGCCTCAAACTCAGAGATCTACCTACCTCTGCCTCCAGAGTACTAGGATTGAAGACAAGCACCACCACATCCAGCCTAGGTTCTTAATCTCTCAAAAAGAGTAAAAGAAAAACTGGGGAGAGGGGTGACTTGGTGGTAACCTTATTTCAACCCCCAGATTCCACTGTGGAGAGAGCTAACTCCCAAGGGCTGTCCTGTCTCCACACAAACACCACAGCAAGTATACACCCACAGCCATTTTTTTAGAGAATGTAATTAATTAAAATTGTGTTCCTTTCTGGATCTGGGGAGATGGAGTCAGGCACCAGCCTCCAGGGTAAGGAAACGCTCAAGTTAGATCTGGCTAACGCTAGCCCATGACACAGCAGCAAGACAGAGGACAGGCCCTCTAGCTCACCAATCACTTTTCCCATACCAAGCAAAACACAGGCTTTGAAAAGCCTATTCTCAGTCTTGCTCCCTCACACAAGTCCACCTGCTGCCTCAAGCCCAGCTTGCTGCCCACTGGGACAATGACAAAGGAAACTCGAGAGATACATTCCCAGCATGGTCACAGCCACCACCTCCTGCCAAGGCTAGCCCTGCCTTGTGGCCCTTCCTCCTTCAACCCCATTTCCTGCTCCTGCAATGTCAAGGCACAGAGCCTGTGGCCAGGATCACAGTGTGGTAGGTTTACCTGGAAACCAGCATGAACTAAAAACAGCCCTTACCTTAAATATCCTCAGGTTGTTCTGCGCCTCTTGCAGCAGACTCTTCAAGGCAAAGTGCATGCGTTGCTTATTTCTGGAAGGATAAAGCAGTGAAGGCATTAAAGGAAGTGGGCTGGGCCTGGTCTCCACACATCCATACACAGAACTCTAGATTGAACTGGGACCTAGAGCTACCTTAATCCAGTCCCTGTGGCCATGAATACATGAGAGGAACTTGGTCTAGGGCCCAAAGGCAGCCATGAGGACTCCTACAGAGACAGGGGGACCAGAAAGCCAAGGCACACCAGTCATTCAAAGCCCATCCTTATTGATCCTCAGTTGCAGCTTCCAAAGGCTGGAGCAGGCACTTGGGCATCGTGATCCCTGTGACAGATCTCTGGGAAGTTCAGGAAGCCTAAAAAGGGCAAGATCATGGGACCCGTCATACTCTCTCTACCCTGAAGACCTGTAGGACTGCTCCCCATCTTGCCCTCTGCCCTACTCATTAGCAACCGGCATCTGTTGTCTCCTCATTGCCACTCGGGCTCCAGGTCTTGTCTTACCCAGGCACCTCTTGTTTTCAGTGTCCCTGAACACAGTCACCTCCTCACTCCCACATGAAATCTGCAGGGCTCCCAGAGAGGCAAACCCACCCCAGGCAAGGATTCCAAGCCATGGCCTGAGGCCATACTAGGGATAACATGTCAGCAGTCATCCACAGTCAGCTCTGAAAGGGTGGCATTATGAATACTCCAAAGACAGCTCCTACTCAGGTTTGACAAGTTACAAACTCTAATCAATGCTCTGAATTACTGCTTGCTTCAAAACATGCAGCCTTGGGTTAATCAATCATGATTCTCCTTAATGCACTGCCAACCTGATTTGATTGTCACAGAAAAAACAACATTTTGTTTTCTGGAATGAACAAAGAACCCTGTATAGAGAGCAGGGCCCCATCTCCACCTCAGAAAATACCTCCCATTTCCCATTTACCACCTCACAGAACCCCCACATATATTTCCAAGCTCACCAACATCCCGCCTTACAGAATATATCCCACTGACAACACTTCAGACAATACCTACCACTAGGGTACAGAACACACCCTACGTTCCCCACAGTGCAAAACACCCCACCTCCTCAGCACTCCTCACAGTACGCAGGTCCTCCCTCAGAGACCCCACCTCCTCAGCACTCCTCACAGTGCGCAGGTCCTCCCTCAGAGAAGACTGCAAGCCCCCCATCCTCACCTCTAGAACACGCCTCTCACCCCCACCCCCTTTCTCTCTCTCTCTCTCTCTCTCTCTCTCTCTCCCTCTCTCTCTCTCTCTCTCATACACACACACACCATCAACACCTCACAAAATAACCCTCAAAATCCCTGCCTCATGGGTTGTCCCTTAGCAGGCACCATCCAACCTCAAGACAACAAGTAAGAAGTGACTCTTACCCTGAGTAGAGATCAAGGGGACAGTATTTACTTATTTTCTTCCACTTTCCAGTTGCTACCTGGTAAAACACCAAAATAACGGTATCAAATACTTTGTCTATGACTACAAATAACTAAAAAAAAAACCACCATAACCTGAGAAGAGCTGCAGCCTTGACCTGGGAGAGGTCCCAGGTGCACAACCCTAAGTAGGAAAGAGCCAACTTAGCCCTTCACCCTGGGAAACTCCAGCTATCCCTTGGCCTCAGGTACTGCCCGTTCAGCCCTCCTGTGAGCAGGAAGGAAACGGCAGGCATTAAAGGTTTGGCAATGAGAATGGCAAGTATGGAAGCTGCTAACAGCAAGGGAAAGGACACTGCACATGCAATGTTATATTGCTGGAGAACAACTTGGCAAATCCCTCAACTTAGAAAACTCAAAGCAATCTGAAATAACTACACAGAGCAAAGAGGCAACAGGGATGGGGACATGGCATTAGCTGCAGATATTAAGATATTTACTTCAGGAAAAAAGGATGATCACTCACTGAACAAGGACCACATACAATGAAGGAATGAATGAGAGTATGAAAGCAGCCATCCTAAACACCATCAATATTTACTCAATTGGCAGAACAACAGATATAATGTGATGTTGTGTTTGCTTTAAAAGTATACGTGCCGGGCGGTGGTGGCGCACGCCTTTAATCCCAGCACTTGGGAGGCAGAGGCAGGCGGATCTTTGTGAGTTCGAGGCCAGCCTGGTCTACAAAACGAGTCCAGGACAGCCAGAGATATTCAGAGAAACCCTGTCTCGAAAAACCAAAAAAAAAAAAAAAGTATACGTATATGTACACACACATATCCAAACTCATTTTGAGAAAAACTTAACATACAACACAAAATCCTTAACGATCCCATTAATGTGGGGGAACAAAGGGTACACCTAACACAATTCTATTTTGCTTTGTAAGTATGTCTGCATGCTCCAATGATAGAAAACAAGGAAAGAGGTGTTAGCACCTGTGTATATGTGTATATTGTTTACTGTAGGAACATGACTAGAAAGATAAGCAAACTGATAACATGCATCACCCGAGAAGAGAGGTACTCCAACTACCAGTTATTAGCGGGCATTATTTTATAATTTTAAAATATATACTTCTTAAACAACCTAGCATATAAGCTGGGTATGGTTTTTACATGTAAAAACTAGCAGAACTTGGCAGAATCATAAATCTTGAAACCTCAGAAAATGTCTAAAGTTCTTTATGTATCCAGGAAATATTTACTCAAAAACTAGGTAAGGACATGAATTCATAAAAATTCATCTTTAAAAAAAAAAGAAAAAAGGAAATCAGCTAACTCTAAAAAAGAACAGTGAGGTTGACACCTTTTTTTTTTCAAGGCAGAGTTTCTCTGTGTATCTTTCAATGTCCTGGACTTACTTTGTAGACCAGGCTAGTCTTTGAGCTCAGAGATCTGACTGCCTCCGGCTCCCGAGTCCAGGGTTTAAAGGCGTGCACCACCATGCCCGGCAATTACAGACAGCTGTGAACTGCCATATGAGTGCTGGATTTGAACCTGGGTCCTTTGGGAGAGCAGCCAGTGCTCTTCACCTCTGAGCCATCTCTCCAGTCTGCCACTTTTTTTTCAAACACTTTTTTTTTGTTTGTTTGTTTTTCGAGACAGAGTTTCTCTGTGTAGTCCTGGCTATCCTAGAACTTACTCTATAGAACAGGTTGGCCTTGAACTCAGAGATCTGCCTGCTTCTGCCTTCGGGGTGCTGGGATTAAAAGGTGTGCACCACCACGCCCACATGCCCAGTTTCTTTTGGCTACTTTAAATGTCCTATTTCCATCCCTTTCTGTCTCAATTAGGGTTTCTATTGCTGAGATAAAACACCATGGTCAGAGCTGACTTAGGGAGGGATGAGCTGATTTCATCTTACACCTCCAGGTCTATCACTGAGACAAGTCAGGGCAAGAATTCAAGCAGGCCAGGAACCTAGAGGCCGGAACAGAAGCACAAGCCAGTGATGGGGTTGGAGAAATGGCTCAGAGGTTAAGAGCACTGGCTGCTCTTCCAGAGGTTCTAAGTTCAATTCCCAGCAACCACATGGTGGCTCACAACCATCTATAATGAGATCTGGCTCCCTCTTCTGGTGTGCAAGCATACATATTTCAATACAGAGCATTGTATACATAATAAACAAATAAATCTTTTTTAAAAAAGCCATTGATGGAGAAGTGATGCTTATGGCCTTGTTCCCCATGGTTTGCTCAGCCTGCTTATACAATCCAGCACCACCCATCCAGAGGTAACACTGCTCCTTGTGGGACAGTACTGCCCCCCCCCCATGGAATGAGCCCTAATGATTACACATCAGTCATTAATCAAGAAAATGTCGCACAGGTAATCTGATGGAGACACTTTCTTAACTAAGGTTCTTTCACCAGGCATGGTGGTACATGGCACCTTTAATCCCAGCACTTGGGAGGCAGAGGCCAGTCTGGTCTACAGAGCAAGTTCCAGAATAGCCACAACTGTGTTACACAGAGAAACCCTCTCTTAAAATACAAACAACAACGTGAGGTTCTCTCTTCCCAAATGACTCTGGCTTATGTCAACTTGACATAAAACCAGACAGCACAGTATCTCTAGCTCCAAGGGAAACAAAAAGGAAACTGGCAGCATGTGTACACTTGAACTCATGCACACTTCTCACATACAAATAATAAAATTTAAAACATACATATAAATTATATATATACACACACACACATACACAAATATACACATATATATAAGTCATTACAGAATAAGCGGAGAAGTCACTAAGCAAAAAGTAACAGCCAGGCACGGTGGTGCATGACTGTGGTCCAGCATTTGATAAATGCAGACAGGAAGAGAAGGTTTGAAGTGAGTCTGGGCTACATGAGACCCTATCTCAAAAAAAGTAAAATGGGCTGGCAAGACAGCGCAGTGGGTAAAAAGCCTGAAAATGGAGAACACAGAACAGGGCAGGCACAGCCACAGCCCCGGGTACTGTCATTACCTGCCCTGCCTTTCAATTCCAGGAAGGCTGTCCCTGCATGGTTGTCTTTACTGACCTGACTGAGAGCTCATACACTGGAGAGGTCTTTTCGGGGGCATTTGCCAAAAAAATCTAGAGGCTACTGTTTAACTTCACGGCTTCCTTACACAATGAGTTAGGGCAAGCAAGTGTGTAACCTAAAACCCAAAAAGAAAAAGCTGAGTAATGAAGACACACACAGAGGTTTTGAAAGACCAGAGAAGGGCCTAAGCCCTCACTGGAGCTTATCTGAGGTTCCACAGAAGAGAAAGGTAAAGCAAAAGCTGTAACAACCCTGCTGAAGATTAAGTGGGTTTGCACTCACACATATGCACCTCCTCAAGACTGAGAGATGTACTGGCTTGAGAAAATATCAAATATTCCAGTAAGCTAATCAAGTAAAGAGCTCAAGGACTGCATGTAGACCAAGGATATAGACATTATGGGGCTGGCAAGACGGCAAAGAGGGTGAAAGAACTTGCAGAGCAAGCCTTGGAGGCCCAGGTTCCATTCCCAGAACCCACAGTGTGAAGAGGAAACTGACTCCCAAAAGCTGTTCTCTGACCTTCAAATGTGTGCCTTAGCATGTGTATGCCTGAACTCACGCACACTTCTCACATACAATAAAATTTAAAACATAAATTATATATATATACACACACACACACACACACACACATACAAATATACACATATATATAAGTCATTACAGAATAAGCGGAGAAGTCACTAAGCAAACAGTAACAGCCAGGCACGGTGGTGCATGACTGTGGTCCAGCATTTGATAAATACAGTCAGGAAGAGAAGGTTTGAAGTGAGTCTGGGCTACATGAGACCCTATCTCAAAAAAAGTAAAATGGGCTGGCAAGACAGCGCAGTGGGTAAAAAGCCTGATGACCTTAGTTCCATCTCGGAACCCAAGCAAAAAAGCTGTTTGTGTAGCACACATGTAATTCCAGCATTCCTGAAGCAAGATGGCAGGCAGAGACAGGAGACTCTCCTGGAAGCCTGAGACCCAGCTTGGTTATAGTGAGCATCGCAGCAGAAACAAGAGAGAGACCTCCCTGAAACTCACTCCTGAAAGTGGTCCTTGGACTTCCATACTCATGAGCTATGCATACATACACACCATACACATACACACATGTACAAGTAATAGATTAATTAATAGTAACAGTAACAATTAAAAGGGGTCGGAGATAGGAGGAGGATAAGGGAGAGTGGATGATCAGTATATATATTTATGTGTGAAGTTATCAAAGGACAGATTTTTTTAAAAGACTTTTTCCTTTTGAAAAAAGAAGTTATGTTATGGGTGTTTTGCCTGTATGTGGGTCTGCATACCTCATACACATATCCACACACATATACAAACAACACATCATTTAAAATAATAATTTTCTGTTTGTTTTTTTCAAGATAGGGTTTCTCTGTGTAGCCCTGGCTGCCCTGGACTCACTTTGTAGGCAGGCTGGCCTTGAACTCAGAAATCCACCTGCCTCTGCTTCCCAAGAACTGGGATAAAAGATCTGCACCACTACTCCCAGCAAAATAAATATTTCTAATAACTAAATAAATATGTAGTTAAAAACCATAACTTAAATGAAGAATAACTAGAAGCGTTCGCCAGCTCTGTTGCATAAACACAAGAGACAAGCTGTGACTATTAAGATCAATTCCAAGAGCTACACACACCAGAACTGTCAAAGCCAAGGACAGGAACTGGGTGCTGTATGTGCTTACACTCCCAGCAGTAGAGATCATCCTCAGCTACTAATGAATTCAAAGCTAACCTGGGCTACATGAGACCCTGTCTTTAAAAAGCAAGAGAAGGGCAGGGAGAAGGATAAAGGAGAGGGAGAGAGAGGGAAGAAAGAGGGAAACAGAGGAAGGAAAGAGGGAGAGAAGGGAAGGAATCTTATAACACTGAATCAGTAATAAAAATCTTCCAACATAGTCAGGATTGGCGGTGCATGCCTTTAATTAATCCCAGCACTCAGGAGGCAGAGACCAGTCTGGTCTACAGAGTGAGTCCAGGACAGCCAGGGGGCTCTGTTACACAGAAGAAACCGTGTCTCAAAAAACCAAAAAAAAAAAAAAAAAAAAAAAATCTTCCTACAAAAAAAAACTACAGCCAGGCGGTGGTGGCACACGCCTTTAATCCCAGCACTTGGGAGGCAGAGGCAGGCGGATCTCTGTGAGTTCAAGGCCAGCCTGGTCTACAAAGCGAGTCCAGGACAGCCAGAGCTGTTATATGGAGAAACCCTGTCTCAAAAAACTACAGTAATCAAGGCTAGAGAGAGAGTTCAGAGGTTAAGAGCACTGGCTGCCCTTCCAGAGATCCTGAGTTCAATTCTCAGCAATCACATAGTGGCTCATAACCACTTATGATGAGATCTGGTGCCCTTTTCTGGCCTGCAGGTATACAGGCAGAAAGAAAACTATATAATAATAAATAAATAAATCTTTTCACGCCTTTAATCCCAGCACTTGGGAGGCAGAGGCAGGCGGATCTTCGTGAGTTCGAGGCCAGCCTGGTCTACAAAGCGAGTCCAGGACAGCCAGAGATATTCAGAGAAACCCTGTCTCGAAAAACCAAAAAAAACTTAAAAAAAAATAGTAGTCAAGTAGCATGGCACTGGCATGAAGCCAGGCAATATACCAATAAGAAAAAGAACAGAGAGAGCCTCACCTACATGCCAAATATCTTCAACAGGGTACCAGGACCAAGGCTTAGAGAAAAGGATAGTCACGGGAACTGAGAAAACCAGACACCCATTTATACGCAAAAGAATAAAACTGGACACTTATCCAGCACCATAAACAAAAATTAACTCAAAATGTCTGAGATCTAAAATCAAGAATGAAACCTCTAGAAGAAAACGGGGAAGGTTCCCACCAAGGATTTAGCAGTGACTGCTTGGTTACAACAAGACACAAACAACAAAAGAAAAAAGAAATTAACTGAGCAAAATTAAACATGTTCCTGCATAAAAGGGCACTCCCCACTCAGAGAAGCAGAGAAGCGCCTGCAGATCACCCTCTCTAAGGCACTGACAAGCAGAGCACACAGCACTGCAAATCGGCCATAACATAAGTGGGAAAAGCATCAAGCAAAGTAAAAGCTGCAGGAAAATGGACACTTTATGTGAGGTGCAAGGTCAGAAAGCCAGACAGTCCACCTCTACCACATGCAGAGCCTCTATGCTTAAAGGCCAGGAAACTAGAGCAGAGTCATCAAGGAGAAAATGGGCTTCAAGGGAGGAGGAGGAGGAGGAGGAGCGAAGCAACAAAACATGTGAGGACTGGAGCTGTAGGTGGTCAGGTGCCTAACATGCACAAAAGCTGGCACTTAATGGCCAGCATCACATAAACAATTTGATCCACAGATCTCTCATCTGTAGGAAGGAGAAAACCAACCACAAGTTGTCCTCTGACCTCCACGCACACAAGCACCCACACTTGTATATACACACACAAAAATAAATTATGAACAAAAGAGATCAAAACTCTTAATGAAGTCATTATGAGCTATTTATGAAGTGAAAAGAGGATTATTAGCAATTCCTTTTAATCTTCTGAAAACTCCAAGTGGCTTCCCCTCGGGCCCACACACCCTCCACTTTGCCCTCCTTCACCCAACTCTATTCTCACCTTCAGGTGCTGGTGCATGCAGTACCGGCACACCTTGTGTTTCATCTCGTGGGTAACATCATTCGAGAAAGGAATAAATCCACATTTTGGCTATAAAAGAAAAGAAAAAGTCTTTAGGGAGAAATCACACATGCACACATGCAGACACCCACGCGCGCGCGCACACACGCATGCACACTATGAGATAGGGAACAAGTAACAGGTAAAAATTTTCCCAGAAACTGTTAATGCTTTCAGTTTTCCCCATCAAGTATACACCTCTACGCCTCCAGAGGACAAAAGGGCAGCCCTCTTACTGGGAGGAATGGTGGAGCCCTGCCCAGCTTCCAGGAATGTAACACAGAGCATCTTTGTATTATCACTGGCAGACTGGAAGGAGTGGAGACGGGCTCAGGGCTCCCAGATCCAAGCAACACAGCCATTGTTTCCACTGTCACCATTGCACGCCCTGCAAGGCACCCATCTGATAGTTGCTAGGCTTCCAAAACGTCAGAGATCCCAGCTGCCTTCTACAATCTGCATGCTGTCAGCACACTGTCTGAGCTGAGTGTTCTGGACAACACAGCTGGAGACAGAAAGTCCAGCCCTCAAGGATCACGAGGCCCAATGCATGCCTCAGGGGTCATCACCTATCAGATGGAAGGAAGAGAAGTAATGATCCTGAAGGGGGCTTCTAGGGCATTTGGCCAACTATTTAACACAGGCAGCTGAAGCAAGGAGTCCAGGACTCTCAGCCAATACACAGGGACTTTTGTGGGGCACACAGACTTCTGTTCCTCTGGGAAAGCCCTCCTGCCCAGGAAGCAGTCTCTGGTCAAACGGTGCCCTAGGATTGGGTCTTCATTGCAGGAAGCACATGGCCAGGACTGTGAGGTTTTGAGACACATGCTGTATAGAAGGGTACTCTCAACATGCTTCTGCCTGGTGACCCCTAACCAAAGTTTTCCCAAAGTGTGTGAGGAAGGCTTCCTCATTGTTAACAGCCAGGAAGGAACCTAACCTAGGGTCAAAGAGCTATGAAAGGGACTACTAGAGCACACAGGACACTTAGGGGAGCTATGGGAAAGAAACTAATTGAGCTCCTGAAAGGGGCTGAACACATACTCAAGTCAGGACCAGAGAAACTCAGGGCCTGAGACTGACCCTTCCTTTTGCCCATGGTGTCATCCCACCATGAATGAAAACTCACCTTAATCTCTACACACAGAATCGGCCGGTGCTCTGCAAAGTGGTAGGTCTGAAGTCTGGTTAAATTGGGAAGGCACATAGCATAACCACTAAGTGTGTCCAGGTCCTTGTCACAACGGGACTCTGGAAGACAGAGCAAGAGTCACCCTTGAGGGTCAATATAAGAGACAGACAGCCCTATAATACAATCCTGTGGAGAAGGGTTCTAAGGCAGGATAATAGCTTCGGAAGCTAGGGCTGCCCTTTTGTCCTCTGGAGGCATAGAGGTGTATACCTGATGGGGAAAGCTGAAAGCATTAACAGTTTCTGGGAACGCTAGGGCATATATAATCAGGCCATACACTGCCATCCCTACAGGATAAAGAGCTGAGTTAATCAGTGGGAGGTCAGCCTTGTCAAGCTCTAAACCCCAGACACCAAGGCGTAGAGAGAGCTTCCTGGAGGCAACAGTCCATGTATGCTGTCACATACAGTCATGTAGGAGGGGATGTCTGGACCCTCCAGGACCCATAACTCCACCTCTTTAATTGGCAGATTTCATCCTTACCACATAACTGAGAGCTAAGGTCCTCTTAGCCACTTTTTAAACCTGAACATGACCTTGGGGAGCTTTTAAATGTGCAACAATAAGAAGAGTCTTGGAAATAGCCCCTAATTTCACCACTCTCTTTGCCCAGAAACAGGCAGAAGAAATAGCTACAGCCCTTCCTTCCAAATACTGATGCTTCCTAATTCTTGGTGCTCCCACGTCACCTCAGCATGGCTCTGCTAGAAGTGAGCTCCTGGCACCTGGGACCAGCTTCCCTTTTCCAAAAGGCAGATTAATGCAACAGTCATTACAAAGGGCAGCAGAGTTCTTCTCACTATGAAGTATCACACTTTTTTCCTGAGACAGGGTTTCTCTGTGTAGTCCTGGTTGTCCTGGAACTCACTCTATAGACCAGGCTGGCCTCGAACTCAGAGATCCGCCTGCCTCTGCCTCCCACTGTCACAAGCCATCACCACCCATCATCAAAACTATCAGACTTTCAACTCTGATTATGAAGTAAAATTGGGGTACTGAGCAGCACCAGATGAGAGCCCTGAAGCTGTCCTCTGTCCCCCTTTGTGGACACGAACACCAAAGCCCAGTGCTGATCAGCACCCTCCACCTCCTGCTTCTGCCCCAGGCAGAACCCAGAGCGCTATGTCACTGAATCAAATCAGGAAGGATTTTATTGTGAACAATTCTATAGCATTATTGCCGATAGTGTCTATAAACAGACATTTTCACAACCCACACGTGGACTTTATATGTTTGACCATAAAGAAAAAAGCTTTAATCTGATTCTTGCCAGCAAAGCAACCAGCAAGTACAAGAAAAGGGGACATGTGGGTGTGAACTAAGCCTCCGGTCACAAAGCTGCTGCAAGATGCCTAGACCTACCCTGAGTCGGACATTTAAAGACTTTTAAAATTGTAAACAAGCCAACCATGATGGTGCATCCCTCTGATAACAGCACTTGGGAAGCAGAGGCAGGCAAGTATCTGGGCATCGATGCCAGCTGGTCTACACATTGAGTTCCAGGCCAGTCAGGGCTACCTAGACCTGTCCTAGACAGACAGACAGACAGGCAGGCAGGCAGGCAGGCAGAGCAACCACTGTTCAACACCCTTACCTGGTCTTTCACACTGTATCTTTAAACACAGTTGTTCCACAAACTCTAAAGGGAGCTGAACAACTTCCTGAAAGAAAACACACAAAACGTACATATTGCACAATGTCCTGAAGACTGTTAATGCCTCAGAACTGTGCACAGTTTAACACAGTTAAAATGGTGAATTTTATAGTATGTTTCACAGTAAAATACTATAGTTTTTAAAAATTCAATGTTAAGGGCTGATCTATTATTTTTAGGACATGTAAAGGTTACACAGAAGCAAAAACATTTCAGTGCACTAAAGGTGGCTGCTGGCTGTCCTCACAATCAGCCAGGAGCCATGACACCAGTGACCAGCCACACCACCAGCATCTCCTGTCACAGCTCCTCCTGGTCCTACAACATCTGTAGACAGATGTTGGGCCTCAAAAAACCTAGCCAGATGGCCAGCAAGCTGCACCTGCTGAGCAGCAGCTCGCTCACGGTCTGACAGCACTGGGCTCTTGCCTGGTGCTCTCATTCCATCAGCTGTTTGTCTGCAACTTTCCATCCAAAGGAAATTTGCATCAATTTAAAGCATATTCACATTAAGGATTTTCTTTTTCTTTTCTGTTTTACTTTTTTCGGTTTTTGTTTGTTTTGTTTTTTGTTTGTTTTTCGAGACAGGGTTTCTCTGTGTATTCCTAGATGTCCTAGACTTACTCCGTAGACCAGGCTGGCCTTGAACTCACAGGTGTCTGTCTGCCTCTGCCTCCTGAGTGCTGGGCTTAAAGGCATGTGCCACCATGCCCGGCTAGATTAAGGGTTTTCAAAGCTTTTCTTCTATGTCCTTCAGTAAATATCATCCACATGCCTCCTCCAGGAATGGGCCCACATTGTTCCTTAGCCCACAGGAACACAGGATAAAGCTATCTATCCCTTCAGGTTCAAGAATGACACAAGAGGTTCTCACTGGAAAACTTCACTATGGAGGCACCTCTGGCAGAGCTGAATGACTGCCACAAGGCACAGCAGGTGAGAGAAGCTTGAAGATTCTTATTGCACAAGGGCCGTCATTAAGATGGCAGTATTGTCAGTACAGAACTGGATGTAAATTCAGATTTGAATAAACAGCACTTACCCCACAATGAACATAGTTCTCCCCCAAAAAGTCTTTCATGACATTTTTGCCAAAGTCCACTATGTTCTGCAGATGCTGAAGTATCTCTTCTGAGGTCTGGAAGAGACAAGCCAGGATAGCTTCAGGATGGACTTCTAGGCAGGGCTCCGAGCACCATCCCCCTCCCAGAAGTCTAGCTCGGGACAGACTAAGCTGCCATTCCATGTACCCACTAAGTACCATGTACCCCACAAACCGAGAACTCACCACCCACACCCAGAAATGCTCTGCACAGCCAAAGTATATGTGGATATCCCACAGCTCCTACAACAACTGGATCTTGTCAAAACTTAGCCTGACAGAAAATCCCAGAACACACCCCGTGCCCCTGGACAGCTGTCGCAGCTTCTAATAAAAAATCCATCTGGAAAACAGAAGGATGACCACATGAACCCCCACCAGGAAGACCACGGTGCGGTGCATGCATGCTGCAGCCACTGCACACGGACAGGCAGGACAGAAGATGATGGAGCATCCCAAGACACATCTGACACAAACAGAACACCTTAGATCTTTTCTCTTCAGCAGCTGAGGCAGGAGCCATAGGATATTTGGGCCCCACGCTACTCCCTCTGCTTGCTCAACCCTCACTCCTGCCCCAGTAAAAAGCAACATTCCTGCTCCAATGAAACAAGCCCTGAGGGCCCCTATCATCTCTACCACCAAAGTCCCAGAACTTCCTATGACCTCTGCCCTCAGATACTTGACACACTGTCCCCCAGATGTTCTAATGACCTCAGAGAGTTCCACCTTCCCCCACTATGAGGATCTTGCCCTCAGAGGCAAGGACAGTGCTTTGTGGCTCACAGACCATGTGCAAAGCAATACAGGCCAAGTGTCTCATCCTCCCTCACACTGTGTGCTGAACAACAAGAGCAGATAAGCAGCTGTGGCTACAGGAGCCCCCAATACTCAGTATCTACCTGAGATTTGCCAGAAAGCAACAGCAGCTCAAATTGGGTAGAAAGGTGGCGGCAAGTCTTCAGGGAGGTCCATAGGCTGCTTGGATGGCTAGCCAACTTGCTCCACTGGATCTTGCCCATTGTGATTTAGCATAACAGATTACCTACCTAGTATGGCAGATTGTATTTTCTTACAAACAATTCCACTGAGGCAGCTAAGGAACTCATCAAGATCAAGTTGAAAACTGGCCCTGGGATCCTCTAAGCATGGCCCACATGCAGACAGACAGACCTACCATAGAATGACACACAGTGACAGAGAGGGCCTGCTCTTCTCACAGATCAGGAATGAGGGCCCATTACTTCCCACATTGAATGAGTATATCATACTTAAATTTCTACAATTAGCATTAATATTGCTGCACTTATTGAGGGCTTAGGATATAGGATACACCCTAGAGGTAGAGCATTTCCCTATTCAATTTCTAGCACTGCAAGGCACACACACAGATACACACAGACACACACGCATACACACACGTACACCTACACACCCCTGCCCTCAGAAAAGGTCTTTTTAAGTAAAGGTTGTGATGACAGTTGCCAGCCCACCAATCTTACCTTTTTCTTATTTGGAGGAAACTTCAGAAAACGCAGAACTACGCAGCGCTGTTGGTAAATAAAACAAAGGATGATCAGTACTGGCCCAACGCTCAGGGTCAGCAGCTGTGAAGAAAGGGCCAGGGCAGCATGTGGAAAAGACCCAGCCAGGGTCACTTTCAGAAAGTTTCCACCACAAAACAGCTAGCAAAATCTGTGGCCTTTGACCCAGCCCACTCGCTCCTAGATATTTATCTTAAGGAAATAAGGAAGCGCAAAAAGTCATTATCCAGGGGCTAGTGAGATGGCTCAGAGGTTAAGAGCACTGGCTGTTCTTCCAGTGGAGCTGGATTTGAATCCCAACATACACATGGCAGCTCACCTCCACCACCAGTTATGCACACAGTGTACAAACATGCCAGCAAAATACCATGGGGCAGGGGCTCACTGTGGTAATATATGCCCAAGTATAAGTGCAGGGCCCTCAGAGGCCAGAAGAGGGCACTGAATCCCCTAGAGCTGGAGTATATAGACAGAGTTGTGCGCTGCCAGTGTGAGTGCTGGCAACTGAACTCAGGTCCTCTGGAAGAGCAAGCAGCACATGCTCTTAGCCTGAGCCATGGCTGCAGCATTCTTGCTTTGTTTTTGAAATAGGCTCTCACTATATCCCGGACTAGCCTCAAACTCACCATCTTCCTGTTCCTACCTCCCAAGCACTGAGGTCATACCTGTGTGCCAACAAATCCAGCTCAGTTTCACATTCCTTACATCACAAGTTCTATCAAGATTCTGTTTCCAAAAAAGGAAAGAATTTCTTTTAAGCACAAATTGTTAACTGAAACATGTGTATGATCTCTTTGATGAAGAGCTCTTAATGGATGTTCATGACAAGTTCAATAGCATTTCCAGATTACAACAACCACAGTTTTGCGGTTTTTTTTCTTTTCTTTTGTTTGTTAGCAATCTCACTCCAGAACACAATATGTAACCCAGACTGGCCTCATGGTATTTCTCCTGTCTCAGCCTCTCAAGGTTGAGGACTGAGTTCCCAGGCAGCCTGACTATATAGCTAGAAACCATTTCAAATACATCCAAACACACACACACACACACACCACAAGCTGGGTATGGTGACATAATACATGTAATCCCAACAATAGGAAGACTGAGGAAAGGACTTCCATGACTTCCAAGCTGACCCAGGTTACATACAGCATGAAACTGTTTCAAAAGTGACTTTTAAAATGGGAGGCTGGGCCAGGCATGGGTGCTGGGCCAGGCATGGGTGCTGCATGCCTTTAATCCCAGCACTTGGGAAGCAGAGGCAAGCAGATTTCTGAGAGTTAGAGAAACTCTGTCTCAAAAATAAAATACAAGGGAAGGGAGCTAGAAAGATAGCTTAGAGGTTAAGAGTTTATATTGCTTTTGCAAAGGGCCCAGGTCAATCTTGGTAGCTAACAACGGGAATCTAACATGCTCTTCAGGCTTCCGAGTGTCTTGGGTATGCACATGGTACAAAGACACACACACGGGCAAAACATCCAAATACACTAAATAAACTAAGTAAATAAATAAATCACCTTTTAAAATGTTGTAAAAATACAATATTTGGGGTTACCTAAGAAGCAGCAAAGGTGCTGTGGAGATCCCCAACCATTCACACTACTCCTGCTATGCTGGTTGGAACCTCCCAGCCCCCCCAGTCTTTCCTGTTTAAATATTTTTGAAATATTTAATTAAAAATTACTGCATTCGCCAGGCGGTGGTGGTGTACACCTTTAATCCCAGCACTTGGGAGGAAGAGGCAGGCAGATCTTTGTGAGTTCGAGGCCAGCCTGGTCTACAAAGTGAGTCCAGGACAGCCAGGGCTGTTGCACAGAGAAACCCTGTCTCGAAAAACCAAAAAAAAAAAAAAAACTGCATTCTTCCTCCCTGTCCTCCCTCCAACCCCTCTCATATACCCTGCCCCCTCCTCAAAATTATGGCCTCAACAACTTAAAGATTTTAGGCTTCAGGCCTTGCTATGTTGCCCAGTTGTTCTTGTACTCCTGGGCTGAAGTGATCACCCCGCCTCTATCTGAGAACTGTGCCTGCTCCACCATGCACACCCTCTCCAAGCTCCCATTCCCATCACTGGATGCACTGCTAATCAATTAACAACTGAATGCCAATCCTGGCCTGCGGAGCTGAGATTCAATGTATATGGGCTAGAACTGCTCCCTTCCCATGTTCAAAGTAGGCATCACCAATTAACCTTGGGAATCACTGGGTTAATGATCACTTTAATGGAACTATAATTCATCTAAATTTTTTAAAAAGTAGATCTGCAGAAAAGCTAATTATAAACAACTTTTTTGTTTTCTTTTTCAAGACAGGATTTCTTTGTGTAGCCCTGGCTATCCTGGAACTCACTCTGTAGACCAGGCTGGTCTTGAACTCAGGTGTGTGCCATCACACCTGGCTGTGTTCTAAACCCGGTGGTGGTAGTGCAAGCCTTTAAGCCTAGCACTCTATAGGAAGGCAGAAGCAGGCAAATCTCTGAGTTTGAGACAAGTCCAGTCTATAGTGTGAGTCCCAGGACATCCTGGACTACACAGAGAAACCCCATCTTGAAAAAACCAAAGGAAAAAAAAGTTGATTTTCTCCTCAGCTGAGCACAATAGTGCTGTTCTGCTCAAGAGCCTGTCTGATTATTCCCTCCAACAACTAACACAACCTTATGTCAATGACAAGAATGACTATGTTTCCAGGGAAAGCCTGACCATGCTTGAACACAGGACACACTGATGCCCTAATCAGCGAGGACAGAACCCTGCTGCCCTGGCCTACATGCAGTGGAAATCTCTCTCTGTCCCACATAAGAGCCCTCAGGAGCCAAGCTTGTTCTCTCAGAGCTCTACTGAAGCTAGAGGAAAACAGCGTCTTTCTCCACTTCCCTGGGAAACAAATAAGCTGCACAACAGAGTCCTGTAAGCCAGGCAGGCCCAGGAAGGGTGGGCTAGGCAAGTCACATGAGCCTTTCTGTCACAGGGACGCCCCACTGTATCCCAAGGAAACCAGTTCAGAGCGCCTGCACACACAAATGCAACAACAGGAACTCACTGACCCCACACCTGGCAGCATTTTACTATTAATATGAACTCAGACTTCCAAAGGTCCTACAACTGTGTTCCTGATAAACACAGGACAGTTGGCCTATTTACGAATGGAAACTATACATTTATAATCCTTTACATTACTAACACACACACACACAAATCAGCATCAACCTAAGTTAATTCAAAAGCAAGTCGCTAGCCTACCAAGAAAAAAAAATATTAATATAGCTAGGTAACGTGGCTCACACCTACAATCCTAGTAATGGGAGGCTGAGACTGAAGGATGCCAAGTTTGAGATCAGCCTGATCCACAGGGTAAGTTCTACACCTGCCTAGACTACAAAGAGACCTGTCTTTAAAGCAAAAACTCAGGTGTGGTACACTCCTTTAATCCCAGTACACACGGGAGACAGAGGCAGGCGGATCTCTGTGAGTCTCAGATTAGCCTGGTCTACACTGTGTTCTAGGCCAGTCAGGGATACATCATGAGACCATAAGGGGGGGGGTGGGGATAAGTTCTAGGAAAAAAAATTGTTGGCTCCTCATTGACAACATAAATGACATCACTATTGTCCAGGCACTCATTAACATCAACACTATCACTACTGCAGAGCACCAGAGTACATCTCTGTCACTTCTCCCTTTGAGGGGGGGGGCCACATGAATCCCAAGTATAAAATGTGGACAGCTAGGCCTGAAGGAAAGCCCAGACATTAAGGTTTTGTCCCTTAAGATAATAAAGGTCATGCCATGGAACAGATTTTGGAGGCAGGCCTGAATCCCAGGGTGTTCTCCAAACATATTTCCAGTTGTCCAATTCCATTTGGCTGCTGATTGGTCACTAAGGGGTGTAGGTGCTGGCTATTCCTAGGCAAACACTATGGACACAAACCTTGTGGAGCCTAGGCAGAAAAGCCCACAGTAGTCCATTGGGTCTCCATCACTGGATCGTCCCTCCACAAGGTGCCCTCACCCATCACATCCATGCACAGTAGCTAGCTCAGCCTCTCTATCACCCACAGGAGTCTCCTCTCCCTTCCCATTAGGTTAGCTCAAACCATGACCAACTAAGAAAAATCTCAATGCAGTGATGGCTCCATTTCAAGGGAGCTATTTTCTCCACCCACACATTCATCATCCACAAACTGTCACCAGAAACCCAACCACTCCTCCCCAAGGAGAACAGTCATCAGCTTTAAAGGTCAATGTCAGTATCAGCTCTCAGACATATTCAGCTCACCAGAGCCAACCGGCAGCCAGGGCCAATCAACCCTCAGAAAGGGCCTACTCTGACTGAGGTGGGTGGTTATGGGAAGTGCAGAGCAGACAGCGACAAGATAAAACAAGTGAAAAATCAGCCCCCAAACAGCTCCCATTAGCAAAAATAAGTAGAAGGGGTGCCATTGGCCAGAGGAGGCTAAAACAGACAGCTGCAGAGGATTTCCCACCACCAACAAAGACATGTAACTGGGAAAGGATTAGGAGTAAGAACATCAAAGTGTTCAGAAGTCATTTTCTAAGTGGGGAGCTATTGAGTGATTTCCACTTTCTTCTGTATTTTTCTGTATTTTTATGGAGGCAAAAGAAGCAACAACTGAATAACTAAATAGAAATAAAGACCACACAGAACCTGGCAAAAGAAAACTCAAAGGACAGTTAGCTTTCTATCTCCATGACAACGCATCTGAAGAAATCAGTTTGAGAGGAGGAAAGGTAGGGCTGGAGGGCTAGCACTGGCTGCTCTTCCAAAGGACCTGGGTTCAGATCCCAACACCCACTCAGTAGCTAACAACCATCTGTAACTCTTAACTCTAGTTCCAGGGAACCTGAGTCCCTCTTCTAGTCTCTGCTGGCATTGCACAGGCATGATGAACAGGCAAAACATCATACAAATAAAAAATAAATAAACCCTAGAAAAAAATAAAAGAAACGATTTGTGGCTTTAGAGATTTCTATCCTTAGCCACTTAATCCACTTCTTTGAGCCTATGATGTGGCAGAGCATCATGATTGAAGTGCATGGCAGAGGAAAGCTATTCCCTAACTTCAACCAGAAGAGAAAACAAGAGTTTAAAAAGGCTGGGCCCCAGCCAGGAGTGGTGGCGCACCCCTTTAATCCCAGCACTCGGGAGGCAGAGGCAGGTGGATCTCTGTGAGTTCAAGGCCAGCCTGGTCTACAAAGTGGATCCAGGACAGTAAGAGATACGCAGAGAAACTCTGTCTCAAAAAACCAAAAAAAAAAAAAGAAAGAAAGAAAGAAAAGGCTGGGCCCCAATACACTCTTCAAAGCTAAGAATCCAATGGCCTAACTTCCTTCAACTAGGTCTTGCCTCTAAAGGTTCCAACAGTAATGTCAGGTGGGGACCAAGACTTCAACATGGCTTTTGGGAGGTCAGTTAAGATCCAAACCACAACGAGGGGGATACAATTAAAACCCTTCAGTGAAGATAAGCTATCCTACCACCTACAGGATTCTCTCAGAGTAGAAAGAATCACTAAGTCAGATGTCCTAGGGGCCACTACCCTTTGACATGTTGACGAGGAGAAAACCCAAGAAAGAGCCCAGGAAAGATCCCAGGAAGCTCCGAACACTGTCAAGGAAGGAGATACAGAAGAGCATCATCCCTCAGGATGCAGCCCCAGGTTCCAGAAACAGCATTCTGCCCAGCCCCTCCTAACTGTAAGGATGAGCCACAGTGTGTCCCAAATGTGTATCCTGAAACCAACTTCCACACTGAGTCTCAACCTATAAGGAAGCCATCCATAATCTACTAGTTACAACCTATAAG